>OX421967.1:45890298-46490298 GCA_949128115.1 Anaspis maculata | reverse complement strand
GTCATTAAAAAAAATATACTGAACCTGACGAGGTCCATGCAGACAATGCTTTATGTTTCCGAGTTGATTTTGCGTCAAAAAACCAGATCAGGTCTTGAAAAAAATTACCCAACCTGACGAGGTCCATGTAGACAGTTTTGTGTCAGAGTTGATTTTGCGTCACAAAAATCCAATCAGGTCGGCAAAAAAATAACAACCGACGAGGTCCATGTACACAGCTTTGTGTTTCAGTGAATTTTGCGTCAAAAAAACAGATCAGGTCTTCAACAAAAAATTACTAAACCTGACGAAGTCCATGTACACATGCCACACACATGCATATGAGTCTAAGTTAATTTTGCATCAAAAAACCAAATCAGATCTTCAAAAAAAAAACTAAATCTGACGAGGTTTGTTTGTAGACAGTTTTGTTCCAGAGTTGATGTTGCCTCAAAAATATATAATCAAGTCGAAAAAAATATACTAAACCCGACGAGGTCCATGTACAATTGTACACAGCTTTATGTGTCCGAGTTGATTATGCGTCAAAAAAATCTGATTTGGTCTGCAAAAAAATTTACTGAACGTAACGAGGTCCATGTAATAACCTGACGAGGTCCATATAGACAGCTTCATGTTTTCGAGTTGATTTCGCGTCAAAAAATTATCAGGTCGACAAAAAAACTACTAAACCTGACGAGGTCCATGTAGACAGCTTCATGTGTCTAAGTAAATTTTACGTCAAGGAAACTAGATCAGGTCTGCAGAAAAAATTACCGGACCTGACGAGGTCCATTTACACAGGTGTATAAGTTTAAGTTAATTTTGCTTCAAAAAGAAACAAATCAGGTTTTTAAAAAATACTCAACCTGACGAGGTCCATGTACAGGGTGATCCACCGAGATTCCCCCCCCCCCCTGTTAGAATTTTTCCTGTTGGAATAAATTGGTGGGGAAATGAATTTTCCTCAACCATTTTTTCCGTAGAATTCAAATTTGGACACCAAATTTTTTTGTATCTTATAGTATACAGGGTGTTTCAAAAAAAAAATCGACAACTTCTATCTAAATATTATAAATGATGCGGCTTTTTCTTCTGAGTCCAGATATATAATTTGATATCTAAATAAAATCATATACAGGCTGTTCACTTTTACACTTCTCACTCCAGATTTCTCCCCGCCAAATTTTTTGTAAGAAATAAACCGGAACAGGTCGATTTTTATCGATGAGATTTTGGCAATACGTGTCCTAGATGTCCTCCTCATAGTAAAAATCGACCTTTTCCGGCGTTTTTCTCGAACAAAATTTGGCGGGAGAAAGGGAATGAGAAATCTGGGGTGGGAAGTGTGAACCGAACAGCCTATACAGGGTGTTACAGAAGTCCCGTACAATATGTAAGTAAGTAATAAGTAAGTAAGTAAGTAAGTGGTTTATTGTTTATAAAGACTTTACAGTCATGAACAATTGGAGGGAAACTTGAATAATATTCTTGAAATAACTTAATATAAAGTAGAGGTACCTACCTATGTGATACGCAGATAAAATTTCAAAATAAACAACAACACTAATAATAAGGTGTAACAAAAATAGGGTGTTAAGAACATGTTTTGCGGTCGGAGGCTGTGAAGTGTGTACTTAGTCAGTTATTCAATGAAAGTGAAAAGCTCAGCCCATGAACCTATTACGGGCAATTGCTGTTGGTTTTCAGTCGCTTAGGATGAAATCTCTAAGTTTCATGCATCCGGAGAGGTACCTGTGCAAGATGGTAACATCAATGAGCTCGTTACTGTTCAAAATGTCGTGCTCATCGTGGTGAGAAAAATGAATCATGAACCAAGGCCTGTACGGGGAATACAACGGGCATTCGAAAAAAATGTGACGAAGTGACTCTGTCCTCCTCATGCAGCAAATGGTACAGTCACCTGTGGTGGTCAATGGTCAATGGTGTGAGTTGTTTTGTTGACGTAGATTTTTGCGGTTGTATTGCTTACTGTTCTTAATTGTGACATAAGTCTTTTAAGTGAGATTGGAATTTCTGCATTGTTGATGTAGTGAGCTGTGTTCTTAGGTACCAGATGTTTATATTGTGCGTTATTGACAGATAAAAGGACATTGTTCATATCTTCAATTTTAAGCAGGTTGAAATACGACTTTAGTATGTCATCAATTTTGTTATGGTTCAAGTCGTTTATGTCCAGTTTGATCTCGCTGAGGCTCAAGAAATTTGACAGCCTTGTGTACCAGTTGAACTGAGCGCAGGGGGTGGTTCCGTTTAAACTAATTAGCCTGAGCAGGGCTCTCTTTGGGTATCTATTTCCTTTCAGATTGTTAACTTTGTGCATGTAACCGAGTACGTACTTGATAACTACCCAACTCAGCCTAACCAAACCAAACTCAGTGCGCACCACGCTGTTCGGTACATTATTTCTTAGGTAAAACGCTTTCTTGAAAAAACCTACTTGTATTTTCTCTAGCTCCTCAGTGTATTTTATTCCCCATAGTACTGCATTATACATCAGTGTGCTAATAACGGTTGTGTCGTAAAGATGGAAAACTGAATTGATGCTAGACATTTTGGATCGACCAATCAAGTTACTAATTGCACCCGTTGCTAACTTGGCTTTGGAGGTTTGCTCCTGGAGAGCTGATTTGTATGAATTGTTGAAACTAAGCGTGGTTCCTAGATATTTATAGCAATTTACTACTTCTATGTTTTCATTCTCAAAGCAAAAAATATTTTGTTTTACCCTGGCACCTCGTCTGAATATCATTATTTTTGTTTTTTGAATATTGACTGTCAGTTGTTTTACTTTAGTGTATTCTTCCAGAATACGTATATTTCTCTGCATTTCTATAGGGGAGTCCGCCAACAAAACCGTGTCGTCGGCATATAACAAACTGATGATGTTTTCTTGTTCGTCCAACGGTACCCCCCTCGCTCCCCTCACTGATAAGAAATTATCCAAGTCTGCAGTAAATAATGAGAACAAAAGCGGACTCAACGGATCCCCCTGCAAAACTCCCTTTGTAATTTTGATTTCTTCACTTCTCTCACCATTCTCGTTCAAGAGGTGAACATGGGCACTTTTGTAAAGGCTTTTGATCACCCTTATCATCTTTCCGCTTATACCTAGCTCAAAGAGTGAATCCCATAACAGGTGGTGTCTAACTTCGTCAAAAGCCTTTTTGTAGTCTACAAATAGCGCGTAAATCTTACGTCCCTTAAGTCTCAAGTTGTTCTCTATCACGGCGTTTAATGTGAAAATGTTGTCCAGACAAGATCGGTTTTTACGTAAGCCTCCTTGGCCCTCCGGTAACAGCCCACAACTTTCAGAAAAAGTATTAATCCTATCTGTTAGGAGAGCGGTGAATATTTTTGCGCATACATTTATCAGTGATAGACCTCTATAATTTTCTGGTTTTGCTTTGTCGCCCTTTTTAGTCCTGTCCCTAGCAGTACTTCTGTAGGAAAAACGATGTAATCAAAATTTTCTTTTTGGAATAGTTAGAGGATCATTCAGTAATTTCGATTGAGAACATTGGAAAAATTCTGTTTGAACTTAGTGTTGAAAATAGCTTACTCTTTGGAATGCTTCTCTTCAAGAAGATACACCATCAAAATATATTCTCCACAAACGAATTCAGAGGATACGAATTTGTGGGGATCAACGTGTTGCACATCTCCCTATTAATTCTTTGTAGGTGAAAATAAAATAAAACCAATTTGTGTGTTTTGCCGAAAAACTTATTTTTTTCATCTTGAAAAATTCCCGGGACAAGGCGATAAACGTCGTCAATTTTTACGATATATTCATGAGTTTCCTTTTTAATTGATAACACGAACTGGTAAGCGGTTTGATGGGAGCCCTAGCACCTTCAACTTTCAGAAGCCCCCCGAGCCCCCTTCCGGTGAAAATTCGGCGTGGCTCCACCTCTTATCTAAGAGAGGTGCTGATTCTGAGTATGTGTACCGAATTTCATGCTTTCATCACCATTTGCAAGGTTCATTCACCTAGTGCCCCCACTAATAGTTTGGCACAAAATTTTAGGTGATCCAATGAACAGTACAGAGCCGGGTAAGAACAAGAACACATAGATAGAAAATCCGTTTTGCACCCATTCATGTTCCTGGCAAGAGTAGACTTGTCGACTGGTGTTGACCCCAAGTGTTTTAAATGGAAAGCGCCCAATATGTACATACTTCTGAATCCAAGTGCTCAAAATTGTAGGAATTGAAAATTTGCTATTTTTGATACCCACTTTGTTCTAAAAAAACATGAAATAAAAATGATTTTGTACTCTTGAAACATCACTTGAAACAATTTGAGAAAAAATTCAATTTCAATTTTTTTTTTCAATCTTCATCTCGATTTTAATATTTTTCAAGGGTTACGGAGAATGTGTTCTACCTTAGTCATAATCAGGTGTAAACGTCGCAAGCGGCTCGTGCTAAACATCCCATGGTGTGAAATATATCACTTACCACACTAGTTAGGTTATAAACTACTTCGTAACGCACGTGGCGTATAGGTACCTATTTACATTCCTACAATTTGACAGATTACAATACTTCACGTCAAATTTGATGTTTGACGAAGGTCATGTGAAGCATGCTACGAGGCTCGTTTTAATTTTAGTTTATTGCTTTCTCTTGCTCTAATAAAAACATTATTTAATTACACAATGATTACACGATACGAACACAACAAAATTTATAAACGACAGCAAAACAGTTGATGTCAGGTCAGGTGAGGGGGTGAAAATAATAGACATACCCTAGGTTGCACCAAGGCTCAATTAATATAATACGAGATTAGTGGAATTTCTTTTGGGCAGTACTCGTAGATGAATGATAGAAACTCTGGTTTCACTAAAGAGAATGATCCAATGATTGATTAGCTAAAGATTTTGTTCATTTTCCATGGTCAACCTACTAGGATTGACTAGATTGAAATCCATTTAATCTCGTATTAGCGTTAATTGAGTATTAGTTTCTTGTGCAACCCGGGGCAAATACTATTACTACATAATTTGATTTAAATAATTCTTTAATGTTGAGCCTATATCTTTTCCCACAATAATCTCAACATTTCAAAGTAAGTATAGTAATACAGGGTGAGTCATGTTCAAGTGCCAAAACCTGAGCACATACAGAGAATGAAAAATTAATAGGAATGTTATCACCGTTAGTAACATTTTGATTGGAAGATTTGTTTTCGAAATATTTAAGACAAAATGTTTGAAAACATCTCGAAAACAGGTTTTTGGTCTGAAGATTCAGTTTCCTCAAAACTTGTTGTTTCTCGAAAATCGTGAATTTTCTCGACGTTTCGTTTTTAGATCCTCGAAATTTCAGGGTTTCCGAAATACCTACTTATGTTTTTGTTTATTAAACATTCTGTTTTACATAACTCGAAAGCAAAGTCTCCAATCAAAACGTTACTGCAAGAACACTTGTTTATGAATAGAACACGAAATCGAACAATGCAATCAGTTTTGGAAAATTTTCAGTGGCATAGAAGGTTAAAAAGTAGAGGGCAGAAAAGGGGCGACCTCTCCACCGCATCTACGCCACAGGGCGTTTTGTGATTTTCGAGAAAATTTTGGTATAATTTTGAGTTGGTAGAACTTGTTCAGATGAGTTGCTAAAATGAAAGCCCTTTGATGGCCTTCACGTCAATGCCGTTGAACGCTTCTCTGACTTTATCCAGTTGAGCTGGCACTCCTTGGTTGATGTATCGGAAAAAAATATCAATTTTTCTCACTTTTTGCACTAGTTTCCCTAAAACCCTGCAAAAGATCCAATGTTGAAAAGCCACACAGACAAACTAGAAACATGTCGAAACTTACCTATCAAAATCCCTCGCATATAGATCATAGTCACCCAAACAGAGAGTTTCCAAACTCTGATGTTGAATCATTGAACGCATGACCGCCGGCTGTTTCAAGTGTTCGAATGGTGCACCAAAGTACTTCAAGCTCTTGGCGCGACGAAAGAGGATCTCGTACGATTCCGCGATCCCTACGAGCGCAGACCTACTCCTTCCCAAGTCTTCGGACAATTCTACCAGCATCAGTTTTTCTACTGTTTCTGGTATGAAATGGCACACGGCACGTATCTGTTGTGCTCTTAGTGTGCATCCAGTCAAATCCAATTTTTTCAGACGGTTGCAGGCCATCAAAAGCTTTTCAAAGTCAGCAGCTTGAACGAATATGCTGAAATCCGAATATCTCATGGACAACACTTCCAGCCCTCGGTGTTTGGATATTGCTTCCATCAATTCCGGATCTTGGTATGTGCAGGGCTTGTCCCAGATCAGTTCTTTCGTTCTGAAACTGTTCAATACGTAAAACACCTCTTCGTTCGCTATGTTCCCCTCTCCATAATACGTCATATCGAGTTTGTCGAGAGTTATGTGGCCTGTGGTCTTATATGAATCGGAAGATTTTGCATCTAGGTATCCAGTTAAGTACCTGGTTAATTCAAAGAAAACAAAAAAAGTGGCTATAGTTCTTGTGATCGTGTGTGTAATTTTTCTCATGGCTTGAAAATATCTACACTCACCTTAGTGCTCTTCAAATTTAGTTTTTTGATCGGAAAAAATGAACCCGTGATGAGTTGCTCCAGTTGGGCAAAGGCTATTGTCTGACCAGCCAAAGAAATGTTGGTCCACAGTCGTTCCTCGTTGCACACCCGGTGGAATCTTCGGCTGACCTTTGCCAATGCGAACAAGTTAACTTGTGAGACCTTTGAAAATATTTCGTACAACATCTCGTCTGGTAAATTATCAAAATGATTATTAGGCTGCTCTCTGTTTTGCGCCACCTGGAACATTGTATAGGCAAGTTTACAAATAATCATCATCATCATCATCATCATAAAACCACCAATCAAATTGCCGATTAGATATCTACCCATAGTGAAAATGTATTGAAATTATAAGAGAAAAATATAGTGAAACTGTTTCCTAATTGAGACAAAATAATGATCCCAAACAGAGTCTCTTCACAAATTTCATCAAGACAGCTAAAGTTTCAGACTTGTGATGGAAAAAGTCCATCCTCTCCCCCAATTCATTGGCCAAAGCGCATTGGTGAAAGACCATGAAAGGCTTTGTTTCCGACAGTAGTCTGCAAGTACGCACGTCGAAAACCATAATGGGTCAATTAATTACTCTTCAGGTGAGTGCCACAATACCCACGTTATCCAATGTGGGTGCTACTATACTTTCTCAAACGGTAAGCTGGCTTCATAATCATTATTGGCTTTTGATTCAATGAACATTGTTGCTGTCGAAATCATGCGATTGCTTTAGATACAGTTGGAAGTTTGTTTCAATAATATAAACAAGTGGAAAGCTACTTTGGTCAAAACAAGAAACAATTAGATTGTTCAAGCGATAGAAATCATTAGTTTTTTCAACAATAAGTAATCGAAATAATAGAGATGTTTGAAAAAAATATGATTATCCATTAGACACGCAGCCATTCTTAGATTTCAATCGCTTCCAGTTAACAAATATGAATGATACAGAATCAATTGTATTAGAAATAGCGTTGAACTAAATTAGTAACTGAACATACTACGTATGCGTGTAGCCTGTTCACGCAACAGGTTATTGTTTATGTGTGATTATGTGTGATGTTGGAGCTCTATAATTTGATGACGCAACACAGGTTACTGATTATATGATAACATAGAACCTCTATTTTCATCAGTGCACCTCAATTTTACTCATATATTTAAATCATCAACTATCATGTAATCATGTCCATTGACTTGCTTCTATCTGTGCATTAATATAACTTGTCGAGTTGAATAAATTGCGATTGAATAACTTGAAATGTGTTCAACTTCACTTCAAGGTAGGTTTAAGCTCGGGTTTAAGTGAAGGGAGCCAGAGCCATGTCTGGAGTGATTAAACAGGGTCACGCATCAACAAAAGAAGTTTTTTTGGGACACTTATATGATTGCCTTGTTTGTAAACAAACATCCACTTCCATCCTAGTTCAATTTGGAAATAATGGTGCGATTCTCTAAAAATTACATTCCATAAAGGCTCTGTTACGTTGTTATTACCTAGGCAACAGCCAATGGCCGACACGTATTTTTACATAACAGAGCGTTTATGGAATGTAATTTTTTACAGAATAGCACCATAAGACTGGTTGAAAATTAAGTCGTAGCACACGTAAAGTAAACTGTGAATTGTAATGATTAACCTCGCTTTTCAAAAGTTCACAATCAATCGATTATTCGAGCTTCGCGTGCTTGCCTGCTCGAGCTGTCAGTAAAGTAAAATCTTGCGGGATACCCACCGAAACACAAAATCATCACGAAAGGACCTATTTCTCTGGAGTTATGAGAGATACGTGGAAGTGATAAGCAATTTTTTTGTAGACAATTTAATGGCTTTTCATTTCAACCGAGACGTTTTTCGATGGATCGCTATTTATCGAGATAACTGCAAGAAAATACTTGAAATGTACCAATAATCCAAAGTAGCGGCGATTCCGCACTTCCTCTATCGATGGGGCTTTAACACAATAATCAGCAAGTTTTCATCGAGAACATCTCTACTAATTTTCAAAACAAAACAATTTAACTTTTCTGTTCTTCAGAATCATTTTCCAATTCACTGGGCTATTATAGTTAGCTATTTATCGTCAATGTGAAATCTCACGATTTTTACAGTTTACGTATGCGCGTTATTTTGTTCTTGGCGCGCCGGAGCGTTCAAAAACATGGCTGATGTATTTTAAAGAAATATATGAAACTCACCGATTCCCATGAGAATAAAAGTTCCAGTCTCGACATTGTAAATACGTTGGTATCTGATAATTCTATTATTTTCACAGATTTGCACGTGTAAAGACGATGCTTCCAGAACGACAGCAACTAGGGAAATGATCGGGAGAAAATAATTCAAGACGAACGAAAATAAGGAATCCAAACTTGACGCAGCCCCTTTTAGGTATAGATTTCTAGTTTCTTGTCATTGCATATTTGAAGAAAGTGAATTGTTCTTCAGGTACTATTATACGGTCAATTAAGGCGAAATTCCGAGATGTCATTCAACCTCCACATGTAGTGGAGTAAGGCATGGGAATTTAGGATTTAAAAATTTATGCATTGGAATTAATTATTGGATTCCCATGTAATAAAATTAAATGTTGAATTTTAAATCTTAAATTTCCATGCATAGCTCCACCATTGGGTATTTGGCATGTACACTAAATTCTCACTCAATTTGACCCAGTGATGTAAAATACCCGGGTTACTATATTTGAAAGTAAGCCACAAAACCACAAAAAAAAATTACGGAAAAATTCAAATCCTACGGAAAAAAAAATATGAGAATCGTTCCAAATTTTTTGAATGATCTTCAAGGGAAAGTCTCCAGTGGGGGGTAGAATTTTTGCGTGAACACTCACGTTAAGATTGACCCCCCCTTCACTAGCTGCCTTATCCCTGAGACCATTTCAAAAAGAAAAAATTGATTCTTGATTGAGTTTTTTTCCTGATTGAGCCAAATTTCTTGAATTTGCCCATGAAAAGATTCTGAATCATCAATTGACAGGGTGTCGCAAAAAATTTTTTTCAATAACATGCAGTTGATGCAGTCTTTTATCCTGATTACAACAAAATATAGCACTTGCAAATAAGAAAAATCACAATCAAACCGATTTTTGAGAATTTTTTACAACAACCTTCAATTTTTTTGAAAAATAAGCCCGTAAGTGTTGAATATATTTGTATTGAGGACAAAAGTCTGCATGCATTGCATTATTTGAATAAATGTGAATGTGAGAAAACAAGGTAGTTTTTTTGCGACACCCTGTATATTATGGATCTAGAAAAAAATTTGGGGCAAATTTGAAAAATTCAGCAAATATTTTTCAAGAATCAATTTTTATTTTTGAAATTGATTTAGGGATAAGCCGGCTAGTGGAGGGTCAATCTTAACGTGAACACCCCCGTACAGGCAGGATGATCACGCGAGAATCCCCTCCACACTGGAGGTTTACCCTCTGAGATAATTTGGAAGGAAAAAGCTTTTCTTAGGCAATTTATTTTTTCTGCAGATATCAAAATTGGAAACTATAATATTCTACAATCTATAATATACAGGGTGTCGCGAAAAAACTTTTTCTGTCGATGTCACACCCAGTAGGTATATTCGAACTGCAATCGATGTAGTTTTTTATTCTGAACACAAAGGACCCCTCACAATTCTTATGGAAAATGGCTCCCGGTTAAATTCTCTGAATTTTTGATATGTTGTAGCTCATGAGATACTAATCAAATACCGTGAACCCCAAACTCAAATAATGGACAGTTTTTCACCCACAGGGGGTTGAAGTTGGGGGTTTTGATGACTTCAAAATGATATCATGACGTTAATAGAAGCTTTTTATTTCGTTTCTCTTCAAGTTGTGTTTCATGCTAGATGTAGGTATTTATTTGACAAAAAATATCAACCCCCTCCTCCACCCCCAACCTCTATCTACCATCATAAAATTCGAGATTACTCCCAAAAGCCATGCGGATGGCTTCTGTGATTTGAATTATGAATTTTGACATGAAAATTATTTTCCACCCCTAATGTTGGGGTGCCGATTTTCCAATTTTTCTTGGTTAATTTGGCTAAATTTTTGGTATTGTGTACTTCTAATTCTGCTGAACAAAAAGTTTTCACACTAAAACTTATTCCTACAAACAGTTTTTGTTCTGCAGGGGACTGAAGTTCAATATTTATGCTCTCAAATCTTCAACTTCAGTCCCCTGTAGAACAAAAACTGTCCATAGGAATAAGTTTTGGCATGAGAACTTTTGTTCAACAGAATTAGAAGTACACAATACCAAAAATTCAGCCAAATTAACCAAGGCAAATTGGAAAATTGGCACCCCAACATTAGGGGTGGAAAATAATTTTTATGTCAAAATTCATGATTTAAATCACAGAAGCCATCTGCATGGTTTTTAAGAGTAATCTCGAACTTTGTGATGGTAGATAGGGGATGGGGGTGGAGGAGGGGGTTGATATTTTTCTGTCAAATAAATACATTCAGCATGACACACAACTTGAAGAGAAACCAAATAGGAAGCTTTTATTTACGTCAGAATATCATTTTTAAGTCATCAAAACCTCTAACTTCAACCCCCTGTGGGTAAAAAACTGTCCATTATTTGAGTTTGTGGTTCACGGTATTTGAATAGTACCCGAGATAGTACCTATCTCATGAGCTACAACATATCAAAAATTCAGAAAATTTAACCGGGGGCCATTTTCCATAAGAATCGTGCGGGGTCCTATATACCACAGTATTGAGTTGTTTCCAAAGGCAAATTGTCGGAAAATTCACAAAAATCCCACGATACTGACCTAAACTTTCGTTTATTTGGCTAAAAAAATTCTCAAATTTGGCTCAATTAGTTTTTTGAGGAGATAATTTCTCTTGAAACTCGAATATAAGCCTTGCACTATTCACAAAAAATTGTGGGCCAAATTTCAGAACTTTTCTAGCCAAATAAACGTGAGTTTAAGTCAGTATCGTGTATAATTTTTGGAATGTTTTGACAATTTGCCTTCAGAAGTGATTCATCATTGTAGTGTATGTATATTTGTATTCAGAATAAAAAACTACATCGATTGTAATTCAAATATACATCAGGATGTCGCACCAACAAAAAAACTTTTTTTGCGACACCCTGTATATTATAGGCTTTAGAATATTAGTTATGAAGGGCTAAGGGCCAAATTTAGAGACGCCACTCATATCCTAAACTCTCACTCATTCTTCAGTCAACCCACCCTAACATAATGGGGTTTTCACCTGAAACCATTGTGTTGGGTCAAATTGAGTGAGAATTAAGTAGGTACCTATGAATGAGTGTAGGGTGAAGGTTTAGTGCGAGGTTTAGTGATGACTCTGAATACTTTGGCCCTGAGTGTGGTCCTTCGAACCCTCCTAAAATCACATCTCAAACACCGGCTTTAGCACCTCCATAAAACCGGCACTGATGAATTACTGACAGTTGTACAGCGATACCAAAAACTCGGACTTTGCTGTAAAATGTAACAATTCTTTTGATTCATTGTTCATCGACATTCACGACCACTTTTAAAGCTGAAACGGTCATTATTTTAGGTTTGACCCTTGGTTTTATTGTTATATTGTACATACCTAATTAAAACCAGGTTATGCTGGTAAAGGTAATCAGGTTGTTTCGTTTGTGCAGTATACAGGGTGTTTGCAAACTTGGAGTAGAAAATTGAACCGCAGTTGAAGAAATGCTTCAAAAGTATCAGAAACCAGGACTACCAGGAGGACCACCTTTTGACCCTCCATATCCTCAAAAATAAGAACCCTCAATTTTTTCAACAAAAAACTTTCCTTGAACAGTTTTTTTTTCGTATATTTCGAAATTAGAAACCTTATTATTCTACAACCTATAATATACAGGTGTCGCAAATAACTTTTTCATGTTGGTGTGACACTCGGTGTGACACTCTGTATATTCGAGTCGCAATCGATGTAGTTTTTTATTCTGAATACAAATACATACCTACCACATATTCGAGTTATTTTCGTAGGCAAATTGTCATATTTACAGAAATCCCATGATACTGACCTAAACTTAGCTTATTTGGCTAAAAAAGTGTGAAATTAGGTTTTTTTTCGATATTTTTTAAAACTCCATCAATTTATTAACTAGTGTTTCGTTAGCTAACCTATCAATATCAAGTGTGATATATATTTATAATCAGGATGAGAAGTGAAATCGATTCCCATAATAAAATACAGAGTGTCCAATTTAAGGAAAATTCTCGATGTTGCACCCTGTAAGCGATATACTACAGGCAATTTTTGTAGGCGAATTCGAAGCCTACGGGAAAAATATATGACAATGGTTTTTGATTTTTAGCGCATTTTCCATCTTGATGAAAATCGCAATTGCAACCGCTTTGTCCGTCCGTCCGTCCGTCCGTTCCTCGAACTCCTCCCAAACTAGACGACCTAGCTTTCTAATTTTTTCGCTGTTCCATAGCTGCCACTCCCAAAGGAGGGCTAGGCTATATTGGATGTCCATATTGCGCCGCCAACATAGAGAAAACCGCCCCCGATAAACTTGAAATAACATAATATTGCACTTTCTACCAGACCTGATGCTCTAGTGTTCTCATTTTTTGAATAATACATAGTTGCCACTTATAAACGTAAGCCAAGAAACATTCCGTCTCCAATATGCGCCGCCGACATGAAAAAACTGCTAAAAACCGCCCCCAATCACTTTAAAATGAAAAACATAAACCCGAAGACATAGCGATCTGATTCCTTCGGTATATAAATAGCTGACTAAAAATGGGAAAGGATAGGCTACTTTTGATATGGCGCCGCCTCCAGCGTCCACCCCCAAAAGAAAAAAAGTGCAACTTTCACAAATGTTACTGATTGAGATGTTCCCTTTAACATTTAGGAACTGCCAACTCAAATTGTGCAACATTTGCTCAGCCAAACGCTGCCGCTCCCACACGCCGCCCCCAAAGTGAGAGATAAATGAAAAACATGAACCCGAAGACATAGCGATCTAAGTTTTTCGCTATATGGATAGCTGACTGAAAATGGAAAAGAATAGGCTACTTTTGATATGGCGCCGCCTCCAGCTTCCGCCCCCAAAAGAAAAAAGTGCAACTTTCAACAATTTTCACTGATTTCGCTGATAATGTTACCTCGAACATTCAGAAACTCTTGACTCAAACTGTGCAAGAATTTCTTTGCCAAACTCTGCCGCTCCCACACGCCGCCCCCAAAGTGAGAGATAAATGTAAAACATGAACCTGAAGACATAGCGATCTAATTGTTTCGCTATATAGATAGCTGACTAAAAATGGAAAGAGATAGGCCACTTTTGATTAGTCGCCGCCTCCAGCTCTCGCCCCCAAACAAAAAAAATGGAACTTTCACAATTTTCACTGATTGTCATATTTCCTTAAACATTTAGAAACTCCTAACTCAAACTGTGCAACAGTTACTTTGCCGAATGCTGCCGCCCCTACACGCTGCCCTCAAAGTAAGAGATAAATGGCAAACATAAACCCGAAGACATAACGATCTAATTCTTTCGCTATATGGATAGCCGACTAAGAATGGGAAAGAATAGACGACTGTTGATTAGTCGCCGCTCCCAGCTCCCGCCCTCAAACAAAAAAATATTGATGAGTGAAAGAATTCTCATTCAAATCTATTTCATTGGCAAGTACCCCATTCTGATAACAAAATATCACAATGTAACGATCCAAAATCCCGGCTTTGCCCTGCGGACATGCAAACCCGGCTTTACCCTGCGAGAGAGCGCCGAACCCCCCGGCGCCTGATTGACGATTAGCGCCTTCGGCGGAGAGGTACGAACTACATCAGTTGAACCAAAGGTAAGCTAGCTCGCGAAAGTCAGTCGCGAAGCTCCCTAAGCAAAATTGTAAAATCGCGTACAAACAGTCCCGGTTCTTCCAGATCGTTCCGGCCGAGTCGTGTGTGCCTTCAGGTCGATGAGGAAGAGACGTCCACACCACATTTAAATTAATCTTCATATTTGTTTCGTTATTTTACATTCCGGCGTGTGCGGAAATAAACAACGACTTTTTTTGGGTTTTAAGTGTGCGGTGTTTTGAGTTTACCCGTCCCTGATAGTACTCCAACTCCCCCCCCCCTTGAAGCTCAAGGCTACAAGTGACGCCCAACGTTGAGGCACGACTCTGGAACGGTTTTTGTGAAAAAGGAACATTCCTGTCTCTGCTTGTTTGTGCTACGGTCGGCGTCGTTGGAATAACGAGATGCCCAAATCCCGCAAGAGAGGCACTGAGGAAAACAACGGAAGCGTAAGAGAGATGGAGCAACCAGTGGTTATGTCACAAACGCAATTTCAAGCTCTTTTGGAAGCGGTAACCGGCTCAGCGCGACCGCTACAGCAGGCGACGCCACAACAAGGTACATCTGTCGCACAGGTAGGCTCTTTTACGAATTGTACGCATTCATATGACGCTACCCCGGGATCCGACCTGGAAGCGTTCGTCAGCTCAATTATTGTGTACAAGGAGTGCGCAAATATATCCGACCAAAATGCACTGAAAGGATTCGCGATTTTATTGAAGGGACTAGCAGCAACGTGGTGGAACGGTATAAAAACTGAGGTGCTTTCGTTTGATGATGCGCTGAAGAGACTTCGTCAAACTTTCGGAGTGAAAAAACCCGCATATCGCATTTACCGCGAAATTTTTGCTCGAGATCAAGAAGACGCCGAGCCAACGGATTTGTTTGTATGCGAACTCCGCGCAAAATTCGCTCAGCTGCCGCCACCTGCGTTAACAGAACCTGTCCAGCTCGATATGATTTTCGGTTTGTTGTCTCTGAAAATTCGAAAACGGATTTCCCGCGAGAAAATTGACACTTTCGATGAACTTTTGCAAAGTGCGCGTGCAGTCGAAGAGACATTGGCTGAAACTCGTCAACAGACTTCGGTAGCGAAAACAAAATTTCGGGACTTGGAAGGGAAACGTTCGGAACGACCGCGTTGTTCTTTTTGTAAGAATTTTGGACATGCTGTAGAACACTGTCGTAAAATCAAGAATAAAAGCAACAATGGCAGATCTCCTCCTCCCGCCGCGACGACTGAAAATACGGTTAAGAAAGAACGCGAAGAAGAAATACCGCCGACTAAGAAAAGTTTTTCTTGTTTTGGCTGCGGAAGCCCAAATGTCATCCGGAGTAACTGCCCGAGATGCAAAGCCTCGTCCGAAAAATCTGATACTTCTTCCGCGAACTCTTTGGGAATTTTTTCGTTGGGAACGCAATCTCCCAATACTCCGATAAACCCCCGACCACGCCCGGTTTTGCTGGTGAGCGTCAACGGATGTTCGGGCTACGCACTCGTCGATTTAGCAGCCAAACAAAGTATTGCAGGATTTAAGCTTTACCAACAGCTACTTTCGAAAGGCCAGACGTTCGACACCACTAATCTGGAGGTCACCTTGGCCGACGGTTCGAAACGCCACAGAAAAGTTTTGTATGCGTCGATTGCAGTCAAAATCAAAAACAGAACTGTGCCTACCACCTTTTTGGTATTTCCCGAGGTCGAGACGAATCAAACACTTCTGGGAATTGACTTCATCCAGGATGCGGGCATTGTTGTGAACGCTGCCGAGAGAGTTTGGTCTTTTGTCGAAAACAAGAGTGGCCTTTTTGACTTGAAATTCGAGGATGAGTTTGCAACACCCCCAGAAAACCCAGAGAAAGATTCTGTCGAGATCTTTTCAATAGAACAACTTCGAAACGATGAAGGTGGCGCGCTCTCAGGAAATGAGAAAGAAATTCTGAATGATGTGTTGTCCAGGAATGCCGATGTTTTTGGCCCAATTACGGAAGTTACACCTTTCGCGGAGCACAAGATAGATACTGGTAATCACAGCCCCATTGCATCCACGCCTTACTCTATGACAAAGGGAAGGAAGGAAATTCTGAAGTAGGAAATTGAGGCTATGTTAGACCAGCACATAATAGAGCCGTGTGAGTCTCCGTGGGCATTTCCGGTAGTGCTCGTGCCAAAGGGAGAAGACAAGTGGCGGACGTGCGTCGACTACCAGAAGTTGAATAAGATTACTCCGACCGACAAATACCCGTTGCCACGCATCGAAGAACTGCTTCATTCTGCGAAGAGGACCATGTACATGTCTACTTTAGACCTCCAATCGGGATATTGGCAGGTGGGAGTACGTGAAGAGGACAGGGACAAAACTTGTTTCACGTCACCTTTCGGAACGTTTCGTTTCAACCGGATGCCATTCGGGTTAAAGAATGCGGGAGCCACCTTCCAGCGTTTAATGGATCGGTTCCGGAATGGTCTCGCGGACGTGACGACCTTCGCGTACCTGGACGATCTCATAGTGGTATCGGAGACTTTCGAGGAGCATGTGCGCGACCTTGAACGGATTTTCGAGAGACTCAGAGTTTTCAAACTACGCGCCAAGAGAAAGAAATGCGTTTTCGCCCGGTCGAGTATACGTTTTCTCGGACACGTGATCACGGAAGGCGGACTTCGACCAAGTGCGGAGAAGGTCGAAGCTGTCGCCAACATGAAAGAGCCGAAGAACGTGAAACAGCTGATGACGTTCATACAAACCTGTTCGTGGTTTCGACGGTTTATCCCCAATTTCTCTGACGTGGCCCGTCCACTTACAAAACTCCTGAAGAAAAGCTCGGTATGGGAATGGGGTAATGCACAGAGGGAGGCCCACGAAAACCTGAAGAGGGCGTTGACGTCAGCACCAGTCCTGAGACAGGCCGATGATGCGAAACCCTCCGTGATCAAGACAGACGCTAGCAGCTACGCGCTCGGAGCTGTCCTACTTCAGGGGGAGAAGGAAGATGAGCGGCCGATCGAGTATGCGAGTCGTTTGTTAACCCCGGCAGAACGAAACTATGACACGACACAGCGGGAAGCCTTGGCAGTTGTGTGGGCCTGCAGCAGATTCAGGGGATACATAGAGGGTAATGACGTAAAGATTGCGTCAGACCACCAACCTCTGAGATGGTTGTTGAATCTGAAATCACCAACTGGAAGATTGGCCAGATGGGCTCTGGCTCTGCAGTCATACAATCTAAAGATAGATTATATCCCAGGCAGATCGAATGTAATTGCGGATACTCTGTCGAGACCCGTTTTGGAGAACGACAGCGCAGTAAGTTGTTGTTATACCGAGGTGGATTTGCCGCACGACCTAATCGACGATTATCGTGGGAAACAACTGCGCGATCCAGATCTACGAAAGATAATTGACGCATTCGAGCATTCTGATCAGTCGGTCGCCAACTGGATGGATCGAGGATACTTCCTCCTTCAGGGAATTTTGTATCGAAACGCTGATTGTGACACTGACACTGCGCAATTGGTGGTGCCAATTGCGGAACGAGGAACAGTCTTGGAAGATTACCATAATCATCCAATGGCGGGACACTATGGTACGGAGAAGACCTTATGGAAGATTTCGACTAAATACTTCTGGCCCGGTATGCGACAGGACATCGCGAAACATGTGAAAATGTGTTTGGAGTGCCAGCGCTACAAGATAAGCAACAGCAAACCCACCGGCCTTCTACGAACTCCTGTGGCTTCTCAACGATTCGAAATCCTGGCCGTGGATCTTTTTGGGCCGCTCCCCGAGACGGATAGTGGAAATCGATGGGTGCTGATCCTGGAAGATACGGCGAGCAAATGGGTCGAGCTTTTTGCACTCAAGGATGCGACGGCACAGGCATGTGGAAGGGTGTTGATAGACGAGATTTTCTTGCGATACGGGGTTCCCAGGAGAATCATCTCAGACAATGGAGTACAATTTGTCAGCGGTTTGATGCAGTACATAGCGGAGTGTTTTCAAGTGAGGCAGACTCTGACCCCCGTGTATCACCCTGCGGCGAACCCAGTTGAAAGGAAAAACAGAGACCTGAAAACGCAGCTCGCTATTTTGGTGAAGGACCGACACGAACTGTGGGACGAGAAACTCCCTACAATCCGCTTTGCGATGAACTCGACGAAGACCCTCTCCACGGGTCATTCGCCTGCTTATTTGACATTCGCCCGTGAACTTAGAACATTTTCTGACGCGCACCATGACTTCTCGACGGTAGTGCAGAACGAAAATTTTGTTGCCGAAGTGACTCCTTATCTCCTTACAATCGCAGAAACATTGAAGCAAGCGCAGGAAAATTTGGAAAAACAGCAGGATTCCCGCAAGCACTACGCTGATCTCCATCGCAAGGATGCCCCGAACTTTGAAGTGGGAAATCAAGTATTGGTGAAAACGCATGCACTCAGCAGTGCTGACAAGCGAGAAACCTCAAAGTTCTTCCCTCGAAGAGATGGACCGTACATAATAACGGCAAAAGTATCTCCGGTCACCTATGATGTTGCATCCCTAAACGATCCGACCGTGTCTTTGGGACGTCGTCATGTGTCTGATCTGACACCGTTCGTCTCCGAGAGTGATGCCGCTATTCAACCTCAGCGTCCCATCAGGAAGAGAGGACGCCCGAAGAGTTCCCAGATTGCTGGAGACGCCAGTTCTCCTACTGAAAATTCCGTCGACTGTTTCGACGAATCCCGGAGCCCTGCCGCATCCAGAGGGGGAGGTTGTAACGATCCAAAATCCCGGCTTTGCCCTGCGGACATGCAAACCCGGCTTTACCCTGCGAGAGAGCGCCGAACCCCCCGGCGCCTGATTGACGATTAGCGCCTTCGGCGGAGAGGTACGAACTACATCAGTTGAACCAAAGGTAAGCTAGCTCGCGAAAGTCAGTCGCGAAGCTCCCTAAGCAAAATTGTAAAATCGCGTACAAACAGTCCCGGTTCTTCCAGATCGTTCCGGCCGAGTCGTGTGTGCCTTCAGGTCGATGAGGAAGAGACGTCCACACCACATTTAAATTAATCTTCATATTTGTTTCGTTATTTTACATTCCGGCGTGTGCGGAAATAAACAACGACTTTTTTTGGGTTTTAAGTGTGCGGTGTTTTGACTTTACCTGTCCCTGAAAGTACTCCAACTCCCCCCCCTTGAAGCTCAAGGCTACAACAATGAGTTTCGAATTAAGAAAGTGGGCAAGGAATGGTGTTTCTCCTTCAACCAAACTTTACGTTCACAATATGCCTCTTTGAGAAAATGCGCTACTGAGACTCACGCACGTGAAGGCATACTCACTTGTTTAAACTACTTTCAAAGGGAAGTCTCCAGTGGGGGTAGAACTTTCGCGCGAACACCTGTACACTTGTACAGGGTGTTCACGATCAAATTCACCCTCCTCTAGGAGATTCCCCTTTGAGATATTTTGAAAAGCTAAAAACTTTTTCCCAACGATTTTTCCCAGGGATCTTGAATCGATCATCTAAATGTTTCTAATTGGTACCGTATACAAAGTGTGACATGACTCTTTTTTATTTTGAACGCAACACCCTATATTTTATCACGTCATTTGATGAAGTCCCTCTTTCTGATTACAAAAATATATGATACTAATAGTTTATTGTGATAAGGAAGCTGTCAAAAAAATTATAAAATAGGTAGTCAAATAATTTAAAAAATCAAAATTACACGTCACCCTGTATTAGGAACGAATTAGACCATTTATCCATACAAAGTTGAATTCGACAGACAAAATGCTGCGAAAATAACTTTTTTTTAAGTGAAACGTAGAAACCAAAGCCAAAAAAGCTCCACCAAATAGCGAAATAGAATATAGGGTGTTGTATTTAAAATAAAAGAGTTACATATCACACCCTGTATACGGTACCAGCTAGAAACTTTTAGAGGATCGATTTAAGGTCCCTGGAAAAATCGTGAAGAAATCTCAAAGGGGAATATACCAGAGAAGAGGGGGTGAATTTTATCGTGAACATCCTGTAGGTACATACCTGCTCTCTGATTTGGATTTCTATTTATTTATTTATTGGCAACGTGACAATGGGCCTTATGAATAAAGATTAAGCAATATCTTTTGCTTTTGCTTGAAATCTGGCAACAAAAAACGGAGAAACATTTTTTTGTTGTTGAATGTTTTACGACGCATCAACTACGAGGTTATTGGCGTCGACGGGACATTCAGTGGGCTTTTGGTACACGTTTCTATTACTTGAATTGCCTACTGTTAGCTATGTGAAGACTCAGTACTCTGCGATAGCACTCAACTCTGTAGCCAGAAATTAATTTTTTTGTAACCGCTGTAGTCAGACAGGTGCAGATATGGCATAGTAAGGTCGGAACAATTTTTGGACAACACAAAATATCCATGGACGAGGCGGGATTCGAACCCGCGCGGTGTGTCACGACTGGCTTGGCGTGCCAACAGTGCCAACACCCAGACCACTCGGCCACCGCCGCTCCAGGAGAAACATTTGGTTATGGGACTTCAAACCATTGTTATTATTTCAATCAGTTGCTCAAATGTTCAGTAAAACCTAAATTAATAAAAGAAAACTTGAAGTTTTTGAGTTTTTTGAGATTTTTTTGGAAACAAAAACTCAAGCAAAAGCAATTGCCTGATTTTTATTCATAAGGCCCAATAGCATGTGTGAAGTTAAGTTAGGGAATCGCTTTAGAAAGTTTTCTGTTGGCATCAGGTGTAGGTATTCAAAACACAAGGGTCAAGGGTGGGGATCTACCTGTACTTTCTTATAAATACTCAACTCCAGCGAACCTGGAACTGTTATCGCCTCGGGTCGTAGTCGGCTGGTGGACTCTCCGGAATGGGCGGCAACAACGATCCGGCAGCTCAGTCTCAGTAGTGGGGTCTGTCACGCCGGTGGCAGCTTCTTCAAGGAGTCGACGCTATTCTTTGTGTTATACTCTTTCGCAGAATGACTTGAGATTGTTGGCGCAGATTAAATAAAACCACTGTTTCGAATTAATTGCGCCGTCTCAAAAAGGAAAGGGGGTGTAACATGGGGTTAGTCCCTTGAAGAGAGACGAGTTCGAAGCGGGGGACGCCGGAGATGCAACGACCTCTCGATGCGTTGGGATACTAAGAACTGAAGGTGATTTTCGGGGAACGCGTGTTTATAGTAGGCGCTGGCGCCTACTCTGACCAATAGGCTTCGTTAGCGAGAGAGTACGCGTGGCCGCGCGGACCGATGACTGAACGCTTTTTCGCTCCGCGTGCGTCCGGCAAAAGGCCTCTCGCTAAACATATTATCGCGGTTAGCCATGGAAACGGGTGGATTTTTGGGGGCCGCGGTAACAATCGCCCCCCTTTTTGAGACTATTGGGCACTTTATTGAATGCTTCAATTTTTACATACATGCCGAGTTCAAAAAGGTGAAATTTGCAGAAATTCTTGTAGAACAATTGTTTAAAACTAAGGTTGAACAATAACGTTTTAAAGCTAGGGTGAAACATGGCGTTTTCGACGAAAATAACGTCGGACAAGTATCGAAATTCATTAAGATACACCCTTATTAGTTATGACGCAACTAAGTATTGTATGCCCTACTGGGGTACATAAGGGGTGTTCCGCAATGTCTGTCACTTCGTCGGAGCGCAACGAAAGGGGATACATGAGTTTTGGCGCAAGGGACCCGCACTTTGTCGAAAGGAGGTGTAGCACAATTCATGGTCGCGACAATTTAAAACTAGCGATATATACAAGGGGGATTCAGTGTCCTTGGGTTCACGCACAATTCGCGCACATTCCGCAGCACTATCGACGGCGTCGTTCGACAGGAGCTCGCCTGAGCTTGTCGACGTGGTACTTGACGCTGCGGCCGTCGATGTTGACCAGGAAGATGTGTGGCGCGAATCGCCTTATGATGCTGTGTGGCCCAAGCCACTTGGGATGGAAGGCACCAGGTGCGGGCGGATGATGTACCAGGACAGCGTCGCCGGGTACAAAGTTTGGAGCCGGTCGCTCCGGGACCTGGTGGCGGGCTTCCACGTAGTCTCGTTGATGTTGGCGGGCTTGCTGCTCTCGCTGCTCTGCTGCGACGGGCGGCAGCGGCTGCTGCGTCGTCCATTCGCCGGGGAATGGGAGCGTGTGGCCTTGGAGGAGCTCGGAAGGGCTCTGGCCAGTGGCTGCATTGCGTCTGCGGCGCACGCTAAAGAGCGTGGCGGGCAAATGCAGATCCCATTCGTTTGCGGGGCGTCCGTCTAGTCGGAGACGGAGCCCTTTTTTGAGCTCCTGGTTTCGCCTCTCCGTGGGGTTAGCGCGGGCATGATAGACCGCGGTAGTCCATGGCAGACTCTGCCAACGAGCGCACGCACGAGACCAAGCAACTGACGTGAATTGAGATCCGTTGTCCGATAGGATCGCGCGAGGGTATCCATGCATCGGAAAAAAGTAGTTGTCGAGCGTCGTGATGATGGTTCCCGTAGTACTGTTTTGTAGCGGCCAGGCGTCCACCCACCGAGTAAACAGGTCTGTGACCACCAGGATAAATCGGTTACCGCTGGCGGAGACGTCGTAGGGGCCCATAATGTCGCACGCGACTACTTCGAACGGTCTTTGCGGTTGACGCGGACGCTGCTCGGCGTGATTTCGGCTTAAACGAGCCTTGTACCTCGCGCAAAGGAGGCAGGAGCGAACGTGGTGGCGCGCGTCGGTTGGCAAGGACGGCCAGTGAAAATGTTCAGCGATTGAACGGAGCGTCTCGTCTTCGCCCGGATGGCCGGCTAACACCGAATCGTGGTGTTCGTGGAAAACGCGTGGCCGTACGCCCGCTGGGACGTACAGGAGATGACGTCCATCATCTCGAACCTTGTACAGGTGATCGTCGTCGACGCTGTAGGTTGCGCGGAATCCAGGGTGCCAGTCGAGGCTATCGGGCCGAGTTTCCAGCTCACGGCGCTGTCGTATGAGTTGCTGCGTGCTCCGGTCATGATCCTGGCATTCCTTAACTTCGTCGCCGAGGGAGCGCACTACGAGCAGGTTCGCGGCGACTTGCCGAGTAGGCTCTGCGAGCGGGTGCGTCGTCAACGGTTCCGGAGGTAGGAGGCGCTCCAGGTCCTCATAATTGAACGACGCCTCTGGGAGCTCGGGCTCTCTGGAGAGGGCGTCGGCCAATTCGTTGGTTTTGCCGGGCACGTGTTCAACGGTAAATGAAAATTCTTGGAGCAGAAGTGACCAACGCGTCAACTTCGCTTTTGTGTCCTTGGACCGGTGAAGCCAGAGCAAGGCTCGATTGTCCGTGCGGACGGTGAAATGATGGTCCTCCAGGTATGGCCGGTAGTGCTTTATACCCCACAAAATTGCCAGGCATTCCTGCTCGTTTATGTGCAGACGGCGTTCTGTCGCATTGAAGCGAGCGCTTGCGTACGAAATAACGGCACGCGTTTTGTCTGATCGTTCCTGGTAAAGCACGGCAGCCATGCCAATGCTGCTAGCGTCTGTTTGTAAGACGAACGGGAGCGTCGGATCGGGACGGCTCAGGCGTCGCGGCGCAGCGAGGGCTTGTTTGAGGCCGTCGAAGGCTTGTTGTTGGGAATTCCCCCAAGAGAAACGGCGTTTGGCGGCGAGCAGGTCGGTGAGAGGCGCGGCGATTTCTGCGAAGTTCTCTACGTACTCGCGCAACCAGTTGCAAGTGCCGAGGAAGCTCTGAAGTTGGCGCTTTGTGGCCGGCGGTTTCGCGGACTTGATGAGTTTGAGGTGCTTCTCTTGCGGAGCGTTTCCGATGTCGCTGACGACGTGCCCCAGGTAGTCGATACTGGTTTTTCCGAAACTGCACTTCTCGTAATTGCACCGGAGCTGGTGGCTTTGCAAGCGTTCGAGGACTAGGCGCAGATGTTCCAGGTGCGATTCCATATCGTCGGAGTAAACGATGATATCATCCAGATAGGTCATGCAGAATTGTCGGAGATGGCCGGTGAGCACCTCCTGGACCATCATGCGTTGGAACGTACTGGGAGCCCCCTTTAAGCCGAAAGGCATCACCTTGAACTGGTGCAGTCCTCCGTCAGAGGTGGAGAACGCAGTTAGACGCTTACTGTCAGGGTGTAGTGGAATTTGCCAGTACCCGCTTTTGAGATCAATCGAGCTGAATATACGGGCAGTACCGAGGTCGCGAAGGGTCTCGTGGATGCGTGGGAGCGGTGCCACTTCGTCCTGGGTGAGGGAGTTGAGCTGGCGGTAGTCCACGCAGAAGCGGCTCTTGCCATTCTTCTGGACCAGCACGACGGGAGAGGCGTACTCTGATGTGCTTGGCTCGATGATGCCGTCGCGGTACATCTGCTCGACTTGAGTCTCAATAATGCGCTTCTTTTCCGGCGAGGTACGGTAAGGCCGTATACGGAATGGCGCTTCCTTAGTTAGGCGAATCGTATGGGTTGTAGTCAAAGTCGTTGACGGGCGAGGGTCCTGATTTAGAGTAGCAGCGAAGTCGTCGAGTAGACGTTGAAACGTGGCTTGGAATGGAGGGGCAATACTATGGTCGACGTCGGCCAGGCTTAGCGGCGGTGGCGCTAGACGCGAGGGAGTGTCGTGGCGGTCGAGCCAATGTATGGTGCGGCGCTCGGCGATTCCAATGTGTAAGCAACGACGCTCGAAGTCGAGGCTGGCGTGCTGCTCTCGTAAAAAGGGGTACCCGAGTATAATGGATTCTGAGAGACCGTCCACCACGTTAAATTCGATATGGTGCGGTCTGTCCCCCAGGTGGCAGGCTACCTTAACGCGGCCCAGCGTGTGTTGCTGGCGACCGGTGCCGACGGCGAGTCGAAGTGGCACGGACTCGGAGCTATCCAGCTTTTTGTCGCGGACGATGGCGAGATTTACAAAATTTCTGGAGGCCCCGCTGTCGACGAGACAGTCGTAGACTTGTTGGCCGAGGCGTAGCGGAACGTGGGGAAGAGAATTTAATGTCGTGGGGGCGCGGATCTGTCCCGCGTAGCACCGGCCCCTTGCTGGTTTTCCGGATGCTGCTGGTCTTCGCGGCGTCGCGACGTCGGTTCGTACTGAGCGCGGCGCACCGGACAGTCGCGGTGGAAGTGTCGTTCAGGACAGAATCGGCATTGTGGAAGTGGTGGCTGTTGCCGAGGAGCCTGGCAAGCAGGGGCCGCAGGTACAGGTCGCTGTGCTTTTTGGCGAAAAGCTGGCTCGCGACGGCTCTCGATGAGCTGTGCCGCCTGAAGCAGGTCCTCCACGGATTGAACGCTCGCGGCTAGTGGTGATTTACTGAGATCGACGTCGGCGAGCGAGATCACCAGGTCCACAAACTCAGGAGTTGACATGTATGGGTCGAAGCGGCGCATTAGCTGAAGCTTCTTGAGTATGAACAACGTTATGGGCTCGTCGCGTTGGTGCTCCGTGCGTAATTTGACGATGGCAGCGTTTTTCCGTTTATTGGAATCGAATTCCGCGATAACTGCGCGGCAAAAATCGTCCCAATTTAGCTCGAGTAACTCGTACGATGCGTACCATTTGCGGGCGTCATCTTCAAAGTGTTTGGTCACGTGGCGTACCCATTTCGCTCGGGGGATTCTCGCGGTTTGCAACAGCTCTTCGCAATTTTCCAGGTGGGTGTGCGCGTCTTGATGAAGATGTCCGGCAAATAGCGGAATATCGACGGGTTTTTCGGCGGTGGTGCGTTCACGGTGCATTTCGGACAGTAATTCTACGAGGAGTTGTTCCGTGCGAGAATTATGCGGAATTGTGGGCTGGCGTTCGGGGCCGTCACCATGGTGATCGAGCGGCGTCGGTGTGTGGCCATGTACGGGCCGGCGTTCGCGCGCGTCAGGCGTCGGCGGAGCGTCTCGACGTAACGGGGCGTAAATTTGCGCGGTAGGCGTGATTGTGTATGGCGTCGCGATGCTTGGCGTCGCGACGGTGGGCGTCATTGTCGGTGTGGACGTGTAGCCGAGGTCGCCGGGGTGGTCAGGACCGTTTATCGAAGGTGTCGCGGCGACTACCGGGACGGGGACGACAAGCGGCGTCGTCGGCGCAATTGACGGAGGTGCCGTCACTGCAGCAAGCGTCGGTGGAGTCGTCGTCGGACGGTTTGTGGGAGTGGGCGCCACTGGAAGTGATGTTTCAGTTCTCGAGTCCAGACGGGAACGGCGTTGTCTAGTAGCGCGTCGCGGCATGGCGGAAGCTTTGGTCTCGTGCGCGGTTCGCGATACAAGGGGAGCTTGGGGCAGAGTCTTACCAATCCACGTGGAACTCGAGTGCCGTATACGAGAGCATCGATCTCTTGAATCTAGGGATACATGCCTCGCAACAGGGTAGGTTTGCTCGAGTCCACGGCGTGTAAAAGCCGCTGCTTTACACGTTGTTGGTCGATACAGAGCGCATCTAGTACGCCAAGCGCTTAAATGATGCTAAAACTCTGTATCGAAACGGTGATCCCGAAGATCTGGAAAGTCTGCGGTGCTCGTGTCGGCGGCCGAGATGTCACTTGGAGAAGCGTGCCCCACGTTGCGGGCAGTCAAGATGTTATCGCCTCGGGTCGTAGTCGGCTGGTGGACTCTCCGGAATGGGCGGCAACAACGATCCGGCAGCTCAGTCTCAGTAGTGGGGTCTGTCACGCCGGTGGCAGCTTCTTCAAGGAGTCGACGCTATTCTTTGTGTTATACTCTTTCGCAGAATGACTTGAGATTGTTGGCGCAGATTAAATAAAACCACTGTTTCGAATTAATTGCGCCGTCTCAAAAAGGAAAGGGGGTGTAACATGGGGTTAGTCCCTTGAAGAGAGACGAGTTCGAAGCGGGGGACGCCGGAGATGCAACGACCTCTCGATGCGTTGGGATACTAAGAACTGAAGGTGATTTTCGGGGAACGCGTGTTTATAGTAGGCGCTGGCGCCTACTCTGACCAATAGGCTTCGTTAGCGAGAGAGTACGCGTGGCCGCGCGGACCGATGACTGAACGCTTTTTCGCTCCGCGTGCGTCCGGCAAAAGGCCTCTCGCTAAACATATTATCGCGGTTAGCCATGGAAACGGGTGGATTTTTGGGGGCCGCGGTAACAATACCATACTTGTGAAACTTCTACAGGGGTAAATTGTGCTCCAGAGTCAACGTGTATATTTTCTTTGAAAATATTCTTTGATAAGTTTATTCAAGATGGACAACCAATCAAGCATCAATCATGTGGTAAGTGTGTTTATAAATGCATATAAATAATTAGAGCCGTCAGTTCACCCAGTTGGTGATTTAAAGGTTAGGTACGCGGTCACACATACATTATGGCCACCCGGTATATCTATAAAGCATTCAATAAAACTTCTTTACACGTGTCGACTACTGTCGACTGACTTCTTTGCGAGTCTTCGCCCGTTTCATGTGATTTATTCCGTCTTTTTAATGTTTTTTAACGATTGTTAGCGATTTTTAGCCCTCTGTTTAGTGTTTATTGTGTTACGAGGCGCTCGTTTCAGCTTCTTTCCGCCCAACTCCCTTATTTTGTTCCCCAGTCCCGTTGGTGACTTTTGGTAGCATGTTTCCACAAAAGCAATGTCTTTTTGTGGTCATCTTACGATCTCTTGCAATATTTCACCATGTTTTTTTGGTTTATGATGCGTTATTTCTAGATTCTCCCCGCCCAACACCCCTATTTTGCTCCCAGGTCCCGTTGGTGTGTTTTATCTTTCGTTTAGTATCATTTTCACTCGTTCGGGAGGGGTTGCATATCCGCCCGGCGCTAAAAATCTGCGTAGGTTCCTAGTTTCCATTTTTCTTTCTCGAAATGTGTGGATCTTCCATTCTTCCACAAAATTTCCCTTGAAAAACCTTCTTGGCCACTGTCCATTCCTACTTTATTTGGAATGGTCGAAATCGAGGTTCCCTTGAGGGTTCCCTTCATGACACGGTCACCTGGGGCTGATATTAGTGCGGCGGTTAACGACCATTTTCCAGGGAAACCTTGCATTTTGTGATAAAAGCATGAAATTTAGCAAAAACGCTCTACAGACTCCCCTTCACTATTTACGAGGCGGACCCACGATGGAACCGCCGTGCAGCTGTCAGAATTGCCAATTGCCTACCTTCCAGGGGTAAAAACTGAAGTCGGTTATCGAGCTGATTCAAAAGTGAGAGCTAACAATGCAGTAGACCTTCACAGTATAACTTCACCAAAACAGATGTCATTATTACAAAAGGAGGGGGAATGGGAGGGTATAGTTCAAGCCGCAGCACAGATTTTTTTATTTGTCAATTTCGGGCCAAATTGATAAGTTTGGTGTCGTTTCCGACTAAATTACATCTTCTGAATTCAAATTGATTGTTGTGATTGCAGTTTGAAAAAAAAGATTTTGTTTTGTTGACAAAAAAATTTATTTCAGAAAAAAAATTTAGGCTTTCTTCATTTTGACTTTTATCCTAATTCAAAACATTCGAAGTGGAAATCGTTATTTAGTTCACTTCTTCAAAGCTTCCTGCACATGAAAACCAGGTACGAGACCTGATTTTTACTTTGACAAGTTTGTGAGCCTCATTTGTTCCTAAAGTCGTTAAAGTAATATGCAATCATTTTCATGTACGAATGGAAGTGTGCGTGCAAAGGTATCGCGGCGATTCTGACAGCTGCACGGCGATTCCGTCATGGGTGCAACTCTTATATCGTAAAGGACAGTCCATAGAACATGTATGCCAAGTTTCAGGGTTTTATCACTAACTGCAAGGCTTTGCACGCACACCTCCATTCGTACATGAAAATTAATAAAATTATTGGATATTACTTCTACGACTTGAGGAACAAATGAGGCTCACGATCTTGTCCGAGTAAAAATCAGGTTTCGTACATGGCTTTTATGTACAGGAAGCTTTGAAGAAGTGAACTGAATTAGAATTTCCACTTCGAATGCCCGGCATCAAGATAAAAGTCAAAATGAAAAAAGACTAAGATTTTTTTCTGAATTTTTTTTTTTTCAATAAAACAAAATCTTTTTTCCTTCAAACTGCAATAGCAACATTCAATTTGAACTCAGAAGATGTAATTTAGTCGGAAACGACACCAAACTTGTCAGTTTGGTTCGAAATTAACAAATAAAAAATTCTGTGCCGCGGCTATAACTTTCCCCTCCCATTCCCCCTCCTTTTGTAATATTGACATCTGTTTTGGTGAAGTTATACTGTGAAGGTCTACTGCATTGATAGACGTCACTTTTGAATCAGCTTGATAACCGACTTCAGTTTTTGCTCCTGGAAGGTAGGCAAATGACAATTCTGACAGCTGCACGGCGGTTCCGTCGTGGGTCCGCCTCGTAAATAGTAAAGGACAGTCTGTAGAGCGTATGTGCCAAATTTCATGCTTTTATCACAAAATGCAAGGTGGTTCTCACTAATCGCCGCACTATATGGGATATTTGATATCTCAAAAACTAAAAGATATAGTAGGTACTATTGTAGACAAAAAAAGCTGAACGACAGATGAATGACTTTTCAAATTGTGTAGAAGGCCCTTTAGGATTATCATTTTTGACAAGCCCATGACAAAATGCCAGTGATTTTTTTTGAGTCACAAGACAACGTCAGTTGTGTCTTTGATTTCTTTGTAGCTATGGACCAGGAGTAGAAAGAAGATGAAGATAAAAATGGATCATTTCCACCGAGATTTCTACCCACTGTATCAACACGAACCCGCAACACGGTGACTTCGTGTTGGTTGATTCCATGTAATATGCTACGAGTACATGGCAATGGCGGTCCGTTGCCTTTTGCTTGTAGGGAAATTCAAGGGGCTCGCAGCATGTCGAACATTGGCGAACGAATCGTCCTCTAGCATCTGGACATACCGTGATCTGGACATACCGTGATCTGGACAAAGACCATTTTAATCGATGCTTGATCTTCGGCTTCGGTGGTAGCTTTGCGTCTGCCAGAACCTGGTTGCTGTGCCAGCGTTGAATTTTCCCGTCACCTGCACATAACGTTGTAGACCGTCCCTTTCCTGTTACTGAGAAGGTCTGCTACCGTCTTGTACGCGATACCACCATCCACAAGAGGCATAATTTGCACCCTAACAGATTCATTGAACATTCTGTCACGTTTGACACAAAAAATGACAAAGCATTATTGGTTATGGGTGGCATATTCTTGATGACAGTAAAGCTGATTCACAGGTCAAAAATTAGAAAAGTCATTTATCTGTCGTTCAGCTTTTTTTGTCCACAATAGTACCTAGGTACTTTTTTAGTTTTTTTTCTGTTGAGTCGTTGAGTGACCTGAAAAAGTCGTAGAATAGCGCAAAACTTTTCCAATTAAAGCTTGGTTCCCAGCTGCAAATATTCGGACAGAAAATGCGAAATTTTACGTCAAAGTCGTCATATTGGCCAATCAGAGCCCTCCAATTCAAAATTTGACATACAAAATCGCATTTTCTGTCCGAATATTCGCAACTGGGAACCAAGCTTTAATCGACTCCGTATCTTCTATAACAACAAAGTTATCCAATAGTGGTCGTTCCACTAATTTGAGACAAGTATGTGTTTGAGACTCGGTTTGAGATTGATACACAAGTCTGGTGGCATAGGTTGGCCAAAATGCGTGACTAGCAATTTTTATTTTATGAGTGTTGGCAGCACTGCTCACACCTCATCTCCGTCACGCACATGTCAATGTTGTCATTGTGAAACTCACTTCGTAGTTTGGTAAATTTAGCCACTCAAACTTCCCATTTTCCGTTCATTTTCCAACGAGAACAGACCGAAAATTCGGAAACTCGACGACTTCAAATGGCCGACACCCCGCCGGAGACCGCAGAAAAGGTAAACGGCACGGAGCGGGCACGCGAGAAGAAAAATTAAAGTTTGAGGTTATGTATCGCGGTCTAAAAATATTCATTTTTGCGTCGTTTCTTCCAGGCGAAGCCCCAAGTGAGGCACGATTGGTACCAAACCGAAACGGCAGTGGTCATCACCGTCTTGGTGAAGAACGTGAAGGCGGACGGACTGAAAGTGGACTTCGCCGAAGACAAAGTCGCAGTGAGATTCAGGCTCGAAGATGACGACGTCGATCTGGCCTTCCAGCTGAGCCACCGGGTCGTCCCCGAGGAGTGCTCGTACAAAGTCACTCCGTCCAAAGTATGTACTCAGCTCTCCGTTATTTTTATCTCGTATCTACGGGTGTTCCGGTGAGCTTGCATAAAACCTCGAGAGGTGGTTGCTCTCGTGGTGATTCCTTACCTGAGGGAGTTGCACACCCCCAGAGGTCCAAAGTTAAACGGAGCTTTCAATTGCTCGCCCAAGAACTCCCTCAAGAAGCACTTTAGAAAAAAATGCTACTTTTTGACTTACTTTTTTGAAAGGAATCGGCTCCCAAAGTTTCATGCAAGGTCACTGAAACACCCCGTATGTCCACGCGTGGTCAGCAAATTTTCTATTTGCAGATGGCTTTGGAAACTATATTTTCATCAAATGGGTTAACGGGATTGGCTGTATGGCTGAATATTTCGGCAGCAAAGCCAACTCCAAATGGGAATTTTGTTGATTGGCTTCCTAAAGATGGGCCAATAAGAATGGGTATCACATAATATATCGGAGACCGTTCAATAGATAAAAACAAAAGTTCTTACAAAGAAAAACTAAAGGTCGAAAACAAAACATCGAATACGTAACGTCGAAAAAGAAAAGGTCGAATTAACAATACAGGGTGGTCAGGGTGTTTGCAAACTTGGGATAGAAAATTGAACCGCAGTTGGAGAAATGCTTCAAAAGTATAAAAAGAAATTGAAAAAAATTCGAGGCTTCAATTTCTGAAAATATGGAAAGTCAAAAGGTGGTCCTTTGACCCCCTCTATTTTCGTTATTTTGAATGATTTTAGTGGATTCTTTTCAACAGACCAAAAAGCAATGTTTTTGAACTTTTGAATCTTTTTTGTAATTTTATTCACTATCCTGAAAATCCAGTTTTCTTCAAAAATGCACGCAGAAAATTTCATATGGGGACTATTTGTGTTATTTGTTGCTCTACATCAGGTTTATAACCTCTAGAACTTCTCACGAGCATTTTCGAGGAAAACTAGATTTCTAGGGTTTATGACTCACCCTGTACACTAAACAAAATTACAAAACACATTCAAAGGTTCAAAAAAATTGCTTTTTCGTCTAATAGAAAGAGTTTATGTTTATGGAGTTTATGGAGGGACAAAGGACCACATTTTAACGCTCCATATTTCCAAAAATATAAATCATGAATTTTTTCCAACATTTTTCTGTCACTTTTGGAGCATTTCCCTACCTGCTGTTCAAATTTCTACCCCAAGTTTGCAAACACCATGTATATCGAAAGTGATGAATATCGAAATTCGAAATACAATTGGTCGAAAAATCGAAAATTCATGATATCGAATTACAAAATGTTGAAAAACAAAAGGTCGAAAAACAAAAGGTCAAAAAACAATGGGTCGAAAAGCAAAATGTCGAAAACCAAAAGTTTACCCTGACAAACATAACGTAAATGTCGAAAAACAATGAGTGTACGATTGTTTTAAAGACAATTAGGGAGTGTGAGATGGGAGGTGCCCTTTTTAGTGATTTAGTGTCCTAAGTAGTGAAACGCCCGAGGGTTACGGCCCTTTGGGCGTACCTGACGAGTACATCCATGTACGGGTAAAATACCTGGTGATGATTTGAAAACTATCCACCTGCAATATCTCCCGATTCCTAGTGCAAATGTCTTTGAGCAAAAACAGGTCAATTTTTATATCGAGGGGGACATCTAAAATATATATTGGAGAATTTATATCTTGAGCCCCCTCGCCCCCACTCACCCCAACTTTGAAATTTCAAATGACACCACCTATTTTGCGATACATCGAATCAAACAGAAATTAATTTTCTTTCTCAAGAAATATCTATAAAATTTTCAACCCCACCCCCGTTCTTCCTAAAATTGTCTGAGCCTTCAATTCAATATTTTTGACCTCTCAATCCTCTTCAATGCAGTCAACGTCATCCTGCATAGCATCGAAAGAGAAAATTTTATGTAAAAAAAGTACCACCCAAGTTCATCCCTTCGCTCCCCCCACCTCACCCTAAAAATCTTGAATGACAATACCTACTTTGTGATGCATCAAACTGAAGGAAATTGAATAATCTTCCTGAACAAAATGTTATCAACATTTTTTAAACCTCCCCGTTTCTCTCCTAAAATACTCCAAATGTTCAATTTGATGAACGAGGGGTTGAAAATTAAAAAAAAAATGGTTTGGACAAAGGGGTGAATTTGAGTAGCACTTTTTCCACCAAAAATTCTCTTCGATGCTACCTTGGATGACGCTTACTAAATTGAAGGGAATTGAGGGGTCCAGAATATAAAATGGGACACTCGGAGAATTGTTAGGGAGAAGGAGGGTGGGGCTAAATTTTTTGAAAATGCTGTTTTCAGAAAAAGAATTTGAATCTCTTCAATTTGATGTATCGTAAGGTAGGAGATTTCATATGAAATTTTCAAGTTGGGGTGAGTGGGGGCGAGCGGGCTGAAGATAGAAATTCATCAATGTATGTTTTAGATGTCCCCCTCGATATAAAATTGGACCTGTTTTTGCTCGAAGAAATATTCAGTAAGAATCGGGAGTTATTGCAGGTGGATAGTTTTCAAAAAATGATCACCCGGGTTGTAATCCCGACACCCCTAAGTCCCAACAGACTTAAGTCAAAATTCTATTTTAGGGAAGTACCAGTCTAAGTTCATTTTCCGTCGAATCAGGTCTTCAAAAAAAATTTGTGAACCTGACAAGGTTCATGTACACAGCTTTACGTGTCCAAATTGATTTTGTGTAAAAAAAAACCTAATAAGGTATGCAAAAAATTACTTATTCTGACGAGGTCCATGTGCACATCAGGTTCATGACTTCATGAGTCTAAGTTGATTTTGCGTCAAAAACCAAATCAGGCCTTGAAAAAAAATTACGGGTCCGGTTACGTTAACTCCATCCCTCAAATTTTGTCGAATAAAATCACAAACCACTCAGAATAATATCTAGAAGAAAGATCTGAAATAAAAATTGCGTACCATCCATGAAGTTTCTTGTCCTCCCGGATTTACTGTAATAGTAATAAACCGTATGGGGAGAAGGAAGCAACTAGAGGAGGGGGAAAGGGACCACGTACCACTTAATGGTGTTGTGTGGCGTACGCTGAAAGAAATAGTGCGACGCAATAATAAATCGATACCAATTCCAGCACCCGCATGGACTTGAAAATATATCTGTAGAAGGTGAATATGATGTGTTTCGTCACTAACAAAAGTCTAGAAAATAAAAAGATGGAATTAACGTAACTAGAGTCCAAATTACTAAACCTGGCGAGGTCTATGTACACAGCTTTATGTGTCCGAGTTAATTTTACGTCAAAAAAACAAATCAGGTCCCAACAAAAATTACTAAACCTGATGAGGCCTATGTACACAACTTTATGTTTCCGGGTTGATTTTCCGACAAAAAATCCAATCAGGTCATCAAAAAAATTACTAAACCTGACGAGGTCCATGCAGACAATGCTTTATGTTTCCGAGCTGATTTTGCGTCAAAAAACCAAATCAGATCTTCAAAAAAAAAAATTACTGAACCTGACGAGGTCCATGTACACAGCTCTATTTTTTCGAGTTTGTTTTGCATCAAAGAACCTAATCAGGTCTGCAAAAAAATAACTAAACCTGACGAGGTCCATGTATACAGGTGTATGAGTCTAAGTTAATTTTACGTCAAAAAACCAAATCCGGTCTCAAAAAGAAAAACTAAACCTGACGAGGTCCATGTACACAGCTTTGTGTCTGAGTGAATTTTGCGTCAAAAAAACAGATCAGGTCTTCAACAAAAAATTACCAAACCTGACGAGGTCCATGTAGACAGCTTCATGTTTCCGAGTTGATTTTGCTTGAAATTTTTTGATCAGGTCGACAAAAAAAAATGACTGAACTTGACAAGGTCATGCACACAGCTTTATGTGTCTAGGTAAATTTTGCGTCAAGAAAACCAGATCAGGTCTGTAAAAATAATTACCGGACCTGACGAGGACCATGTACACAGGTGTATAAGTCGAAGTTAATTTTGCTTCAAAAAAAAACCAAATCAGATTTAAAAAATACTCAACCTGACGAGGTCCATGTAAAGGTGATCCACCGAGATCCCCTCCCCCTGTTAGACTTTTTCTTGTTGGAACAAATTGTAGATTTTTTTCAACCATTTTTCCCGTAGAATTCAAATTTGGACACCAAATTTTTCTGTATCTTATAGTATACAGGGTGTTTCAAAAAAACGTCTTATTTTTTTCAACAAATTCTATCTAAATATTACAAATGATGCGGCTTTTTCTTCTGAGTCCAAATATATAATTTGATATCTAAATAAAATCATATACAGGGTGTTCACTTTTACACTTCTCACTCCAGATTTCTCCCGCCAAAGTTTTTGTAAGAAAAAAGCCGGAACAGATCGATTTTTATCGATGAGATTTTGGAAATACGTGACCTAGATGTCCCCCTCAAAGTAAAAATCGACCTGTTCAGGCGTTTTTCTTGAACAAAATTTGGCGGGGGAAAGGGAATGAGAAATCTAGGGTGGGAAGTGTGAAAACGAACACCCTGTATATGAACTTAGGCCCGGTATTTCCATCTCCGGATAAAGTTATCAGGCCCATAAACGCTGGCGCAGAACGCACAGCGCAGCGTTTATCGGCTGGATTGAACTATCTGGAACTTTATCCGGAGATGGAAATACCGGGCCTTATTCAAATATTGAATTATACACTGGACTCAGAAGAAAAAAGCTGCATCATTCCCAATATTTAGATACAAGGTGTCAACAAAATTTGAAGTTTTTTTAAACACCCTGTATACTATGAGATACAAAAAATTTGGTGTCCAAATTTGACTTCTACGAGAAAAATGCTTGGGAAAAATTTCTTCCTCCACCAATTTATTGCAACGGAAAAATTTTTAACAGGGGGGGGGATCTTGGAGGATTACCCTGTACACAGCTTTATTTTTCCGAGTTGATTTTGCGTCAAAAAATCTAATCAGGTCGGCAAAAAAATACTGAACCTAACGAGGTCCATGTACACAGCTAAATGTGTCTAATGGCGTTTTCGACTGGCTAGAACCGAGCCGGTTCCATTCCGACGGAGCATGCGCGATTCATCAGAGCAACTTTTCGGCGTGTTCGACTGGGAATATTCCTACGTCATTTGCACGGAACCAGCTCCGAATTTTAGAACTGTCTTGGTAGTCAGTTCTACTGTCAACTTGATGTATCAGTGTCGATTTTGGTGCTAAATATGAGTCGTGGTAATACCAAAAGGGATGAATTTGTGGCGGTGCATTCCTTTTTACAATTTTCTCATGAATTCCTATTTGAATCAAGCAGTGATGGAAGCTATGAATGCTTTGAAATTAATGAGAGGGAGAGGGAAAAGAAACGGAATGGAGCCGTCTGTGATGGAGCCGAGCCGACGGGGACAGAATGGAACGAATGCAATTCGGTTCAAGAGCAGCTCGGTATCAAGCAAGTTCGGAACTGGAACAGTTCCAGAGCAGTCCCAGTCGAAAACGTCATAAGTGAATTTTGCGTCAAAACGACTAGATCAGGTCTTGAAAAAAACTGCTAAACATAAACTTTTTTAATTTAAATTTTTTTTCATCACTGGTTGGATTTCAGTGAAATTGAGCTTATAGGTAAGTAATCATTCAAAACAAGTCTCTGGCAAATTTCAGCCCAATACCTCAACCCGTTTATCAATTACTAATGGAAAATCAATCAAAATGCCGAATTTTGTGGATCTGTACCTCGATTAATATTGAGCTTTCGCAAAAAAAAATTAGACGTCCCTTAGTCTCTTTTGGGCCATCTTCCATAGGCGTTTGACCACCTAATTCTGGAACTTCCCCTTCCTGTGTAGCGCAAACTGATTTTAATTTATTGATTTGATTCATTCTAGATCGAAATCAAGCTGAAGAAACAAGAGGGAATCAGATGGACGAAACTGGAGGGCGAAGCCGAAGTTTTGAAGACGATTCCCGTGGAAGCCGCGCAAGCGAGCAGCGGCCCGCCGCCCTATCCCACGTCGAAAAAGGGCAAGGATTGGTCGGCCATCGAGAAGGAGATCAAAGCCGAAGAGTCCAAGGAGAAACCGGAGGGAGAAGAAGCACTGAATTCGTTGTTCCAGAAGATCTACGGGAAGGGCAGCGACGAGGTCAAGAGGGCCATGAATAAGAGCTATGTATGTTTCTTCAGTTTGTCCTCTCTTGTTTTTAATTCAAAGCCTGGTATTTTTGAAACGTGTGAAATTATTTCCCATGTAAAAACGCTACTATACAACCACAGGAGTATAGTAGGTTCACTTGTACTGTGACTCTAGTTGGCTGGGCAAATTTTCTACTCTAGCATTGTAGGCTTGCCGCCTTGTTACCTGGTGTGAAACTGACTTCTCTAGAAGTGAAGTTATATTTCTTATCAAATTGATATTAAAATCTTGGAGAACTGACCTTGTCATACGTGGAAATGCGACTAAAGGGGCGCAGAGCTGTATTACCGTCATTTAGACACCAGAACCCTACGGGGCCACCTTCAATTTACGTCATCTTGACGGCGGCCACTCCAGGCCGACAAAAACTCGTTCCGCTAAGGTTCAAAACGAAAGCAAATTGAAAACTGAAGGTACTCACATGAATTTCGGTCCAATACGCAACTTTGAGTGGCTGGGTTTTTTGAAATTCGGTTTAATAAACTTTTTACACGTGAATCCTGCTGCAACAGCAGGCCTGCTGGGATGTTCCTTGTCTTGCCAATAGTTCTTCATGATTCAGCGTGTCTTTTCGACTGGAAGAGGGGAAAGGATTGATGATTCCATGGGACCTCTTTTTTGGACGAAGGACTAGTATTTTTTAGTTTGAATCACGTAAAGCTGAACCGGCTTCGAGAGGTTAGAAATATTTTTGACACCTTTCAAATGTTAAAGCTGCTTTGATTTATTTGTTCATTGGCGAAGATTAAAAACAGGTCGAAAAATCACTACATTTTCCAATAAAATAGAAAAAAGCGCCAGGCATCACATCCCGCAAAAATGTTCCGTCTATCTGCAGAGAAAATGTGTAAAAAATGTGTTCCAAAAGTGGTCCGAACGGCTTGGTGTCTTGTCTGTTCGTGAATTATTGTGCCAAATGAAGCCAGAATAGCCAACCGCGAAGCTTTGGGGATTTTCTATATTTCAGATTTGGAAACTTGAGAACAAAATCTCACAGCCGACTAGAATAGGTACAAGTGAACATACTATAGTAACAGGCGGTTGCTATAGCGGTTGCGGTTGGTTGTCATGTGAATTATCTCGCCGGTTTCAAAAGTACGGACCCTGAGCTTTATTGCTCGACTATTCCACATTTCGTTTCAAGTGATATTTGGTACTATTTCAGTGATTGATTTTTCTTGTCCAAATTTCTTTGTGATTTTTTTTCAAATATGTTTCGACATTTTTCATTATTTCAAAGTTATGCCAGGGTGTTTGAGGTCTTCGGGTAGGAAATTGAACTGGTTGTAAATGGCCATAAATATGAGTTTCAGTAGTGATTTTTTTTGTAAAACTAATTTTCAACGAAATCCCCTAAAACCCTTTGACCTTCACCCATATCTTCAAAAATAACTGTCAATAATTTTTTTCCAAAATTTTCATCATGTTTTTTAGTGGACTCCATATATTTCTCTCTGCCTACTCGAAATGCGATACTTTTGAGACACTTGCATAAATGAGTTTTATTTAAATGAAAAATGAGTCCAAATTTCATTTATAATTCATTTTAAATGTTAAATGTTAAATGTTACAAGAATTTTAATTTCTAGATGGAAAGCGGAGGAACAGTGCTCAGCACCAATTGGAATGAAATCGCCAAAGAAAAGGTTGAAGTGAAACCACCAGATGGCATGGAATGGAAAAAGTGGCAATAAAATGTTTTATTCTTTCCTTCTAATTTTTCTTTGTAATTTTTCTTTTTCATTTTTACATATCATTTTCTCTGTCGCTTTTCTTTTTAGTTTTAACTTTATTTTGATGATATTACGTGACTAAATATTTGCTTTAGTCAAAAAAATAAAAATCAATAATCATTCAAGTGGTTCTTTTTCAATTACATCAGTACATATTCTCCTGTTTGTCCACCTTTCCGTACGTGGGTACCTATTTGCCGTAAACGTTTACATGAATATTGCAAAATGGAATCATCCTTGACTTATTAACACAAGCGATCAAATTTGTGGTTATTTATCGAAAGGGGAAATTCGGAAATTAATTGTCCGAAAAAATGCATAGGTAACGTTGGTATTTCCAATTGCATAATAGCCCAGAAGTGCCACATAAATTTTTTTCAGAAGAATCACTATTCTTGCGACCGCATGGAATATTCCTCGCTGGATTCTTCTGTTGCTGCGATAGGTAATCACTGTTGCTCTACATCCCTTTCAGGAACTTCAGGCCTACAAAGCGGAAGTTTATCTCTTTTCGTTTTTCATTTTAATTCTCAACTACCCAGTTGTCGCGCACCTCGAAAGTTGCCATCAGGTTTGTTTGGCTTCGGAATGCGTATTGTGACTATGAACATTGTAGATGAATCAGGAACCGCTGTCTGCCAATTTATTTGCGGCAGGTTGGCAGTTCTGGGCTCACAGCCGTCGCAAATCATGCCGCGTTGATTCGGTGTCTGCGGTATTTTGCATCCAATTTGAATTCGGTGTGTTTCTGCTGTTAATTTATGACCGAATTTGATGATTATTCTTCATCGTGATTTGGTGAAAAAAAAATACAACGTCCTGATGCGGATGGCAAAAGAGATAAGGGACAGTGGCTGACGCGAAGCGAAACCGATACCAATAAAGGCTTCGTCCATGGTTTTCTATTTTTACCGTAGTGGCAGTGTGTGCGGACCTGCAGCGGTCAGCAAGCAAACCGTGTACTTGAAATAGTCAAAAATTATCTCTTGCTTGAAGAAAGTAGTTCTCAAATTCAAATGGTTCTTTGCTATATGGTTAGCTCATCTCCACCTGTGTAACATGTTAAAAGTATGCATCCCTCTAACGTGTACTATTTAGTATACAGGTGGGGTGAAAAATTTTAAAAAAATCCAATTTTTTTTTATTCCGATGGAGTACTTCCCAAGAAAAACAATCTTTCATTATTTAGCAACCTTATAGTCTTCTATTGAACATGTGAAAAATGTACTCGTCCATAGCCACTGGTGTCTTAGTAGTTACAAAGTGAAATTAATTTTTAGCGCATTTTCCATCTTGATGAAAATCGCTATTGCAACCGCTTTAACCGTCCGTCCGTCCGTCCGTTCCTCGAACTCCTCCCAAACTAGACGACCTAGCTTTCTAATTTTTTCGCTGTTACATAGCTGCCACTCCCAAAGGAGGGCTAGGCTATATTGGATGTCTATATTGCGCCGCCAACATAGAGAAAACCGCCCCCGATAAACTTGAAATAACATAATATTGCACTTTCTACCAGACCTGATGCTCTGGTGTTCTCATTTTTTTGAATAATACATAGTTGCCACTTATAAACGTAAGCCAAGAAACATTCCGTCTTCAATATGCCCCGCCGACATGAAAAAAACTGCTAAAAACCGCCCCCAATCACTTTAAAATGAAAAACATAAACCCGAAGACATAGCGATCTGATCCTTTCGGTATATAAATAGCTGACTAAAAATGGGAAAGGATAGGCTACTTTTGATGTGGCGCCGCCTCCAGCTTCCGCCCCCAAAAGAAAAAAGTGCAACTTTCAACAATTTTCACTGATTCAGCTGATAATGTTACCTCGAACATTTAGAAACTCTTGACTCAACTTGTGCAAGAATTTCTTTGCCTAACTCCGCCGCTCCCACACGCCGCCCCCAAAGTGAGAAATAAATGTAAAACATGAACCTAAAGACATAGCGATCTAATTCTTTCACTATATAGATAGCTGACTAAAAATGGGGATAGGCCACTTTTGATTAGTCGCCGCCTCCAAACGAAAAAAATGCAACTTTCACAATTTTCACTGATTGTCATATTTCCCTTACATTTAGAAATTAGAAACTCCCAACTCAAACTGTGCAACAGTTACTTTGCCGAATGCTGTCCTGTCGCCCCCACACGCTGCCCTCAAAGTGAGAGATGAATGAAAAACATAAACCCGAAAACATAACGATCTAATTCTTTCGCTATATGGATAGCTAACTAAAAATGGGGAAGAATAGGCTACTTTTGATATGGCGCCACCTCCAACTTCCACCTCCAAAAGAAAAAAAGTGCAAGGCAAGGAATGGTGTTCCTCCTTCAACCAAATTTCTTTACGTTCACAATATGCCTTTTTGAGAAAATGCGCTACTGAGACTCACGCACGTGAAGGCATACTCACTTGTGTCACCACATTTTCTCCGGCGTATTGAACACATGTCAGGAAGAACCGTAGATTAAGCGCCGAGCATCAGGAGTCAGATAGACCACACACTGCTACCCTGAAAAGGGCAAAAACATTATGAGTATTTGGGCTCTCATAAATAAAGAAAGAAATTAAACGAATAAACTGATAGCCTCTGTACAGCTGGCAGCATCTAAACGACCTTACAGTCAGAACCCAGCACCACGGGCTTCTGTCTAGCACGCTGGAAACCCAAGCCGTACTAGACGGGCCACCCACCACACACAGCCCCCAGTACCCGGTCCCTGCCGACGTACTGCGCCAAGCCAAGCCCCGGAAAACCACAGCAGGCAAGGCTGAGAGGCCTGGATCTAGGCGTGCAATGAACTCAGACGGAGGTCCACTCTGAGTCCACCTAGCCTCCACTAAAACGGCAGAACTGCGCACTAGTAGGTGCAACCCACTTACCGTGTGCTCAAGCCCGACCCTCAATACTTTGTAATTAATCAAGAAATGACTAATGAGATAACCAAATACCCGTGAGCAAGTAGAGACACTCACCAAAAAGCTCCTTCACAAAGTGTGTAATATGTGGTATCACTCGGTACTTGCACTCGTAACTTAGAATTGCACTGTGACTCTTTTGAACTTCTTATTTACATTCACTTTGCTCTACGGGCCCCACTGGCCAGCTTATATAGGTCTCTGAATGCCCTTCTAGAATCGAGCGTGCGTCATTAGTAACAAAAAAAGGGAAAGATCGGGAGTGCATATATCCAAACAACTCGAATTTCGAGATGGCTCGTCTATTGAAAAACAAAGCTATTGATATGCACAATATTTACAAAATCGGGCACGTATTTACAAAACATAGAGGTACTAGAATTTCGCGAGCATTCCCATCCGCATTGTCGGTGTTTTTCTAGAATTATTAGGCGCCGGCTGAATCACGCTGTGTTACATTCGCCCATCCTGACAAGCGCCTCGCCCCGAGGCGGCTCGTTTTTCTCTTTACCGTTCTTCGTCAGAAACTTGATCAGGATCATCCACGACTACGCCTCCGTCAGAGTCGTCGGCAGTCGGTCCATCGGAGTCATCGGAAACGCCTCCTGGCTTACACCATGGTTTCAGCTTGTCCACAGCAATTACCCGTTCATAGGTTGCACGTCGTCCCGTTCGGGATGAATGTGGCATGTCGGTGACCAAGTAGCGATCATTCGCAAGGACAGCCTTAATAACCATCGGCTGACTGTACGGATTTTTCAATTTCCGGCTCTCTCCAGGTGTGGCTTCTACCTTTTGAACCAGTACTAGATCTCCCACTTGGTACTTTTTCGGTGCCTTTCTTTTCTTGTCAAAAAGTAATTTCTGGCGTTCCTGGATCTGAGAGACTCGTTCGCAGGCCTTATGCCGGAGCTGTACTAAGTCATCGATTAGAGTTGGCAACTGCTGTACTTCATCCCGTAAAACTGAGTCGGTCCCATGTCGCGGTTTATAACCAAACATCAACTCACTGGGAGTTTTCCCTGTAGATCCATTTACTGTATTATTTATGGCGAACTGAGCACTAGAGACGTTGTGATCCCATGCATCTTCTTCTAGGGTGCTTGTCATCAAGGTGGACAAGATACTCCGATTTAGCCGCTCAATTTGTCCATTCGCTCGGGGAGTGGCGACGGCTGTCTTGATATGTTGGATTTGGTTCTCTTCACAATATTTCTTGAACCTTGCCGCAGTGAAACAGCTCCCCTGGTCTGAGATGATACGTTTGGGTCTCCCATATGTCACGAAGAGCTCGTTCAAAAAGTTTATAACAAATACTGTTTTGGTAGACTTGACAGCACGCAGGAATAAAAATTTCGTGCAGGCATCCACGACCGCTAAAATGTGAAGATTGCCTCGCCGGGATTTAGGAAACGGCCCTAAATGATCAATATGTAATGTTTCGAAAGGTTTTGTTGGTTTTGGGATTGGGTGTAGATAGCCTTCTTGTTTTCCTGTCGGCTTTTTCGCAAAAAGACAGGGGATACAACAGGAAATGTACTGAGAAACATATTCCCTCATTCTCGGAAACCAATAACAATCTGACAATCGGTAGAGAGTCTTTTCCAGCGCAAAATGTCCACTTTCATCATGAGCTGCTTTTACAACCTGTTGCCTCATACCGTTTGGCACAACCCATTGTAGTCCTCTAGCCGTGATACGATATACCCTTCCCTTGCGGAGAGCATAGTTTTTGTAGACTTTGTGCTCATATTCTGTTGATGGAGGTTTCGACAGGATTTGATGCAGCTCTTGTATTTTTGGATCAGTCAACTGTCCAGCTAGGACCCAATCTGCCTTTTCCAATCGTAGGATTTCTTTTGTATTCGCATCATCTTCCTTCGGTGGATTTCGGCTCAACGCATCCACGTGTTTCATCTGAGTCCCCGGGCGGTACTTAACGGTAAATCGAAATTCCAGTAGTTGTAACCACCATCTTGCGATCCGGGGAATCAGTTGAGATTTCATACTAGTTGCCTTTAGCGCGTTGCAGTCCGTGACAATAGTGAATTCGAGGTCCAAAAGGTAAGTGCGGAACTTTTTAACACTTTCCACAACTGCTAGTGTTTCCAATTCATATGAATGGTAATTCCGCTCGTGTTCATTTGTCTGCCTGCTGTAGTACGCAATCGGGTGTAATCGTCCGTCCGGCTGGAATTGGAGTAGAATCCCAGCTAAACCCAGCGAACTGGCGTCAGTATGTAGTTCAGTTACCGCTGTAGGATCGTAAATAGCCAGTACAGGTCTCGAGGTTAGAATTTCCTTGAGCTTGACAAACGCAGACTCCTCGTCACTGCCCCATTTCCATGAAGTATTTTTGCGTGTTAAATTCGTCAAGGGTCTAGCGATCTTTGCATAATCCTTGACAAAGTGACGGAAATATCCAGTCAACCCGATGAATTGTCTAACCTGTAGAACGCTTGACGGGGTGAGAAAATTCTTTATGGCCAGCGTTTTGTCGGGCCCAGGGCGCACTCTTCCGTTCCCCACTTCGAACCCCAGATAAGTGACAGCTTCTTGGAGGAAGTGGCACTTTTGGAAGTTCAAGGTCAGTCCCTCTGTTCTCAATAGATCGAACATCCTTTTTAAAGCATCCAGGGCATCTTCTGTCGTACTGGAGTGGAGCAAAACGTCATCGAGATAAACGGCTGCAATATCAGCGATGGGGCGCAGTAGATAATTCATATAACGTTGGAAAACCCGCGGGGCATTTGTTAAGCCAAACGGCATACGCAGATATTCATACTGGCCACTCGGTGTCACGAAAGCAGTATATCGTCGAGAGGTGGGTGACATAGGTATCTGGTGGTAGCCGGATTTAAGGTCCAGACTGGTGAAATATTTCCCATCTCTTAATCTATCGATTTGGTCCGAAATCCGCGGTAGTGGATAGTTCTCCTTCACGGTCAGTGCATTAAGTTTTCGATAGTCGACACACATACGTTGTTCCCCGTTTTTCTTGCCAACTAAAACAATTGGAGAAGCGTAGTTTGAAGTCGACTCCTGAACAATGTGTGCTTGGATCAGTTCATCAACAAGGTCTTGGACTTTGGCAGCCTCACTTGGAGCTAGTCGATAAGGTCTATATGTAAATGGCTTCGGTTCCAGTAGGCGGAGTTCCATCTCAACACTCTTTCCGCACCCAAGTTCGTCCAGCGTTAAGGCAAAGCAATCTCGATATTGCTGGAGTAATTTTATTAACTGCCCTTTGACTTCGGGTGACACATTGCCAACGTTCAACTCATTCCATGGCAAGTCGGGTCGTTCGCTTTTGGAAATCTTCAATATCGTCGACTGAATGTTATCTTCGACACATGGCCATCCCCTTGCTAGGACAGTATTTGCCTTGAAACGAATCTGCTTCGCTGAAAGGTTGAGAACAGGTAACACTGGTGCTGGTGTATCCTGCAGCCGAAGAAGTGTACTCGGAACGACATGTTCGAAGCCCGGCTTTGGACGAGCACTATATTCGACATAACAATCTCCTTGGGTAGCGTCAGCTTTGATTCGTACATGACCATAATGCATGGGCGAAATGGTGACATCTTCTTTCACATACAATTTCAGTTTTGTTCTTGACACTGGTGAGGACCCATAGGTAAAGAAACGTAACTGCGAGTCATCTTTGAGCATACCGATTTTGGGCAATTCCGTAAAATTCCGTCCCACCAAAACAGGAACATTCTGCACCTCATCCGTAACAACATCAGCTACAATCTCAGCACTTACATCATCAACCGTCAAGTGAATTTTCACAGCGCCAACTGTCGTAACGGTCCCATTCCCATACCCACGCAAGACTGATATTTGCTTGGGGTCTATGCTGTCAATTCCAAGTCGTTTGCTCTCACTCAAGGTGATGGTGGTACATGAGCTTCCCAAGTCGATGTATGCACACGTAGATTTCCCATTGACCAAAACTGGTTTGTGAAATTTACTATTTGTCGGCTCCTCTGGAGTTAATTTTCCAACTAAAGCCACTGTCTTTGGTTTCTCGAAACTGCGATTAGGTTTCAGTTTACAGTCTCTGGCAAAGTGGCCGTGATTGCGGCATATGTTACATCGACCATCTTGGTTCTGCGTCAAGTTCTGCATCATACAACGAGCTGCAGTGTGCCCCGGTTTGTTACATTTGAAACAAATAAGTTCTTTGACGGACTTCGCTGCCACTTTTGCAAAAGGCTCTCGTGGCTTGGGCTTGTATCTCCCGGCATGGGTAGATGGTTTTGAAGAGTAGGGAGCAGCCTGACTCACATTGGTTGCAAGTGTACTAAGATACTTGAATAGCGAGTCCGGAGACCCATGCTGACCAGCTTGTGCTCCAGTTTTAACCACCACATCGGAAATTCCTCCGATGATGCACGAGACCGCATTTCGACCGGTGATCTGGAGCTCGTTCAGTAGAGCCAGTTTACTGTAATAATAAGTGGTGTAGTTTTCATCCACCCTCTTCTTTCTGGTCATCATCTGCTCCAGCTTGGTATGATAATCAAATTGTGACGGAAATGCCGCTTGGAGTTGCTGTTTCCATTCCTCCCAGGTGGAAGCTGTGGTAGTAAGGCTTTTATACCAAACCTCGGCCAGACCTCTGAGCTTGGTTATAGCAAAATAAATCGTCGTTTCCTCAGACCAGTGGAAGACGTTTCTACACTCTTCCACCTTTTTGCACCACCGCTCACTTGTCATGTCCAAATTAGTGGGGTCAAATACTGGCAGGATATCAGATCCCGTGGTCGTATGATGAAGTTTACGATTTGTAGCCTCCACGAAGTCAGCCATAAGGTCCGTCAGACGGCGTAGTGCATCTGCGTTTGCATCCACATTCCCAGCGTTTGTCGTTTGTAGACTGCCTTCACTGATGCTCACGCTCTCATCATCACCACCAGGACGAGTCTTTGCCGGTCGCTCAGCATCTTCGGTTGTTGAATCGGCTCGGCGACGACGCCCCCGTCGGGTCGCCATCTCTAATGAAACCCTACCACGTAAGGCGAAGACGTGGAAAGTTACTCGCAAAACCTCCTTGTGTCTAACTAACTTTTCGCACGACTCACAGTCCGACCTATGGTTCCAAACAAAAGGGCAATCAGATTCCAGTGGTCCCTAGACTTCTACTTTATTCATTATAGTTCATTTCATTTTTCTCTCAAATCTCTAAATCTCTTATTTGGGTTGGAGTGTGTAGGTCTATCCCACTTCTGAAAAATTGTCACCACATTTTCTCCGGCGTATTGAACACATGTCAGGAAGAACCGTAGATTAAGCGCCGAGCATCAGGAGTCAGATAGACCACACACTGCTACCCTGAAAAGGGCAAAAACATTATGAGTATTTGGGCTCTCATAAATAAAGAAAGAAATTAAACGAATAAACTGATAGCCTCTGTACAGCTGGCAGCATCTAAACGACCTTACAGTCAGAACCCAGCACCACGGGCTTCTGTCTAGCACGCTGGAAACCCAAGCCGTACTAGACGGGCCACCCACCACACACAGCCCCCAGTACCCGGTCCCTGCCGACGTACTGCGCCAAGCCAAGCCCCGGAAAACCACAGCAGGCAAGGCTGAGAGGCCTGGATCTAGGCGTGCAATGAACTCAGACGGAGGTCCACTCTGAGTCCACCTAGCCTCCACTAAAACGGCAGAACTGCGCACTAGTAGGTGCAACCCACTTACCGTGTGCTCAAGCCCGACCCTCAATACTTTGTAATTAATCAAGAAATGACTAATGAGATAACCAAATACCCGTGAGCAAGTAGAGACACTCACCAAAAAGCTCCTTCACAAAGTGTGTAATATGTGGTATCACTCGGTACTTGCACTCGTAACTTAGAATTGCACTGTGACTCTTTTGAACTTCTTATTTACATTCACTTTGCTCTACGGGCCCCACTGGCCAGCTTATATAGGTCTCTGAATGCCCTTCTAGAATCGAGCGTGCGTCATTAGTAACAAAAAAAGGGAAAGATCGGGAGTGCATATATCCAAACAACTCGAATTTCGAGATGGCTCGTCTATTGAAAAACAAAGCTATTGATATGCACAATATTTACAAAATCGGGCACGTATTTACAAAACATAGAGGTACTAGAATTTCGCGAGCATTCCCATCCGCATTGTCGGTGTTTTTCTAGAATTATTAGGCGCCGGCTGAATCACGCTGTGTTACACTTGTTTTCCACTGTTTTCTATCTTTATCGAATCAATCAAGACAAAAACCATTTCTAGCTGTTACAATACAAGCCTATAATCTCTTATTTAAGATATACAAATGTCACATTTCTTCAATTCCCAAGACACAACCTACAGGGTGGAACATACTTCATTGGTTTTATTTTTTTTCTGGATGAAATTAATTCAGATTAGATAACCTTCTCTGGTTCACTGGAAAGCTCAGAGATTTCCGCAAGTCACACCTATAAAAAATTTGCATTCCTACTACCACTCAGACTTGATATACAGGATAAATTATTGCTAGCGCGCCTTAAAAATACGAAGACCAAAGATGAGGCGCTGACAGTTTTTGTTTTAAAAAGATAAAAAAGAGTTCAATTTAATTTATTTCGGATAGACGCACTCGAGCTCTCTTCAAAAAATGATGGAAAATGCCAAGGTTTTCCTGTATTCTGTCTCGCGAGTGATCGCGGGGTGTTTTTTCGTGTCATTCCTTTCCTCCACCCCGGCACAGAGAAGCGGTCCGATGCCTTCACCAGGAAGTAACCAGTGGTAAGTTCTCCATTTTTTTCTCTGTTCTCTCGATCTAATTTAGTTTTGTCGAATCGCGTTTTCGGACTAACCATCCGCGGCTACGCCTTAACATTGGTCCTTCGAGCCGGATGCTTACCTTAATTAAAATTTCTCTTTTTCGCGTTTAAAATTCATGCTGCAGCTACGAACCCACTTTTTATAGTTTTTACTTCTTAGGTGCTGCTAGGTCCACTTTTTTGCCGTTTTATTTTATCTCATTCGCATTGATTGTGTTTTGTTCAAATTTCGGAATTTGCAACTACTTTACTAAAAATCCAGAATAATGTCAGAAAAACAACTTTTGGAGTTGAAAGTTCTGGTGGAATGAAAACAACGCATCTGGGAGCGATTGCAGAGAACTTTTGATTTTATTGCTCGGCTACCTGCTGATCAAGACATTTTTTTACTACGAGGGAAAGACCTCCCATTACTGAGAGATAGCTTTGAAGAGGTACAAGTCAAAATATCGACGTTTTCCCTATTTCATAAAGATTTGACCACAGACACAACGAAAACTGCCACCTCTTTCGACGAGTTGTACCCTACTATAAAATTCGTGCAAAAATAAGAAAGGTAGAGGAAGAGCTCAATGCAACTGTTGCGCCTCCTGTTAGTTTGTTTTTAAACGTTCCAAAACCCGCGTTGCCCAAAATTTCAATCCCTAAGTTTGACGGCAATCCGGCAATATTGACGAATTCAATTCTTTTATCTCGGTTTTTGACACTTTGATTAACAATTCGTCTTTGACTGACATAGAGAAATTCTCTTATTTGCGTACCTATTTGGAAGATCCAGCACTTGCTTTGATAAACACCATTCATTTTGATGCGGTCAATTACAACCAAGCTTACAAAATACTCGTAGAACGTTATACGAATCAGTGCATAGTGGCTTGTTTTTACTTAAACAAAATTTTTGATTTGCCGCCTTTGAAAATGATTCATTTCCCGGGCTTCGCGACTTCGTTGACAACATTTACGCCAACGTGGAATCTTTAAAAGCTCTCAAATTGACGAGCTTATCTGAATTCATTTTTTTGCAGTTGACTTTGAGATTGTTAGACTCGAAGACTCGTAAATTATTTGAACATGAACATTTGAATGTTACTCATCCACACCACAAAAGTCTACTACACGAAAAGTTTTTGTGTCCACTGAAGCTCCCATTCAAAACAAACTAGATAACACTTCAAAAACTACTGTGGAGACGGTTTTTGTGAAGTGTTCCCATTGCTCGGGTGCACATAAGTTGATAAAATGTCCAGCGTTTCTAGTGATGACACCTACACAGCGACATTCTATTGTTCGCTCAGCTCATAAATGCTTTGCTTGTTTGGGAAACCATTTGGTTTCTTCCTGTTTCCTGTTCTTCCCAGGCGAAATGTAAGTCTTGTGGAAGCTCTCGCCACAACACGCTGTTACATTTTTCTCCTCCCACGCAGAAAACTGATAGTGCCAAGCCACCTTCAAAAAATGCTGCTCCTGGTGATCTTGTAAATAATATCGATAATAGTAAATTGACTTCTGCGTCGGTTTCTGCTCTTAGTTGTAGTTTATCTCCTTGTCCTCAACCACGTTTAAGTAACACTTTTCTTTGTACTGCTGAAGCAGTATCCAGGATTCGTTGGGCAACTGGCATCCATGTAGACTGGTAATAGGAGGCATGGACGATTTTGCTCCCGCCAGGAGGCGCTGCGGTTGGTTGGGACCTCTAGGGATTTTATCTAGCCTAGATTGCATAAACAAGCGAGTGAGCGAGTGACAAGTGGTGTCAAATCAATAAACGTCAGATATTTAGAAATGTCACCGTAAACATAAATTGGAATTTTTGAATCGTATCGTTGAATCGTTCATGAAGATGCCGTAGGCTCTTGCGAGCCTTGCGACAAGGGTCAGGACGCGGCCCCAAACTTCGGGTAAGCTCAGTTTGACTGCCGAAGAAAGAAATACATTTTTATTCACTTTTAAGCCTAGTCTACAATATGGTCTTTAGTTGCAAGTTGCAAGTCGCAACGTGGAAGTGAGGTTGGAATTGCAGTCGCTAGTCGCAGTGAAAGTTGGTTCTAGACCAACTCTTGCGACTAGAGACTTGCAACTTGCAACTAGAGACCATATTGTAGACTAGGCTTTATCGTAGACCCAAGCCCAGTATGGTACTGAAGAGGTAAATAGATGCTCTGAATAAGCCATTCCTGCTCCATTCTACCAGACAGATGAAGACAAGAACCATCGAAAAACGTTGTCATTGCTGAGGTGCATGAAGGGATCTAGGTTATGTTGTTCTATGTTGAAGTTTTGAACTTGTTCAATTAAGCTATTATGTTCACATCGTTGTGCCTAGGATACGAACATTGAACACTTGAAATACAGTTCTTCAATCAGCCAGGGCATTTCGCTTTATTATAATAATTCAAACCATCACTTTACACTTTACAGAGAGTTGTCCATATTCCTACAAAAATTGTGAAGCCGTTAGGTTGATGGCTTATTTTGTGCTGTGCCTGATGCCTTGCCACGAGTAGGTATATTTTGCTTGCCTACTATCATGCGGCTCACATCCGGCTTGTATACAGGGTGTCCCGTTTTTCAACGCTCACTATGGGTATCTCGAAACGGTAAGAGATACAAAGTCGGTTAAATTACAAAAAAGTTGCGCAATTTCATGACTATCTCAAATATGTCAAGATATCCAAGATATCTTTGGTCATTTCTGAAATATCCCAAAAAAACTGAAAAATGCCGAATTCGAAAATTTTAAATCAGTTCTTTATTATGACAGCTATCAATTTGAAAATTGGTATTCTGACATTTTTAAAGGTCCTTGATCGACTGACGGTCATAATTTTTTCCTACGCCTACTAGTTTTTGAGATATGACAGTTAACTTCATTTTTTCTTATGGACACCATATTATTTCTCCACCCCATAAAACTCACCTTTTCTTTTTCTTTACAAAGATATGAAACACTTGTAGCATTTTTGTCAAAATAACCTATAAAAATTGAAAAAACCATTTCTGGGGCGAAAAAATCTAGTTACCGGTTCGGTTGCCATGCTCTCGTGACATAATAAAATGGCATTCGGTTGCCATAGTCGGTTGATTTTGGAAAAAGTTGGGTTACGTTCCGTTTTTATGTATTTGATAATGATAATAAATAAAAATAAAACAAATACAAAACCAAGTATAACAAAACCAAGTATAACACAAAATAACATAGCAGTGGCAATAAACATTTATAATTTACAATTGCTCGAATTGGAGTTCATTTTGCTCTGTGCAGAGTTGTGTGCCTTTTAGCCATATTTTCAACGGCTGCGCTGATATCGTGCGGGTTAATTGACTGGAACGCATCATCAACTCCTTGCTTCCAGCTCTTGGTTGCTTTGGGATGTTCTGTCATGAACCATAAATGCGATCTTGGAGCGTTCTTGGCAAAATAGACCCCATTTCGAGTAATTGTAAATTATAAATGTTTATTGCTATTGCGATGTTATTTTGTGTTATACTTTGTTTTGTATTTGTTTCATTTTTATTTATTATCATTATCAAATACATAAAAACGGAATGTAACCCAACTTTTTCCAAAATCAACCGACCATGGCAACCGAATGCCATTTTATTATGTCACGAGAGCATGGCAACCAGACCGGTAACTAGATTTTTTCGCCCTAGAAATGGTTTTTCCAATTTTTATAGATTATTTTGACGAAAATGCTACTAGTGTTTTATATCTTTGTAAAGAGAAATGAAAGGTGAGTTTTATGGGGTGGAGAAATAATATGGTGTCCATAAGAAAAAATGAAGTTAACTGTCATATCTCAAAAACTAGTAGGCGTAGAAAAAAATCATGACCGTCAGTCGATCAAGGACCTTCAAAAATGTCGGAATACCAATTTTCAAATTGATCGTTGTCATAATAAAGAAGTGATTTGAAATTTTAGAATTCGGCATTTTTCAGTTTTTTTGGGATATTTCAGAAATGACCAAAGATATCTTGGATGTCTTGACATATTTGAGATAGTCATAAAATTGCGCAACTTTTTTGTAATTTAACCGACTTTGTATCTCTTACCGTTTCCGAGATACCCATAGTGAGCGTTGAAAAACGGGACACCCTGTATAGGAGCTGCAAAATGATTTTAAACTCATTGAATGTATTGATGATATAATTATGGACTTAAACACCTCGACTTCATTGAGTGGAAGGACTGGAAGGGCGACTCTTGTATTGGTGATACCGAAATGTCCTTCTCCTGGTTCTCGTACAGTCTAATTTCTCTCTCCGTCATCCATGTGCTAGGGCTAGGATGAAGCAGGAATGGCTTATTCTGAGCATTTATTTGCCTCTTCAGTAGGTACCGTTGCGGACTTTTTAAAGTGGACGACAGTTGACAGATTTTTCAGGATTCTGGCCTGAACGTCGCATGACAGCAAGCCAACTCGTAGACATTGTCGTCCACTTTATTTTGGCCGCAACCGTACCACATGTAGCCCAGGTCTATGGTAGTGAACAAAAATGAATTTTTGCCTTTAGCAGTCAAACTGTACTTACCCGAAGTTGGACGGAGCCCTGCTTTAACGTGATAGCTTGGGACCACTGTGGCTTGCATTTATCGTGTCACCGGCCGGGGATTTTGTCTCGCACGAACCGCCAGACGGCCCCGCGCTGCTCCGCTCGCATTTGCCCCTTTCAAACGACAACCACCCGGTATCGGTGACACGAACACCATATGCGACGACAATAAACAATAACGATAGGTTAGGTTAGGCTCTGACAAGCAATCACAACTGGAAGCTTGACCTTGGGCTTGACGTTGACATGACGTTGACATTCGGTCCCAAGCCTATGTCGCGCCCTCTGGAATGCGTTTGCGAGAATGCATCCCATTGATCCGGGTAGTCAATTAAACTTCGTTCGAAATTCGCTTATTAAAACTCTTGGCTTACAGAGTACACATTGCCCCTACGATATTTCCGGAATCGGCAATACTCATTCGTTGAATGTGAAAGGTTGTATTCGTGCACTTTGGCACCTCATTATCGCGATACACCCTGTATGATTATTTAAATGGCATTGTTGTTATGGAAATAGATAACTTATTAACTTCCTGTAGGAAAAGTACAAAAAAACCGCAACTTTTGGCGCTGAAGCAAATCCGCAGAGTGCCTATTTGGCTACCAGGAGCGCGATTCTGTACTTGCCTACCGACAACTATCGGATCGGTAACTAGGGTGAGAACCAATCAAATTCGCTCCTGCCTAGCTACCGACACCGACAAGTGTCGGTAGGCGAGTACAGAATCGCGGCCCAGAGCATCATTGGAGGCAATAAAAACAAGTGAATCTGCCCTCACGTGCGTTCAAGTTCAACTTCTTAGAAGTGCATAGGAAATCTTTGTTTTGTGATAATAATAATGATAACTGCCCACTCAGCAAGAAAACATCTCTGTGACATCACTTAGATGTTCAAGTCACAACTGCGATGTTAACAAATAAAGTCTCTGTTAACTCTTATTTCCGGGTAATTAGAACTTAGAACATGAATGAGATATCTCAAAGATGTCCAAATGTGACATACTATCTACATCGCTATTCCACATCTCGTAGATATCACTTTTTGACGTACCTACATGATACGTCGCCAGTGATGTAAAATACCCGGGTTTTTATATTTAAGGGTAAATACCCAGGGTAAATACCCGGTATTTACCCAAAATCGGGTATCTAATAGGGTATCTATTTTCAATAATAATAACATTATTAACAACAATAACAATCATGATTTTGACTCACAGCAGCAAACTAATAATAAGTGCTTTGGAGGGTATGTTTATAGAGCCTTGGAACTTGGAAAAAGAAATCATTTGACCTTTAACCGTCAACACTGTCAACCGAGCTGTCAACAGTGTCAAATTTTCTGTCAAACTGGGTAGGGTGGGTAAATATCGCTCGGGAAAATACCGGGTAAATACCCGATTTATATTTACCTACCTACCCGGTAAATACCCAACTCACATCACTGTACGTCGCATTTTGGATGTGTATTTTTAAATAAAAATTAATTTTCCACCATTTTTCAACATAGTTTTATGTCACAGGCAGGGCTGGGCGGTATTTCAAATACATACAAGTATTTGAAATACGTATTTAAAATACATGTATTTGAGTATTTGCGATTACGCATACGATTACGCAAACGGTAGCTGAACAAAACCGATAGTTTATAGTGAACGCCTTCATAGACGTACGCCTGCGTCGTAAGAGAAGGAATCATAAGGGATTTGTTTGCCCAAGTGTGTCGCTCCACTCCACATTGACATTGTTGTTCACTTATCCATCCAAACTCAAATTCTGATTTGTGGAAACCAAGGTCATTTACGTATCCGCAACGCAAGAGTTGGATATTGACCAACTTCTTGCGTATACGGCAGGGATGGCACGGAATAAAACCCACTTGAAAAACCCACCGGATTTTTGACACAAAAACCCACATTGGATTTTTATCAAAAACCCACGCAAAAACCCTCACAAAAACCCACACAAAAATCCTTATGAAATGTGCTTTTCAGTTTTTAGTACCTACTCTCAGTGTGCCCATATTGTGTCGTCTCAAACGAGTTCTAGGCCTAAGAAGAGTTTTGAAGAGGGCGACCTGAGAAAGTTTTTGTGTAACAGTTATCAGCCCTAACTTCGAAGAATACAGGTGAGCCGTGAAAGTGGCTGTCGTACAAACTCGCTAAACTCGCTTCCGATTTACAGAGGCCTGTCGTTCATCGGTTGCAACTGTGCATTGATTTGACAGATAAGCAATTTTTACAACAAAATATAGATGGCGCCACACAAAAACCCATCAATAACCCGAAAACCCACCGAAAACACAAAAACCCAACAAAAACCCAAAAACCCACCCACTTTCTCCGAATATATGGGTTTTTGCCAACCCTGGTATACGGGATACGGTTGCAGATATTGCGTTCACTATAAACGATTGCGGCGTTTCCAGTTTGTCTAAGTATAGCCTTGCGTAACCGTATGCGGCTTGGTTTCCACCAATCAGAATTTGACTTTGCATGGCTAAGTGAACAACAATGTCAATGTGGAGTGGAGCGGCACACTCAGGCGAACAAATCACCAATGATTCCTTCTCCTACAACGCAGGCGTGCGTCTATGGGAGCGTTCACTATAAACTAGCGGTTTTGCATACACTACCGTTTGCGTAACTGTATGCGGTTCCGTATCCGCTTGCGTCGACTACAAACTAAGCGTAACAGCGGAAAATTGCTTCGTATTGGTATGAGTATTTGGATCTCGCATCGGGCGCTAAAGCGCCGCCCGGCTATAGAGAGGGGTAGGGGGGCGCGAAGCGCCCTTTTTGAATTTTTTTCAGTCGGTCGAATTTTTGCGCCCCTGGCAAAGTGCGCCCGCGTGCGTCGCACGCCTTGAACGCCCCGTTAGGAACGGCCCTGGCCACAAGCACAAGAAGACACAAAAGTTGTTCCAAACGACACTTGAAGACATAAGAGGGCCCGCAGGGCCTCACACTAAACATGAAGACATAAGGCTGTTCTGGCATCACACACATGGATGGAATAGAGGGCAAAATTATTTATTCAATATTTTCCGACACAGAGAGCTTAACGATGACAGCCCGCGAAATTTAAAAAATCTTTCAGTGACTACGTCTCATTGACGTCAGTGGGATGTTACACTTCGGCAAGTTGAAAGCAATAACAATGTGATGTCCGGTAGATGTCTCATGTGTGATGTTCAATTTAACTTCATTTCGAAACATCTCTCAGACATTACATCGTACAACATCGCGGATGAACATCACAGAGATGTAGAAGTAACGTTCATTGCGATGTTATTTTGTGACATGATTGAGATCATCTCATTTATGAAACATGACATATGCTATGTTGAGTGGGTATGATGTGTATGTATAAAAAAAATAATGCCCATTGGCCACCCTTTGCGGACATCAGCTATCCATCGCAAGAAGTTTCAAGATTCTAGCTTGACTCCCTGAGGAGGAGTTCAACTTCTTAGAAATTCACAATAAATATCTGTTTTTTGATAATAGTAATGATAACTATGTATATGTATGGATAAAAAAATAATGCCCATTGGCCACCCTTGGGAACATCAGCAATCTATCAAAAAAAAGTTCCAAGGCTCTAGCTTCATTCCTCGAGGAGGAGTACCTACAACTTCTCAATTTCTACACGGACAGACAGACAGACAGACGGACAGACGGACGCACAGACAGACAAACCGGCCATATAAGCGTCATTTTCTTGCGAAAATGCGCTAAAAATCGTGCAAGGACCCTATTGTACCTACTTCTTGGATCTTGGCTTGGCTGACAAAGCGGGGAAGCACAGCCGTCTTCGATACCACCTTTCTGACATCTAGTGCGAGTTGTCAATAGCTGTCAACTGGAAAAAGTGCTGTAAAAATGCTTCCCGTCTCAAAACGAGCCCGAAATGACACCAGCTTCGCGTACATGGCAGTTTATATCGCTTACAAACATTGAAACTTGCTTAGAAAATTAAAACTGTGATTGTTTCGGATCCGTGCTTTGAAAGATGTTCGAAAGCCGATGTGGGTAAGGCAGGGCGCTGCGCGGCCGATCAATAAGCGCACCGCCTCCGCGACGAAACGTCAATGTCACTCTTGTTGTCACAGCTCGTGTCAAGGATTTCGCTCGAATGCGAAAATAAGCGATAAAATGACACGGCAAAGTGCATCGGAGCATTCTGCGCCCACCAGCTCGACGTAGTCCTGCCATGTGAGTACCTTGCACCGGGTGACAACGCTCCCGGCGCGCCGCGCCAGCCCACCAAGCCCGAAATTGAGGTTATGTCCCGCCCGCCAGTCCTGCAAAATTGCTTTTAAAAACCCACCTAATCAGACAAACATGCAACGGCACGGTGCGCTCTTCACCTTGAATCGTCTAAACAAACTCGCGACGCTGTTTCGAAAAAAAACCACGCTCCTTGCAGCCAGCAGCGGGCAGTGCAAGTATTGATTTTGAACCGATTGCTTCCAGCAGTGGAGCTTCTGAATGAAGCAGAAGACAATAACAATGAGCGAAGACAGGGTGTACAGCAGCGACCTTTCTTATCCCAAGGAGGAAGTCAAGAAGTGCCTCATCTACCGACTCTTCGGTAAGTGGCCAGCGGAGCTCTCATTAGTCACGATTGTCGAGCATGTCCTTGACCAATTGATCCCTACCATGTGGTGGTCTATTATATCATGATATTGGATTACTTGCAATATTATTATGTGCTGCTCATCCACAGTGTAACATGTGCTTGAAATGTTTTCGTAAGTTCGAGTGCTGATGATTTATTTGCGGAGAGCACTTTTTCGGCGGTTGCTTGAATGAAGGATGACTGGTTTAATTGGTGGTTGTTTAGGTCAAGTACCTGCCAGGCTAGTCCTGTATTTGCTGTCATGGTCCGGTTTCCTCGTGTCCTTCATGATGCGCACCGACATCAACTTGGCCATCGTGGCCATGGTCGAGGAGCCACCCCATGTGGAAGTGCAGAACGTGACCCAGGAGTATTGTTTCGTGGTTGCCGAGTCCAATAACAACACTTTCGTTAGTGTAAGTATTTTTTTCGTTTTGATTTCTATTCTATTTTATCTTCATTTGCAAACTGTAATTTAATCTGGGTACTGATAGGAGGATCCTAATCCTAAAACATTGCAACTCTGATTGCAACTTCTGGTGAAATTTTCATTTAATCTTCAGGCTACATTTGCTTTTATGTAGAGGAGGTCTAAAGAAGAGACAAGTTTCACAGAGTTGGAAAATATCACGATTTTTTTTATCAAATCGTAATTTTTTTACCCAATTTTTTTTTCAAGTTTCCTAATATCGTAGAAATCTTGATATGGATTACTTATATGTAAAGTTTTGAACGACCGTCTACGGGGTTTTTATGACAAGTGAAAAAATATATGTTTTTTTAATCACTTCATTTAAATTTTAAAGAACTGTTCACTGGGCCTCTGACTACGGGGGCAGCATTAGATATGACTACAGAAGCGTACCGCCAAATTTAATTGAAACATGTACAGGCTCGTGTACAGGCTGTTCACGCGAGACGGATAACCCCCCCCCCCATAAAAAACTTTATAATTCAAAAAAGAAAAAACTTACCTAGAACAATTTTTTCCGTACTCTCTGAATATGTCAAGTATAATTTTCCATTTCGTGCCATATTCAGGGTGTTGCAATTTTTGTGGCTTTTTTTCGAAACACCTTGTATTTCATCACCACAATCGATGCACATTGTTATCCTGATTACAAAAATGCAGATATTTTCTATTTTTTCTTAAAAAAAAATTGGAAAAATTTGAAATGGTATCTCAAAAAACATATTTTTTCAGAATGATGGATTAATTTCAGAGATCAGATATGACCCGGATATTTAATTGGTCATTTTGTGTCATTCTATGCCATTTAGAAGTGAAACAAAATATTCTTGACATATTTGAATCATGAAATGAATCAATCATTCTCAAAAAAAAAATTTTTGAGACGATGTTGTAATTTTTTAATTTTTTTTTCAATTTCTTTCTTGAATGTCATGCATTTTTGTAATCAGGATAACAATATGCATTGATTGTGATAGGGAAATACAGGGTGTTTGAAAAAAAATGCAAAAAAATTGCGACACCCTGTATGTGGCACGGAATGGAAAATTATACTTGACATATTCAGAAACTACGGGAAAAAATGTTCCAGGAAAGCTTTTTCTTTTTTGAATTGTCATAAAGGGGAAGTTTTTTATGGGGGTATCCGTCTCGCGTGAACACCCTGTACAGGGTGGTCCATCCTAGCGTAATTATCCCATAGCGGTCTTATCGTTCGAGATAGAAAAAAAGATGCAAGAGAAAAGTTATATGATTTGATGAGACCTATAACCTCAAATTATTTTCAGCTATACAGGTGTCCCATTTTGACGAAATTAACGAAACGTCAATTTTTTAAAATGGAACATCCTATATTTGTTTGCATTTTCACGTTCAGCTTTTTCAACTGTCTTAGGCCTGTATTTTTGTTTTTCAATTGTGTAGCAGTGCTACCAGCTGGAAATTGAAAACTGAAAAAAATCGCATTTCCACAGTTATTTTGAAAAAATGGTAGCGGCCTTGCTTTTCAAAACTAAGAGATGAAACTTGACATGGTGATAGTCAACTCAAAGACCAATATTCTAATGTCAAAACGTTGCGATTTCTTGATACAGGGGTTCACAAAAAAAATCAAACTTTATAATTTTCAAAGTAGGTATCATAACTTCTTTTTTTCAAATGTCATACCCCCAATTTATTTTTTCAAATGGCATGCCCCCAATTTTATAACGCTATCCGATAGCTTTTTTTATCCTCTTCCACTTTTACTCAGGGTATCCTACTCTTGAACTTCTTTTTTTTTCAAGATACATGATCGGAAATTTTTCACATTTTTTTTTTCTTTTAAAATTGAGTCGGCCGTGATGAATGGTACACAGCTGTCAGTTAGTTAGTCTGAATATTGTCGAACAAAGAAAAATGACTTTACGCGAGAGGAAATGATTGATATGATATTCGGGTATGTATTAATTAATCCATTACGGGATACGGTGATCATGCACTTGCACTTACACACAAAGTTCCTTGAAGGAACTTTAAGTAAGGTTTACTGCTTTATTCTTCCTTATTCTTGTAAGCACTTTGGAGACCACTTTGTATTGTTTTAATTGTTAAAGAAGGAATAAACTTATTTATTTATTTATTTATTTTATCCAGATATCCAGGATTCCACTTTGTTTTCGTTTTGCGTTTAAGCCTTTTTTTCCGAAAATATCCAGACTAACTGACAGCTGCGTACTATTTGGCTTGTGTGTCATTCATCACGGCCGACTAAGTTCTTGAAAAAAATCAAAAAAATGGCAAATTGTTTGAAAATTTCCGATTATCTCGAAGATCATGAAGTTCAAGGGTAGGGTGTCCCTAATAAAAATGCAAGAAGATAAAAAGCTATCGGATAACGTTATAAAATTAGGGGCATGCCATTTGAAAAAAATGAGTTATGATACTTGAAAATTATAAAGTTTGATTTTTTTGTGAGTCAAGAAATCGCAACTTTTTGATATTGGGATATTGCTCTTTGACTTGACTACCACCAGGTCAAGTTTCATTTCTTAGTTTTAAAAAGTAAGGGCGCTACAATTTAAAAAAAAAACTGAAAATGCGATTTTTTCAGTTTTTAATTTTTATTTAGTTGGTAGCACTGCCACACAATTGAAAAACAAAAATACAAGCATAAGACAGTTGAAAAAGCTGAACATGAATATGTAAAAAATATAGGGTGTTCCATTAAAGAAAAGTCGTTTTGTTAATCCCGTCAAAATGGGACATCTGTATAGCTGAAAATAATTTTAATTTATAGGTCTCATCAATCCATACAGGATGTCCCAGCCAAAGCAATCCAGCGCAATTTTCTCAGAAAATATCAAGGCAACAAAAAAATTTCTTCAATTGGGGGGAAGCCTGATCTTTTAGCTTTTTTTTGAGGGGGCGCCGATGCTTGTAGGTGCTCTAGTTTCCAAGAAAATGCAATTTGAATCAGGCGAGTCACAAGAATTCGAAAATTCATGACCGACAAAACAAAATACTCCAACAACTACTACAAAATACAAGAGAAAAAAATCCTCTTTCTCTGGGCTTTCCATTGATGTGTCGCCGATGTCTGTACTTGTCCCAATAAGCCAAAAATTCTGCCTTAAAGTCCAGCAAACACAGAATAGGAATTCATGACGTCACCGATCACACACTTGTTGATTTTAACACCAGCCGTTACTATGACTTTTTCACTTAACATACCTGGATTCTCCATAGCAATGAATACTGGCTGATGTAAAAATCAACAAGTGTGTGATCGGTGACGCCGTTATAAATTCCAATCATTGTGTTTGCTGGACTTTGAGGCAGAATTTCTGGCTTATAGGGCCAGGTACAGACATCGGCGGCACATCAATGGAAAGCCCAGAGAAAGAGAATTTTTTTCATCTGAAGTATTTTGTTTTGTCGGTCATGAATTTTCGAATTCTTGTGACTCGCCAGATTCGAATTGCATTTTCTTGGAAACTAGAGCACCCACATAAATCGGCGCCCCCTCAAAAGAAAGCTTAAAGATCAGGCTTCCCTCCAATTGAAGAAAATTTTTTGTTGCCTTGATATGTTCTGAGAAAATCGCCCTGGATTGTTTTAGCTGGGACACCCTGTATAACTTTTCTCCTACATCTTTTTTTTCTATCTTGAACGGTAAGACCGCTATGAAATAATTGCGCTAGGATGGACCACCTGTATGTATAATATCAGACAGGAAATGTCGCGTTCAGTCTCATTTGAATGTTTTCATAAAAAAGTTTTATTTCATCAGCTTTATCGTATGTATGTATGTAGAGGGTGATGAATTGTTGCTGTCGTAAGGTTTCTCTGGTATTTAGCTTTTAGGAGGAAAATTAGAGAAGATTGCCAGTGCACATAACAAACAATGAAATCTTAAAAGTGTCCGCACACTACTCACGGAGTTTGAAATGTTTGCCCTTGAATTTACTTTAGCGTGTCACACTTCGAGTTTCCCAGATTTATCAACTGGTAATTGAGGAAATGTACCCGTTTATTATAACACTTCTAGTAAATGTTCCAATTACTATCATTATTAGTGTTAGCGCCAGGAAACGAGCGCTTTTCAATTCGAGATCTCGCGCTGAGACGTGGGAATAAATCATTGTTGCGTTGTAAAACATTGCTGTAATGTTTTAATCGATTAAATGTTGATTACTGGTCATTATTGAAGTGGCCGGATAGTGATCAGTTTGATGAATGACCAGTTTGAAATCTGTGGATTTGAATCATTAATTGATACGCGGACATCAGTGTTTTGACATTGCTTGCCTCGTCAGCGCGGTTAAGGATGGAGTTAAAATGGTAAAAAAAGACGTTGACGTTGTAGCTCTTTCGAAAGCTACAAGGATGTACCTTAGTTTGAGCCCATTGGCATTTCCAAAATAAAAAAAAAATCGGAAATTTTGAAATTTGATTTTTTTTTGGATTTTGGAAATGCCACTGGGTTCAAATCAAAGTTCATCCTTGAAGCTTTCGAAAGAGACCGGAATAGTGAATTTCTGTCAAGAAATAAGCCAATAGCGTTTGATTCCGCAACGCAATATTTAACCAAGTTAACTCCATCCTTAAGGAGGCCTGCAGTGCCAAAACATCGGTGTCCGCTGATTCGGTTCCTATTTTTCTATGGCAGCAAATTACCCTGAATTTAGTTTTAAACAAGGTACAGTTGCGGCCTCATAAAAGTTTACACCGATGACAATCGTGCGGCCATGCTCATTCAAAATTACGTCAAAATTGAATTAGCATGGCCACTCGATCGCCGTCGGTGTGAACTTTTATAATGCCGCAACTTTACATAACTAGACAGACGAATTTTCTTTTTGTTATTGCTAAAAGAAAATATAATTTTGAAAAAGGATATTGCCCCAATTTCAATTTTTTTTTTCAGTGATTTTTGTTTTAAAATGAATCAAGGGCTGCCTCTCAAAAGCAATGACATAACTTGAGGAATCACCCTGTAGTATACAATACTTTCTCCAAGGCGATTTTTAAAGTATTGAATATTATTGTGGAGTGTCAAAATTGAATGACAAGCACGAAAGGAACTAAATTTGTTGATCTCTTCAACACGTTCTCATAGGCGACGCGACGTGTTGGAAGGCTTTCAGAATCTGAACCTTCCAACACAATAAGCTACCGTTCAGTAATCATCGTAGATAAATGTATTTATAATTCAATGAAAATTTATATAATCAATAAACTGAAAAGTCTAAAAGTTCCAAACTGATAACTTCTGACGGAAATGATTGATCAATTTTTCTCGTTCATCACATGTAATTTAACATGATTTTTTATGTTTCCTCTGTATGCAAAACAGGGCTTCCGATGTCTTGTAAGTCAGTGAAACAGGATTTTTTACAGTTCGGAGCATGTAAACGACTTTTCGATATCATTGACATTTTCATGAATTTTATCAAATTTTAGTATTTTCAAGTGATATTTTGATAATTATCAAGGTGATCGTAAACGATGATTTGACACTGTTTTACAATAACATTGTATTTGGACGATTCAAAACGACAATGTTGACATAACTTTATCGTTCCAAATTGACATCTCTCGACATAATTCCACTATTCCCTATCGATATCTCGACATAATTTTACTTGTACAAATTGACGTTTGGACCAACATGTAAATGTTTCTAGTTGGCATTTTGACCGTTTCATTGCTTAATTGACATTTAGACATGATTTCACTGTTTTAAATTGACATCTTGACATAATTTTACTTGTACAGATTGACATTTGGACCAACATTTGAATGTTTCCAGTTGGCATTTTGACAGTGTCATTGCTCATTTGACATTTAGCCATAATTTCACTGTCTTAAATTGACATCGACATAATTTTACTTGTACAAATTGACCTTTGGACCAACATGTAAATGTTTCTAGTTGGCATTTTGACAGTTTCATTGTTCAATTGACACTTAGACACAATTTCACTGTTTTAAATTGACATTTCGACATAATTTCACAGCTCCCTATTGGCATCTCGACATAATTTCACTCAAGTGTGTCAAGTGACATTCTGACAAATATTTGGATGCTCCAAGTTGACACTTTGACGTAACTTCAATGTTTTCAACTGTCATCAAGGATGTGATCTCACTGTTCAAAAGCGACATTTTGACAGTAACTTTTGACTGATCTAAATTGACACTTTGACATGATTCAACTGTTTCAAAGTGACATTTCGACAGGATCACACAGTTCCAAAACGACATTTTGACATAATTCCACTGTTCCAAAACGACATTTTGGTGTAGTTTCACTGTTCGAAATTGACATCTCGACTCCCAAAAATGACGTTTCGACATAATTTCACTGGTCCCAAATAACAATTTTTCTCATTCCCATTTCTCCAAGACATGATTTCAGTTTTTCAAATTTGAATTTTGACATGGTTTACTGGTCCACATTGACGTTTTGACATAAATATTTGGTCCAACAAAACGACATTTTGGCAAAATGTCACTTTTCAAATTGACACCTTGATAATATGATTCCTTAGTCCTGATCAACATTTGACATAAACATTTTTAGATGCTCCAAATTGACTCAATTTCGACATAATTCCACTGTATTAAATTGACATTTTGATATAAGTCGTATAGTCATAATAATATGCAGTTGCTTGGTCCAGAACGACATTTTGGCAAAGTTCTACTTGTCTCAATTGACACCTCGACATAATTTCATTGTTTGAAAATGACATTTTTCATTAATTTCACTTTTCAAAAGGGACATTCCGACACCTTGACATAATTTCACTGGTCCAAAATGACACCTCGGCATAATTTCACTAGTCCAAAATGAGATTTTGGCATTATTTCACTGTTCCAAAATGACATCTCGACATATACTTTCACTGGTCCAAAATGAAATCTCGACAATAACCTTAGGTTGATTCATATTGTCATTTTGACATATCCACTGTTCTAAAACGACATTTTACATAATTTTACTGTTCGAAATTGACCTCCCGACATAATTTCGCTGTTCCAGAACGACATTTTGCATCAATTTCATGTTACAAAAATGACATCTCGACATTATTTCACTGGTCCAGAACGACATTTTTTCTCATTTCTGCCATTCCTTTTTCTCCAAGACATAATTTCACTGTTTCAGATTTGAATTTTGCCATGATTTACTGGTCCAAATTGACATTGTGACAAAAATATTTGGTCCACCAAAACGACATTTCAACGAAATTTCACTGTTCTAAATTGACATGTGAACATCTGAACATATGCATACTCTTCAGATTCGACATAATTTTATTGTTCCAAAACGACATTTTGCATCAATTCCACTTCCCAAAAGTGACATCTCGACATGATTTCACTGTTCCAAATTGACATCTCGACATGGTTTTTTGGGCCAGATTGACATTTCAAAGTTAACATATCTGGATGCTCCAAATTGACGTTTTGATTTGATTTCACTGTCTAAAACGTTATTTCGACATAATGTCACTGTAATAAATTGACATTTTGATGTATATATAGTCATATTACGTAGTTATTTGGTCCAAAACATTATGACCCGATTCCACGTTTCTCAATTGACGTCTCGACATAATTCCACTGCTCCAAAACGACATTTTGCATCAATTTCACTTCCCAAAAATGTTATCTCGACATCATTTCACGGGTTCAGAATGACATCCCCACATTATTTCACTGGTGCCAGAATGACATTTTTTCAGTTTTTCTTATTCTTCTTATCTCCATCTCTCCAAAACATAATTCCACTATTTCATATTTAAATTTTGACATGATTATACTGGTCCAGATTGACATTTTGACGCAAAATTTTTTGTCCATCAAAATGACGTTTCGACAAAATTTCACTGTTCCACTGTTGACATCTAAACATGATTCCGTAGTCCAGATTGACATTTCGGCATTAACATTAGGATGTTCCAGATTGTCATTTTGACATAATTTCACTCTTCCAAGGCGACATTTGCATCAATGTCACGCTACAAAATTACACCTCGACATAATTCTACTATTTTATATTCAAATTTTGACATGATTGATTGGTCCAGATTGACATTTTGGCAAAAAATATCTGGTCTATCAAAACGACGTTCTGACAAAATTTCACTGTTCCACTGTTGACATTTTGACATGATTCCCTGGTCCAGATTGACATTTCGACATTACCATTAGAATTTTCCAGATTCCTATTTTGACATCGACATTTGGATGTTCCAAATTGTCATTTTGACATAGTTCCACTGTTCGAAAACCACATTTTGACGTAAATTTACCGTTCGAAATTGACATCTCGACATAATTTCGTTGTTCCAAAATGGCATTTTACATCAATTTCGCTTTCTAAAAATGACATATCGACATAATTTCACTGGCCCAAAATGACATCTCGACATTCTCGACATAATTTTGCTGGTCCAGATTGATTTTTTTCTTATTCTTTCAATGCCCATTTCTCCAATACATGACTCCACTGTTTCAAGTTTAAAGTTCAATATGACTTACTGGTCTAGATCGACATTTCGACAAAAATGTTTGGTCCAACAAAACGACATTTTGACAAAATGTCAGTCATAATAATATGTAGTTGAGTGGTCCTGAACCACACTTTGCCTTGTTCTTATTGAGTGGAATCACTCATTAAGAATTGAGTGACATCTGGATATAATTTTACTGTTTCAAAACGATATTTCGACGAAATTCACTTGTTCCAAATTGACCCTTTGACGTAGTTTCAATGTTTTGAACTGACATAAAAGATGTGAGCTCACTGTTTAAAAACCGATGTTTTGACATCATTTCACTGTTACGAATTGACATCTCGACATAATTTCTTTTCTCGAGAAAGACATTTGGTAGAATTCCACTGTTCTAAAACGTCAATTCGACATAATTCGAATGTTTCAAATCAACATTTTGACGTAATTTCTTTTTTTTTCATTTGACATCTCTGCATCATTCTACTGTTTCACTTGACATTTTGACAGACATATTGGCCTGTTTCAGAATGAAATTCTGATACTTATTTACAGGTCCAGATTGACCACCTCGATATAATTTCGCAGTCCCATAACTAAATTTTGTCATAAATTCACCGTTACAAATTGACATTTCGACATAACATCGCTGTTTCCAACAGACATTTCGGCGTAATTTTACTGGTCGAGATTGAAATTTTGATATAATTTTACTGCTCCAAATTGACATCCTGAAATAGTTTACTGTTCCAAAATGACATGTTGACGAAATTTCACTGTTCCCAATTAACATCTCGGCATAATTTCCCTGTCATAAATTGATATTTTGACAGGGTGTTTCAGTTTTAATCGGACAAACTTTAATGGTGAATTCTTCCAGTTGTCCTTATCACACTTTTTACATGTTTCATGTTTGAAATAAGTAATTTTTGTTCGATGTAGTTATGTGTTCAGTAAAGGTGCAATAACAATAAAAAAAATTATTATTGTTACAGCAAACTACACATCCGATTCAGATAACCAATAATTAATGCATCGTTATTTTTTCTGCAATTAGGTATGCTATCTTTTCATTATGCAAATTCTTGCATTTTTTTCACTTTTTTCAACAGAGTTGGTCTTCACTAATGACTTTTTAAATTGTTATTATTATATCATAGACTTGTAATACGCAAACTCTTTTTAAAAATACCCAACACCATAAAATGTACCAATTGTTTATCACCCATATAATAATAATTACAATATAAATAGATAATAATGGCAATTCTATAAATTTTAAACACCCTTTAAAATTTGGAATGTCTGGGCCACCTTTCGAAACATTACAACTTCGGCTTAACGACTGGCTCAAAATTTTTCAACTACCATGAAATTTTAATTGGTTTCAAGCAGAACTGTCTCTAATCAGTTCTATTCGGTTCGGAAATTGTCAACTAGCAATACTGCTAATTAGCACGTTGCTGTGGCGACAACCAATGAAAAAGCCCTTTGCCATGGTAACTTATTCCTTAACAAGACTGCCAGCAAACAGTCTGTCGATAAACAGGACCAATAAGTATGATGAAATAAGAAGTCTGAAATCTGAGTAAGACAATCTGAAACGCAAACTCGATATGCTTGTGATCCAAAGGTTTTGGGAACAATGCGATACTGAAGTAGACGACTACGCAAAACGGTGACGAATCGTTCATGACTTGCTAGACGTGAAAAATCTAATTCACTTGTCGAACTGTGATCGCTATCGTTTAACGTGAATGTCGTAAAAAATACAAATCGCTCCAATTTTGATGAAAATTCGAAAAAAAAAAGAAGAATTGATGCGCACTGGGGAACGAAGCTGAATATGAAATGCGTAGTGCCAACACGTGGGAATAGAATGTAAAGATGTAAATTTCATGAAAAAGAAAAAAAAAAACAGTAATTCATGTTATTGGAAAAATGCAAATTAGCATTCAAAACAAATCACTTGAAATGTACTTATGCTTGATTATAGCCGTAATGCTCGTTGATCAATTGCGCACTTTTTTTGCATATTATATTCTTGGATTATACTTGGTATTATAGTTTTATTTTGTATGCAATTGTTTCCAAATGGATCCACTTAAACATGAGTCGTTTGTGTGTAATAACGTACAATGATGCCAGCAAATTCATCAGAGTATTATTCTCGAGCTCGTTGGTTCTACATAGCGGCAGGTTAGTGCTCCGTACTTTGCGTCACTCGATAGTCACAGTCGGGGGGATGTGGTAAGCATCTCACCTTAGACCAACCACCCTGTAAAATTTGACTGAACTTTGAACCCAGACAACTTCGAAATGCTACAAGCGATTCAATCAATTTTTAGACCATTCGCTAGCCCAGTCCTCAGGCTATTAGCCCGTTGTTTTTGAATACATGGAGTATTCAACGTGATATTTCTACAGGGTGTTCAATAGACTGGTGCAATTTTTTTGTAAGTTAGACATGCTCCCTCTTGAACAGAAAATGTTATTGCTTCATTTGAACACCATAGGCCGGAAGGTAGACCTCATACCTCGAGACGGTTTTTGAATTTTCGGTATATCTCTTTTATTTACAGGGCGACCTCAAAAAGTTCACTTTTTTGTAGTGCATGATAACTCTTCCTCGTTGCCCGATTTTCAAAATTTTCGGTTCATTTTAAAATCAAAGCCTCAGGTAGGAATATCAAAGGATCAAAATCAACTCAAGACAGACATTCAAGGTACAGGGTTGCATGAAAAGTGACCCAAACCTGAACTTCTCTCGGAATCTAGGTTGAGAGAGGAATCAAATGAAGATCAACTTACCTTTTGAAGTACCATTCATTCCGAAAACTTCAAGGTGGTTTTTTCTTCTTTGGGACTAGAATTGCTGGTTAACAGGCCACATTTGAACTGTATGCTTTTGATCGAGAAATATCGCCCTTGTGCACCTGGAAATGTTCGTAACCAAAGTAACAAAAGCCTAATAATCACCACCAAACTGTGATCGACAAGTGGGTGATTGTTCCGATTTTTGTAACGTTGGTTACGAGCAGTTTAATGTGAGCAAAGCCTCGATTCTCCTCCGAAGACATGCGGTTGTAATTTGGTTTATTTCACTAACAGTTCAGGTCTCATGCAAGAAGAGAATACATTAAAGTGTTCAGAATGGATGATTCTGTCGAAGGTAAGTTGATTTTCATCCGATTCTTCTTCCCAATTCATATTCCAAGAGCAGTTCAGGTTTTGGTCACTTTTTACGCAATCCTGTATTTTTGATATTTGCCTTGAGTAATTGATTTTGATCCTATGATCCTACCTGAAGCTTTAGCTTCAAAATGGGCCTGAAATCTCGAAAATCGGTCAGCGACTGAAAAAGTTACAACTGTAACACCAGAAAGTTGACTTTTTGAGGTCAGTCTGTGAATTGTTGATCCTATGATCCTACCTGAAGCTTTAGCTTCAAAATGGGCCTGAAATCTTGAAAATCGGTCAGCGACTAAGAAAGTTACAACTGTAACACCAGAAAGTTGACTTTTTGAGGTCAGTCTGTAAATTGAAGAGATGAAACAGAAATTCAACAGCTAATCCACCTTCTTGCCGGTGATGTTGAAATCCACAAAAAAAAAATTTCGCTCAAGAGGGAGTATGTCACACTTTCAGTAATTTTGCACCAGTCTATTGAACACCCTGTGCTATGTGAAATATTTCATGTATTTAAAAACTACGGACTAATAGCTGAAGGACTGGACTAGCGAACGGTCTGAAAATTGATTGAATCGCTTGTAGCATTCCAAAGTTGTCTAGGTTCAAAGTTGAGTCAAATTTTGCAGGATGTCACTAATTTTGTTGAGCACTTTATTTACGAGGCGACTGGATGGGCCGCCTTGCCATATTTTACGATTTGATTATTTTAAAGTGAAATAAATCAAACGCGCACTTGTTTCGTCTCTAATAATCAAACTCGTCAGTGCGCTTTGCATGCAAAAATGTAATGATAATAATAATAGTGTGTAATAAAATGCCAAACGCTACGATTTCAAACTAAATGCATGAACTAGTTTTACATTTCAGGATTACGGAGGGACCTTGCAGTGGAGCGCCAGGGTCCAGAGCTACGTGCTGGCTTCGTTCTACTGGGCCTACATCGTGTCCCAGGTCGTGGGCGGCCTCGCGACGCAAAAACTGGGCACGAAAAAGGTCTTCGGGTATGCCCAACTGGTGACGGCCCTGTGCAGCCTGAGCATCCCCTGGGCCTCCGGCACCCACTACGGTTTCGTGATAGCCCTGCGGAGCGCCCAGGGATTCGCCTCGGGCCTCACGTGGCCAGCCATGTACGCACTCGTTGGCCACTGGATCCCGGTGCCTGAACGCAGCCGGTTCATGTCCAGTTTTCAGGTGATTATTCACTGCCTAGAGTACTGAGTACGCGTTTTGTCATTTAATCATAATGAGACTAGAAAAACGAAGCAAATCGTTGCGACCTGTAAGTATAATCGTAATGAAGTTTTCACTTTAACGTTTGGCCACAGAGCGCTTGCTGAAAAATTGACACTTTTTGCGCAGGGTTTCAGCATCGGAATAGGCATAACCTACCCGCTGTGCGGCTTCCTGATAGCCCATCTCGGCTGGCGATCCGTCTTCTACACCACCGGGTCCATCGGCGTGCTGTGGTGCGGCATTTGGTATTTGCTGGCCTTCGACAGTCCGGAAACTCACCCGAGGATCTCGCTCAGCGAACAGCAGTACATCAAGGAGAACACGGTCAACACGTACGCGGCCTCGAGGACGCAGAGGGTGCCCTGGGGGGCAATCCTGAAGTCGCCGCACGCCTGGGCCATCGGCATCACCACCTTCGGACGCATCTGGGTGCACTACACCTTCATCATACCGGGCCCCAAGTACATGAAGAGCATTTTGGGCTTCAGCATCGAGAAAGTGAGTATTGGTTTCAAAACAACTCCACTCAATCACCCTGTACAATAAATATGAAGAATATACAGGTGTCTCATATTCAGGCGTCAGTACTTTGCCAGCCGATTCTACTTTCAAAAATAAGAAAAAAGCTTCCATGAACATAGGCCGAAAAATGCAGCCCGCTAAATGTATGCCTCTGCATATTATAGTTTTTATTGAATACTTCCGAAATTGGTTTAGGCAAAATAATAAAATTTAGCCAACACACTAACATTTTTATGCTCAATAATATGAGCTAAAAGTTATTGGAAAATTTTACCTGGGTGTGACGTACGTTTCTGACTCCGTCTGTCTCCCTGACTACGCTGTCAGCTTTCCTCGATACATCTATACTGCAGGTTGCAGGTGTGTAGTACTCGGGGGGTTTGCCCAGGACCACCCAAGGAGGAGTTTCAGCCTGCCCAGAACCAGATCAGACCCGCCTAGTGGCTCGTTCACTGGCACTACCTACCGGCGGTATCCCATCAATGTTCCGGACCTGTTCAGCGTTGCTCCAGTCGAGATGTCACCCAACTTAAGCGGTGTACTACACGCTGTGCGCTCCTAAGCGAGTGTCATTGTCTCGATCTAGCCTCATGACAGTGTGAACAAGGTCCTCCATTATTAGTTCCATGCGTGGTGTGGATAAAAAGTTACCAAAAGCTTCTACTTAGGTTTTAGATGAGTTTATATGGACAACCTGCTTATCAACCCTTCTGAAAACAAAGTAGAAACTTCCACTAATTTTTTATTCCCACCACCCAATAGTCCAACCTTGCTTACGGCTCAGCGAGCCTGATTTCTATATAGCTAAAATTAATTTCTAAAGCAGGGTTTACACATAACAAGTCCTTTGTAGGATTCAGAGCCGTTGTCTTTATCTAGTCTAATGGCTTTACATGAATGTGTCATTAGTATAGCCTCGCCTACGGCTCGGCGAACTCTATTTTTCCACCAGCCTAGTAGACTGAAGTATAGTCTACACTAACCAAGCTCTTTGTAGAATTCAGTGAGTGTCATTATCTCGATCCAGTCTAATAACAGCGTAAAGAGAGCTTTACATTATTATTTAATTATTTAAGCCTCGCCTACAGCTCAGCAAACTTCATTCTTCAACTAGCCTAGAAGACTTATGTACAGTTTACACTGAGTTCTTTGTAGGATTCAGTGAGTGTCATTATCTCGATCTGACTGTAATAACAGCGTAAACAGGGCTTTACAAATAATGTTTTATCAGTCCAGCCTCGCCTACGGCTCGGCGAACTCTGTTTCTCAAGTAGCCCAGTAGACTAAAGTATAGTTTACACTAACCAAGGCCTTTGTAGGATTCAGTGAGTGTCATTAGGTGCTTTCCTTTTACAGCCTGAACTAAGTATTCTGACCTAAGTTGTTAGTGGTATCTCACTTTCGCGCATGTGATTTCTCGCTCTTTCTCTCTCTAACTTAGATCAGATCAGTGAGTTTTGTGGTAAAAGGAAAGCATTCATTATCTCGATCCAGTCTAATAACAGCGTAAACAGAGCTTAACATTAATAATATGTCTCATTAGTCTAGCCTCACCTACGGCTCGGCGAACTCCATTTTTTAAATAGCTAAAATTACTAAAGCAGAGTTTATACATAACGAGTCCTGTGTAGGGTTCAATGTCGTTGTCTCGAACCAGTCTAATAACAGCGTAAACAGGACTCTACATTATTATCTTAATTGTCTAGCCTTGCCTGCCGCTCGGCCAACTCAATTTCTCGATTAACCTAGAAGACTAAAATACTATTTACACCAACTCCGAGTCCTTTGTAGAATTCGGTTAGTGTCATTAGCTCGATTCAGTTTAATAACAGCGTAAACAGAGCATTACATCCGTATTTTATTAGTCTAGCCTCGCCTACAGCTCGGCGAACTATATTTTTCAACTAGCCTAGAACGATCAAGTCTAATAACAGTGTAAACAGGGCTTTACGTCAAGAATTTTTTAGTTTTAGTTTACACTAAGGAAGTTCTTTGTAAAATTCATTGAATGTCATTATATCGATCCAGTCTAATAACAGCGTAAAGAGGGCTTTACATCAATGTTTTATTAATCTAGCCTCGCCTACGGCTCGGTGAACTCCATTTTTCAACTAGCCTAGAGGATTAAAGCATCGTTCACACTAACCATGTCATTTGTAGGATTCAGTGTCATTATCTCGATCCAGTCTGATAATAGCGTAAACAGAGCTTTACATTGATATTTTATCAGCCTAGCCTCGCCTACGGCTCGGCGAACTCCGTTTTTCAACCAGCCTAGTAGACTAAGGTATAGTTTACACTACTTCAGTCCTTTGTAGGATTCATTGGGTGTCATTATCTCGATCCAGTCCAATAACAAGGCTTACCATCAGTAATGTATTAGTCTACTCTCACCTACGGCTCGGCGAACTTCATTTTTCATCTAGCCTAGAAGAATGATACTTTACACTTACCAAGTCCTTTGTAAGATTCCCTGAGTGTCATGACCTCGATCCAGTCTAATAACAGCGTGAACAGGGCTTTGCATTAATATTTTATTAGACTAGCCTCACCTACGGCTCGGAAAACTTCATTTTCAACTAGTCTAGAAGACTAAAATATAGTTTACACAAACTAAGTCCTTTGTAGAATTCAGTGAGCGTCATTATTTCGATCCAGTCTAATAACAGCGTAAACAGGGCTTTACGTCAATATTTTGACAGTGTGACATTTTCCAACTAACCTAAAAGACTAAAGCATAGTTTACACTAACCAAAGTTTTTGTAGGTTCAAATAAGTGTCATTATCTCGATCCAGTCCTATAAAAGCGTAAACAGGGCTTTAGATCAAAATTTTAACATTCTAGCCTCACCTACACCTCGGTGAACCCAATTTTTCAACTGGCCTAGAAGGATAAAGTATAGTTTACACTAACTGAGGCCTTTATAGGATTCAGTAGGTGTCATTATTTCGAACCAGTCGAAAACAGCATAAACTGGGCTTTACATCACTAGTTTATTGGTCTAGCCTCGCCTACGGCTCGGCAAACTGCATTTTTCAATCAACCTAGAATAATGAAGTATAGTTTACACTAATCAAGGCCTTTGTAGGATTCAGTTGGTGTCATTAACTCGATCCAGTTGACGGCCCCGTAGCACAGTCGGTCGTCTGCCGTCTGTGGTGCGGATGGCGCGGGTTCGAATCCCGGTCAGTCATGGATGTTTTGTGTTTGTTAAAAAATTTGCGTATATTGTGATTCAAATGTAATAATTTACTGGTATAAATAAAAAGGCGCAAAAACTCCTATGGCGCTGATAAGCCTAGAAGGAGAAAAACATTTATTATTATTAATATTATTATTATTATTATCAACTCGATCCAGTTTAAAACAGCGTAAACAGGGCTTTACATCACTAGTTTATTAGTCTAGCCTCGCCTACGGCTCGGCGAACTGCATTTTTCAACTAGCCTAGAACAATAAAGTATAATCAGCTTTAACCAAGGCCTTTGTAGGATTCAGTGAGTGTCATTATTCTGATCCAGTCTAAAAACAGCGTAAACAGAGCTTTACATTGATAATTTGTTAGTCTAACCGTGCCTACGGCTCGGCGAACTCCATTTTTTAAATAGCTAAAATTACTAAAGCAGGGTTTATACATAACGAGTCCTGTGTAGGGTTCAGTGTCGTTATCTCGAACCAGTCTAATAACAGCGTAAACAGGACTTTACATTATTATCTTAATTGTCTAGCCTTGCCTGCCGCTCGGCGAACTCAATTTCTCGACTAACATAGAAGACTAAAGTACTATTTACACCAACTCCGAGTCCTTTGTAGAATTCAGTTAGTGTCATTAGCTCGATTCAGTTTAGTAACAGCGTAAACAGGGCATTACATCCGTATTTTATTAGTCTAGCCTCGCCTACAGCTCGGTGAACTCCATTTTTCAACTAGCCTAGAGGATTAAAGCATCGTTCACACTAACCATGTCATTTGTAGGATTCGGTGAGTGTCATTATCTCGATCTAGTCTAACAATAGCGTAAGCAGACCTTAACCTTGATATTTTATCAGCCTAGCCTCGCCTACGGCTCGGCGAACTCCGTTTTTCAACCAGCCTAGTAGACTAAGGTATAGTTTACACTACTCAAGTCCTTTGTAGGATTCAGTGGGTGTCATTATCTCGATCCAGTCCAATAACGGCGTAAACAAGCCTACGGCTCGGCGAACTGCATTTTTCAACTAGCCTAGAACAATAAAGTATAATCAACACTAACCAAGGCCTTTGTAGGATTCAGTGAGTGTCATTATTCCGATCCAGTCTAATAACAGCGTGAACAGGGCTTTACATTGATATTTTGTTAGTCTAGCCTCGCCTACGGCTCGGCGAACTCCCGTTTTTCAACTAGCCTAGTAGACTAAAGTATAGTTCACACTAAACAAGTCATTTGTAGAGTTCAGTGAGTGTTATCATCTCGATCCAGTCTAATAACAGCGTAAACACGGCTTTAACTCTACATTTCAATAGTCTAGCCTCGCCTACGGCTCGGCGAACACAATTTTTCAACTAGCCTAGAAGACTAAAGTATTGTTTACACTAACCAAGGCGTTTGTAGGATTCAGTGAGTGTCACTAGCTCACTCCAGGCTAATAACAGTGTAAACAGGGCTTACATCACAATTTTGCTAGTTAAACCTCGCCTACGGCTCGGCGAACACCGTTTTGCAACTAGCCTAGAAGGCTAAAGTATAGTTTACACTAACCAAGTCGTTTGTATGATTCAGTATGTGTCATTGACTCGATCCAGTCTGATAACAGCGTAAACAGGGCTTTACATCAATATTTGATTAGTCTAGCCTGACTACGGCTCGTCGAACTCCATTTTTCAACTAGCCTAGAAAAATAAAGTATGGTTTACACTAACCAAGGTCATTGTAGGTTCCAGTGAGTTTCATTATTTCGATCCAGTCTAATAACAGCGTAAACAGAGCTTTACATTATTATTTTATTAGTCTAGCCTCGCCTACGGCTCGGCGAAGTCCATTTTTCAACTAGCCTAATAGACTAAAGTATAGTTTACATTAATCAAGTCATTTGTAGAGTTCAGTGAGTGTTATCATCTCGATCCAGTCTAATAACAGCGTAAACACGGCTTTAACTCTGCATTTCTATAGTCTAGCCTCGCCTACGGCTCGGCGAACATCGTTTTTCAACTAGCCTAGAAGACTAAAGTATAGTTTACACTAACCAAGGCGTTTGTAGGATTCAGTGAGTGTCACTAACTCACTCCAGGCTAATAACAGCGTAAACAGGGCTTACATCACAATTTAGTTAGTTAAGCCTCGCCTACGGCTCGGCGAACACCGTTTTGCAACTAGCCTAGAAGGCTAAAGTATAGTTCACACTCACCAAGTCCTTTGTATGATTCAGTATGTGTCATTGACTCGATCCGGTCTGATAACAGCCAAAACAGGGCTTTACATCAATATTTGATTAGTCTAGCCTGACTACGGCTTGGCGAACTCCATTTTTCAACTAACCTAGAAGAATAAAATATAGTTTACACTAAACAAGTCATTTGTAGAGTTCAGTGAGTGTCATTATCTCGATGCAGTCTAATATCAGCGTAAACAGGGCTTTACATTATTATTTTATTAGTCTAGCCTCGCCTACGGCTCGGCGAACTTCATTTCTCAACTAGCCTAATAGACTAAAGTATAGTTTACACTAATCAAGTCATTTGTAGAGTTCAGTGAGTGTTATCACCTCGATCCAATCTAATAACAGCGTAAACACGTCTTTAACTCTACATTTCAATAGTCTAGTATCGCCTACGGCTCGGCGAACACCGTTTTTCAACTAGCCTAGAAGACTAAAATATAGTTTACACTAACCAAGGCGTTTGTAGGATTCAGTGAGTGTCACTAACTCACTCCAGGCTAATAACAGCGTAAACAGGGCTTACATCACAATTTTGTTAGTTAAGCCTCGCCTACGGTTCGGCGAACACCGTTTTGCAACTAGCCTAGAAGGCTAAAGTATAGTTTACACTAACCAAGTCCTTTGTATGATTCAGTATGTGTCATTGACTCGATCCGGTTTGATAACAGCGTAAACAGGGCCTTACATCAATATTTGACCAGTCTAGCCTGACTACGGCTCGTCGAACTCCATTTTTCAACTAGCCTAGAAAAATAAAGTATGGTTTACACTAACCAAGGTCATTGTAGGTTTCAGTGAGTTTCATTACCTCAATCCAGTCTAATAACAGCGTAAACAGAGCTTTACATTATTATTTTATTAGTCTAGCCTCGCCTACGGCTCGGCGAGCTCCATTTTTCAACTAACCCAATAGACTAAAGTATAGTTTACACTAATCAAGTCATTTGTAGAGTTCAGTGAGTGTTATCACCTTGATCCAATCTAATAACAGCGTAAACACGTCTTTAACTCTACATTTCAATAGTCTAGTATCGCCTACGGCTCGGCGAACACCGTTTTTCAACTAGCCTAGAAGACTAAAGTATAGTTTACACTAACCAAGGTGTTTGTAGGATTCAGTGAGTGTCACTAACTCACTCCAGGCTAATAACAGCGTAAACAGGGCTTACATCACAATTTTGTTAGTTAAGCCTCGCCTACGGTTCGGCGAACACCGTTTTGCAACTAGCCTAGAAGGCTAAAGTATAGTTCACACTAACCAAGTCCTTTGTATGATTCAGTACGTGTCATTGACTCGATCCGGTCTGATAACATTGTAAACAGGGCTTTACATCAATATTTGATTAGTCTAGCCTGACTACGGCGAACCCCATTTATCAACTAGCCTAGAAGAATAAAGTATGGTTTACACTAACCAAGGCCTTTGTAGGTTTCAGTGAGTGTCATTATCTCGATCCAGTCTAATAACAGCGTAAACGGGGCTTTACACCAATATTTCGACAGTGTGGCCGTAGTGTAGCGACTAACTTCATTTCGAGGGAAAAGGTGGCGTCAACCTATACAATGACATCTCCCCCTACCCTAAAACGCCGACCCAGCATCCAAAGGGCTGTCACCCTCCCAAAAATTTTGGGAAAATTGAAAAAAAAAGTTTTGGTGTCGCTAGTGAAACTCATTCAGCTCCATTCTCACTTAATTATAGCTGATTCTTGTACTCATGTATTCCATTTAAAACTATCTGGAAGCTACATACACATAAAAATATCATGCATAAAGGGTCTGATATCCACACAGTGTCTCATTCATGGTCGGACGTCATCGTCATGTCATCATGACCCGGCGCCTCCACCATGTCGCGTAGGATCAAGGGCTGATGGCCCTTGGATCGTGGGTCAAGTGTTAGTACTCAGGTGGTTCAACTAGAAACTAGAGAGTCTAGTCATTTTACTTACACGGGGTGTACAGAAAATGCCGGAAAAGCTCTCCAGTACTTTGTAAAGGAACCTATAGGAATTTCCGAAAATATGACAAAAAAAAATCAATTGAGGTTATCAAGGGTCAAGGGGTGGCCCTTGATTCCTTTTAGTTTTGTTAATTCAAAAAATTTAAGTTCATTGTTGACGGCAGAATTATGAGAAACAAATATCTACCACTGGATGTGTATTGATTTTTATTTATATACAGGAAGAAAATTATAATACGAAGGACCAGGTTTTGATTCTTGAGGGCCTCAAAAATAAAAGTCCAAGTTTTTTTTCGATCCTTTCTTCGGAATTCCCTAAAGGGTCCTCCACAGCGTTCTGCAGAGTTTTCCCGCCATTTTCTGGACACCCTGTATTGTGTATTTACCTATTAGCTACAATATCTAAGACTCAAAGTCCTACTTGCGCTGCCTTTCTGGCTCTCCTCGCATTCTTGACTTACAAAAGGGAACGGCAAGGCATCAATCCCCCTCTTATTGAAACGGTCGGACAGGCCCGATCCGCTACACCACTTCACTCGTCAACATTCAACCCTTCGGTCTCCGTGGCACACATTGCGCGTTGCTTTTACTAGCGGCTCCCTTCGTCGCGAGGGAAGGGGTGGCGTCAACCTATACATGTGACATCTCCCCCTTCCCTAAAACGCCGACCCGGCACTCGAAGGGTACACGCGGCTTTTGCGTAATCATTTTGGTGGAAAATATCCCCGCCTTCGGCTAAGCGAGATATTCATTTTGCAAGTAGCCCTAATAAGTAAAGCAGAGTTTACACTTAACCCCAGAGTGATTTGTTGCTTTCGTCGAGTAGTTACGCGCTCCAATTTGATAAGAAAGGATCCTGTAGAAAAACGCTGGAAAATTGGGAAAAATATGAACTAAATCCAGCCAATAAAAAAATTAGAAGTTTTTTCTTCAACCCTATACTTAATTGCAAAAATCTTTTCTTACAGAATGGACTTTTATCTGGCGCACCCTTTATATGCAGTTACGTTGCTTCAGTATTATTCTGCTACGTTGCCGACAAACTAGTGACCAAAGAACTGATGTCCTTGACAAACGTCAGGAAATTGATGACAATGCTTTGTGAGTATCATCCCATTAGCCTTGCTTTTGATTGACTTTTCGCAGTGACACTTGAAGCATGTAGCGTTTGATGAAAAAGTAACTTAGTTTGACATCTACTACAAGTGACATTTAGTAAAAGTAACGAGATTTAATATTTCTTATCTGTGATATATCACTTTCGATATTTGCTAAAAAGCTAAAAGTAATGAAATCCAACATCCGTCACTTTTGATAAAAATAACCAAATTTGATATGTCATATGTGACATTTGACTTTTTACAATAAAGTGATATTAGATTTATTGGAATTAATTTTTCTTTGTGTCAACAGCTCAAGTGGTGCCCGGTCTCTTAGTACTGCTCATCAGCTACCTGGGCTGCAACATCGAGCTGGTTCTGGTGGTGTGGTTCCTGGCCGTCACGCTGATCACGGCCGCCTACGCCGGGGCCATGGCCAACGTCGTCGACATAGCCCCGAACTTCGCCGGTCCGGTCCTGGCCTTCGCCCAGACCATACACATGACAGCCTCGTTCCTGAGCCCCCTGGCGGCTTTCCACATGCTCAGCGAACAGGAACACCTGATGTCCGCCTGGCGGATGGTGTTCTACGTCACCGCCCTGGTGGCCATATCGACGTACTTCGTCTATCAGATCTGGGGCACCGCCGAGGTAAGAAACTCCACTTACGTTGATTTGTTCCCTCGCTCCGCCCACTTCACGGCAAATTATTTTCACGCTCCGCCCACTTGTTTGTTCGCCCCACCCACTTGTTTCATCGCTCCGCCCACGTTATGGCTGCTTATTCATTCGCTCCGCCCACTTTTCGGCTGCTTGTTCATTCGCTCCGCTCACTTTTTGGCTGCTTCTTCATTCGTTCCGCCCACTTTTACCAGTTTGTTGCCTCGCTCCCTCTACTTGATGACAACTTGTTCACTTGTTCCGTCCTCTTTTTGAAAGCTTGTTTACTCGCTCCGCCTACTTTCCGACGCTTTGTTTCGTTGCTCCGCCTGCTTTCTCACGGCTTGCTGCTTCAGACGAGCGAAGCTGCTGCTTCAGACGAGCGAAGCTGCTGCTATCCCGTCACTGATTTGTTTGGTTTGAATTTCCAGATCCAGCCGTGGAATTACACAGAGGGCGTTCCCAACACGACGGAACAGGAAGAGCTCATGACCAAAACGGGAAGTGGCGTCATCGTGACGAACGGCAAGGCCCACGTCGATGACAACACCATCACGGCGTAAATCTACACCACCTACACGAAATTGGAGATCTTCACTGGGCTTTTTTCCAAGTGGATTTTACCGTTCCCCGTACTGCACACTCTTAGGCACACACAAAGGGTTTATACTCCCAGAATTCCTTATTGTAATGATTGTGATAACGATTAAAGTCGGGCGTATATATTAGTATTGTATAATTGAAGAAAAAAAAACAACACAAGAAACAGTAGGTTTTAGTCCCTATTTTAGACTTGATTTAGAATTAAGTGTTATTGTTGAATCTTGAACAGATTTTAGACTTTGCGTGCGTGGCAATCTGTCAGTTGTGCCGCCATGCTGTTGTAAAAAAGAAAACGACAATAGTTTTTCAGTATTCTCTTTTCTCTCTATCAATCTTAATCACCTCTATCTTTAATTTTGAATAATAATTACAATATAATAATCACTTTTGTGAAGTGTTAATGCAACAGCCTTGGATTAACACAGGGTGTTTCAATGGCGCCAAATATGCTACAATTGCTACAAATTGGGACACCTAAAAAAAAAGGTATTGATTGATGTACCTTATCAAAAATTTGAGTACAAACTCCGCTCAACTATTTCGTTTCTTTTGTTTTTGTTATTATTTTTGCATTTACTAAGGTACCCTAGAAAGTGTAAGGTTAACACCATGTGCATGTACTTAGAGATTTTGAATGTTTGCAGGATTTTTCTTGTAAAGAAACGAAACGTGTTCTTGTATAAATGTCTCAAAATAATCAAAACCATGACAATTGTAAGAATGTTTTAGAAGTGTTGTTGTGTACAAAATTCGAGACTTAGTACTTATACGGTGCCAATATTGAGTAGACCATTCCTTTTTTATTGTGGTATTATTTTCAAAAGAAATCTAGTTTCACTAAAAAGACTAGTTCTCTACTACTGCATAGTAATAAACATATATTTTTTAATCCTATCACATTGTTTTATTTCTAAACAAATGAATAATTAATATTGTTGACCTGCAGCTCAAAATTGCCAGCTTTGAGATTGAGAAGACCTGGGGAAAGGCAAAACAAAACAACTATTTCTTCAAATAATTTATCATTATTCAATAATAAAATTCACAACTTTATGTAAAAATATTTCAAATATCACCTAGAAGTGTTTATTTATACAAGCCGAAGGTAGAAAACTGCTCGAAACGTTTTCGAAAATCAATGTTTTTCTGCGATAACAATACAAAAAAAAGGGCGAACTCAAAAAACGAATCGGACGGTTTTCTCAATGTTATTAATTGTATAAAATTCTGAGATTCTGCAAATGTACAACAAAAAAAAATGCGACGGAGGATCAATATTTACAAGGAAGACCAGTAATAAATATTTTGTATAAAATTCTTATTAAAAAATGCATAATAGTACGTTTTAAAATTCGTTGTTTGTGTGGTAGTATCTCAAGCCATAATCTCACTGGAACAAACGGAAAAATAATGTGTTAGTCACTACATTTAAAGCCGTTGGATGAATTGCGAAAATTGCTCATAAAAACTGAAAATTAAGATTTTTCTGAGAAAGGACCCCGCACGATTCTTATGGAAAATGGCTCCCGGTTAAATTCTCTAAATTTTTGATATGTTGTAGCTCATGAGATACTTATCAAATACCGTGAACCCCAAACTTAAATAATGGACAGTTTTTTACCCACAGGGGGTTGAAGTTGGAGGTTTTGATGGCTTAAAAATGATATTCTGACGTGAATAAAAGCTTTCTATTTGGTTTCTCTTCAAGATGTGTTTCATAATAAATGTATTTATTTGACAGAAAAATATCAACCCCCTCCTCCACCCCCATCCCCTATCTACCATCACAAAATTCGAGATTACTCTCAGAAGCCATGCAGATGGCGTCTGTGATTTAAATGATGAATTTTGACATAAAAATTATTTTCCACCCCTAATGTTGGGGTGCCGATTTTCCAATTTTCCTCGGTTAATTTAGCTGAATTTTTGGTATTGTATACTTCTAATTCTGCTGAAAAAAAAGTTCCCATGCCAAAACTTATTCCTATGGACAGTTTTTGTTCTACAGGGGACTGAAGTTGAAGATTTGAGAGCATAAATATTGAACTTCAGTCCCCTGTAAAACAAAAACTGTTCATAGGAATAAGTTTTGGTATGAAAACTTTTTGTTCAGCAGAATTAGAAGTACACAATACCAAAAATTCAGCCAAATTAACCGAGGAAAATTGGAAAATCGGCACCCCAACATTAGGGGTGGAAAATAATTTTTATGTCAAAATTCACGATTTAAATCACAGAAGCCATCCGCATGGCTTTTGGGAGTAATCTCGAATTTTATGATGGTAGATAGGGGTTGGGGGTGGAGAAGGGGGTTGATATTTTTCTGTCAAATAAATACATTTAGCATCAAACACAACTTGAAGAGAAACCAAATAAAAAGCTTTAATTAACGTCATAATATCATTTTGAAGCCGTCAAAACCTCCAACTTCAACCCCCTTGTGGGTAAAAAACTGTCCATTATTTGAGTTTGGGGTTCACGGTATTCGATTAGTATCTCATGAGCTACAACATATCAAAAATTCAGAGAATTTAACCGGGAGCCATTTTCCATAAGAATCGTGCGGGGTCCTTTGCTCAAAGAAAGCGTCAAGTTCAAGCCAAAACTCAATACTTGCTTTTTGTTTATATTAAAAAAAGACGGATGTTGTCGAATAGCTCAAGTCAGTGGTGCTTGGTTCATCGAAATACTCTTCGGTTTTCAGCGAAGACGCCCTGGGATATTACATTTTTTCAAATTATTTCAATTTGGTAATCATTGTAATTCTAATAATTGATTTCAACTTCAATAAAATTATTTTAATTAATTTGAATGTAAATTTTGGGTGAGTCATTTTTGACAAAATTATTTTGATTTGGATATTCATTTAAATTTGGATTAATTTATTGCGATTTGATTAAATTTATTCAAGTTTCAATAAACTGATCGTAATTTATTGAAACTGCTTTGAATTGGAATTAATCTATTTAAAAACGATCAATTCAATGTGAAATGGTTGCATTTATTTGAATTTTGATCTATTTTGATCAAATTACTTTACTGCAATCTGAATAAATCAATTTCACTTTGGATACATTTATTGTTAAATTTATTTGAGTTCGGATAAACTCATTCAATTTTGAATAAATAAATCTACTGCGATCTGAATAGATTGAACTACTGCGATCTGGAGAAAAGTATGAATAAATTCATTGATTGTTACTTAATGATTACATTTAGTGAATTCGGATAAATTCGTATTCATTTTATTTTGTTTGAATGAAAAAGTATTGTTTATTGGCTAGACTGAATGCGTTTATTGTAAATTGGTGCAATTTATTTAAATTTGGAAGGATTTATTTTATTTGAATAAATTAATTTGATTTTGATAGGTTCATTTCGATTTGGATAAATATTACCTGATTAATCAAAATAAGTCAATTTATTGCAATCTGATTAACCAATTTTAATTTTGTCAAAATTGGTATAGCTTGGTTGAATTGATTTCATTTCCAATAATATGATTATTTATATTGAATAAATTAATTGTGAATTGTTTGTTACTTGAAGATTACATTTATTTGATTGAATTCGGATAAATTCGTATCCATTTCGATAACTTTATTTTATTTGAATAAATTCATTTGATTTTGATTAAGTTCATTTCGATTTGGATAAATATCCAATTTATCAAAATAAGTCAATTTATTGCGATCCGATTAACTAATTTTAATTTTGATAAAATTGATATAGTTTGGTTAAATTTATTTTAAATCCAATAATATGATTATTTATATTGAGTAAATTCATTGTGAGAATCTATTTCAATTCGAATGAACAATCAATTTGAGCAATAAATCCACTCCAATCAGAACGACATTATCTATTTCAATATGGATTATTTTTATCTTAATGAAAACATTTCAATTTGAATGATTTATTGTAATTTTGTTGAATCTATTAAAATCATTCCAACTCGGATAATTTTGACTTAAATAAAAAAAATCGTCGAAATTCGGACAAATTTGAATAAATATAAATGTATTTATTCAATACGAGTTCATTTGATTCAGGATAAATTCATTCCAATCAAATTTGAAACATCAATTTATTGCGATCTGCATGAATCAACTCTAATTTGATTAACTTATTGTTATTTGGTTGAACTGATCTCAATTCTAATAAATTTAATGTCAATTGGTTGAATTTATTTCAATAGTTGGTTTCATATCAAGAAATTTATGTTACTAAATTATTGTAAAATGGTTCGGTTATTTTGAATTTGGATAAAGTTCAAGAATCAATTAATTTATTGCGATCTGGATAAATTCATTTCAAAAAGAGCAAATTTTATTTTAAATTACCTTAAATTGAATTTTTCAATTCATTTTAATACAAAAATGGAATCAAATGTGAATAAAAATGAATCAATATAAAACTACTTACCTAGTCAATTCACGTCCTGTCATTAACCCAGTCCGTGACCTCGACCTGACCAATTGCGCTCGTCTTTCAGCTAAAAAAATAATGGAGAAAATTAATTTTCTGGGATTTCAAAAACATTTTTCATGCTACATACAACCATTACATACATACCCATAAGATTCCCGTACGCATGCTAACAATATACAAACAGTTTAGGGTATTTTATATATTTTTAGGGACAAAAAAGTACATTGACTATTGAAAAAAAATCGGGTCAAGTACAAAGAGATTTCATTCAAATTGTTCTTTCGGTATTCCAATATCACTTGCCTCCGGTCCCACCAAAATTCCCCAAGCGGATCAAATTTATCACGCTGATAGTTGATATGCACCAGCCAATAGGATGGGCGGTTGCTTAGTCACTATGAGAGTGATGAAATTAATTCGTTCATAAAAATTTGGTGGACCCAGAGGTTGATCAATTAATCAAATTAACTCTTCAGATTTATGCATTTTTGCTATGAAATTTCAAACATTTTGTATAATTGCAATTGAAATAAAAAAAAAGATTCAAAAGAAGCTGTTTGTATTGAATATAAAATAGATAGATGAATTTGAAAAATATATGAACAAATTTTAAAACGTACCTCCGGCAGGTCTACTGCCACGCTTCCTCTTCTGTTCCCTGCTGTAAGCGCTTCCGGTTTGCAAAGCCTCCAGCAAACTGTCCATGACGCCTTCTTGCGTTTCCGAAGGGTTCATATCGATCAGCGCCCTCTTTCTTGCCTCCCTCTCCTGCTTCTCTCTATCCGCTTTTTCTTTCGCCAACTTGGCCTTTTCTTTTTTCTCTTCCAGTTCTCGATCTTTTTCGTTGTCTTTTTTCGCTTGCTGGAGAAACAGAAAGAAGCCTAAAGTGAGCGTCAAATGGTGAAGATAATTTTTACGGGAGCCTCTGACTACAGGGGTTCCTATTCATACCATATTGATATAAACTGCTCAGTGAAGAAGACTAAAAAATACAAACTTACAATAAAATGGTCCTTGAAAGTCTTGAGGTCGGTAAAGAATTCTTCCAGCGTGTATTTCTGCTTGTCGAAGACGTAGTATTCGGAAAGATCGGTGTACAAACTGTCCATTTTTTTGAACATGTTCCGCATAACATCGCACTGTTCTCTGGCGTCTTTCGCGAATTTCTGAAGGAAAAAAAAATAAAATCAGAATCTTGACGTGACAAAAATTTGTTCACATTTTACAGCAAAATGACAGAAAACAAACCTCCATGACTTCCAAAAACTTGTCGTCTTCGCCTTGAGGTACTCGGTTGTTGGTGATGTCCGTCTGTAAATTCTTGATGCTGGTGTCCATCTGACTGAGCGTTTTCTGGATCGTATCGAGCGACACCCGTGAAGCACTGGAATTGAAAAAATATTTACAATTCATTTTCGCGATCACCACTGAATTCCTAGCGAAATTACGAAAAATTCGAGTCCAAACACGGCATGGATCTTGAATAAAAAACTGCGGATATATCGCCAAAACGAAAATTTCGTGGATTTCTTTGCTTATAATGATGACTTCTTCTGTATGACAACCTTTGAATGCCGAGTCGACATTATAGGGCAAGGGGAAATGTCACACATGTATGGCTTGACGTCAGCCCTCCCCCGCGACGGAGTGGTCGCTAGTAAAATCAACGCGCAATGAGCGCGAGGCTGCGAGGGTAACTTACGGGTTGGGTCTTAGCGAGTGTAGTACCGTAGCGGATCGGGCCTGTCCGACCGTTCCAAGCAAGGTAGGATTATTCCCTTGCCTATGAGTGAACGTGTGTGAGTCGAGAATGCCAGAAAAGCCAAAGGGCAGCGTAAGTGAACGAGGTAGGTCTTAGATATAGTACTTGATAGGTGAATACACAATATAAGTAGAATGACTCGACTCTAGTCGAACTGAAAGCCTAACCCCTATCGGGCAACGGCCCTTACCCTATCGCGACAGTAAGACCCTTGGACACCACTCACCGATCGATATGCGGCATTTCGTCGAAGAAATTCAACAAATCCGGGAACTTTGTTTCGGCCATTTCCACTATGTAATGCAGCAAAGTTTGCTTGTTGTTCACGTCCTTTGTGCCGGTCAGTTTCGTCAAGAAACTGATTTCGAATCCGAAAGCTTGAGCGTTCCTGCTGCCCGAATTCATGTAGTTACCCAGCAGGAGGATCAGTTCGAGCATGCGGGCGAATTTTTTCGATTTTTTCACCTCCTCGCAGGCAGCCGTCGCTGCCACTATATCCTGTGATAGAGAAAAAAAACAATAAAATTAACTAAATTGTTTGTGAAGTTGAATTAGCTTGAAACCAATCATGATGAGTAGTAAAAAGCACGAGCTTTTAAAAGAGGGGTCACACGATATGTTTACGAGCATATTTGAAAGTGATGCTTCTGAGCCAGCTCAAAACAAAATACGCGTAACCTTGTTGTGTGATACCTCTACGAAAAGCTCTTGACGCCACCTTTTCATTAGTACAAAAATGTTTTGTTCAATTACAATCATACGGAAATTATTTACAAAAAACGTTTGTTTCGTGGACTCAATGGGATTAACCAAAAACTAATTGTAGCAAATAATGGTACAGACCAAGAGCTTTAATTAGAGGTGCCACTCGGTATGGTTACTAGAATTTTTAAAAGTGATGCTTCTGAGCCAAAAACCAAATACGCGCAGCCCTATCGTGTAGTACCTCGGCGAAAAGCTCTCGCCGCCGCCTTTTCAGCTGCAACCGAATAAATGCTTACGGGTTTCGTGTCGGTGACCATTTCCGTATAGTGATGCTTGAAGCTCATCGATTTCAGCCTCGGCAACAGCCGCTTGACTTCGGACATTTTGCAGCAAAACTGTTCGGCTTCCGTCAGCTGGTCGTAGTGGTCCTTGTGCTGTTGCAGCTTGGCCAGCTGGTCGGCGGGCGGCAGGTACTGTATCAGCTGTTCGGTGACGTTCTCGGTGAGGACCTGGTCGTCGCATCGCAGCAGGCACTTTTTGATTTCGTCATATGGCATGTGTTTCAGACTGCCGCCAAGCAAAATGCTTATGTTCTGGGCGACCTTGCTGTCCAAAACTTTCAGTTCTTTGACTTTTTTCAACGTTCCCGTGCTGAAGCCTCCGTTCGCGGCGTCCGAGACGTCTTCAGTCTTTTTGGCCGGCTTCGACGAGAACTTCTTGGCCAGACCGTCGAGGATGTCGGGCGAGGCGAGCTGTTCCTCCTGCACCTTGATCCAGAACGCTTTCTCGGACATCTTGTGCGGAATGATCTGCAAAAATAAAGCGATTGAATTTAAAGTGAAGTGATTACTAGGCGTTCAAATGACAACATATCGAAATTATTTCTATGAATATTGAAAACGGGTTAAAAAGTGACATTTTTCAAAATTTGATGAATCAACTTGAATCTGCTCGAAAAAAGCTGATATATGAGGTGCGACAAGCCATACTTCGGCAAAATGAAAATTGAGCCCCCAAACATATTTTTAAGGACGTTTCGATCGAAGTATGTCATGCAACACCTTCCAAAAAAGCTTTTCGCGAGCACTTTCTGAATTTTGGTTTGGTTTTTGGAAATCTGAATTGTGCATGCGGAAAAATTTTTTCATTTTTTCACATCTGAAAATGTTACAAACGGCCTTGAATGAACCATTTTTGAAAATTTGATTTAAAATTTGAAATCAGCTTGGAAAAAGCTGATCTACAAGGTGCCACAAGCCATACTTCTGAAACTTCAAAATTTGACCCCAAAAAAGCAATTTGAAAACATTTGAATTGAAATACGTCATGTGACATCTCCCAAAATAGCTTTTCGCAAGCATATTCAAGTGTTGTCTGATTTTAGATAGTTCATTTGAACTGTGAATCCGAGAAATTGAAAAATTAACACTTTTAAAGGCTATAAATTGAATTTCCAACGTGATCAATAGTCCAAAAAGTTTTGTGGAACCAATATTGTAATTATTTATGTAGAAGAATGGTTCATTTGGAGCAAACGCTGTGATTGCCATTTTATATGGAGAAAATGGAAATTCAGGCCCTGAAAATGTTATGAACGGCCTTGAATGGAAGATTTTTGGGAATTTGATTTTAAACTTGGAATCAGCTGGGAAAAAGCTGATCTATCTGATCTGATCTTCCGCACTTTGAAAATTGGGCCCCCTGAAAGGCCAATTTCAAAGTATGTCATGCGACACCTGTTAGAAAAGCATTTCGCGAGCACTTTCTGAATATTCATTATGTTTTTGGAAATTTGAATTGTATGCGCGAAAAAGTGAGAGAAACTATTTTTTTGACAAAAAAAAAAGTAATTCAATTTTTTTTCACTTTTTCAAAACTGCACGAAACTAGAAATTTAAACTTGATCACACGTGTTTTGCTGCAGGAACTCAATCCAGCAATTTTCGTGACTCTATCCAGCTTTGAAGCGAAAATACAGCCCTCTTTTAACGACTGATGCTTCTGAGCAATTCCTAGAATTTATTTGAACCTGGTCGTGTGACATATCTTCGAGAAACTACTGGCCAGAGGCGTTCAAATATTGAAAAATAGACAACTTACAGCCTTTCGATCAACTGTTTCTGGGCTAATTCAAACTTGTCAGTCACTTTTTCAAAAGTACACTAAAATAGAAATTCAAACTGCATCACATGTGTCGCACTACAGCGATCCAATCCAGCAATTTTCATGGCTGTATCTGGATTTGAAGCGGAGATACGGTCGTATTAACGATGTGATGCTTCTGAGCAAGTAATTCAACTTGTACGGACCTAGTCGTGTGATATATCGTTGAAAAGCTATCAACGAGACGTGTTCAGATATTGAATTTTTGACAGAGTAATTGTCAAGACGTAAAAGCAGTGACAACTTACAGTCTTCCAGTTGGCTTTTTTGAGCGGCCCGCTGACTTCCCACTTCTTCTTCGGCTTGAGGCCGTGCGGCAAGACGTTCGGGTTGGCCATGCCGGGCATAGGCACGGCCCCCGGGGGCCTGAACATGCCGGCCATGCCCGGCGGAGGGGGCGGCAGGCCGCCCGGCGGGGGCGGTGGCGGCGGTCCTCCCATGCCGGGCATCGGAGGGGGCGGAGGACCACCTCCCATGCCGGGCATCGGCGGCGGCGGGGGTCCTCCCATTCCGGGCATGGGCGGCGGCGGCGGTCCCCCCATGCCGGGCATCGGAGGAGGCGGCGGACCTCCTCCCATGCCGGGCATGGGGGGCGGAGGCGGCCCGCCGCCGCCCGGCATCGGGGGAGGCGGCGGGCCGTTCAGCACGTGAGCTATGCTGCTGACGGCGCTCGGATCCAGCTTGCCCTGGCCGTCCTTGCCGGAGCCGCCCCTGAACAGGTCCAGCTTGGCTTCCGCTTCCGCTTTCGCCGCCAGCGCGTCCTCCAGTTGCTTTTTGAGTTCGTCCAACTTGCCGTTTTCGTATTCCTGAGGTGGCTTGTCTGTCAAAATTATAAATTGGAACATTATTTCATTTTTGCTTCAAGAATTTCTAGATCTGAATTTAAAAGATGAATAGGATATGCAAGTCGCCACTATGGGGCAACATAACCTCTACTGATTAATATGACAGATAGCTTCTGTCAGAATCTATTGTGCAAAGGTTTTGCGCAGTAGGCTTTGAGTTGTCCAAAGCCTACTCATATCTTCACGAAACAAACCTTTTAGCTCGTCTAGTAACGGTTGCAGGTCCAAATCGAAGTGTTTTTTGCTGAAATCTGGATCCAATCCGGATTTGTGAAGAACGATTTGGGAAACGCACTCTTCGATAATTTTGTAATAGGCCGGTCTGTAAAACAAAAATAATCAAATATTACTTATTTCTTTGTTCAATTTATTTATCGGGACTTCAAGGACTCAGTTAATCCCCATTAATATGATCACACGCTGGGCAAATGACAGATAATCGTCTTCCATTGATGAAAAAAAGCTCCTCATTTATGATTTTTAAAGCCGCTTTTTGAGATTAAAAGATATTTTTAGTATTCAAGCACCTGATAAAAATGACCTTTTTGACTTTTTCATTTCAAAATGGAAATTGAAATAATTAGAGTAAGTCGGTAACCGATATACTGCTTCTGTTTCTCGAAAAATCAAAATTCGACGGTTCTGAAAATTTTGGGCAGTTCCGAGAAATTTTTACATTTTCACATTTTTTAAAAGCTGGGACTGGGATGTCGTTTCTTACTAAATTGAACATCAGCAATACGATTATGGGACTTGATACAACTTTACTTGAATGAAATTCGAAGCACACAGAGTGAAACCGCGGAACTTTCACCGATTTGCTTGACCACATGTCCATTGGACAACAAAAAAAATTAAAATGATTCGTAGAGAACGATCGATTTACCAAGAAACGATATTCTACTTGCATTTTTCGAAAAAAATCAAAATTTGACGGTTTTGGAAATTTTGAAACAGTTACGAGAAATTCTAATATTTTTCACATTTTTGGAAAGTGCAAGTGAGGTGGGCCCGTCGTTTCTTATCAAATCGAACACCGGCAATGTGATAATCAATGAATGGATGTAAAAATCAAATTTGACGTTTTTGAGAATTTGACGTTTACGTCAGTTACGGAAAATTTTGTAATTTTTGACATTTTCCACATTTTTTAGAAAGTGCAAGTGGGGTGTCGTTTCTTACTAAATCGGGCATCGCCAACACGATGATGGTACTACTTTCCACTTTACCAACACAATATCCAAAAATAGAGCTCAACTGCCCGACGAATGTAGGTATTCAGTTGAATGAATGTACAAAACAGCCTGTTCTTGAAGTTGAGTCACTTCTTATAACACACTATTAGAAAACAAGCTATCACGAAAAATTGTGAAGAATTCTAACCTCAACATTTTTTTCCAATTTGCAACATTTATTTTCACATTATCATTGACTCCAAAAAAAATTTCGCTTGGAATCAACAACGAAACTTATAATTTTTCAACTACATACCCATATCCACAAGTATAGAATTTAGGGTCAAACTTCAGGTTTTCATAACTCAAGGAATTTACGACTTTGGAATTTTTTTACAGATTTTCCCTGATTCCTCGACATTTCAGCAACAACATGTTAGAAGAAATTACTCAACTTCGAGAGCTCATGGTCATGGTCATGGAGAGTAGAAGGGAGACATGATAAACGTGAAGAACACGAGAAACACTGGTACTCTGATAATAATGTAAGAAATTGACGAAAAACGGCGAATGAAAATTGAAAACCCTCTCCTCACCTTATGACCATGTCGTCCCTGATGAACAGCAAATGTTGCAGTATGCTCAGGAAGTAAGGTTCCGCGGCGGTTTCCAGCGTCGTGTTCTTCAACACTTCGAAACAGTCCTGGATGTCGTCCATGTCCAGCCGGACCTTGTCGAAGCGGTCTTGTAGCTCGTCCAGGTCGTTGTCTTTTTGATTTTCGAAAATGTCGAACTGCGTCTTGACCAGCGGATTCGTTTCATTCTTCAATTCGACTGAATTCCGAAAAGACAAAATATTAATTCAATATAAAAAATGAAGAATAATTCATTGAAATAGGAAAAATTTAAATTTTTCTTAATTTTTTCCCAACAAAAATTGAGTTTGAAATATGGCTTTGCTTGGCCAAGCTATGGAAATGTTTCAGCAGTGGTAATTTTTGGAAAATTGTAATTTCCAACGAAATTATTCTTCTTCAAAGTTTAACTTTTTTCGTTTTCGAAAAATTTTCATTTTGTGAACGGTCAAAGAAATTGAGCATTGACTTGATATAAGCTACCTCAAGGATATCGTCTACCTACATGTTGAATCTCAGCAAAGTTCAACGAGTGGCAGCGAAGTTTTGTAATTTGATTTCTGGAGACTGTTTTTCTCCAAATAACGATCACTGTACTACTACGCCGCCACTGACTGAATTTTGTTGAAAGTTGACAGGTAAGTAGAACATGTCCGCTTGATGACTAGGGCAAAATTAAGTCTCATTCACTTTGACCCCTTACGAAATACGAATTTTAAAAAACACAAAGTTAATTTTATTTGAAAAAAGGATAATTTTAAGTGAAAATCATCTACAATTTTTAAAAAATTTCAACTACTGGTGGAGAATGTCTATTAGGTAACTTACGCCAAATTAAGTCTTATTTACTTCGACCGTTTAAGAAATACGAATTTTCAAAAACGAAAAAATCTAAATTTTAGCTGGCTAATTTTCCTCGAAAATCACCTAGTTTTTTAAAAAATTTTACTACTGGAACAGCATGTCTGTTAGGCAACTACCACCAAATTAAGTCTCATTTACTTCGACCGTTTACGAAATGAGAATTTTCAAAAACGAAAAAAGTTGAATTTTAGCAAGATAATTTTTGTTGAAGATTACCTGAAATTTTTCAAAAATTCCACTGCTGGTAAGAGGACGTCTGTTCGGTAACTTACGCCAAATCAAGTCTCATTTACTTCGACCGTTTACGAAATACGAAATTTCAAAAACGAAAAAAGTTGATTTCAAACCGGATAATTTTGAGTCAAAATCAGCTACAATTTTTCAAAAAAAATTACTACGGGTTAGAGCATATCTGTAATGCAACTTACGCTAAATTTCACCTCGACCGTTTACAAAATATGAATTTTCAAGAAAAAAAAATCAATTTTGACCGGATAATTTTGATCTCATTTACTTCGACCATTGCAAGTACAAAGTCACCTTTTTATATCGCTATCCAAAACTCCAAAACAAGAAAAAAACAAAAGAGAACAAAAAAAACGAATTTGCAAATGGGAGGCTAGTTTGGGTAGCGTTATAGAAAACGAGTGGTGCTTCCAAAATTCAAGTGTGCTTTTGGAATTACATACAGAGAAAAAATTCACAACACACTTCTATGGAAATATCAGATATCACACAACCTTGCTGTGATTTGATAAGACACTTGGCATCGAGTGTGCAAACGTCAGAAATCAAAAATAACCCATTTCCAAGCTCATTTTAATAATTTGTAAACAACACTGATGTAAGCAGAATTTAAAAGTCGAGTGAACAAGTTTAGATTTCTATTTTGTCACATCTTTTCAGTGTTTTTTTTGCAATTTTCCTCAATTTTCTCAATTTTACCTTCTCAGTTTTGCTGTCGAATGAGCCCTGAGTTTTTGGCTATCATCTGTCAAACAGAAGTGTCACTATCAACAAATGACAGAAGCTCTATATCTCACGGAACTTGACTTGCAATTATGTCATTTGAAAGCCCTTGAAAAACTGTATTCAGAACAGTTGAAAGTATTCCTGTATCTGTTATCTGCCAATTATTGAAAAATGTGTAAGTTCAAAACTTAACAAAAGAATCAAATTGAGTCTGCAGTTTGAGCTTTCCATCATTTCCCGGACGGCCGCTATAAATTTTCACTTTTTCCTGGCCGATACCAACCGGGCCTGGCCGTTCACCCGGTTTGCGGCCCATTTCATATCCTTGGCAACCAAACCTGTGAATTTTGTCACATCGGCCTTGACCAATTTTATAGGGATCTATGTCAAACTGACAGCCGCACAAGTGCTGCTAATATCGGTGTGTCTCCTTTTGTGCCGTTTAAGGCAACAGCGGGCAATGATCCTTTGTGTCTTCAAGTGTCGTTTGGGGCTCCGATAAACACCTTGTGTTTTATGTAGCTTTTGAACTCCAGTGTGACCATCCCTTTGTCTCATTCTTGCAAATTCTATTGTGTACCTCTTGAGTTTGATTTTGTCGTTGGAGGCTAAAGCGAGCGCCTTTGTGTCTTCTTGGGTTGGTGGTTCGGTACCTATCTACCCTTTTATTGGGCTCGATTTCCTGTAGTTTGAACCCTTGTGTCTTATTGTTGCTTTGTTCACAGGTATTTTAACCCGTGAACCGATTTTCACCAATGGATTTTCAAACAAGAGGTGATGTTGGGTCGATTTTTGTCTTCATTTGTCCATTGAAGTCAGGGTCGCCAAGATCAGAATCATTACTGACGTTTCTGGATACCGCCGGGAAAGTTTCGTGTCGCCCACAACAGATTTTTCAGTTTTTCTTTCAGTTTTTTACTTACATTTTTATAAGCTGGACCAAATTTTATAATCGAGTTGAACTGCGACTTGCGCAATCATTTTATAACCATTTATTGGCCAATTTCATAATTTTATCTGATCTGATAATTGCGAAATTAAGGGCTGATTTTCAACTTGACCAGATTAGCACTCCATTAAATCCTTCAAGATTCAGTTGACTTTGAATCAAGACGGCTTGGGTACGGCTTCAAATCTCTGCGATTGGTTCATCAACATGACATAACACGTGTCACTATTCCAAAGCATGCTGAGCGAAGTCTTCAAGTCGTAACATTGAAATTAAGTAGTTTTTATTATTCAATAAGCTGACAAGTCATGAAATAGAAATTATACGTCAGCAACAAGTGTTTAGCTATAAACAAGTATCTAGTTAGCGAAAATCTCTTGTGAACTGGCCAGACGCCCGATTTTATCAAGAATCAGCGCCAAAGTAAACTTGACAGGATAACAACTACATTGGTAATGATTGTTTTAGGTGAATAACTTGTACAAATGATGAAAATTATTGCACCAAAATCGTGCAATTTCAGATTTTTCTTTCAAATCCAGGCAATGTTTGACAACTTGACAGCTCAATGACATCTCTGAACTCTCTTCACGCTTTTTATTTCCTCATCTTCACGCTATTCCTCAAATTACTTTTTCTTAATTCGTGACTAAAGAAGTATTAGTTCTCTCAATTTTTGAATGGCGAATTTAAATTAAAACTCGCCATTTTTTGACAAATTGGCATTTTTCAAATTTTAAATTCAACGGCTTTGACACAAATCGTGACTTTGAATCAGCTATTTTTGACAATAATTGCGCTTGAAAAACTGAAAGGCATGACAGTTTTTTGACAATATTACAGATACTGTTTCTTGACGAAATTTTAAAAATGTTACTTGACGAAATTATAAAACTGTTTCTTGACAGAATATCACAATTCCAAAAACTGTTGTTTGACAAAAATTAAAAATTGTTTCTTGACAAAATTACAAAACTGTTTCTTGACAAAATTACAAAACTGTTTCTTGACAAAATTATATAAACTGATTCTTGATCAAATTACAGAAGATGTTTTTTGACAAAATAACAAGTTGGTACTGTTTTTTACAATATTGAAGAAACTGTCAAGAATTTAGCAATTTTGTGAAGTTTAAAATCTTAGAAATTTTTGGCACTTTGACATCTGAGTTCACTATTCCACAACAGAACACTTCAAAATTGAATCACAACTTCATCTACATTTGTAAATTGACTCCTTTTTGGCAATAAGAGAAACACTCTGATCGAACTTTTGACCACTAACTGGTTTTTTTTTTTGCATAACTTGCTTGTAACAACTGTTACACCTGTACTTGGCACATTTGTTTAGTTTACAACTTTTTCTTCTGGCACAGCTTAGAAATTGGCCTTATTTACAGTCTCCCTGTCGCCTTTTGCTGATTTCCCGTGCCAGACTAGAGCTACAGTAGGAAAAATGGGAAGAAACCTTACCTAGAGTGTCATACAGTCCGTTCCTGACGATTTCGTTCCTCAAGTGCATCCGAAATTCATAATCGTCCGTCTGCGATAACAGCGCGTTGATGAACTGGAAGCACATGCTCTGCACAAACAAAAACTCATTTTAGATTCAAATCTCGAAGCACACAAACTGCTCTTCTGTACCATCAACTTGGAGATTTTCGCTTTGAACTTTTTCGAAAATTTCGTCTTCTTGATCATCATCTTCGTTTTTTTTTTTAATTAACTTGGAAACTTTAACCCTCTCATTAAAAACCAAATGCAACACTTAACATAACATAACAATAAACACGCGGTTGCTGCTGCTGCTGCTACCACAACGACAAATTCGCGCCGACGACATGTTCCGCCGCCAAATCGTGCGGACGTGACAAAATCCGGACAAAAACTGAGCAATAACCAATGCTTGAGATAATAACGCGAAATCCCATTGTGTGTAAAAATTTCACAGACAAGTACTGAGATGATGAGGACAAAAATCACACTGAGATTAGGCAGAGGGGGGAGGAGGAGGGAAATGCGTTATCTCCAAGTTTGCGCATCGTTGGAGGGCGTAAATAGGGGCTTGTAGTGGTAGGAATTTATTATAACAGTCTTGATCATAGCCGAGAGTTGCATAAAAGCAAGAGTTGACAACCCAGAAGTTGCAAGCCCCTGCAAGTAAGTACCTGTAAATCGGCATTGTTCGTCTTGGTGATTCCAAGGACGACAGGTAAAAAGCGTGGAATGTCTTTCGTTTCTGCCACTTTGGTGACGGCGCTGAGCATCCTGTCGGTGCCCAATGTCCTCGGGTTGTTGTCGGAAAGGAAGCACAGGGCTGCCAATATCTGAAAATTCATTTTACTTTTTACTCCTCAGTCAAGTTTTTTCGCTCATTTCAATTTTTTGTCTTCCATTCTTATCTCTCCTCGATAACTATATCGCCTACTTTAAAAACTTCTTACGTCTAGCTTTAAATGTAATATTAATGCGAAATTTATGTTCCTGGTGTTAATTTCGTATTCCTATGCCGAAAGCTTGTTATCTCTTTAAAAGTACCAATATCAATAATAATCTGTATTAGTATCTTAATCCTTCATCAATTTATATAAATGATACTAACGCTGCGATATGAATAACAATAACAACTTCGTATAGTGGCATATGATGAATGACGTATCAAATGTACTGACTTGATTAGTGAAAAAGTAATAATCAAATTAATAAAATGTTGAGAATTTTAATCTTGCTGATCAACATCAGTGAGGATTAAGAAATCGCGGCTCATAAAACCGGGTTGAAGGTTGTTTTGTTTCCGTTCAAACATTTTGAAAAAGTTTAAATTTTGAAAATGAATTATCTGAATCGGCTACGTCTCGGACATAAAATTCCCGCTTATCGCTCGCTTCATGTCGACTGGCATTTTGTGTTTAAAAGTTTCCTCTTCAGTACTTATTTCAAGTCTGAATGTAGCATTTATTCACAAATTTCAGAAGATTTAAGCGAGTGGATTCGACTCCAAACGCTGCTTCATGGTAACGAAAATAATGCTCAAAGTCACTTGTACAGGGAGTTCGCGTATGGATAATTATACCCTCCACCCCCTTCCTGGAGACTTCCCCTTCTTGAACATACTTCAACATAATTCAAACATGAAAAACGATTCTCACATGATTTTTTCGGTAGGTTTCAAAACTGTCCACTACATTTTTTTGTGGCATATCGCTTACAGGGTGAAACATTGAAATTTTCTTCTCAAATTGGATTGGACAGCCTTTATTTTAAGATTCAAGTTTCAAATTTTAATCGAATCCATTTACCCAGAATAATAAAAAAGTCACCGAGCAAATTATTTTTTTCACATATGTTTTGTTGATTAGCCTATCAAGTTTAAAACATATTTAAAATCAGGGTGAAAGCTGATCGATTCCCATATTAAAATACAGGTGTCCAAAATTTGAGAAAAATTTTCGATGTTGCACCCTGTAAGCGACATACCACATAACATTTTTGGAATCAGATTAGAAGCGTTTAGACAAAATTACATAATAATCGTTTTTCTTGACTTAAACGAGTATTGAACTTGGCTTCTAGAGCGGCTTTTACAGCTCAAAGGATCAGCTTTATGGATTCAAGCAAGTAAATTTGACTCTTAGAGTAGCTTTATGGTTATGAAAATCATGCTTAAAGTCACTTGTACTAGTAAGTGAGTAAACTGACTTGAATGAAAACTTGACTTTAAGCGGCGTTCAGAGCGCAACTCAACTTTTATGGATTCACGCAAGTAAATTTGACTCTAATAGCAGCTTTATGGTTATAAAAATAATGTTTGAAGCCACTTTACTAGTAATTAAGTCAACTGACTTGGAATGAAAACTTGACTTTTAAAGCGGCGTTTCGAGCCCTCCTCAACTTATATGGATTCAAGCAAGTAAATTTGACTTTAAAAACAGCTTTATGGTTATGAAAATCATGCTAGAAGTCACTTGTACTAGTAATGAAGTCAACTGACTTGAATGAAAACTTTCGACTTTTGAAGCGGCGTGTGAAGCCCAACCCAACTTTTTTGGATTGAAGCATAGCAAGTAAATTTGACTCTAAAAGCAGCTTCATGGTTACAAACATCATGCTTGAAGTTGCTTGTACTAGTAATTGAGTGAACTGACTTGAATGAAAACTTTACTTTCAAGGCGGCGTTTAGAACCCTACTCAACTTATATGGATTAAAGCAAGTAAATTTGGCTCTAAAAGCAGCTTTATGGTTATGAAAATCATGCTTGTAGTCACTTGGACTAGTAATGAAGTCGACTGACTTGAATGAAAACTTGACTTTTAAATCGGCGTTTAGAGCCCTACTCAACTTGTATAGATTCGAGCAAGTAAATTTGACTCTAAAAGCAGCTTTATAGTTATAAAAAAAAGTTTGAAGCCACTTTACTAGAAATTAAGTCAACTGACTTAATTAAGAACTCGACTTTTAAAGCGGCGTTTCGAGCCCTCCTCAACTTTTACGGATTCAAGCAAGTAAATTGGACTTTAAAAACAGCTTTATGGTTATGAAAATCATACTAGAAGTCACTTTACTAGTAATGAAGTCAACTGACTTGAATGAAAACTTTCGACTTTTGAAGCGGCGTGTGGAGCCCAACCCAACTTTTTTGGATTGAAGCATAGCAAGTAAATTTGACTCTAAAAGCAGCTTCATGGTTACAAACATCATGCTTGAAGTTGCTTGTACTAGTAATTGAGTGAACTGACTTGAATGAAAACTTTACTTTCAAGGCGGCGTTTAGAACCCTACTCAACTTATATGGATTGAAGCAAGTGAATTTGGCTCTAAAAGCAGCTTTATGGTTATGAAAATCATGCTTGTAGTCACTTGGACTAGTAATGAAGTCGACTGACTTGAATGAAAACTTGACTTTTAAATCGGCGTTTAGAGCCCTACTCAACTTGTATGGATTCAAGCAAGTAAATTTGACTCTAAAAGCAGCTTTATAGTTATAAAAAAAAGTTTGAAGCCACTTTACTAGGAATTAAGTCAACTGACTTAATTGAGAACTCGACTTTTAAAGCGGCGTTTCGAGCCCTCCTCAACTTTTACGGATTCAAGCAAGTAAATTGGACTTTAAAAACAGCTTTATGGTTATGAAAATCATGCTAGAAGTCACTTTACTAGTAATGAAGTCAACTGACTTGAATGAAAACTTTCGACTTTTGAAGCGGCGTGTGAAGCCCAACTCAACTTTTTTGGATTGAAGCATAGCAAGTAAATTTGACTGTAAAAGCAGCTTCATGGTTACAAACATCATGCTTGAAGTTGCTTGTACTAGTAATTGAGTGGACTGACTTGAATGAAAACTTTATTTTCAAGGCGGCGTTTAGAACCCTACTCAACTTATATGGATTAAAGCAAGTAAATTTGGCTCTAAAAGCAGCTTTATGGTTATGAAAATCATGATAGAAGTCACTTGTACTAGTAATGTAGTCAACTGACTTGAATGAAAACTTGACTTTTAAATCGGCGTTTAGAGCCCTACTCAACTTGTATGGATTCAAGCAAGTAAATTTGACTCTAAAAGCAGCTTTATAGTTATAAAAAAAAGTTTGAAGCCACTTTACTAGAAATTAAGTCAACTGACTTAATTGAGAACTCGACTTTTAAAGCGGCGTTTCGAGCCCTCCTCAGCTTTTACGGATTCAAGCAAGTAAATTGGACTTTAAAAACAGCTTTATGGTTATGAAAATCATGCTAGAAGTCACTTTACTAGTAATGAAGTCAACTGACTTGAATGAAAACTTTCGACTTTTGAAGCGGCGTGTGAAGCCCAACTCAACTTTTTTGGATTGAAGCATAGCAAGTAAATTTGACTCTAAAAGCAGCTTCATGGTTACAAACATCATGCTTGAAGTTGCTTGTACTAGTAATTGAGTGGACTGACTTGAATGAAAACTTTATTTTCAAGGCGGCGTTTAGAACCCTACTCAACTTATATGGATTAAAGCAAGTAAATTTGGCTCTAAAAGCAGCTTTATGGTTATGAAAATCATGATAGAAGTCACTTGTACTAGTAATGTAGTCAACTGACTTGAATGAAAACTTGACTTTTGAAGCGGCGTTTAGAGCCCTACTCAACTTGTCGGATTCAAGCAAGTAAATTTCACTCTAAAAGCAGCTTTATGGTTACACAAATCATGATAGAAGACACTTTCACTAATAATGGAGTCAACTGACTTGAATGAATATAGAATTTGATTTTTAAAGCCGCGTTTAGAGCCCTACTCAATTCCTCAACCTCAACTCCTCAACAACTAAAATCATGGTCGAAGTCACTTGTACTAGTAATTAAGCAGACTGACCTCCAGGAGTATTAACCTTGGTTTCTAAAGCAGCTTTCACCACCCCCCGCCCTCCCCCAAACTCGGCTTTCATAGATTCAACTAAGCAAGTGAATTTGGTTCTAAATGCAGCTTTATGGCTACGAAAATCATGCTTGAAGTCACTTGCACTAGTAATTAAGTGGACTGACCTTCAGGAGTATTAACCTTGGCTCCCAAAGCAGCTTCACCCCCCCCCCCCAAACTCTTTCATAGATTTGACTAAGCAAGTGGATTTGGCACTAAACGCAGCTTTACGGTTACGAAAATCTAGCTTGAAGTCACTTTTACTAGTAATTGAGTTGACTAACCTGAATGAGTAGGGCTTTTAAAGCCGCTTTTAGAGCCCAAGCTTGGCTTTTATAAATTTAATGCAAGTGAAGTCGGCTCTAAACGCATCTCAACTATTACGAAAATCATGACTGAAGTTGCGTCACTTGCGCAAGCTTATAAGTCAATTAAGACTTGAACTAGTCGTGAACTTGGCTTCCAATGCCACTTTTGGAGCTCAGAGCATTTAAACTCGGCTTAAATGGAGTCAAGCGAGTGAATCTGACTCCAAATCGAGCTCTAAACGCAGCTTATCATTACAAAAATCACTTGTACCATATATGCTTGTACCAGTTTTCAAGGCTACAGCAGTTTTAATAAAAACTATTTTTGCCTACTAAAGCTACGTTTAGAATTACTTTTACACGAATAAAGCTGCATTTAGACGCGCGTACTTGGGTAAAGCTGCGCTTCGGTACAGAACAAAAAACAAAACGTGCCACTTGTACAAGTTGAAGAGGGCAGTTGTAGCTTGTGCAAGTAGCGCGGCCATTCCAAATCTCACTGAAGCGCTAATACTTTTCCAGTTGAAGCTACGTTCACCACAGCTTTTGTAATAATTAGGTTGCGTATACAACTAAAGCTACTTTTAGATTCATTTGTTACTTACGCCAGCAGCGTGACCATTCCAAATCTCAGCAAAGCGCTTCCAGTTTACTAACTAAGGTCATGTTCACAATGTTCGATTTACGAAAAAAGTTGCGGCTGCAGCTACGTTCACAGCTACTTGTACCGTATGTTCATTAAAAACTTCAATAAAGGGAGGCTGTGACGCAGGCCATTCGATCCGAAAACGGCCAGGTTATCATCAGCCCACGGCCTCCCATTATTGAATTTTTTAATGAACATACTGTACGAGCAGACATACAGCGTAGCGGATAACCATTCCAAACATGAAAGTGCTGCTCCCGTTCCAGCTACAGCTACGTTCACAATCGCTTTTATGAACTGCGGCAACAGCTAAAGCTACTTTTAGAGGTGCTTGCGCATGTAGCGTGTTCATTTCAAATCTTATATTCCAACCAAGTCTCATGAAAGCGCTTGCCTTTTTCTAACTAAAGTCACGTTCACAATATTTTGAAAATAAAATTGTGTAAAAAGCTGAAGCTAGCTAGAGCTACTTGTACAAGGTGTGTCAACTGAAGCTACTTCTAGGGCTACGTGCAGAAGTAACGCAGTCTCAGTTTTTATTGAAGCTGAGCTCTTTCTCCTTTCTCGCTAAAACTACGTTCACGATTTTCATTAAGAATGAACAACTAGAGCCAGTTTTAAAGCCTTAAGCTACTGCTACCTACCTTTGAAACCGAATTATAGAACAAATAAATAGAGGCACATGTACACTCGGCGGCAAAAATAGCGCCCACTTGAGTTATGACGAAGACGACTGACTATTTGCTTGGCCTGCTCTGCCGCAGTAGGTGGTAATAGTACTCGAGATGAATAAAGCAATGCTGCCCTTGTTATAATTATATATTCTCAGCGCAATTTTTGCTGCCGAGTGTAAAAGTTGACTTGAGTAAAAGTAACAGTACAGTTCCGCAATGGGTATTTGCTAGGACTGGAAAATACATTTTCTTTCAATAAGAAACCAAAACGTAAGCTTACCTTCAGCGCCTGGATCATGACTTGTGGTTTCTCGTGGTCCAAACATTTGGCCACGGCTTCGTGCCCTTTCACTTGCTTGAAGAACAACTTGATGCCTTCGGTGTTGTTCATGAACTTTTCCATGCATCGCAGGCACTCGTACTGGATCTTTATGTCGTTGCTGTAAACAAAAATATGTATTAGACAAAAATGGAATGCTTGCTAAATGCAAGACACGCCGTGTGTCGCATAGCACGTGAAATACGAACGATGGTGCCAACCCCATGCGAGGTTTGGTGGTCGATAAAAATCCCTACCCTGTGTTGGAACACACAGGAGCTCGGAAAAATTTCCGGTATAGTGGAGGAAAGCGATCACCGGCGTCGGTGTTAGGCCTCGTTGCGGAAATAGGCCGACGTTAAATAAACGGATTAAAAAGAATCAACAAAAAGTCTATTTTTTTGATTTTTTCCATAAAAAGATCCTATTTTTCAAGTCCAATATCAAGAGCAAAAACAAGAGCTAGTATTGTGCTGGATCACAATGTAAAGCGTAGTAGAATAAAATGTTTGGTCGAGAAATACACCAGTCTCCCTCTGTCCCCCATTGAGTTGGTATTTTTTCAACAAACCAAATTTTATAAAAGCTCTTGTCACACAGAAATTGAATTTCATGATTATAATAATCCATTTTGATCCAAGACGAGGTTATAGGCAGTGCAGTGGACAATTTCATTCCATTTTCTTCAGTGACCACCACTACTTAACAGCATTAGCGAAGAACACTAATCAGCAGAGATGATTTTCGCTACGTTATCTAGATATTTTCACTTGCGCGAACAGAGTGTTCACGTCAAGATTGACCCCCCTACACTAGCTGCCTTATCCCTGGGATAGTTTCCGAAACTAAAACTGATTCTTGATGGATTTTTGTTCATTTTATTTTTGTCCATGGAAGATTTCTAAACCAATACATTACAAGGTGTCGCAAAAATATATATTTTTTTTCATTACATCATACATAAATGTTTGAATTTTTTCAACAAACCAAATTTTATAAAAGCTCTTGTCACACAGAAATTGAATTTGATGATTATAATCCATTTTGATTTGGGAGGAGGTTCTAAGCAGTGAACAATATTATTCCATTTTCTTCAGTGGCCACCACTACTTAACAGCATTAGCGAAGAACACTTATCAGCAGAGACGATTTTCGCCACGTTATCTAGATATTTTCACTTGCGCGAACAGAGTGCTCACGTCAAGATTGACCTTCCCCCCCCCCCACACTAGCTGCCTTATCCCTGGGATAATTTCAAAAATTGAAACTGATTCTTGATGGACTTTTGTTGATTTTATTTTATTTTTTTTTATTCGCCCACTAAAGATTTCTAAACCAGTAATTCACAATTCTGACAAAAAAATATATTTTTTTATTACATCATACATTTGAATAACGCAAGTCAATACAGACTTTTATTCCAATTACAAAAGTATTAACCACTTACGGGTTCATTTCGTTGAAAAAATTATAGGTTGCTAAAATAAAGTTCTTAAGATCGTCTTGACTGTAATCTTTAATATTTTTCAAGCTGTTACAATAATGATATTTTGACAGTTTGTTGGTCAAACGAGCCCTAAAGTGTTATATTTCGTTGCAATTGAGGAAAGTCTGCATTGCCTGCATTATTTAAATGTAGGATGTAAAAAAAAATATATTTTATGCGGCACCCTGTGAATTGATAGTCCAGAAATTTTATTTGGTCAAATTAAAAAAAAATCAGCAAAAATCCTGAAATCAAACCCTTTCAATCCAGAATTGTCTCAGAGATAAGGCAGCTAGTGGGGGGGGGGGGCAATCTTAACGTGAGCACCCTGTACGCGCAAGTGAAAATGTTCTAGATTACGTAGCGAAAATCATCTATACTGATTGGTGCTCTTCGCTAATGCTGTTAAGTAGTGGTGGCCACTAAAGAAAATTGTCAAAAACTGTCCCATTATACATGGCACTCAAAGCACACGATTATATTAAGACCAAATTAGCATGTTACCATTCGTACCAACACAACACAGTTTTTCCATAGCTTACTCTAATTAAAAAAGCCGTGAAACTGATTTCACGTGCAATAATATTTTGAAAATCAAGTGATAATTAGGAACATTTGATATATTTCGGATCTAATCGTCGCTAGGCAGAAGAAAGAAAAATTAATAAAAAAAAATTACTAGCGTCGAAATAAAGACTAATGACGAGATTTTCAGAGACAAGCAGTTCATCTTAATTTCGATGGACAAAGAGCTATTATACTGAATTACAACGTTAAGCCTTGTACTTGTAGTAATGCATTTTGTATGATTTATCAACACAGAAATACAATCTCACTGTTGAATCTTTTCTTCTTTCATTACAAACCTCGACTTGTTATCAAGCAGAATTAAAATTCAGTTATTACATTTCATTTTGGTCCTTGAAAAAATGGCAAAAATTTTAAAGCTAGATCTGCAACTGACCAAACCTCAACTAAAATCATAAATCATTTGCACAATTAGATCACAGGTAATGTTTTAATTTAATTATTCGCAAATATAAACGATCGTACATGCAGACAAAAATTTAAAAAAAAACTATCGGCACTAGCTTAATTTTAAAAAACCGATTTGATCGCAATTCCTTTCAATTAAAACCTTGGAGCTAACCTTTTTTTCAAACAATTTTATTGAGAAATACTACAATTCCCCCTTGTCAAACCATTTGTTTTCGATTACAAATCTCGACTTGTCGCACCTTTAATGAAAGCTCGTATCACCCACAACTGAAATTTGACAATTATATTTAATTTTTGCTTGGAAAAAAAGCAGAAAAAATTGAAAAGTCTAGAATTACAACTGACTAGAGCCCAGTAAAATCATGAATGCACTCCATTTTGTTTAGTGCCACCGCGCTTGGGCCTCATCTTCTTCAGTGGCCACCACTACTTAACAGCATTGCCACCACTACTTAACAGCATTAGCGAAGAGCACCAACCAGTAAAGGCTACATAATCGAAAATATTTTCACCTGAGCGTACACCACGTCGCGATGTTACGGTGACAACTGTCAAATTATACAGGATGTCTCAAAAGTATCGCATTCCGAGTCCACAACGGTATATGGGATCCCTTCAACATGAGGGAAATAAGAGAAAAAATTAATGTCTTTGTTTTTTGAAGATATGCGAGGTCAAAGGGTGAGACTTCACCCACCTCTATTTTAGTTTTTGAAAACGATTCTGGGGAACTGTTTGTGATAGACTTATCAGTAAAAATTATCAACCAATGGATGTGCAGTTGCACTGAATTTCTGGTTACGAAACAAGGCGAGTCATGAATCACAAAAGTCAAGTTTTCTTCATTATTGCCTGTAAAATATTCCATTGGCCCCTAAAATGATTGAGAGCCCGATACAACTCTACTCGTTTCCATAGAAACATTTTTAGTTGCGTTTTGGTGGGAAATGACAAATGAATTTTTGAAATTTGTAAATTACTCGGTTTATTGAATAAAAATTCAATGCACATGCAACAATTGATAATTTTTACTGATTAGTCTATCATAAACAGTTCCTGGGAATCGCTTCGGATAACGAAAATACAGAGGAGCTATCCCACGCTTCGTCCCCTCCCATGTCTTCTAAAATAAACCAATTAAATGAATAAATAATAATTTTTCTCTGGACTCGGAGTACAATAGTTTTGAGATACCCTGTATTTCTCCTATTTCTTCGTGAATCAAAAAACTTAATAATTAGTGCACAGAACGACAATATGAAGCCTTGCAGCTAAGAACTTTTTCTAATTTTTCTAGTCGAAAAATGCCGCAATCTGCCTCCCCCCCCCCCTCCCCCGTTTACTTTTGCCAGCTCATTTACTCTTGCTTCAAACTGATTTTATATCACGTAATGCGACGTAATAAACCTATCTATCTAATCAGATTTTTAATAATAAAAGCTGATAAAAGCTTCGCAATTTGCCTATTATATTCTTTTGACCAAGAAGAAAATAGAACAAATTACAAAAATTGATATTGCAATTGGGTAGAACTCAGTCAAATCATGAATCATGTATAAAATTAATTTAATCTTTGATGATAACATTATTTAATGAATCTTGAACTAAATTGTTCTACAATAAAAATTATACTAAACAACTTTTTTGAAGAAAAAATGTACTCCCACTGAGTCACGATAGGTAGCTTTGTAAAAAAAAAGCATTCGCCTGATTATTTTGAATGAAAAAAAAACACCCTCTAACCCGCAAACCCACCCCTTTTTTAATCATTATTCCCCACTTGTTGCACCTCTAATAATATACCGGGTGATCATTTGGAAACTATCCACATGCAATAACTCCCGATTCCTAGTCAATATTTCTTCGAGCAAAAACAGGTCGATTTTTATATCGAGGGGGACATCTAAAACGTACATTGGCAAATTTCTATCTTCAGCCCCCTCGCCCCCACCCATCCCAAAAATAAAATTTCAAATGACACTACCTACCTTGCGATACATCAAATTGAAGAAAATTGAATTTTCTTTTTGAAAAAGATATTTTTAAATTTTTCAACTCTACCCCCCTTTCTTCCCAAAAATTCTCTGAGTGTCCCTTTCAATATTCTGGACCCCTCAATTCTCTTCAGTTTAGTCAGCATTATCCTGAATAGCTTTAAAAAAGAGAGTTTTCGGTGGAAAAAGTGCCACCCAAATTGACCCCATTGCTCTCCCCCACCTCAACTTTAAAATTTAACAAAATACTACCCACTTTGTGATATATCAAATTAAAGGAAATTAAATTCTCTTTCTAAAAACAATTTTTTTGAAATTTTCAATTCCTCCCCCATTTGACTGAACATTTGGAGTATTTTAGTAGGAAAACGGGGGTTTTGAAAATTTCGAAAAAAATGTGTTCAGGGAGAGAATTCAATTCCGTTTAATTTGATGTATCACAAAGTGGGTATTGTCATTTTAGATTTTTGAGGTGAGGAGGGGGGAGCGAAGAGATGAATTTGGGTGGCACTTTTTCCATAGAAAATTTTCTCTTTCGATGCTGTGCAGGACGACGTTGACTGCATTGAAGAGAATCGAGAGGTCAAGAATATTCAATTGGACACTCAGAGAATTTAGGGGGGAAGATGGGTGGGGTTGAAAGTTTTAGAAATATTTTTTCAGAAAAAGAATTTGATTCTGTTGAATTTAGTGAATCGAAAAATAGGTAGTGTCATTTGAAATTTCAAAGTTGAGGTAGGTGGGGGCGAGGGGGCTAAAGATAGAAAATTGCCAATGTATATTTTAGATGTCCCCCTCGATATAAAAATCGACCTGTTTTTACTCAAAGACATTTTCACTAGGAATCGGGAGTTATTGCAGGTGGATAGTTTTCAAATGATCACCCGGTATGAAGTCATATAATTCTAATTTGTAAATTACATTCAATTTTAGCCCACCAGCAGATACAAAAAAAAATCAAGAACCTGAAATTGCAACTGACCAGAACTCAAATCACATCATGAATCATAAGCAAAATTCAATTCAAGACTCAGGTGTTGCAGTATGAATATTTTCTGCTTATTCAACAAAATATTACTGAGGTTTCCCATCAAGGTCAACATCTTGTTTAATAAAAAAAAAGTTAATATTTACTCAAGCAGCTCCATAAATCACACCTATTTATTTACTATGTTAGATATTAGATTTTAAAAATACAAATTCGAATTACAAGTAGAATTGTTGTAAACTCTAGGATTTCCAATTTGAATTTTCTTTCAGCTTTCTTTCCATCATTACTTTTTTCCAGGAAAAAAACCAAATGGCATTCCTCAGACATGATAAGGCACCTTCCAAGGCCTCTTTCCAGTGTATTGATTCATCATTGCAGTTCAAACATCAAGTTTACTCCACCACTCAAAAGTCTTTGACTTATAACAAAAAAAATCTTCAATTTTTCTGGCACTCCTAGAGCATTTCCCAAAACTGTCCTGAACTTTTTACGGTGAATTTGAAACACCGTGCACTGCCAAAATTCCATTCGCGGTAGGCTTTCAATTTTCATTACTTGATTGGCTGAATGAATATTTTGACCAGCAAAGCCAAATCCAATATGAAAGTTTTGTCGATTGCTTGGCAATCAAGTCATAGGGCTTGATAAGTAGGTAACATAATCAAAATCATAACAACTAATAACCAAATGGGGTACTTGCTAATAAAACAGATTTGACTGAAAATACTTTCAATCATCAACAAGAGTAATAAAGAGTATTTCCTGAAAATTTCCGGATAATATATCCATTGGTTAAAAAGATTTATTTTTATTTTTTATTTTTCAAAGGGTTGGTAACAGTAGGAAAACGTCAGTGGGATTTTCATGTCTGTATTTTTCAAATATTGTAATGTCACTTTAACAGTTTTTTGAGTTTCCAATCCAACAGTGCTGTTTGTTTAGTTTTTAGTATATTTGTGACGTCACAAATATATTTTTAAAACACGCATCACGGCCGCAATTTTGGAAATTTAGGAAAAAGAAAAAATACGGGTACATTATTTTCAACCACACTATCGATTAAGCCAATAAAAAAAAATTGGGCAAGTACCCCATTATCAAAATTATAATAGGTGAAAGTAAAAAAAAATTACTGTTTCAAGCCCAAATCCAAGACTTTGAATATCCTCTGCAGTCCTTCAGCTCCGAATTCTCGCACCCAACTCAGCGTGTTGTTGGTCAGGGCTATCCTCAGGGACTCTACGCAGTTCAGGAGCTTCGACAGGGAGATGTACTCGGGTTTGGTGTACTGGTCCAAATAGGCGTGGTACTCGTGGGGCTTGTCGAACTTGTGTCCCGTGTCCTGGTTCGACCCCCGGCACTTCATTATCAACATCTCCCGCTTTTGCTCCAGAGGCATCATCGTCAGGGGCTTTTTCTTGTCGTTGTTCAAGTTCATGTCGCTCTACGAAAGAAAGAAAGCGATAAGTGATGATAGAACAAATAGCTACCAAACATCAAAACCAAAATAAAGGACTGTCAAAAACAAGGTTAGATTTGTTCAAAAAAAGACGGAATTCAACTTGAAATAAAAAACTAAATCGGTAGGTAGAAATTTTGCAAATATTCGTTTCCGTTACGGCAGTTAATCATAGTCAATAAAAACCGATTATTATAGATAATATCTTAATATTTTTAATTGAAGTGAGTGCAGTTTTTATCAGTCGGTAAACTTTGTGTTCCGTACTTAAATCAATTAATTGACGGCCCGCGGCTAAACATAAAGAAGATTGCGAGAGGACGACTTTTATGGAAATTTTTTCAATTATCGTCGTGTTTACTGATTAGCTTTTTTTGAAAACTTCAAGGTCATTGTAATTTGAACTATGCGAATGAGAAGTGAGGAATGCTGCTTGGAAAACATATTTTATGGAAATCATCAGCGCGAAGAATACATTTCTACTCTAAATGTGGTAAGAACGAGAGAGTTGAAAAGTGAAGCGGGTGGAAGTAGGGAATATCAACATGGGGTGTAAACAAGGCAAGTGAAGAAGAAAACAATCTGAAGAAATTGAATAATTGTTTGAAAAAAATTGAAATACTTTGGAAAGAAAATTTAAAAAAATCTATTCGTGATCGACGTGCGAAGAAAGTTTTGTAGAACCTTTCATTGACAGATGGACGACCGACGGCAAAAAAAAAAGAAAATAAAAAATTATTTTGTGAAAAAATTGAAATATTTTGAGATAATAACGTGAAAAATGCATAAATAAAATTGAAATACCTAACTTGAAATTGTTTTGTGAATATGAGAAAATATACTTGATTCATAATCGAATCATAAGTTTTCCTTGAAACTTCAACTGACAGACGGAACAAGAAAACAAATAGAATTGAAACATATTGATACAGAATGAAGAAATTATGAAACAAAATTCAAGAAGATGTTTCAATAAAAATGTGAAACTTTTTGTTTGTCGACTATGAAAAAATATTCTCCATGACTGACGCCCTAAAAAAAAATTTTACCAAAGGCAAAACCATTATTGTATGAACATCTGGCCCTTTTCTTGAAAAATTTCGACTCTCCTCATCCTGAAAACGTCGCGTCGTAATAAATGATATCAATTTTGATCAAGTTTTGTTACATTTTTTCCAAACATAAATTCAATTTTGAATGTAATGGAGAACTAAAAGATTCACCCTGATAACTTTTGATATTGAGTGATCCTTTTTAGCCAAAATAGTAGATATTAATGGACATCTGAAAGAGGCTTTGTCTTGTCAAGTTTGTATTTCCATCCCTATCGTCCCCATCCACAACTCTAAAATTTTAAATGACAAATTTGTGAAAAAAATTCCATTTTCTGCAAGCCTTCTAATATGGAAAATTATGTCAATCAATAGAATAGCTTTTCAACCTTTCAACATTTTTCGATGAAGTAAACAAACATAGCAAACAATCGATTGGATCCATAATCAACAAGCCAAAGGGAATTTGTCCGACCATGCATTTCTCCCACACGGGAAGCAAGCGCGCAAATCTCCCAAAGCTCAAACGTCCGACCACGCATTTCTCCCAAACGCATCCACATGGCCCTGCAGGCGCTAAACAATCAGCAACTTTGCTTATTCAACAGATGCAGTTCAAAACGCTGTAAAATTGTGCTGTTGTGTTCCTCCGTATCAGTCGGGGCGCTATTGCTTTTTTTTTAATCAAAGGCGCGAATTAAATGACACTAAAATGAGTGAAATGCACAATAACGCATCCTACGGCTTCCTGCCATTTCTTTCGTGCGGAAAAAATGCGTGGTGTAAAAAATTCCGGTCGGACGTTTGAGCTTTGGGAGAGTCGCGCGTTTGCTTTCCGTATGGGAGAGATGCGTGGTCGGAAAATTCCGGTAGGACGTTTGAGATTTCGGATGGTTGCGCTTTGGCTTTCTGAGTGGGCTCCCAATCGAATGGTGAGCACCCACCTCGATTTTTCAAAGGCAAACCATCCTTGTGACTTGTGATACATCAAAGCGAAGAGAAAAAATTCTTTATGATGAAAATATTTATTAAATTTCTCAACGTCTTCCTAATAAAATTCAAATAATTTAGAAAATGTTGAGAAGTGTCGGTGAGAGGGGGGGTGACAGTTAAATGATATTTTCAGGAGAGAATTTTTTCTCTTAAATTTGATCTAAAACTCAACTCATCACAAAGGGATTTGCCATGAAAAATTGAAAATGGAATGAATAGGGGCAAAGGGGTGAAATTGGGATTGCACTTTTGGCTCATAATTTTATCAAATCGATGTTCTGCAGTATCTGTTCACTACCTACATTAAAAAAAAACTGAAAGGGTGGGAAACGATTTTATTGATGAATATAATTTTTCATCGATATTAAAAAGTTCTTTTTGAGAAAGTGGTGTAAAATGTTTTTGATATATTTTCGGTTAGAAAGAGAACTTGATCTTCTTCAATTTGATGTGCCGCAAAGTATATGGTGACATTTGAAGTTTCGAAGTTATGGAGGGTGAGGGCGAAGGAACTGCAATTAAAAACAAGTCAACATGTGCTTTAGATGCTCCTTCGATATTTCAATCAACTTTTTTCTTTTACAAAAAAAATCAAATTTTTTCTAGACAAACGCCGATTTTTATTTTAAAGGGGTCATCAGGACACTAATTTTTTACCCAAATTTTTATCTTCAACCACTTTGCCCCCACCCTACCCTACTTTAAAATTTCATATGGCATTACCTCCTTGTGAAACATCAAACTGAATGTAATAAAATTCGCTTACTGTCAAACATATTTTGAAAAAAATTGAATCACCTCTCAACCCTTCTCGAAATTCTTTCATTGTAAATTGAAGTTAAGTTTTTCTTCTATCAACTTCCGATTGTTGAAAAAAAAAGATTTTTCAGCTAAAACCAGTAATTTTTTTTGAGAGGGACATCTAAAGACACAATGCAAAATTTTCATCTTTAACCCCTTCGGCCTCCAAATTAGGAGAATGTCTGAAAAGGGTTAGAGTGGTTTAGAAAATTGGAAATTATTTTTCACCGAAAGAGAATTTTATTACCTTCAATTTGACGTATCATAAGATATATGTGATAGACACTATTTGACATTTTGAAGTAGGGTAGGGTGGGGCAAAAAGGTTGAAAATGAAAATTTGGCATTACGTGTCCTAGATGTCCGCCTCAAGAAAAACCTGTTTCAGGGTATTCCTGGGAAAAAAAATTGTCGGCGAGAAATCTGAGGTGGAAAGTTTGAAAATGAGCACCCATACATACAGGTGATGTTTTGAAAAGTTTCCACTCCTTATTTCTTGCCGCCAAAATTTTGTACAGGAAAACGCCGAAACAGGTCAATTTTTGTTTCGATGGGGTCATCTGGGGCACATATCACCAAATTTTTATCTTGAACCCCTTCGCCTCCACCCCACCCTGCTTTAAAATTTCAAATAGCATGACCTATTTTGTGATACATCAAACTGAAGGCAATAAAATTCTCCTTCCGCTAAACATATTGCAAATTTTTTTAAACCACCCCACAACCCTTCTGAAAATCCTCTTTTTGCTAATGGAAGGACAATGTTCCCCCTATAAACTCTCGATTCTTGAGAAATAGACTTCCCAGCAAAAACAGGTCGATTCTTATTTCAATGGGGTCATCTTAGACACAATGGCCAAATTTTGATCTCCAACGCCTTCGCCCCCACCCCACCCTACTTTGAAATTTCGAATAGCATTACCTATCTTGTGATACACCAAATTGAGGGCAATAAAACTCTTCCCGTCAAACATATTTCTATTTTTTTGAACCACCCCTTTGAAGTAGGGTAGGGTGGGGGCGAAGGGGTTGAAGATAAAAGTTTGGCCATATTTGTCTTAGATGACCCCACTAAAATAGAAATCGACCTGTTTTTGCTGGAAAGTCTATTTCTCAAGAATCGAGAGTTTATAGGGGGAGCATTGTCCTTTCATTAACGAAAAGAGGATTCTCACAAGGGTAGGGGGTGGATTAATTTTTTTTTAAATATGTTGAACAGAAAGAGAATTTTATCACCTTCAATTTGATGTATCGCCAAATAGGTCATCCTATTTGAAATTTCAAAGCAGGGTGGGGTGGGGGCGAAGGGGTTCAAGATTAAAAATTTGGTAATATGTGCCCTAAATGTCCCCCTCGAAGCAAAAGTCGACCTGTTTCGGCGTTTTCCTGTGAAAAATTTTGGCGGCGAGAAATCAGAGGTGGAAACTTTTCAAAAAATCACCCTGTATACAGGTGAGTCACTGCTATGAGAAAGCTGGATTGCACCTATGCCGTTGATAATACAGAAATGAACCAAAAGTCATTGGGCCGTATTCATATCTCGCTTTTAGGCTAAAAGCGCATTTGAGGGGCGCGTTTAGGGGCGACACGCTCATTTTTGAGTTTTGAAAAATACATATTACAATTGAGCGGCTGTATATAATGGTATTGTGTAATTTTGAACACTCAAATATAAATGGATGGCCCCTAAAAGCGCACTTCTGAATGTGCTTTTAGCTAAAAGCAAAATATGAATACGGCCCATTGTAATTGGGAGGTCAAATTACAATATCTAAAATTATTTTCAACTACACAGGTGTCCCACTTCTGCGCTGTATCAAAAACAAAGATTTTTTCAAATAAAATGCTCTACTTAGTTTTGAGTCAACTCCCCTCTTGAACTTTCCAAGCTCTATTATACAGGGTGTTTCAGCGATGATAGGAAAAAATTCAACTGTGAGTAGATGTCGTCAAAAGATGCATTTTCGGCCTAATGACGGAGATACAGCCCTTCAAAGTTTACTTTTTTCGGATTTCAACTATTTGTAGCTCAGAACGTTTTGGCAAAATTAGCTTAAATCTAGCATAAGCTGGTTTGTCAAAATTATCTTTCAACCAGCCAAAATTTGGAAGAATCCAACCAGTGGTCTAGGAGTTATAAGGGTCAATATTTAGAAGCATCCTAAGGAAAATTGATGATCTAAGGTGACCCCTCCATAACTCGTACGCCGCTGGTTGGATTCTTTCCAAATTTGGCAGGTTGACAAATAATTTCGACAAACCAGTTTATGCTGAATTTTTCTAAAAACGTTTCTGCGTAACAAATTTTTGAAATCCGAAAAAGTGTACTTCGAATGACTGTATCTTCGTCATTAGGCCGAACTTTGCAAAATGTTATTATCGGTTCTCGTCATATTTTGACGAGATTCATCCACAGTTTAATTTTTTGGTATCATCGCTGAAACACCCTGTATGTAGTGTATTTTTGTTTTTATTGTCAGTTTGTGACAGTGCTACCAACTAAAGATTGAAGAAAATAAAAATTCAAGTACTTAATTTTGAAGTTTAATTTGAAAATGATTTTAAAGGTTCTTTAATAATAATAATCGTTTATTGTGAACTTATCGAAAGTTATACACTTGTCAAGTGAAGGAGGAACACGAGGTTGGAACTAAAACAAGCAACCCCAACAAACAGCAAACTGTGCTGTTCGTAAGATGCTTCCAAATTAATGACCCCCCATGACTCGTATGTCACTGACTGAATTCTTTTGAAATTTGGCAGGTAGGTGGATAACTCCGGTATGTGCTAAATTTAACTTGATTTGTAAAACTGTTCTCAGGTTATAAATTTTTAAAAATCGGGAAAGTGAACTTTGACACCCTGTACAATGCTTAGGAAGCAAGTGAGAGGCAGCCATGTTATATATTTCTGAGTCAGGAGAATGAAGAGAATCTTATCCCAAAGTTTGATCGATTAAAACTGGAACACCCTATATACAAGGATTTCAGGAAAGAAAATAAATAGAACACATTGTATCCGATTTCTTTCAACTGAATTCAAAAATATACCACACTCATGTTTTTACTTCACAGTTAACAACGACGCAAGGTGCTTCAGTGAAAAAAAGCCGCCGTTTATGTTTTCTTTGGTGGAAAAAGCTACTAAAAGAAGGATAAGATTGAAAAACGAAGAGGAGATGAAAAGAATGCAACACAAGTTGAATCGAGCGAAACTGATTCGTCTCTTGTCAGTAAAAATAGAAAAAGCCAGCGAATTTTGCGCTTATCGCGGTCAAATAAATTCAATTTCCAGTAGAAATTCATCGAGAAATTCATTACCAAAACTTCCTCGAACTTCTGATCGATCTCTTTGGGATTCATGGCGCGGATTTTGTCCTCGAGCGCCTTGATCGCGTTCTCGTCGGCCTCGCCAAAGTCCGTCTCTGAATTGGGCCTCGACATAGACTGCGACTGGGGCCTCGACCCGGGCGCCTTCTTCGTGGTGCCGCCCTTGAACCATGATTCCAGCTGCGAAAAATTCAAACAAAACGGAGTATAAATTTCAGCAATAATTTGTGTCTGTCGTTATAGACTGTCTGTCTGTCGTTATCAGTTTTTCACCATTACAATTTTATCCCAAATTTTATTTACTTTTTGTTCTTCATTTCCTTCTTTTTTTTTACTTTTTAATTCAATTTTTTTAATTCACAATAAAGCGAGTATTTAAGCTAAGCGTCTTTCGATTTTATGAAGTAACATACAGTAAACGATAACATAACAAAACAGCAACAAATTCCTAATTTCATGCAATTATTTAGGTTATTTTTTCAAAATGTTGTTTTTCTCTTTATAGTTCCATAGCTAGCAATGCTTCCCAAGAAAAACTGAAGAAAACGCGTTTTTGAAATTGGAACGTCTAGTTGAATAGCTATTTTTTTTGTTACTTCGGATTTTCCAAAAATTCGCATTGAAAAAAAAATAGCTATTGAACTGGCTAATTCAATTTATTGAAAATGTTTTTTCCTTTTTGTATTGGGAGCATTGGTAGCGCTAGAACTGTAACAAAAATCTGTCTCTATCTCTATTCTAGTCGGTTGTGAGATTTTGTTTCTAAGTTTCCAAATCTGAAATACAGAAAATCCCCAAAACTTTGCGGTTGGCTGCTCTGGCTTCATTCGTCACAATAATTCACGAAGAGACACGAAGTCGTTGGGACCACTTTTGGAACACATTTTTTACAAATTTCCTCTGCAGATGGACGAAACATTTTTGCGGGACGTGATGTCTGACAGTTTTTACCATTTTATTGGAAAATGTAATTTTTCGACCGGTGTTGAATTTTCGCCAATGAACAAATGAATCAAAGCAGCTTTGACATCTGACAGTTTTGAAAATATTCTTAACCTCTCGAAGCCAGTTCAGCTTTACGATGATTCAAACTAAAAATATACTAGCCCTTCGTCCAAAAAAAGGGGACCCATGGAATCATCAATCCTTTCATCTCTTCCAGTCGAAAAGACACGGCAAGCCATGAAGAACTAGGCAAGACAAGGAACATCTTGGCAGGTCTGCAGTTGAAGCAGGATTTACGTGTAAAAAGTTTAATAAACCGAATTTCAAAAAACCCAGCTGCTCAAAGTTGCGTATTGGACCGAAATCTCGACCGAAATTCATGTGAGTGCCTTCAATTTGGAATTTGCTTCCGTTTTGGAGCTTGGCGGAACGAGTTTTTGTCGGCCTTAAATGGCCGCCGTCAAGATGACTTAGAATGAAGGCGGCCCCGGGCGGTTTTGGCGTCTAAATGACGGTAATACAGCTCTGCGCCCATCTAGTCGCATTTCCACGTATGACAAGGTCAGTTTTCCAAGATTTTATTATCAATTTGATAAGAAACATGACTTTAATTTCAGAGAAGCCAGTTTCACACCAGGTAAAAAGGCGGCAAGCCTACAATGCTAAAGTAGAAAATTTGTCCAGCCAACTAGATTCACAGTAGAAGTGAACCTACTATATGTCACGGTAGGTCCTCCACCGTGAATCGCCAAACTTGAAGTTCAAGAACTTTCATTAAAAGTTGACTTTCTGGCATTAGAATTGTATTTTCATTTCGTTTCTAAACAAGAAACTTCCCAATTTTCATGATCGCCTTCGCCGGTTATAATCCAGACTTTTCGTACCAAATCGAGGGTTAAAAACAGAGTTAAAAACCAATTTGTACAAAAATTATGTAGCTTTATTGAAGGCGAAATTGGAGGTATTTTTATTAGTATACTTACAGTACTTACAGTATACTTAAAGGTATGAAATAGGCCACTATTAGCGTACAATTTAAATGCATTGTTTTTATCGATCGCAACCGGAAGCACAGCCTACTTGTTTTTTCGTATCATTATCTAATACAAACTCCCATTGAAGCTCTTACCGCTACTTTTTCACTGCTACTTTTTTACGTCATTGTTATTTATTGATACATAATTATTATACATAAAATAAACAAGTCAACACTTGGAAGTGGTCAACCCCGAAATTTCGCCTCACTTCAAACGGGTATATAAAAAACAAGCGAATATGCCTATGCCTCACGGACGTGAGGCTCAGTGGCGCACTTCCTTTTTGAAGAATAACTGAACGCAAGATGTTAATTAGGGTTCTACCGTTACTTGGACAAAAATTTCAATATGGCGGCCAAAATCGAGGCCAAAATAGCGGCAGAATTATGAAATTCGGCTTTTAAAACAGAATGATCGTACTAGACAAGGGTAAGTTCAAAGTTTCACGAAAACCCTTCCACTGATAAAAGATTTCAATATGGCGGCCAAGATGGCGGCAGAGCATCAATTGTCAAAAATCGGATGTATCTCGATGAAATACACATCGCCTGCAAATTCCACTCAAATCGGACCACTTTCAGAGAAATCCAAAATGGCGGATCAAAAATGGCGGCAAAGTAGAAAAAAACATTGGTCAACTTTATATGGTGGACACGTACACATTCGTTTCGCGTTTGCACCACATTCTGTTTTCGTTAAGACACAATTCTCCTAGTTCTATGACTTTAAAACATGTTCAATATGGAGAATACAAGACGGCGGCGGGGCATCAATTGTCAAAAATTAGATGGATCTTGGTGTGGTTTACATTGCCTGTAAATTTCATCCCAATCGGATCACTTTTAGAGAAATTCAAAATGGCGGATCAAAGATGGCGGCAAAGTAACAAAAAACCAAAAGTCAACTTGACATCCTGGAGATATGTACTATTAGTCAGCGTTCACACCAGATCGATATCTTTCTTCCCTGTGAAGTTATCCCGGGCACAGACGAACGGACGGACGGACGTACAAAGCGGAACTAAAAGCGCATTTTTCCCACTATTTGGGAAAGTGCGCTAGAGAAAGAATAACCGATTTTTGAAACGCTAGTAATCCACGAAGTCATTCTTTTTTGGCTACGAGGTGTCATATTACGACAGGTGTTCACTGGCATTTACTTCATATACAGAGTGACAGCTGAATGTATGTCGAAATGGTCAATTTTTAACCATGGATTACTTTCGTAAAAAATATCCCATATTTATAACACGATTCTTGAAAAAAAAATCAATTTTTTGTTGTGAAATTTGAATTTTTTTATGCTTTGTCCGTAACGGAGTCTTGTACCACTTTTTTTATTTGTTCAAAACTAAAAGTAAGATCACTATAGGCATAAAAACATTTTGTCTCAATTTTTTTCAGAAAAAAAAAGTTGAAAATTTGGACAGGAACGGGTGGAATTTGAACTGGAAGACTGATGACGTAATAAGCCTGTTCTGCGCTTGCGCACTAGGTGGGTCATCGTGTAATATCCATTGACCGTTGTTGTCAGGTTGTGTCTCGATAGGCAGTCTACAGTCCATGAATATCTACTACTACTTATGAATAAAAATCACCTGAAAACGAAACACCATATTGCAACATCTTTTTGTATATTGTGGAATTGATACATACAGGTTATCTCAAAAGTATCGCATTCCGAGTCCAGAGCGATAAATGGAATCTACTCAAGAACACGAAAAGAATATTAAAAAAAAGGGAAGTTTATTTTTGAAGATATGGGGTATCAAAGGGTGGGACATCGCCCCTCTCTATTTTTGTAAGTTTGAGTGATTTAGGGTAACTGTTTGTGATAGAATAATCAGTAAAAATTATCAACCACTGGAGGTGCACTGAACTTTGATTTAATATATAGGGTGATTCATAAATTTCAGAAATTCATTTTCCTCCAAAAACGCCACTAAAAATTAGCCTATGGAAAAGAGGAGAGCGAGGAGAAGAGTCAAATTTTGTTCTGAATTATTTCAGGAACCAATGGAATAATTTACTGACACATTTGAAAAAACTGGATTTTTGTGATTCATGACTCACCCTGTATTTCAAACAGAAATTCAGTGCACACCCAGTGGTTGATAATTTTGACTATTTAGTCTATCGTAAACAGTTCCTCAAAATCACTTTTAATAATAAAAATAGAGGGGGGGGGGGCGAAGTGACCTCCTATATCTTCCAAAATAAACGTCACAGATTTTTTTGAATAATATTTTCGTGTTCATGAGTTGATTCAATTTATCGCTCTGGACTCGGAATGCGATACTTTTGAGACACCTGTATATCAGCAAAAAAAATTGTTTCTGGTGGCAGTTCTCTATGATTCTAGCAATTATGCATCAGAGAACCGGAAAACGTTGCCAGAGAGTTGCCAAGTCAAATTTTGTTTACGTCTTGTGGCTATGTTCAAATGAAATCTCCACCAGACTCTATGTGTGTATCGCTCGGTGTATCGCCATTTTTCCCCTGTTCTCATGTGAAGGTGTCGTCCAAGTGATGTATTTTGCGTGCTGCCCCAACATCTCTATTTCTACTTCTCCAAAAAAACAACTGCGGGGTCTCAGATCGCAACTCCAAAGGAATCAGGTGACTTGATAAGGCTTAATGATCATAACTACGACTACGAAACAAAGTGTTCCACGCCAACAGAAGGACAATGATTCAGACAACTTGCTGCAGACAGAGATCAGTTTAATGCACCAAGGTAAAACACCGAAATACCGATTATTATGGCTGGTGTTTTTCTTACGACTTGAGCAAAGTGAATCTTCTTGCCTGCGTCAGGTTGACACAAGCGGGAACTTAACACAGGTCTGCGAGGAATCGGCATTTCTCCGACAAAAACTAAAGGGTCCTGCAACAGTGCGTCGGGCTTTCCTAGCGCCCTTACCTTGCAAAATAGAGAAAAAGGTGTAATACATAAAATTATTAGTGTGAAAAGTTCTACCTTGTAAAATTATTAACAACTATACAGGATGTTCAATTTTTGCGCTATAAAAAAATCAAAGATTTTTTTAAATAAAATGCCCCACTTTTGATTCAATTTTTTTGTTCAGCTTTTTAAGTTCTATAAAAGTGTATTTTTGTTTTTTCAATTTGTGGCAGTGCTACCAACTGAAAATTAAAATTGACATTTTTTGTAATTTTAAGGTTTACTTTGAAAAATCGTAGAGGCCTGGTTTTCTGGGATTAAGGAATGAAATTTGGCATAACGGTAGTCGAACAGAAGCTGAATAACTTCATGACAAAAAACTTGAGGTTTAATTATACAGGGTGTGTAAAATATTTTTTCGAACTTTGCAAATTTCAAAATGCCATAAGTCAATTTTTTCAAATGGAATGCCCCATATTTCATCTCACCATTCGATAGCTTCTTTCTTCCTCTTTCATTTTAACTAGGAATATCCTAGCCCTAAATTCCATAATTTCAGAAATAATCGATAATTTTGATAAAAATTAGCGTTTATTTGGATTTTTCATGTTCTTAGTAGATCTTGATAAAGAAAATCATGTGTCAAAATGAGCGCACCTCTTTATTTGACAGTTTGAAGGTTTTTTAAGTCGAGAAAACCGCTTTACTAAGCTCAATTTGAGTTTTCTTCGTTCCATCGGGCAACGAAATTCTTTTTTAAGCATTTTCTTCAGATTGGAATTTAGCGCAGCTATTCAATAAAAAAAACTTGTTCTTAGCATCAAACCAAGCAAAATGTGTCAATCAGACATTTGTTGATGATCACTATGGCCTGCCCGGCGTGAAAAATTTTTAATAAATAGCAATTTTCATCAAAATGATCGATTATCTCGGAAATTATCAAATTTAGGGGTGAAGTACCCCTGGTAAAAATGAAAGAGAAAAAAAGCTGTCGAATGGTCAAATAAAATAGGGCGCATTCCATTTGAAAAAAAATGACTTATGGCATTTTGAAATTTGCGAAGTTCGAAAAAAGATTCTGATTCTGATTCTGAAGTTTTTTGTCATGAAATTATTCATCTCCTATTCGACTATTGTTGTGCCAAATTTCATTCCTTGATTGCAAAAAACGAGGCTTCTACGATTTTTCAAAACAAACGTTGAAATTACAAAAAATTTCAAATTTTAATTTTTAGTTGGTAGCACTGCCACAAATTGGGAGAACAAAAATACGCTTGCAATAGAGCTTGAAAAGCTGAACAAGAAAATAAAATCAAAAGTGGGGCATTTCATTTAAAAAAGTCTTTGTTTTTATTAGAGCGCGAAAATGGAACACCCTGTATAGTTGAAAATAATTTGACTGGTTAGAACTTTTCAAATGAATAATTTTATGTATTACACCTTTGTCTCTATCTAGTAAAGGAAGGGCGCTAGGAAAGCCCGACGCACTGTTGCAGGACCCTGTATAGACCACGTCCGCACCACGACCTTTGGGGGATTTATCCCGATCAAACCCGATTATTCAATTTTCTTGTTCGGATGAAAAAAATTGTAACGGATTTTTCCGACCCACCGATTTTTTTTTTCGAGTGTGAAGAATGACCGGGCTTAAAATAGAATAATGTTTATTTCTCATTAATTTGACAAAGGTACATAGCATTCAAGAATTGTGGAGATGAAAAATGTAAACTTGGACTTGAAAAGTGGACTTGGAAACAAATGCTATCAATAATCACAGTCAGTTGTACCAATCCTTGATGGTTGAGTCCGAATAATATTATTTGATGTGTGATTACGATCATATACAGGATGTTCATTTTCAAACTTTCCACCTCAGATTTTTCGCCATTAAATTTTTTTACAGGAAAACACCCAAACAATTCGATTTTTTTTCAAGGGGACCTCCAAGACACGTATTGCCGAATCTTTATCTTCAAAGCCTTCGCCCCCACCCTACCCAACTTCATTATTTCGAATAACACGAGGAATAACATCATCTATCTTGTGATACAGGGTGATTCAAAAGTGTCGGACCAAAACAATACATGGTATATGGAATCTTTCACGAAGCCCACAAAAAATATTTGAAAAATTCTTCTACTTTTACTTTTGAAGTCCTTCAAACCCTTCTTGTTTCGTCCTTTCAATAGATTTTAGTGAACGGTTGGTGGCAGAACTATGAGTAAGAAATATCGACCCTTGGATAGGTATTGAATTTTTGTTTTCTATACAGCGTCAGTTAGAAACCTTGAAAATTATTTTTCTTCAAAAATGCCTCTGAACTATTCGGTTGATCCCATAATTGATGTAGAGGGGAAGAAGTCACGGTTTTGTAGCAAGAAATTTGGTTTAGAGGATTATTTTGGAGAAACTGGACTTTTTTGCTTCGTGAATCACCCTGTATAGTAAATGGAAATCTAGCACACACCCAGTAGTTGATATATTTTATTCATTATTCTTGCATTATTAGTTCACTAGAATCTTTAGAAATAAGGAAAAGAGAAGGGTTCAAAGGACCACCCTTTGACCCTTCGTAACTTCAAAAACGAGGGGCCAACCACTCCGGGAATACCTGTACAAAATGTTAAGAATACTTAGGGAATACTAGGGAATACTTGGAGAATACTAGGATATATATGGAAATACCGGGAATATTCGGGAATACTCCGGAAATACCTGAGAATACATGGGAATACTCGAGAATAAGTGTGAATATCAAGAAATATCTAGGAATACCTAGGAAATACTGTGTCAGAAAACCTCACCAGAGATCGGGAGACGAGCCGTTTTCATTTGTTATGGAAAAAATATCGTCGTTCGAAAGAGAAACGAGACAGAGAGAACAACACAGTTCACAGCAATCGGTGCTGTGAATTTCTGGGGAAAAGCGTTAATAAAGGGAAAGATAGACAAAATTGTCATACATTTTCTAACAATTGCTTCTCCTGCATGCGTAAAATAGTAGTAATACTTATACGAGAATTTTCATAGAATCAACAGCTTATTTTGATCTTGTTCACCTAATCTAAACAAGTGAATATCCCCTCACTTGCGTGAGTCGCAATAGCGCGTTTTCTTAGTGCAGATCTGTTGATTGAAATGAAGTCCAGCTTGAGAATAAGATTGTTCGTACGAGACAAGAGTAAGTTTCACGTTTCATTACAATCGTTCCACTAATAAGAAATTTCAGTGTGACGACCAAGTTGGCGGCGGAATCATGGGATTCAGTTTGAAAATAAGAATGATCATACAAGACGAGGATAAGTTCCAAGTTTCATGCAAATTGTTCCGCTAATGAGAAACTTCAATATGGCGGCGCAATCATGAACCTCAACTTGAAAATAGAAATGTTAATACGAGACAAGAGTGACAAGACTAAGCTCGAAGTTTCATCACAATCGTTCGACTAATAAGAGATTCCAATATGGCGGCCAAGATAGCGGCGGAATCATGAAATTCAGCTTCCAAATAAGAATGATACTACGTGACAAGGATGAGTTCAAAGTTTCACGAAAATCGTTCCACTAATAAGAAATATCAATATGACGGCGGAATCATGAAACTCAGCTTATTGAAAATAAGAATGATCATACGAGACAAGGTTAAGTTTAAAGTTTTATGAAAATCGTTCCACTAATGAGAGATTTCAATATGGCGGCCAAGATGGCGGCGGAATCATGAAATTCAGTGGAACGATTTTCATGAAACTTTGAACTTACCCTTAGCCTTGTACATATGTTCAATCTTATTTACAAACTGGATTCCATGATTCCGCCACCATATTGAAATTTCTTATTGGAACGATCTTCATCAAGCTTGGAACTTCCCTTGTCTCGTATGTTCAATCTTATTTTTGGCGCATTGTCTTGAGAAAATGAGGCTGATATGGCCGGTCTGTCTGTCTGTCCATCTGTCCGTGTACAAATTAAGAAGTTGTACTCGGGGAATCAAGCTAGGGTCTTGGAACTTTTTCCGATGGATAGCCAAGGGTGGCCAATGGGCATTTTTTTCATCCATACATCGTTATCATTATTATTATCATCAAAAACCAAAGACTTCCTGTGGACTTCAAAGAAATTGAACTCCTCCTCGGGCGATGAAGCTAGAGCCCTGGAACTTCTTTCGATGGATAGCTTAGGTTCTCAGGGGTGGCCAATAGGCAGATTGGATTCCATGGTGGTGGCGCCATCTTGGTCACCATATTGAAATCTCTTATTAGTGGAACGATTTTCATGTAACTTGGAACTTACCCTTGTCTTGTATGATTATTCTTATTTTCAAGCCAAGTTCCATAATTCCACCGCCATCTTTGCCGCCACATTGAATTTTTCATCAGTGGAACGATTGTCATGAAATTTGGATGTCTTGGAACTTACTCTTGTTTCGTATGAACATTCTCATTTTCAAGCTAATTTAATAATTCTTCTGAAACTTGGAGACTTATCTCTCAAAATTTGTTACAACTAGTAACTAGTACCTAACACCCTGTATTACAGGGTGAGTAAATAGTAAGGGATCGGAACACTACGTTTCACCCGTTCAAGATTGAAATATGATTCAAACGCCTATCCACATTGTTTTTCATTCTGCGTCGGCTGCGTCACTCAAAAAAATTCAATTATACAGGGTAGGGGAGTCATATAGTTCAGGTACCTATAAGAATGTCAACTTTTTTTTTCAAATTGGACATCCTATATTCTATTGCATATTCTTATTAGCCTTTAAAGGCTAATACTATACAACACTAATAGGTTCAGGGTTCAGGGCGGTATGAAATGTTTAATGTTTGACGTTTTGGTGCGGCGTTACCGTCTTGAAATTTGGAATACATTGAGAAAAATGACATCTCCATCCACATGACATAATAAGGTTTGGCGGTAATGTACGTAAAATTGTTTATTCAAGAAAGTCATAACTTCATTTATTAAAATGGCACCCCCTGTACTTTTTGACATGATTGGATCTGTCTGTGGTCTGGCTACATTTTTCATAAGGGATGTCCTATACCTAAGATGCATATTTTTTGAAATATTGGACATTTTTTCAAGAAAATAATTTTTCACACCCTGTACTGTATCTAAAGCCAAACCTTATCAAGTCAGGCAGATAAAGCTGTCCTTTTTCCTCGTGATGGTACCTGTACTTTTTTTTGACGTTTTGATGCGGCGTTGCCAAACAGATTTTTCTTTAGATTTCAACGCATGACTATTATTATTAGTATTTACTAAAAAAAGAATCTCACTGCCAAGTTTTATACTTATAAGGTTATTTAATAACGTTATAAACCGCGAGGGTGTGTCAATTCAAGATTTTTAGGCCTTTAACTGCGATATATTTCAATTTGGGTGCATAGGAAATACTTTGGGAATACCTGAAAATACTTGGAAATTTTAGGAAATACTGGAAAATACAAGGAAATACTGAGGAATACATGGAAATACTTGGGAATATCAAGAAATATTGAAGAATACTTGGGAAATAATAGGGAATACGTGGAAATGCAGGAATAGGTCGGAAATACATGGTATTCTCGGAATACCTGTACAAATTTTCATGAGTGGTTGGCCCCTCGTTCAAAAATTAAAGTCGAAAAAAAAATTTCATAGTTTTTGTGGGCTTTACAGAAGATTCCATATACCGTATATTGTTTTGGTCCGACACTTTTGGATCACCCTGTATATCAAATTGAAGTTGATAAAATTCTCTTTCTGCCAAAGATATTTTAAAAAATTTCAAACCTATACCCTAATTCTTTTGAAATAGAGTAAGGTGGGGACAAAGGGGTTGAAGATAAAAATGTGGCAATACGTGTTTCAGATGTCCTTCTCAAAATAATAGGGGAAGACCTTTCCTTTACACAATGAACATTATTTTTGCCTTTTGACGTTTCTCTTTTGTTGCAACTGGCACTGTTGTTATTTTTAATTGTTCTATTTTGTACTTGTATGTGATGTACCTACTTATATTTTATATTTATACTGCCATACTCCTGCCACAAATTTCATAATGTGAATTTTAAAGGCAATAAAGCGAATTTGAATTTGACTTTGAATTTGAACTTTCCTTTAATCAACAATATTTCGGCCTGTTTTGGTGTTTTCCTGGAAAAAAAAATGTTGTGGCAAAACTCTGAGGCGGGATGTTTGATAATGAACACCTATACAGGGTGTTTCAGTGATCTTGCATAATACTTCGGGAGGTGATTTCTCTTGAGAAAATAAGTCAAAAAGTAAGAGTAACATTTTTCCCTGAAATGCTTCCTAAGGGAGTTACAGCCCCTCAAAGGTACGAAGTTTAACAAAGTTTTTAATTATTTGCCAAAAAACCGTCGAAGGTAGGAAAGTGCAAATGTACATGCCAAGTTCTAAACAAATCTAACCAGTGGCGGCGAAATTAGAGGGGATTGAGATTATGTTGAAAAATATTCATAACACGTCCGTGTTTTTTCACTTTTACTTCAGAATGATGCATCCTACGGAAAAAATGCAAGAGGAATAAAAGTTTTTGATAGAACGAATCTATCGAAAAAATCCAATTTAAAGCTCTTACCTTTGACAGTTCTTGAGCAAAGAATTGAAAGCTTTGTTGCACTTTGTACCTTTGAGGAGCTGTAACTCTCTCAGGGAGCACTTGAGAAAAAAATTTTACTCCTACTTTTCGACTTATTTTTTTGAGAGGAATCACCTCCCGAAGTATTATGCAAGGTCACTGAAACACCCTGTATAATGATCACAATCACAATGACATATCATATAATATTATTCGGACTCAAACGAAAAAGCCGCATCATTTCCAATATTTAAATACAGGGTGTCAAAAAATGTAAAAGTTTTTTTTAAACACTCTGTACAGGGTGGTCCATCCTAGCGTAATTATCCCATAGCGGTCTTACCGTTCAAGATAGAGAAAAACATGTAAGAAAAAAGTTATATGGTTTGATGAGACCTATAACCAAAAATTATTTTCAGCTATACAGGGTGTCTCATTTTGACGGGATTAACGAAACGTCAATTTTTTAAATGGAACACCCTATATTTTTTGCATTTTCATGTTCAAGTTTTTCAATTGTCTTATGCCTGTATTTTTGTTTTCCAATTGTGTGGCAGTGCTACCAACTTAAAATTAAAAACTAAAAAAAATCGCATTTTCACAGTTTTCTTAGAAAAATCGTAGCGGCCTTGCTTTTCAAAACTGAGAAATGAAACTTGACATGGAGATAGTCAAGTCAAAGATCGATATCCCAATGTCAAAAAAATAGGATTTCATGATACAGGGCGTTCACAAAAAAACATCAAACTTCATAATTTTCAAAGTATCATAACTCATTTTTTTCAAATGGCATGCCCCTAATTTTATAACGTTATCTGATAGTTTTTTTTATCCTCTTTCATTTTTACTGGGGGTACCCTACCCTTAAACTTCATTTTTTTCGAGATAATCGGAAATTTTCATAAAATTTGCTACTTTTTTGGTTTTTTTAAAAATTGAGTTGGCCGCGATGAATGAGAAGCCAGCCAAATAGTACGCAGCTGTCAATTAGTCAGTCTAAATACTGTCGAACAAAAAAAAAAATGGCTTCAACGCAAAAAGAAAACAAAGTGGGATCCTGGATATCTTGATTATTGCCAGAATATCATATCAATTATTTCCTCTCGCGTAAAATCATTTTTCTTTGTTCGACAATATTCAGAATGACTAACTGAGAGCTGCGTACTATTTGGATTGTCTGTCATTCATCACGGCCAACTCAATTTTGGAAGAAAAAAAAACAAAAAAAGTAGGAAATTTTGTGAAAATTTACGATTATCTCGAAAAAATGAAGTTTAAGGGTAGAGTACCCCTAGTAAAAATGAAAGAGGATAAAAAAGCTATCAGATAACGTTATAAAATTAGGGGCATGCCATTTGAAAAAATGAGTCATGATACTTTGAAAACTATGAAGTTTGATGCTTTTTTGTGAACGCCCTGTATCATGAAATCCCATTTTTTTGACAATGGGATATTGATCTTTGACTTGACTATCGGCATGTCAAGTTTCATCTCCTAGTTTTGAAAAGCAAGGCCGCTACGATTTTTCTAAGAAAACTGTGAAAATGCGATTTTTTTTAGTTTTTAATTTTTAGTTGATAGCACTGCCACACAATTGGAAAACAAAAACACAGGCATAAAACAGTTGAAGAAGCTGAATCCGAGAATGCAAAAAAATATAGGGTGTTTCCTTAGGTGTTTCATTCAAAAAAATTGACGTTTCGTTAATCCTGTCAAAATGGGACAGCCTGTATAGGTGAAAATAATTTTAGGTTATAGGTCTCATCAAACCATATAACTTTTCCCTTACATCTTTTTCTCTATCTTGAACGGTAAGACCGCTATGGGATATTTACGCTAGGATGGACCACCCTGTATATGTACTGCAAGATATACCTAGAAAATTTTTGTGTCCAAATTTGAATTCTACGGGAAAAATTGTTATTGTTACGAAATTTTTTTCCCTGCCAATTTATTGCAACGCAACGGGAGAAGTTCTAACAGGGGGGAATCTCGGTGGATCACCCTGTAACTTTAGGTCTAGAGGTTAGAGGACGCGTGTGCAAAGTTTCATCTTGTTGAAGATTTGGCTGATTTTTTGCTGTACTGGGGCGAAATTTCGGGATGGACCACTTCATGTGTTGATCTGTTTAATTCGATTTGCTGCCGGCAATGTCAGCGAAAAATTAAAAACCCAAATTAAACTTCAGTCAAGAAGATCGTAAAAACTGTAATAAACACTATAAAATAAAATTAATTTTAATCTTACGAGTATTTCAATGTAATCTGTTGGTTCAACGGAAAAATTGAGTGTTGGAATTTAGCGCAAATACTATTATTTTTATTCCATTACCTCACTTATTTTCACCTACAATGCAACTTTGCACACATCACAACCAATAATACAGTCTTATTTCTATTTTTATTGTAGGTGTGATGGTCATAGCGCGTGAAAGTAAAATATCCAAAAATAGAGCGCCGTAAGTAGGACACTTTTGTTCAAGAAATCCATTTTATCGTTTATTTTTTTCTCAACTCAAGAATCATTCTCGAATCAAATAAATTGTGTAGGTAGGTACTTATTAACAAGTCACCTTTGGAATTCGAGTGAAGTCACCTATCTTTTATTGATACAGGCTCAGCGCTGATCTTAGTCATTATTTGATAAACAAATGAATGGGGAAAAAAACGAATAAAACGAATGAATAAAAAATGAGGTAACGTCCGAAAAAAGTGCATGGATCAAGAGAATCGAGTCGCCTACGTTTATGCAAAACGCGTTGGCCTTGACACTGAGCGGACGGCTAGATTTTCTTTTCGCAAAAAAAAATAAAAAATAAAACCAGGACAAAAGGTGGAAAAACAGGCCGGAACACGATACATACATAAGCATACATTTTACGTATTTAAAACCACACACAATTTGCCGACAATTAGAACAACACAAGCATGTTGAGTGCAGCTAATCACAAGGTTGACTGCTGGAACCATCACATCACAGCAGGCCAGGCCAGAGCGCGCTGCTTCTAAACAAAAACGCAGTGACATCACCGCACTGACATCATATGCCACTCGATTTGAACCTCTGGGCTTTTGAATAATTTTGATTTTAGAATTTTTCAAACTCACTCCGGTCCCGGTCAGGTACCGCTTGGACCTCCGCAGAGTCTTGTAATCCTTGTCTTTGCCTTCCTTTTTCGCGTACAGCTTACCCGCCGCCTTGTCCATTATCGCGGTTCGACACGTACTAAATCTAATAATCGCAACAGCACCTTCGATAAGATAAGCAGATCAAACACAAAGCCTTCGTAGGAGAGCCAAAAAAGGGCCACTTACGAAACTCCCGGATTTCGCCTTCTCATGCCGCGACATCTCGCTCCAGCATCGATTCCCGACGGAAGCACCTGGAATCAGCTTGGATTTAATCGCTGGACGGCCCCGGCAGGTGGTAAACTCACTTTTGGGCCGTAAACATCAACAAAAAATATTGACTTAACCTCACTTTCGCTCCGGGCACATTCGACGTTTTCCCGGCGATTTTTGCAAGGCGAATACTTAAAATTATTGCACTTAAACCTATTTTGATTGATTCAACCGAAAATTTGGAATGTTATTAACGGAATTGCGATAAATAAACACTTGTTGAGCAAACAACAATCACCGTTAGCTTTTGACGCGCGGCGATTGGCACAGATGGCGCCACGAGTCGCAAACGTCAAAGTTGACGTTTCGGCTCACATTATTCGAAATTTGAATTATTCGCGGCGATTTTCGCAATTTTCGGGTTGGTTTTCCGAAGGCGTGATGGCCGGCGGGTGATTCGCCAGCGTCGGGGGATTTTTCAAAGGTCGGGATCGAAATGACGTTTGACGGGGCAAGTTCAAGGTCACGGTGGGTGTGTAATTTTTTAAATTGAGCTCCAGGGGCGTAGCAGTTTAATTTTTAAATTCCGATTCACTCGAAATTGGCTTTTATTCGTAGAACCAGAACAATAGATTAATAATTATGTTGTTTGAATGATTTTACAGATTTTAACTAGCGTGATTGCCATGATGTTTGTGCTTTGCTTTTGCTTTCATTATTTTTTAATTGAATTAAGCTACTGGGTTCCCAGATGCGAATATTCGGACAGAAAATGCAATTTTATATGTCAAATTTTCAATAGACCTATTTCTTATGGGGAACAGAGACGTTCAGACAAGGATGAACAATTTTAAGCCACACCCCTGGCCAATAAAAGGCCTTCAATTATTAGGCGCGAAATTCGAGGAAGGCGATACTGTCACAATGAATTAGAATTGTCACTGTCACTTATGACTGCAACCTGTGTCGTGTCGCTACACTGATCGAATAATTCAAAAAATGCTCGTATATTGTGTAAAAAGTTGTCCGCACAAGTCCAAGGGAATATTTCCCCCAAATGTTTTGTTCCACGGTTTTCCTGCCGATGAAAATAAGCGAAATAAATGGATGGCCGCCACTGGAAGACACCGGCACCAGGAAGAATTTAAAGGCGAACGAAACAATTTCAGCTGTTTCGTTGCACAAAGCCAAAAGCATGGTCACCCAAATTACCGTTCAAAGTGCTAGGAATGCCATCTCACCTTCCTATTTGGCGATTACCCACTACAACTTCACAACAAAACCTCAATATTTTGCTTCAGTTTTGGTGTGCTCACGGCACTTCAGAGTGGGAGATCTCTATTCATCCAGTGATAGGTACAAAGATGACGCTGAAAACAAATGCTGTTCCGGACATTTTCTTGAGAAGCTTGTTTCTTTTTCTGGCTCCTGTAGCACTCCGCTTTGACCTCCAGGTTATTCACAAGTACGTCTTCAAAATATCCTTTACACTATACTTCAACCCCTTATCACGCTGGTTCCCCTTCATTTGATGCTTACACTACACTCTTGTAAAAAAGTAAAGCGTTGTCGAGTCTGTAGGTTGCAGGTTGCAGCGTGCCAAGACTTTTGCTCCACATTTTGGTTCTGTTCTACTGACAACTGATGACAAATTGTAACATATCGTTGTCGGGGGTAATGACAAGGAGAAAGTCAGTGGCACTGACAGAGTTGCTACGAGAGATTGTGAGGCAAATCTCGCCAATGAGCGGCGATAGGAGGCAAAAGGGGCGTGAAAAAGAAATAGGTCCATTCGAGGGCTCTGATTGGCCAATATGACGACTTTGACATTAAATTTCGCATTTTCTGTCCGAATATTCGCAACTGGGAACTAAGCTTTATTCACACCATTCAAAAATTTTGACGTTGTTTGAGAACTCGCCTCGCAGTCGTTGGCAGTTAGGCAGTCAAATTAAAACAAATTTTTCCGTTCGAGGGAAAAAACCTCGGAAAAAACTGCCGTAGTTTTGGAAATTTGACAGAAATGTTCGATAAAAGCCTGGGGACCCTGGGTTCCCAGATTCGGACGGAAAATGTGAAATTTTATGTCAAAGTCCTCATATTGGCCAATCAGAGCCCTCGAATTCAAAATCAGGGCCGGGCCTAACAGGCGTGCAGTGCGTACCCGCACGCAGGCGGCAATTTAATAATGAAGTTGAATTTCAAGTTGAGTTTCAATTTGAGTTCCTCCAGAATATGGACTTTCAGTTGAGGTCTCAAAAAAATCTTTTCTGTGACTGTGACTCAATGCCCCGGAACTCTCTTGCCAAGTTCCTCAGAGTTTCTCCGAAGTTCTTTGGAATTCCCCTCGGAATTCCCTCAGTTTCCTTGAAAATTTCTGGTTCCCCTTCAGATCCTTCAACTTGTACAAAAAAGATCATCTCTTCGTCTGGATTTTCCAAAGTTCCTCTACTTGATAACTTCAAAGTACTTTTACCCTTATTTCTGGAAGTTTGTTTTGCTGAACTCGTTCGGAGTTTTTCTAGGCTTCTTCATGATTTCTTGGAATTCCTCAGAATTCTTCCAGAATATGGACTTTTAATTGAAGTCTCAAAGAAAGTCTTTTTTGTAACTCAATGTTCCGGAGTTCTCCTTCTAAGCTACTCGAAATTATTCGGAGTTCCCTCAGAGTTTCCTTCGGATCCTTCCTGAATTTTTTAAAGTTCTCCTATAACTTGGTACCTCCAGAGTTGCTCTGGCTCCATTTCTGGAAGTTACTTTTGCTGAGCTCGTTCAGAGTTTCCCTGGGCTTTTTCAGAATTTCTCGGAATTCTTCAGAGATCCTCCAGAATATGGACTTTCAGTTAGGGTCCCAAACGCGTCTTTTCTCCCTGTTGTAAATGTCCCATAGAGAATATTTAAAAAGTGTACAGGGCCCAACAGGGCATGTGCATGCGACAAATACACATATAGAACCCTGTATAGGGCCCTGTAGATATTTCAAATAATTGTTCACAATAAATACAGCTCCAGTAGGACAGTGGAAAAACTCTTACTTATCACAGAACTGAGATTATTGTGTCATAAAGGGCATCTCCAATTTTACAGTGTCCAACTAGAATTCTTTAACAAACACTTGAACAGGCACAGCACAACTAACAATTCCAGGTTATCCAGGACTAAGTATTCTGGGCACAGACATGCACGACACATCACATCACATATCACATCACATGTACCTACTGTGGTCTCTGGACTCTGGAGCACGCGAAAGCAAACGCCAAACCAAATTAATGACAGAAGAAAACTAGTATCACAGCGTCCCTGGCAGTGGCGCCACTATAACCCAAGCTCCCCGAAATGACCACATAGAGCCCTATATAAAGAAATCTATAGGGAGTCTATAGGGGTAATACTGGCACAAAAATATCGTATTGTATAGGGCTGTATGGGATAATAATATCACCTAAAACTACCTGTAGAGCCCCGTACAAAGAAAGCTGAGGCAAATGTCCAAGTACCATAGAATCCCATAGGTAACCTAAGGCAGTCGAAATCTATAGGAGTACCCCCAGTAAAAAAATATCGCATTGTATAGGAACGTGTGGGTGAAAATACAATGTTGAAATTCACATACTGAGGCCGGTACATAGTTACACTCATGCCCATAGATACTGATCCAACGCATAGAACACCCATAAATACTCATAGGGAAATCTACCGGTCTGAAAGAGGCTCTATGGACCATTTATAACATGGCTGTGACTCAATGCCCCGGAACTCCTTTGCCCAGCTCCTCAGAGTTTCTTCGAAATTCTTTGGAATTCCCTCAGTTTCCTTGAAAATTTCTGGTTCCCCTCCAGGTCCTTCAACTTGTACAAGAAAAGATCATCTCTTTGTCTGGATTTTCCAAAGTTTCTCTACTTGATAACTCCAAAGTACTTCTGCCTTTATTTCTGGAAGTTTGCTTTGCTGAACTCGTTCGGAGTTTTTTTGGGCTTCTTCAAGATTTCCAGAATATGGACTTTCAGTTGAGGTCCCAAAGAAAATTTTTTTTTGTAACTCAATGTTCCGGAGTTCTCCTGCCAAGCTACTCGAAATTATTCGGAGTTCCCTCAGAGTTTCCTTGGAAATTCTTGGTTCCCCTTGACGTCCTCCAACTTCTACAAAATAGATCACTTTTACGTCTGGATTTTCCAAAGTTCTCCTACTTGGTACCTCCAGAGTTTTCCTGGCTTTATTCCTGAGAATTCCTTGCTGAGCTCGTTCAGAGTTCCTATGGGCTTTTTACAAATTCCCCGAAACTTCTCCAGAATATGGACTTTTAATTGATGTCCCAAGGGAATTTTTTTTGTGGCACAATTTATCGCAGAAGTTTTTCCGAGCTCCCAAAACTTCTTCCTGCTGAGCTTTTTCTAAAGCTCCCTCAAACCTTCTAATAGAAATTTGAGACCCTTGAGGTTTTTCAATTTGTACCAAATACAAAAAAGATTATTTCAGCGGCGAAATCCTCGGAGTTGCTCTACTGAGTTCCTTCGAAGTTGACTTGTGTTTTTCCAGGGATCCTTGCAGTCCCCCAAGGTTTCCCTAGAGTATTGAGTTCCTTTTGATGAAATAGAATCGCCTAACTTGCACAACACAGGTGCTTTACCCGACTGAATTCCACGCGATACCCTTGCGGAGTTCAAAGTTCCCCCAAAATTCCTTTAAATTCCCCGGGGTTTCTCTGCCGAGCTCTCCAGTGGACTTTTCTGGAATTCTTTGGAGTCCCCTCGGTTTTTCTTTCAACATATTGAGTTCCAGGCTTTCCAGCGTGCACTAAAGACATCACCTTCGCGACTAAATTCCCCCCAATTTCTCTGCCGAGTACGTCCAGTACCTACCTCAGAGATTCAAGCTTATTCAGACTTCTTTGTTGAGTTCACCCAGAGTTACTCTAGAATTCCCGGAATTCCTTGAAGTTTCCCAAAGTTTCCCTAAAATATCTAATTTGATTCGCCTTAAGATTCTTCAACTAAAAATATTTTTCGAAGGAGTCGCTTTTGCAACTGAATTCTCCGAAAGTTCTCTGCCGAGTTCATCCAGAATTTCTCTGAGTTTCTCCAGAATTCCTCGGAGTTACCCAAAGCTTCCTGCAATATTTGTTTTGCTTCGCCTTCGCGTTCTTTGCCTTGTTCCAAATTTTACATTCTTCAAAAGAGGTCACCTCTCGACTGAATTTCCCGGAAGTTCTTTGTCAAGTTTATCGAGAGCTCCTTTGCATTTCTCTAGAATTCCTTGGAGTTGCTCAAAGTTTCCCTGGAATAATCATTTTGATTCGCCTCAATGTTCTTTAAGTTGACCAAAATTTCATATTCTTTAAAGAGGTCACTTTGCGGCTGAAATTTCCGGAATTTCTCCGCTTAACTCATCCAGAGTTCCTTTGAGTTTCTCCAGAATTCATTGGAGTTTCCCAAAGTTTCCCCAGAATATTTATTATGATTCGCCTTCAGGTTCTTCCACTTATTCCACGTTTTATATTTTTCAAAGAAGTCACTTCTGTGATCGAATTTCTTGGAAATTCTTTGCTAATTCCATGCAGAATTTCTTTGTGCTTCTCCAGAATTCCTCGGAGCTCCCCAAAGTTCCCCTGAAATATTTATTTCGATTCACCTTCAGGTTTTTCAACTCACTTTCCACGACGCCTTTGACACGTACTGGATGTCTTCTGCACGGCTTGGTCGTCTTCCCACGGTATCCAGAAAGCTCCCACGGTCTCAAGTCTCAAGTGACCCATTGCCCAGGGCCGGGCCTAGCAGGCGTGCAGTGCGTGCCCGCACGCAGGCGGCAAGTCATAGGGGCGGCAATTTAATAATAAAGTTGAATTTCACAGGATTCTTCCTACTCCCGCATTTGGGGAGGGTCTCCACTGCCGGTGAGAGGGGCGTCAATTTTTTGTTGGCACGCAGGCGGCAAATAGGCCAGGCCCGGCTCTGTTCAAAATTTGACATAAAATCGCATTTTCTGTCCGAATATTCGCATCTGGGAACCCAGCTTAAGGTGTACACTGATAAACATACTGAAAGTCTCCAGCTCTAGCTCTATATCTACCTGCTGTTGCGCTAGAGCCGCCATCTTGGAAAAAGGTCCTCCGATCCTAATTTTTTTTTTCTAGTACCTACCTATATTAAGCTATATTAAATTGGAAACGGAACTATGATATCAAAGTTTTAACAACGTTGGAATCAAGTGAAACTGGAGAAGCTATTTTCACTTGAGGCTTCACTGGGATAGGCATTCTTATTTTGTTTGACTAAGATATAGGTACTGAACAAAAAACGCATCTTCAAACTACATCTTTTCCACCAAAATAAAAAGCAAACAACGTATTATCAACTATAAATCAACGTTGCAGAAATGTTAAATTCATGTATCATAGTTTATTTTGTACTAAATGACATGTGGAACCAATTAAATGTACCTATAATATCCTCATGTAAACTTGTGCCTCAACTTCTTGAATGAAACTGGAAATAAACGTGTTTGCAACGTTGCAAAAACGTGAAATTCAAAGATCTTTGTGTTTCCTCACTTGAGCAATATGTTCAAGCAGATTTAAGTTCAATAGTATCTTCTATCCAGTAATTGAATGTTGGGCTTGAAATTTTACAATAAAACCAAAAATTAACGTGTGAGCAACCATAAACTAACGTTACAAAAACGTCTTTAAACCGTTGGCTTGGACTTGTAGATTTTGTTGTTTTGTTATCTTCTCTTGCCAAAAAACGATTTGCTAAAGCGTAAGTTTTTGATTTAATGGCCAAATTCGAAGCCCGTAATTGGGTGATACGGATACTATTTTGCCAACTTTCATCTGCTTGAACATTTTGCTCGAGTGGAAAAACCCAAGCATACCAGAAGTGCATATATTTTGCGACGTTATGAACGCGTTCATTTTTGGTTTCATGGAAGAATCTGAAGCTCAAGATTACGTAAGTTGAGTATTATAGCATCATACGGTGTTTTTCCAGCAACCAGCTACAAATTCAATCCAAAAAAGAACTTGGTATAGCTTTGAATTTTGCAGCAATATAAAATTGAAAATGGAGCTATGATATTGCAGTTGAATCCACGTTGAAATCAGGTGTAACTAGAGCAATTATTTTCACTTGAAGCTTAATTGAGATCAGGCGTTCTCATTTTGTTTGACGACGATATGTCGAACCAATAACGTATCTGAAAATTCCAACTTTTTCAACAAAATCAAAAATTAACGCAATATCAACTATAAATCAACGTTGCGGAAATGCTAAATTCATGTATCGTAACTTATTCTACACTAAATGATGTGTGGAATCAAATTATTGTACCTATATAATACCCTCATGTAACCTTGAGCTGTAACTTTTTCAATGGAACTGGAAATAAGCCAAAACAAAAAAATGGTGTTATTAACCGTAAAACAACTAGGTACACGAACGTTCAATTCGGGTTTAGTTTTATCGCCTTTTTCTCACTAACAGCCAGTTCCACCAATGTTTTATGAGCGAATTTTAATTTTATCACGCTTCTGCTCAGTTACAATGAGCGCGTTAAAGTTAATTCGTTCATAAAACTTCAGTGGAACTGGCTTGAAATCACAGTTTTTTGGCATTTGTTTCAAAGCAACGTTTGTAGGTCCAGTATATCTCTGCGAACCCTCATACTCTAGCGTATTTGATGAGAACTTCATAATATTCAAATTAACGTGCTTGAAACGTTACAAAAACGTCATTTTTTGTATAACGAATCAAACCACGAGTTCAATCCGAGATCTTGATCGAGATCCGAGAGCTCTCAATATTACAATAACGTTGAATTCAGGTAGGTGAATATCACTTGTGTCCAACTCCATGGAAATCAAAGCTAATAACAAGTATAGTTTTTGATATAATGAATCAGCTAATCTTGTTTTAGGTTTGGAGGTGGATATGAAAAAACGTCTCAAGTTTTTCAGCAAAACCAAAAAGCCAGGTGTAAGCAACCAGAAATAAACGGTACAGAGACGTGAATTTTTGGTATCATGTCTGGCATATAAAATTAAATGAGTAATTTGAACAAAAAAAAAATGAAAACCCAAATTTGGTTTTGTAAAAAGCTCAACATTCATTCTTTTAGATTCTAAAGAAATTACGTGATACATGTCGCACGTTAATCAGACGTTATCGCAACAGGTAACATACGTTTGGGGTGCCCGCATATCAAAATATCTTGAACATCTCCCCAGTTATTGCAGAAAAACCTTTTAGAGGTAGGTATATAGCTCGTTGCAATTACGTTATCTTGCGTTATCTCGAGAGCTGTCGCAGCCATAAACTCAAAATTTTGTATAATAATCATCTACAATGTTTTGCTTTTTGCCCAACCATTCTTCAACAATCTTAAGTCCATCACCATGATAATACGAAGAATTTTTATCTTCTATTTGTTCAGGCAAATTAGATTATGTATACACCCATATGTAAGAAACACCTTGCTTTTCTAAACAGCGGAAATGTACCTATACTTATCCAGTACCCACCTGCAATATAATTGCTGCATTTTTTTTCAAAATAATTTGTTTTAAATCGATACCTTTTGGATCTAGAGCAAGGCCACGCAACATCCAGAAAACCTCAAGTTTGTGCGGTTTTTATCACCCACCTTCATTACCTATATTAGCAGTTTCGCATTTCCATTCCGAAAAAAAAAAACAAATATAAAGAATCAAGCGTGTAATGTATGTGCATACCAATTGTTTCCCATATTTAAATTGGAGGTTTCCGCAGGAACTGGTACGATATTGTTCGAAAAACTCGTATAGTACGTAACGTGCGTTTCGTAGTAGTGTGAGTCTTTAGTTTCGTCGTCGAGCGGGCCATGGAATCGTTTTTGACAGTCGCGGTAGTTTTGATAGCGGCAGTTGGCAGCACTGAAATTGACAGCAGCAGGTAAAATACAACAAGGCAAAATTGAGTTGGTAGAAATGGTTGGTTTCAGCGATGACAGCAGAAACAAACTTCCGAAAGAGTACCAACACAAAGGCGTGAAGTATTACTGGAACGTTCCGACGTTCCAGTGCGATTCATTCAAGATGAACTTCAGCAAGCTGGCCGAAAAGTATGGCATCATCCAAAACGACCAGGACCGGTTCAGAGGTGTTACGCACTGAAATTACCTTGGATAACCTTAAAATAACCATAAAATTTCAAATTACCATAAATCAACCATAAATTAACCATACAATGACCATACAATAACCATAAAATAACTATGAAGTAATCATGAAGTAACATGAAATAACTATAGAATAGCCATAAAATAACCAGAAAAATACCGGAAAATAACGTTTTTGTTCAAAGGCGCACAGATCGCGATACTGTACGACCCCGGTGCGTTCCCGGCCATCCTCAAGGACAAAACGAGGACCATCCTGAGAAACGGAGGCGTTCCGCAAGAAGGCAACCTGACGTTCCACCTGGAAACGTTCAAGACCCTGGTGCGGGAGCTGATACCGCCCGAGGACTTTTCGGGCTTGGCCGTCATAGATTTCGAAAGCTGGCGGCCGGTTTTTCGGCAAAATTTCGGGACGCTGGCTCCGTACAAGGAGCTGTCGATGGAAGTCGAACGGCAGAAGCATCCGTTCTGGCCGAAACTCATGGTGGAAAAAGAGGCCGTGCGCAGGTTCGAGCTGTACGCCAGGAGGTACATGGAAGAGACCTTGGTTCTGGGCAAGAAGCTGAGGCCCAAGGCCACGTGGGGGTACTACGCGTATCCGTACTGCTTCAACATGTCGCCCAGCAACATGCGGATGGCCTGTCCCGGTGAAGTTCAAAGCGAAAACAACAAGTGAGTTGATGGTGTCTGCTTGTACCTCAAAATAACGTATCTGAGACGTCTCGTTTGTTGCGAGCTTTCGCAAGGTTTCTTAGTGTTTTTACAAATGCATACTGGAATGAATATGTTTGCATCTTAGATAGCAAATATACGTTTCCATAACGTTGCTTTACTGTTGCCGACAACGGTCACACACCTTGATTCTTGCTTACGTTTGATATCATTCGAGAAATGTTTTTGTATGATCTGCGAGATGATCTGTCATCAATGGGTGGGATGAGTGCACATAACTTGATTTCGAAAACTGATCAAGAGAAAAATTCAAGTCTGTTGTGATATTGGGAACTCAAAACGTTGATTTTTGGTTGAAGGACTACGTAATTCGAGACTCCTGAATTGCGAAGTCTGGAACCATAATACGTTGTGGAACTCCAATTTGAGAAGCGGCATATATGACATTTCATCTCTTCGTAAGGGGAACCTCCGGTATAAAGTGGCCCACTTTATCTGGAACACCCTCTATCTCCGTATTATGCATTTTCGAGACCTATTTTTTTTCTAGGCAGAATTCTTTTCATTTTTGATTCTCTATCGCTTACTGAAATCAATGTAGGGATTGCAAACTGGACCACCCTGTATTTTAAACATGATAGGGAACATTCACGTTTTTGTAACGTTGATTTTCGGTTGCTTGTGCGTTGTTTTCTGTTTTTTTTTTAGACGTTTTTTCCATCTTCATCTACCAACTTGGAACAGGATTGTTGCTTGATTTATTATACCAAAGATACACGTTTCACTCACGTTGAATATAAGTCGAATTTGTTTTCAGTGAAGATGGAGCCAAAGGCGACGTAGAGGGTGCACGTATCCTTATTATCTCAACACGTATTTTTGAGAAAGTATTGTTCCGATTAAGTTTCAAATCAAAATAATACAGGTAATACTTTCTACCGAAAATAAACGTAATTGTAACTTTGAAAGCTCTCATTCAAGACTTCTCTCGGATTGAGCTCGTCGTTTGTTTCGATAAATAAAAAAGTGAAGGTTTTATAACGTTTTTGTAACGCTGTTACTTCAGTATGCCGTCTAGTGAGAAAAAAGCGGAAAAAACCTGAATTCGACGTTTTTGTGACGTGGTTTTATACGACCGATGAAACTTTTTTGTATTGGTAACACCATCAAAGCCTAAAGATAAGGTACTGGTGCAAACATACATCGTAAAACAAAGCGAGAATGACTTACTTCAATGAAGAGCTCAGAGTGAAACAAACTCTTCCAGTGATATCTTATTTTGACGTTGATTCAACGTTAATTTAATGTTATAATAGTGGAACCTTTGGCTTGAACTTGTTGCTAATTTTTTGATCTCAAGAAAATACTCAAAATAATATTTATGGTTGCTTAAGCGTCTATTTTTGGTCTGATGATCAAGTTTGGAGCTCGTAGTTTAATTAATTGGGTACTATTGTACTTTCACCTACTTGAATATTTCGCCCAAGTGAAAAAACTCAGAATTACCTGAATTGCACGATTTTTGCGAAGCTATGATCACATTACTGAAAGATGATACGTTTTTGTAACGTTGATTTATGGCTGCTTAATTGTTTGAATTTTGTTCTCATGGTCATATTTAAAGTTCGTAGCTTAGGTTACTTGGATACTAAAGTACTTTTATCTGCTTGAACATTTCGCCAAAGGGAAAAGGAAAACCCAAGAATATCTGTATTATACGATTTTTGCGACGTTATAAACACGTTCCTAAAAGACAATATGTCTTTGTAACCTTGATTCATAGTTCCAAAGCGTTAATTTTTGGTCTTAGGGTCAAATGTGAAGACCCCGATCAAGTTACTCGAATACTATTGTACTTTTATCTGCTTGAACATTTCGCTTAGGTAAAAAACTCCAAGAATACCTGTGTTGCACGTTTTTTAGCGACGTTATGAACACGTTACCGAAAGACGATACGTCTTTGTAACGTTGTTTCATGGTCGCTAAAGCGTTTATTTTTGGTCTTTTGGTCAAATTTGAAGCCCGTAGTTAGGTTACTTGATACTATTGTACTTTCCTCTGCTTGAGCATTTCATCCGAGTGGAAAAACCCAAGAATACCTAAACTGCATTATTTTTGCGACTGCATGGACAAGTTACCAAAAGACGGTACGGTTTTGTGACGTTAATTTATGGTTGCAATGGCGTTCATGATTGGTTTCATAGTCAAATTTGAAGCCCATTGTTAGGTTACTTGGTTATAACTGTACTTTTATTGGCTTGCACATTTCGTCCAAATGGAAAAGTCCACGAATACCTAAACTGCATGATTTTTGCGACGTTACAAACACGTTACCAGAAGACGATACGTCTTTGTAACGTTGTTTTATTGTTGCTGAAGCGTTTTTTTTTTTGGTCAAATTTGAAGCCCATAGTCACATTGATTGGATACTTTGGTGCTTCAGTCTGCTTTAACATTTCGCCTGAGTGGAAAAACCCAAGAATACCTGAATTGCACGACTTTTGCGACGTGATAAACACGTTACCAAATGACGATACGTCTTTGTAACGTTGATTTATGGTTGCTGACAGTTTTTTTTTTAACTAACGGTCAAATTTGAAGCCGTAGTGGGATTTCTTGGATGCTAGTGTACGTTCACCTGCTTGAACATTTCGCGAAAGTAGAAAACCCAAAAAAAATACCCAAATTGCACCATTTTTGCGACGTTATGAACACGATAATTTTTGATTTTATGGAAAAGCTTAAGCTTAATGTCACGTGGGGATATTATAGGTATCCTCATTTTGCTCTACATGTCGTTTAGTGCAAAGCAAATGATAATACCTGAATTTACCTGCTTTATAACGTTTATTTATAGGTGATTATACGGTATTTTTCATTTTGGTTGTAAAATTGAAGTTTCAAAGATGCGTTATTGGTTCAATATATTGAATTTGCAGCTGGTATTGTTACACGGTTACACGGCACAAGACACGAATTTTTTGTAACGTTGATTTATGGTTGCTAACACGTCTATTTTTTGTTTTATAAAAAAAATTTAAAGCTTCAAGTTGGGCTTAATGATTATGTAAATTTGTGCTGGCTTCAATACGTTTAAGCAGCGGAAAAAAGACGAAACTCTGAATTTAACGTTTCTTTAACGTTGATTTTTTTTTGAATATATGTTGCTTTTTATTTTGGCGAAGAAGATGTAACCGAAGAATACTTTATGGCTCAATATATCGTTGATCAGCAAAACCTGAATTGCTTGTCCCAGTGGAGCTCCCAAGTTAAAATAACTGGTCCAGTAATACCCGATTTCAACGTTGATTCAAATTCAATTTGAAACTTTTCAGATAATTTTTCAAGTTTTTTTTTGTTCAATTTCTTGCTGGTTTCGTTATTCAAGTATACCTTGAAATGATTTAGTTACGTTGTTTATGGTTGCTAACACGTTCTTTTTGGTTTCATATAAAACCCGAAACCTGGCGCTAGGTTTAGTTTTCATTAGGTTATCTACGAGCTTCTATACCTTATTATACTTATCTATCCACTGTTTTTGTAACTTGAACGTTGTCTTTCTCGATATATTTCCATTTGTTTCCACATTAATGGCCTCTTTGATTTTGTTTTTCGAAAATTAAAATTTTCAGAACGTTAGCTAGCAGTGGCCAATACGTTGATTTTTGGTTTTCGGCGTGGTATTTTGCATGCACACCCATGTTTTTCGATGTTATCCACAGCCTATTGCTGTAACTTGTGCCGCTTGTTTAGTTCGAAGTACAAAGTGGCAAAGAAGATTTTAATACCCACATGATACCTTTTTTCAACGTTTCACAAGTTTTTCGAATTTTCTAGGATTGAAATGAATTTTTATGTTGATTGCAGTAGGTAAGTAACAGCAGCAATTATAATAATAGGTGGCTACAATTAATTTCCAGTTATATACCCAGGAAGCAAAAAATTGCTTTCTTCGAAATGAATCAAAACTGTTTGATTCATTAGTCTAACTAGTCACGTTTTCGTTACATCATTTAGGCCCAGTTGCTCAGTTGGGGTTACTCTTTAAACTCGGTTCGGTTATGTGTTAATAATTATTGCGACAATTGAATCTATGGAAACCAACTCAAGTTTAAAGTTAAACCCAGTCTGAACAACTGGCCATAATTGGTTTTTAGTGGACGACTATACTGAAATTCAACGGTTTTCTAACGTGTTACTTTGAGCATTTTCAATTTTCTCGGGTTAAAATTGAGTGCTTCGTTTCTTTGATCAAAACAGAATCATTTTTTTGCGGTAGTTTTCAACACGTTAGTTTTTGGTTGTGGGAAAGACGTCAAAACACTATGACGTATTGGAGAGGGGTCGAAAGCACAGTTTCCGTATTTTACCACATATCACCCCAGTTATGTGGTAAAATTCCATTCAATCCATTTGGTCATTCAATGGTTTCTGGTAAACTATATCCAAATTCAATGGTTACGAAGATAATTTTACTCAAATTAAAATATCTTATAACGTTAGTAATTGTTGAACATTTTTTTATTATCTCATTCAAATATAAATTATCGAGATTTTTCTATGAAAATCACAGCAATTTATAGATTTATAGACAACCAAAACTAGACCGATGGCTACTTTTAGGTTGTCAGTATTATTATACGTATTGTTGCCTCAGAATAATTTATCATCAAATTTAAAAATCTTCAGTTGATTTGAACACGTAATTTTTGCGCACCAAGACAACCCAAAATCAACCGATAGCTATTCCTACGTCTTGCTACGCTACATTCCAAAACTCTATTGCTGTTTTGAAATAATTCATCGATAAATTGAGAAGACCTTCAGTTGCACTTTACGCTTCATTCTACGTAACAAGATTACCAAAAATCAACTCATTGATATTTTTGTTTCCAATTCTGACTCTTAGGTAGTTTATGAGAGAGTTTAAACCACTTCAATCGCAATTGAATGAGTTGTTTTCACGTAACAATACAACCAAAATTGACCAATTTAATTTTTACGTATTTTTCTGTCTACGTATTTGAAACTTTGAATTTTTACACCTACTTACCGCATCGTTGCATCAAGCCAGATTATTGAATTGAAGCGGCTCTCAAACGCGTTGCTTTTACTCAACAAAACAACCAAAAACTAACCGCTTCCAATTTTTACGTCCTATTTGTCCACGTTTTTCTCATGTCCAATTTTTCTCTCTACTTCACGTACTGCATCGTTATCTCAGGCCAAATTACTAAATTGGGATGGCTTTCAAACGGGCTACTTTTACGTAACTAATACAATCAAAATTGACCAATTCCCATTTTCACGTATTTTTCTGTCTACGTCTTCATAACGTTGAATTTTTACATCTACTCACCGCTTCGTTGCCTCAAGCCAGACTACTGAATTGAAGCGGTTTTCAAACGCGTTGCTTTTACTTAACAAAACAACCAAAAATTGACCACTTCCAGTTTTGAGTTTTTGCTGCACGTTTTTCTTGTGTCCAATTTTTACGTATACTTTAGATACTACATCGTGATCTCAGGCTGAATAACTGATTTCAAACGGGCTACTTTAACGTAACAATACAACCAAAATTGACCAATTTCAATTTTTACGCCTTTATTGTGTTTACGTCTTTCTTACGTTGAATTTCTACGTCTACTCACCGCATCGTCGTCTTGAGATAGATAATTGGACTGAAGCGGCTTTCAAACGCGTTGCTTTTACTTAACAAAACCACCAACAACTAACCGCTTCCAATGTTCACGTCTTATTTGTCCACGTTTTTCTCATGTCCAGTTTTTCTCTCCACTTTACCTACTGCATCGTTATCTCAGGCCAAATCATTGAATTGAAAAGGCTTTTGAATCGGCTACTTTTACGTTTCCATTTTTACGTATTTTTCTGTCTACGTCTTCATCGCGTTGAATTTTTACATCTACTCACCGCATCCTTGCCTCAAGCCAGATTATTGAATTGAAGCGGCTCTCAAACTCGTTGATTTTACTCAATAAAACAACCAAAAATTAGCCAATGTTCACGTTCTTTTTGTCCACGTTTTTCTTATGTCCAATTTTTAAGTCTACTTTACAAAGTACGGTCAAAATACTGGATTGAAAAGCTTTTCAAACTGGTTATTTTTACGTAACAATACAACCAAAATTAACCACTTCCAATTTTTACGTGTCTTTTTTGTCCACATTTCATGTCCAATTTTCACGTCTACTTTAGGTACTGCATCGTTAGATATCTCAGGCTGAATTACTGAACTGAAAAGGCTTTTAAACAAGTTACTTTTACGTAACGATTCAACCAAAATAACCAGTTACAATTTTTACGTCTACTTTATGTACTACTGCGTCGTTGTCTAAGGCTAAATTACTGGAATGAAACGGCTTTTAAACGCGTTAGTTGTATACGTAACAAGACAACGATAAATCAACTTTCGGTGGCTTGTACGTCTTTTCAAAGTCTTGCATTGTGGTTTTCAGGATCGGTTGGCTGTTTGAGACGACGGACAGTCTACATCCGTCCATTTATCTGACCGGCAACAGACTATCGGCCAGAGAAAGAACGCAAATGGTCGAGGGACGCCTCCACGAGTCGCACAGGGTGGTCAGTTACGTGAAGAAAAAGTTTCACTTGCCGAAAATCGTGCCGTATTTCTGGTACAAGTATCAGGATTCGAAGAATTTCGTTTCCAAAGTGAGCGAAATTTATATACTTTTTTCTTTATCATCCTTCCTGTTTGCTTCTACTGTTAGAGTTACCTTTAATCCACTCATGTATATACATTTGTACCTATTTCTGAATTTTATCACTTTACAGGACGACCTTTACAACACGTTTCGGGTGATTTCATCGTCGAAAGTGGACGGATTGGTCATTTGGGGAAGCAGCAATGACGTCAGTTCGAGGACAAAGTGCGAAAATTTGTACAAATACGTCGATGGAATTCTAGGACCAATTTTAGTTGAATCCTTCAATTAAACTAGACAAAAAAAATTATAGAGAATGAATTATTTTTTTAGTAACTGAACAGTATGAATACAAAAATTGACTATAGGTAATTATTTATTTGAATAAATGAATGAATATTTGCGACGTCGACTCTTTCGATCAATTTCATATATTATTTTTTCGTTCGGGTAGGTCCGCCTTGAAGTTATTTTCAACTATACAGAATGACCCATTTTTGCGTTAGGTATTACAAAAACCAAGATTTGCCTTATTTTGGTTCCATTATACTGTTCAGTTTTCCAAGTTCTATTATAAGTGCATTTTTATTTTTTCAGTTTGTGGCAGTGTTACAAACTAAAAATTGAAAATTGAATTTTTTCTTAATTGAAAAATTGATTGTTTTGTTAAACAATTGTACATGGTGCTTCCGCCTCCCGTCGCCAGGCTGCAGCATCTGAGTTATACAGGGTGTCCCGGAATAAGTGTTACAAAACTCACATGAAGATAGGAAATTGAAAAATAAGGGGACTTTTGTTGATAAACATATCCTCCCAAACGTATAATAACGGAGATACAGGCCTTCAAAGTTGTTTTTTGAAAACAGTTTTTTTGCATAACTTTTGAACCGTTCAACCGATTTCAATCAAATTTGAACTTCAGTTTACTGAAACATGTCTCTATTGAACAATGATAACGCATTTTATCAAACATTTTAAGGGGCGAAGATAATAGGGGGTGTCCTTTCCCTTTTCCCCCTATTTTTTACCTCTCCTAATATTTTTGGAAATTGATTCAATTTTTGAATTTTTCGTTCAATTTAAAGAAAAAAGTTACATTTGCAAAATTTTGATAAGAGGCTTAGTTTTTGAGATATTTGAGATTGAAACATTGCAAAACATCTCGAAATCGCCACTTTTCTGGGCCTAAAAATCAAAATTCAAGAAAACCCATGATTCGTCAACTGGAATGAGTTTTCTGGGTGTTTTAAGTTGATGAGCCATCATTTTCGCTGATAAACATGGAGTTTTTCAGAAATTCAGAAAAAAAAACAATTTGGGCCCTGGAAATTGGCGATTTCGTGATGTTTTCTAATGTTTTAAACCCAAATATCTTGAAAATGAGGCCCCTAATCAAAATTTTGCAGGAGTAACTTTTTTCTTAAAATTAAACGCAGAATTGAAAAAATTGAAACCGTTTCCAAAATTATTTAGGGGGGTTGAAAATAGGGGGAAAAGGGGGAGGGCACCCCCTATTATCTTCGCCCCTAAGAATGTCTGATAAAATTCGTTACTACTGTTCAATGAAGACCTGTGTTAGTAACCTTTAGTTTGAATTTGAATAAAATCGGCTGAACGGTTCGAAAAGTATATGCAAAAAAAACTGTTTAAAAAAACAACTTTGAAGGCCTGTATCTCCGTTATTATACGTTTGGGAGGGTATGTTTATCGACAAAAGTCCCCTTGTTTTTCAATTTTCTATCGCCCTGTGAGTTTTGTAATACTAATTCCGGGACACCTGTATAACGGCCATTCAATGACAGAAGCTCTTTCTAGATCTAGCAAAGGCACCCTCAATCTTATTTGAAGATTAAAATATTTTGAAAGCGATATTCTGGGAATGCTGAATTTTCAAGAATGAAAACTTCCGATAAAAATTAAGAATTATATGCACGAACGCCATCTGTTGGTGTAGTTGTGAATGAAGCCGGTAAGTATGAGATACTTACCACTAAAATAGAGTGGTGTCAAATTGGTTGTATACCTACATACCTCCCTGTTTGCTCCTGTCTATGTAAGTATGTAACGAAAGGTAATCTACCTATCGACAATAGTCAATATCTATTACTATATTCAAATAAAAAACTCAGAAGCGTGTCCCGGTACGATCAAGGGAGTTATATGGTGTAGTAGCCTTCTATCCCCCATTCATGAAAAAGGTACCCGGTTTTACCTGAAGGACGTGCTTATGAAGATACAAGGGCTAAAAGTTTCGTCTCCTATACATTTCTAGAACAGTCCAGAACATTCAAGCGTATTCGAGATATTTCCACAACATTCCACAACATTCAACATTCCATTATGTTCTGGAATGTTCGGGAATAGTCTGGAACGTTCCGAAACATCCCGGAACGTTCCAGATCATTGTGGAATATTCGAGATAATTCCAGAATGATCCGGTATGTTCCGGAATGTTCAGGAATAGTCTGAAACATTTATCCAAAACATTTAAGAGTATTCGAGATAATTCCACAACATTCCAGAATGTTTTGGTATGTTCTGGAATGTTCGGCAATAGTCTGGAACGTACGGAAACATTTCGGAACATTACAGATCATTGTGTAATATTCAAGATCATTCCACAGCATTCCAGAACGCTTCGGTATGTTCTGGAATGTTCGGAAATGGCCTGGAACGTTTGAAAACATCCCGGAACATTCCAGAGCATTGTGGAACATTCGAAATCATTCCACAACATTTCAGAATATTCCGATATGTTCTGAAATATTCGAGAATAGTCTCAACATCCTTCCAAAACATTAGAGAGTGTTCAAGATTATTCCACAACATTCCAGAATGTTCCGGTATATTCTGGAATGTTCGAGAATAGTCTGGAACGTTCGAAAACATCTCGGAACGTTCCAGTTAATTGTGTAACATTCGAGATCATTCCACAACATTCCAGAATGTTATACGATATGTTCTGGAATGTTCGGGGAGAGTCTGAAACGTTCGGGAACATCCCGCAACATTCCAGATCATTGTGGAACGTTCAAGATCATTCCACAACATTCCAGAATATGCCGGTATGTTCTGGAATATTCACGAATAGTTATTGAAACGTTCGGAAACATCCCGGAACATTCCAGATCATTGTGAAACATTCCAGATTACATTATTAAGTTTTCCCTTATCCATGAAGAAGGTTCCCGGTTTCACTACAAGAGCGTGTCATTGAAGATATGAGGGCTGGAAGTTTTGCCCCCTAGAAATTTCTAGAACAGTCTAGAACATTTGTCCAGAACATTCGAGAGTATTAGAGATAATTCCACAACATTCCAGAATGTTCCGGTATGTTCTGGAATGTTCGGAAATAGTCTGAAATGTTCCGAAACATCCCGGAGCGTTCCAGATCATTGTGGAATATTCGAGATAATTCCAGAATGATCTAGTATGTTCTGGAATGTTCGGGAGTAGTCTGAAACATTCGTCCAAAACATTTGAGAGTATTCAAGATAATTCCACAACATTCCAGAATGGTCCGGTATGTTCTGGAATGTTCGGGAATAATCTGGAACGTACGGAAATATCTCGGAGCGTTACAGATCATTGTGTAATATTTGAGATCATTCCACAGCATTCCAGAACGCTCCGGTATGTTCTGGAATGTTCGGGAATGGTCTGGAACGTTCGAAAACATCCCGGAACATTCCAGAGTATTGTGGAACATTCGAAATCATTCCACACCATTCCAGAATGTTCCGATATGTTCTAAAATATTCGAGAATAGTATCAACATTCTTCCAGAACATTCGAGAGTGTTCGAGATTATTCCACAACACTTTAGACAGTTCCGGTATATTTTGGAATGTTCAAGAATAGTCTGAAACGTTCGAAAACATCCCGGAACATTCCAGAATATTGTGGAACATTCGAAATAATTCCACAACATTTCAGAATGTTCCGATTATGTTCTGGAATATTCGAGAATAGTATCAACATTCTTCCAGAACATTCGAGAGTGTTCGAGATTATTCCACAACACTCTAGACAGTTCCGGTATATTTTGGAATGTTCAAGAATAGTCTGAAACGTTCGAAAACATCCCGGAACGTTCCAGGTGATTGTGGAACATTCAAGATTATTCCACAACATTCTAGAATATTCCGGCATGTTCTGGAATATTCACGAATAGTTTGAAACGTTCGGAAACATCTCGGAATATTTCGGATCATTGTGGAACATTCCAGATTGCATTATTAAGTTTTCCCTTATCCATGAAGAAGGTTGCCGGTTTCACCACAAGAGCGCGTGCTATTGAAGATACAAGGGCTGGAAGTTTCGCCCCCTAAGAATTTCTAGAACAGTTCAAAACATTTGTCCAGAACATTCGAGAGTATTAGAGATCATTTCACAGCATTCCAGAACGCTCCGGTATGTTCTGGAATGTTCGGGAATGGTCTGGAACGTTCGAAAACATCCCGGAACATTCCAGAGTATTGTGGAGCATTCGAAATCATTCCACAACATTTCAGAATGTTCCGATATATTCTGGAATATTCGAGAGTCGTATCAACATTCTTCCTGAACATTCGAGAGTGTTCGAGATTATTCCACAACACTCTAGACAGTTCCGGTATATTTTGGAATGTTCAAGAATAGTCTGAAACGTTCGAAAACATCCCGGAACGTTCCAGATTATTATGGAATATTCAAGATTATTCCACAACATTCCAGAATATTTCGGCATGTTCTGGAATATTCACGAATAGTTTGAAACGTTCGGAAACATCTCGGAATATTCCAGATCATTGTGGAATACCCCATTTTCTACGTCACTGGATATTTTTGAAAAATTATACTTTCTTTGAATTTCTTGTTCAATTCAGAAAAAAAGTTACTGTTGTAAAATTTTGATTAAAGGCTTCATTGCTGAGATATTTGGGTTTGAAACTTTGGAAAACGCTTCGAAATCGCGACTTTCGAAGGCCTGAAAATTAAAATCCAAGAAAACTCATAATTCTTCAACTGGAATAAAATTTCTAGGTCGTTCAAGTTGATTTTGAAATTTTACAAAAGTAACTTTTTTTCTAAATTAAACAAGGAATTCGAAAAAAATATAGTTTTCTAAAAATATTCAGTGGCGTAGAGAATAGGGCGTGAGAAGTGAAACAACTTCCCCGTATCTACGCCACTGGACAATTTTGACAAAAGTTATTTACGTCAAGTGATCGGTATTTATTTCGTAAGTATTTGTGCCAAGCTCGGTAAAAATCGCTTTGATGATTTGGGAGTTATTGCAAAAAGAAGATTTTAAAAACTGAACTTTGAAGGGCTGTATCTCTCTTAGGAAGCGTTTTAGAAAAAAATTAATTATGCATGTCGACTTAGTTTTCGATGGACTATATCAAATGGTGAATTATTGCTACTGTAACCTGTACCACCCTGTATACACGTAAGCGAGGGCACTTTTTTTTGGAAATTTTGAAAATTGGATAGTTTTGCCCGTACATTTCCTCTTCGGAAGAGTTTCTGCTTGGAGGAAAAAATTAACTAATACCCGTTTCCGTCAACAACTTTCTAAGTCGCCTTAACAGCGAATGACGACGTCTGGTCAGGGCTGCCAACTGCTTGAAATGCGAAGGTCCCGTTATGCCAGTGAAAATGCACCAGAAAAGCAGTAGATTCGCGTGAACAAACGATCGCCGGTGGTGATGCAGCCGAAAATTTCTCGAATTGTAGGGGAGGGGGGGGACGTTGGGCAAAATGTCACTTTTTTGAAATTTTTTATTTTTTCTTTCGAAAATGCAAACGTGCTCCGCTCCCCTTGTTATTTCTCTACACCCCCTAGGGGGGGCACCCCCCTGGTTAAATTACTTCTGTTGTAATGAAAGAGATATGTTTTCTCAATAAATATGTTCAAAGTGAGATATTTTGAGAATGAAATACACATTTTGGAAATGGAGTTTTAAGAATGAACAGCATTCCATTTTTTTTAATCAAATCTTGCAAGTAGTACTTTATTCAGGAATAAAAAGATTTCCATTTTTTTTCAATGCATATTTTAAGGTGGTATTTTGAAACCCAAGCACCTACCTAGAATCAATTGAGAATTGATTCTCAGAAATGAAATACTTATGTAAATTCCAGAAAATGCTTTTGACAGTAAAATATTTTTGGATTGCTGAATTTTCAAAGGTAGAAACTTTCGAAAGAAATTGTGAATGAAATCCTAGGAAAATTCGAGGATAAATTTTTTTTTTTTTAATCAAAATCTCTATATCTCTTTCTCTCTATCTTTATTTTTGAGGGAGGAATATTGATACCCTGCGTATACAGCCCTAATGAACAGCAAGGAAGGTAAATTAATGAATAATTATCATGAAAATGAAAAACATAAACTAGGTTATTGTTCAAATCATCAAATCTCATCGGATGTTGGCTCGTGTTTCATTCAAGGACGGCATCACCATGTGAGACAGAGTTATACAATCATGAAGTGGTGAAGTGAGAGGGAGGGAAACGCACACCTTGGACTCGCTATGTTGCCTTATTCGTGCGCCAGGCAATGTAAAAAAATTAAAGCTCTTACAATTTGGCTGGCAAGCAAGTGATACAGTTGGTTTGGAGGTAGGTATGGCAAAAATTGTATTTTTAGTTCCTGAAATATTGACAAATTCAAAATATTTCACATATCATACTCTTTCTAATGATATTTTGGAAATCTATGACTGTTTTCATTACTTTCCATTCATAGGTTTTGATGAGAGAGGAGTGAGTACAAAGTTTCCCAGATTTGTAGGTTGGGAAACTACAGCCTTAAGGCTGTCATTTCCATCACACGGCTCGCTAGTCGAGTGAACTGCGTGTTTGCTCGGCAAGCAGAGCTCCTGGGTTCGATTCCCGGGCGTGTCAGGTCTGGGTGTTGTGCTGTGTAAACGGATTTTTCACTTGTATATCAACTAAAATAAATGCAGCAACTCCTATGGTGTAGAAATGCCGATAAGGAGGAAAACAAACTTAAAAAAAAAAAATTCCATCACAAGGACAGACTGTGGACTGCCGGCAGTGCGAAAGAGACAGATCGACTTTTGTGTCGTGACCTTCGGCTTAACCTGTCTGCCGAATAAAACGGTAAAAATTACTTTTCGAAAACTGGCAAAAAAATAGGAGTATTTTTTCGAATTGGAAAGAAAATTTTCCAACTTTTTTGGTCCTTACAAGCACCCGTCAAGCTTGAATTTCCAAGCACAATGACCAACTGCCGAGTTCTAGGAACTTTTGTGTTTTGACAAGAATTCGGATTGAATAAACCTGAAAACAAAAAACCGCGGACTTCTTTTTGAAATACTATAAAAATATTTCGCCTATAGGGTCCCTGCTCGGGTCCTTGGGCACCTATAAATCAACGATTTCCAGCGCCACTCGATGGAAAATCTTGAGAAATTCAGCTCGGAAAGTCACGCCGCCGATATTTCGCTTGGTGAGCCAATAACTCGGGAATTACCGCGGTTAGGTACCTACCATCCAAAAATGCGCCTCTGCTCCAACCGAGATAGCCCGATGCCGATTCTTTCCCCTTTGAGGTTAATAAGGCCATCTAAATATAGCGCAGTGTGGCGTTTTGAGGAGGCACACCACACGTTCCATGACCGGCGTGAAGTTCCCTTTTGCTGGCCAGTTTTCCCGACGACGTTTCCGAGGAAAAGGCCCCCGGCAGCCGGCGCAAAGTGAGTCGATTTTCATTTTGTACCTCAAGTTTTGCATTTTGTCGTGCATAATTGGCTTAAAATTGCGTCGAAACGGAGCAGAACGGGCATCGAAATTACGAAAACGGCAACTTTATTGATCTCGTTTGTTCTATATTTAGGTCCCCCGCTGAGGCGGCGGTTCCCAAACAAGCGACGGTCGCGCATCCAGCTGGCCGGCAGCGCGTATGCAAAATCCAGCAGGCGCGCGCGATGAGCACGCTTGATTTCGATTCGTTTCGTTTTGCCAACGACTTTTGTCATCGTAACGCTTTTCTCTTTTCTTTGAAAGTCAACAGAACAGAAGAGAATCTTCTTGCATTTATTAAGAATTACGTATAGGCCATGGTTTTTTTTTATAATATAATATAGTCAGTAGTTTACTATAATAAGTCTGATAAAATTGTGATTCGAGTGAAGCTGGGTTCCCAGATGCGAATATTCGGACAGAAAATGCGATTTTATATGTCGAATTTTGAATTCGAGGGCTCTGATTGGCCAATATGACGACTTTGACATTGAATTTCGCATTTTCTGTCCGAATATTTGCAACTGGGAATCCAGCTTGACTTGAGAGATTTTGTTTCTTAAGTTGTCAAATCTGAATCCACAGAACAGGGAAGCCTGAAAACTTTGCAAGTGCGGTTGAACTGCTGACGGTGCTATTTAGCACACGTGACTGAGAACACAAGATGATGTCGTCCGGGCTAGTTTTCGAACGCATTTTCGCACATTTTCGCTACAGATGGACGGAAAATTTTTGCGGGACGTGATGTCTGATGTTTTTTTCCGTATTACTGGAGACTTTAGGGCTCGATACCAAGTTGCAGGCGTGAAGTTTGGGACGGCGTAACTCGCCAAATACAACGGTCTGATTGGTTGGTATCCGCCTCGGTATCCGCCGTTGCTATGGTAACCGCACTTACGGCGGTCTCAGCTTGGTATCGAGCCGTAATAATTCAATAATACATAATAGTAATTTTTCCTACGACCACCTACGAAAGTGACCCCTTTCACACGCTATAGTAGACCCGAAAGTTGTCAATTACGTCAACCTATCCAACCTGTGCGTTATAGCCGTGCGTTATTATAACGCACAGTTCATTCGGATCACGAAACAATACCAATTTTACGACGATTCAATCACAATTTCAAAAAACCGGCTTTCAATACCACCCTAACTCTGATTCACAAGCAAACCAACAATAATTCGCACCTACGGGACTGGCCTCAGTCATGTCCTCTCAGCCGAAAGTATAGGTTTGACAAGTATGGCTTATATAACCTTATCGAAGGCCTAACCCTAGCGGTGAGATGTATAAAAATAAAAATCCTACATAATTTCCTTTCAACAACAGTAATTGTAAAGTTATGAATGAAATTCTCACCTACACTTTTGGTAGCAATGCAAATGTGACCACAAAATAATAAATGGGGATCTATTCAGAAATCTTGAGCTGCACCAGCCCCATCCAATTAGGATGTAAATACCTAAGTAAATACTTTGAATCAAGTTAACATACTAAAATGTCAAAATGACGATTGAAATGTCACTAATTTCATTATTGGATTTTCAATTTTCTCACAAGGAGACGGTTGTTAATAAATTAAGTCCCATACACCTGCTGATGACCAAAACGTACCAAACCCGGCTGGTAGCCGGGGTCTTAGGCCGCTATTGCTCTTTAAAGGGTGAAAGAAATTGTTCGTGTCCTTTATTAATGACGGTTTTGGCCGGCCGACGATAATATCCTGATAGCTTGATGGTGAGAGACGCCACCTCCGACCTTACCTGCTGCCACAGGCGCGTGGTGTGTGTCCAGCAGGCCCGAGCTCGATTCCTGCGATTTCCCGAATTTTCTTTGTGATGAAGATCATTTTTTATATTTTGAAAGCAATCAAAATTTGAAAGACTGGTTTTTGATGGGATTCTTGATTTTTTTGCGATAATTCGGTGTACCGCTCGCTTGTAAGATGCTCAAGCATAACAACAGCCACAGGCAGACTTGGTCAGAAAATAGCGGTGTTTTTCGTGAAAAAATTGAAATTTATGAAAAAATATCAGTATTGATAAATCTGGGTGGTCAGAGAAACGGTGTTTTCCAGGAAAAAATTGAAAATTGTGAAAAAAAAATATATTTTTGAAAATTTCAATTTTTGAAAATTTTAAATGCATACACATTTTCTTTATAAACCCATTTAAAATCACCCTCATTTATGTAATTATCATATTTATCCACTGGTTTTTATAAAATAAATGTTTACAGAAGAACACGAAAATGACGTCATTTGAATGTAATTTTCTCCCGGTCGTAGGAAAAATAGTGTACGTAACTCGCCGTAAAGTGTATTACTTTCATTCGTGTGATTTCTGCACTCGGCTGCGCCTCGTGCATTAACTTACACACTCATGCGTAACGTATCAATTTCCGTACTTGTTACGTAATGTACTATTTCGACCCGATTTTAATCTCATTTCAGTAGTTATTGGGATGGATCAAAAATAGGCTTCGACATTGACCGTTTACAAAAAATATGAATCTCAACTTTTCAAATGACGCCCTCTTTTCAAGAGTTCAAGAGTCAAGAGTCATGTTAGTCATCTCATAACTAAAAAACTTGTTGCCGTAGCTCAAAAAAAAGTCGCAATAGAAGCAGTACTTACCTTCAGTTTGCCATTTTTGCTCCTCTTGGGCTCCCTGGGGGGCGATTTTTTCTCATTGCCGCCAGGGCCGTATTCAAGTTGAAAAATAGCTCATGTACATTATATTATAAGCTGGTGCTTCATTATTGCGTGAAGTGTGCGTATCATTCCCAGAAAAAAAAATGAAACAAAAAATGGGAGAAATTCAAATAGCTGATTGTTTTCTCTAAAGTGAACATATTCTTGGGGTTATAAAAAAAATTGACGTATTCGACTGTTTTAGGAGTGTGAAAAAGAAAAAAAATGGACACGGATATCCTGGACGGGATCCCGGAGGATGATGTGGAGATCATAAAGTCGAACAAGGGAGGTCTCAAAGTCATCCATAAAGGCTACATGTACACGGTGCACAAGAAGAGGCAGTGCGGCGGAATAAGATGGCGCTGTGCGCAACGCAGTCTTCATTGCAAGGTAATGTTTTCTTGAAATTTAAAAATATATACCTATAACGTTTAAAATATATCTTCCTCAAAAGAATTTTCGAAATATTTTTTCCTCAAAAAAATTTTCGAAATTTTTTAATCTCTGAAATTGACTTTAAAAATATGTAATTTCCAAAATACCTTTCTCAAAATAGTTATTTTATTATTGAAAAAAGATTTGGGAATACTTGGCACCCTTGAAAAAATTTTTTTTCCAAAATACCTTGTCCTCAAAACAAAATTTCCTTCCAAAATATGTATGTAAAAACGGATATTTTTCGCTCCTGCAATATCACTTAGAAGATTTAGTGTGGAAAAAAAAACGAAAAAAAACGCGCCATCAGCGTCCTAGGCACAGATAATTTGGACGAGATTTTTTCTTTTCTTTAGCATGCTTTTTTTTTCTTTCTTTGTATTTATGATATTTATACACTCAAGAAATATAAAGTCTATCATAAACTAAAAAAAAAAAGATTTATTGGAAAAACTGAATACTTTTTGTTTTTGAAAATTCATTTTTAAATTACAACATATTTTTTTCCTCAAAATCTCACTTCCAAAATATTTATCAGAAGCAAAATCTCTTAAAAATCAATTGAAAAATAATTTTTTTCATCCTCAAAATATTCCTTTTAGAGAAAAAAATTGAAAAGATTTGGAATTGTCGAACTTTCAAAATATTTTATTCTCATTCTTCTTCAAAATTCCTTCACAATCAGCATCCCAAAATATTATGCAGGGTGTTACACTTTTTTTCTCAATATATTTTGAAGATGGAGAGCATAAAAAAATGAGTGGTCTCGAAAAAATCAATATCGGAAACGCTTTTAACGGAGATAGAGGCTTCCAAAGTTGGGTTTTGAAGATGTTTTTTTTTGTTATACCTAATTTCAAATTTATTCACTGGATTTTGACCAAATTTGGTATACAAAGTAAGTTGATGCATACCTACAAGCTGGTCATCTAAACACTTTTGTCACATTAATGAAAGTTGTCATTTTTAATTCATTTTTTCAAATTCTTCATTTCTCAAATTTGTCTTTACATATCAACTTGTCTTTACAATTGTGTGGAGTTGACAAGGGTTAATAAAGACAAATTTGAGTAATGCCTCCACTATTAGAGCATCAATCAAACTTTTTCATTTCTTGGTTTTTTGTTTTGGCGAAAGTATCTATACTTATTTTTTGATGCTCTATCATTTCCTGAAATATTAACAAGAAAAGTGGAACACCCTGTTAAAAACAGAATTCGAGAAATTTCCTACTTTCAACAACTTCTCCCAGTTATAATGTCGCTTTCAAACTATTTTAATCTCAAGAACATTTTTATCGGAATATTTTTCACTTTTGAAAATCATTTGTCAAAAATAGGTACTTTGGTTCTCAGAATATTATAATTGAAATATGTATTTCATTGAAAAAAATCGGAATCCTTTTTTATTCCTGAAAATTCATTTCCTAAATATTTTATCCTCACAATATCACTTCCAAAATATTTCAGAATAGGTATTTCTCGCTTCTAAGAATGCAATTTTTTGATATATTCCATTCTCTAAAATTCATTTAAAAAAAAATTCTCTCAAAACATTTCTTTTGGAAATTTTATGCTTCAAAAATTCCAAAAACAAGTGGAGAAGACTACCCTATTCACACGTTATCAAAAATTCATTTTCCAAATAATATTTTTCTTGAAAAAACTTTCCGGAATTGTCTGTTTCTCACTCTCAGAAACTCATTTGTGATTTTTGGGCAATATTTCACTCAAAAATTATTTTTTCAGATATTCTTTAATCTCAAAAATTCATTTTTGAAATATCTTCTGATACAAAATATCACTTTCGATTTTTTTTTCTCAAAAATTTGCAAACTTGAAGTGGAGAACTGAACCGCAGTTCCTCAAATCTTTCATTCAGAAGTGCCAAAATGATTTTTTAGTTTTCCATTATTGGAAATATTGGCCAAAGCATTTTTCAGAATATTTTTCCGTCCCAAGAATCTAATTTTTTCATATATATTTTTCATTCTCAAAAATTCATCTGTATTATCATTTCCCCAAAACATTTTTTGTCGAAATTTTATGCTTCTTTCCCCAAATTTTCCACCTTTCAGAAACTTTCGGGAAATATTCTTCCCATTCATCACTGTCAGAAATTCTTTTTTTTCAATTCTCTCCGCAAAATATCACTTCAAAACTATTTTTTCCAAAAACATTTTTTTGGAACATTTTTCGTTTGAAAGTCGATTTCCAAAATACTTTGCTCCCAGAATAACATTTCCAAAATTCATATAAATATTTTAATCTCTATTTTAAACTTTTTTTCAAGATTTCAATCACTTTCAAAATATGTCACTCAACAATCTTCTTTTCAAATGTTTCTTATTGTCAAAAATTATCATTGAAATATCTCCTGGTCTTGAAATATCACTTTTAAAATTTTTTTCTCAGAAAGAAATTATAAATATTTTTCGTTCTCAAGAATTTATTTGAGAAATAAATGGAGTGTTTGCAAACTGGAAACAGAAAACTGAACCGCAGTTATGGAAATGCTTCAGAAGTGCCGGAAACATTTTTTCAGGTTTTTCATTTCAAGGAATAGGTATTGGCCAAAGAATATTTGAGAATATTTTTTTAAATCTAATTTTTGATACCTATTCTCAAAAACTATTTTTTCAGATTGTTTCCTCAAAATATTTTTTTTGAAATAATAATATGGTTTCAAAATTCTTATTCCAAAATACTACATTTTCAGGAAAAAATATCATGATTTTTCACAATTTCTCATTCAGAAATTTATTTCACTCAATTTTTCTCGAAAAATACCACTTGAACAATATTTTATACCCAAAAAACTTTTCCGGGATATTTTTCGTCAGAGAGTTGATTTCCAAGATACCTTGCTCTCAGAATATCATTTTCAAAATATTTTTTTTTAATTTTTTCACCTTCAAGTTTTTGGTTTTCAAAATACCTGTTCCGTTTGAACTATTCTTTATTATCAGAATCTAATTTTTGAAATATCTCCTTGTATGTCACTTCCGAAATATTTTTTCCTCTCATTCTCACTCCTCTTCATTCTTTCCAAAATAATAAAGTGTGTTCCCTCGAACTTTTTCCCCCAAATATTATGCTTTAAAAAAAAAATTCAGAACATTCTATTTGCAGAAAAACTTTCAGGAAGTAAGTATTTTTGTATTTTCCACTCCCAGAAATGTATTGTACTTCTTTTTTTTTTTCGCAAAATATCACTTCAGAAATATTTTATACCCAAAACATTTTTTCGAGATATTTTTCGTTCCAAAGTTCAAATCCAAAATATGTATTTTTAATCGCTGAACTTTCTTTCAAGATTTCAATTCCCCTAATATAACTTGGAAAATATTTCACTCAAACATTTTTTTTTATTCTTTATTCTCCAAAAATTATTTTTGAAATATCTTCTGGTCGCAAAATATCACTTGAAATATATTTTTCCTAGAAAAAAATTCCGAAATATTTTTTGTTCTCAACAATTCATCTTCAAAATATTTGAATGTATGCATTTGCAAACTCAAAGTGAAAAACTGATCCGCTTGCAGTTATAGAAGTCTTTAGAAATGCCGGAAAGAAAATTGGAAAATTTGTAGGTTTTCTATTTTTGGAAATATTGTTCAAATATTTAAGAATATGTCTCGATCCAAGAATCTAATTTTTTGACATACATACAAGGTGTTTACGAACTTGGGGTAGAAAACTGAACAGCAGTTAGAAAAATGCTCCAAAAGTGCCAGGAAAATGTTGGAATTCTTTTTATTACTTTAATTTTTGGGAATATGGAGTGTCAAAAGGTAGTCCCTTCCATTTCCGTTACTTTGGAAGATTCTAGTACCTAAACTATTTGCACCAGACCAAAAAGCTAATGTTTTGAACCTTTGAATGTGTTTTGTAATTTTATTCAGCGTACAGGGTGAGTCATACCTAGATCTCAAAAATCTATTTTTCGCCAAAAATGCCAGTGAAAAGTTCAAGAGGTTATAAAACTGATGTAGAGTAACAAATAACACGAATAGTTCCCATATGACATTTTCTGCATGCATTTTTGAAGAAAACTGGATTTTTAGGATCTACGGTTCACCCTGTATAGTGAATAAAGCAACAAAACATATTGAAAGGTTCAAAATAATTGCTTTTTGGTCTGTTGAGAAGAATTTACAAAAATCTTCCAAAATAACGAGAATAGAGGTGGTCGAGGAACCACATTTGACCTTCCATATTTTCAAAAATGAACCCCTGAATTCTTAGCGCATTTTCGTAAGAAAATGACGCTTATATGGCCAGTTTGTCTGTTTCTCCGTGTGTCTGTCTGTCTGTCTCTCTGTCTGTCTGTCTCTCTGTCTGTCTGTCTTTCTGTCTGTCTGTCTGTCCGTCCTTCCGTCTGTCTGTCTGTCTGTCTGTCTGTCTGTCCGTGTAGAAATTAAGAAGTTGTACTCCTCCTCGGGAAATAAAGTTAGAGCCTTGGAACTTTTTTTGAATGATAGCTGATGTCCGCAAAGGTGGCCAGTGAGCGGATTGGATTTCATGCTTGCGCCGCCATCTTGACCGCCATATTGTAATTTCTTATTAGTGAAACGATTTTCATGGAACTTGGAACTTATTCTTGTCTTGTATGAACATTCTTGTATGAACGTCACTTGTTATCATTCTTATTTTCAAGCTAAATTCCATGATTCCGCCGCCATCTTGGCCGCCATATTGAAATCTCTCATCAGTGGAACGATTGTCATGAAACTTGGAACTTATTCTTGTCTTGAATGAACATTATTATTTTCAAGCTGAAATTTCATGATTTTGCCGCCATCTTGGGCCTTTATATTGAAATCTGTTATTAGTGGAAGGATTGTCATGAAACTTGGAACTCACCCTTGTCTCGTATAATCATTCTTATTTTCAAGTTGGATTTCATGATTTCGTCGCTATCTTGGCCGCCATATTGAAATTTCTCATTAGTGAAACGATTGTCATGAAACGTGAAACTTACCCTTGTCTCGTATGAACATTTAATTTTCAAGCCGGACTTCATTTCTGTCAGTGACAGATCTGCACTGAGAAAATGCACTATTGCGACTCACGCACGTGAGGGGGTATTCACTTGTTTTCAACATTTTTCTGAAACTTTTGAAGCAATTCCATAATTGCGGTTTATTTTTCACTCAAAGTTTGCAAACACCCTGTATTTCATTCTCAAAAATTCATTTGTAGAATATTTTTTCGAAATTTTGGTCAAAGGTATTTTTCGAGCCTTCTGTTCTCGTTATTTAAGACGATTTTGGTAAACTCTTTTCACAGAATAAGAAGGATTTTTTCCAACTTTCGAAATTCATTTTACAATACCTACAGGGTGAGTCATGGAATTTGAAAACCCAGTTTTCTTCAAAAAACTTCTGCAAAAGATTCCAAAGGCTCAAAAATTCTGACGTATAATTTTATTGCAACCTTCAAGCGTGAAGAACTGGATCGAATCAACTTCAGAATAGATATTTGATATTTCAAAAAGTGGCAACACTTTTGTGAAGACCTTCTCGAGCAAAACAAACTAATGAGTACAGTTTTTCCAGGGTAGCATTTCCACAGGGCGAGAGGGCCCGCCGAAAATCAACATGCCCCACAACCACCTGCCGGACCTTCACTCCGTGGCCTTGGCGCGGGGCAGGCAGACAGACGATCTGCTGGCGTTCACTCAGCAAATCATGGACATCAAACTCGAAGAGCAGCCAGATGCCCCCGGTAAGTTTACAAAACCAAAGTTTGAACAAAATCCCAATCATACTCACCCCAAAAGTGATAAAACGGCAGCATTGACTGCCGCAATAGCTACATGTAGCATGAAAACTTCCCTGAGTATCCTCGGGTTCCACCAAACTTTTATCAACGCGATAACTTTGTCACTCTGATAGTAACTAAGCAACTGGTCATCCTATTGGCTGGTGCATAGCAACTATCAGCGTGATAGATTTAATCTGCTCTTAAAATTTTGGTGGAACCCGAGGTATGCCTTGCGATTTCCGTGGACAAGATACAGGCGTTTCAGTATTGTGATTCTTACATCTACTCTTTTGACCCTGACGAGGAGGGACTAGACGCCCTCGAAAGCAGTCAGTGAGTCTACATCGCAATTAACACTTGTGGGAAGACTTTGAGCAACCCACAATCTGCATAGTCAAGTATACAGGCTGTCCTAGCTAGAACAACCCAGCGCAATTTCCTCAGAAAATGTCGAGGCAACAAAAAAAATTTCTCAATTGGGAGGAAGCCTGACCTTTTTGCTTTCTTTTGAGGGGGCGCCGATGCTTGTAGGTGCTCTAGTTTCCAAGAAAATGCAATTTCAATCGGGCGAGTCACAAGAATTCGAAAATTCATGACCGACAAAATAAAATACTCCAGATGAAAAAAATCCTCTTTCTCTGGGCTTTCCATTGATGTGTCGCTGATGTCTGTACCTGGTCCAGTAAGCCAGATATTCTGTCTTACATTCCAGAAAACACAATAATCGGAATTCATGACGTCACCGATCACACACTTGTTGATTTTAACATCAGCCAGCATTCATTGCCATGGCGAGTCCAGGTATGGTAAGTGAAAAAGTCCTGGTAACGGCTAGTGTTGAAATCAACAAGAGTGTGATAGGTGACGTCATGGATTCCAATTATTGGCTTACAGGACCAGGTACAGACACCAGCGACACATCAATGGAAAGCCCAGAGAAAGAGGATTTTTTTTTCATCTGAAGTATTTTGTTTTGTCGGTCATGAATTTTTGATTTCTTGTGACTCGCCCGATTAAAATTGCATTTTCTTGGAAACTAGAGCACCTTAGACCATCGCCCCCCCCCCTGCAAAAAAGGAAGCTAAAAGGTCAAGCTTCCACCCAATTGATTTTTTTTTGTTGCCTTGATATTTTCCGAGAAAATCGCGCTGAGTTCTTTTAGCTGGGACCCCCTGTATAACAAACCCACTGAGTGATGGCGAAGAAATTCTTAAGAATTAGGAATACACTCAGTTTAAACTTTTCTTCTTAAGCTTTCATCAGAAGCCCAAATGTTGCGTATTCATCAAGAAATAAGGCCGCTGGCGCTAAAACTGTTTGCGTTTTTATTTTTGACAAATGGCCCAACTACTATATACTTAGGAGTTTACTATGTAGCCACCTTATAGCCTAGCTTCTTTTTAGTTTATTTATTCACCGTTGAAAAACTTACCTATCTAGTTTATCTTACCACTGCAGTTAAACGAGAGTGTCGACATTTCATAAATATTTTCTATGCTTGTTAATATTTGTTCCTACGAGAATGGGACTTGGGAGGATATGGTGATCGATAGAGCGATTGAGACTGAAGTGTTGACATCTTGAGGTGCTTTTTATCAAAATTCCATTTCACAATACTTTTAACAATACTACAAATTAAAAAAAAAACTAGTCTTTTGAACAAGTGAGTATTATTGAATGCTATTTCTGTTCTGACCAAAAAGACTTCACAATAATAATAATTACTGCACCATTACAGTTTTCGTCAAGGATATCGCCAACATTTCACATTTGAATGAAGTTATCATACATTTCTTTAGTTTTTATACTGTTCTGCTGCTTCATTTTATTTTGAGGTGTGACCAACTGGAAGTCTTTTTGGCGCAAAGGACAGCGTACAGTAGTGTGATTCATCTCAAAGATTTCCAAAAAGGCTTAGTCTCGTTCAACTCCTATGTTTTTTTTTCAATCACTTTGTTTTGCTTGATGACCTTCTTTGCGACACTTTCCGTTGGTGACACGTGTATTCGTGACATATGTATCTTTACATTGTCTTTCCGGTAAGTTTTATAGGAGCATTTGTCGCATTTATGCCATTCAATTTCTTTTGGATTGGCATGTTGCAGAATGTGCCTTCTCAAATCAGGTTTACGTTTAGTTTTGAACGAGCAGTTATTGCATTTGTACCAATCAATTTCTCCACTGGTAGCGTGTGTAAGCATGTGCTGTTTCAAGTATCTACGCTTCTTGGTTTGGTAGGAGCATTTGTCGCATTTCTGCCATTCAATGTCTTCTGGATTAGCATGTGTTAAGGTGTGATTTCTCAAACTGGTTTTATGTTTAGTTCTGAACGAGCATTTATTGCATTTGTACCAATCAACTTCTTCACCGAGAGCATGTGTTATCATGTGCTGTTTCAGATTGCTTTTTTGCTTAGCCCGGAAGAAGCATTTGTCACAGTTGTGCCATTCAATATCATCGTGTCTGACATGTTCCAGCGAGTGTACTTTCAAACAGCGTTTGTGTTTAGTTTTGAACGAACAATTTTCACAGTTGTACCAGACGACATCTTCAGGATTAGCGTGTTGCAACATAATATGCCGCTTGAGTGATCCTTTGTATTTGGTTGTAAAGAAGCACATCGCACAATGATATGTGATCGATGGCATTGCAGCACAGTCGTTATGATTTCTTTCCGATTTAATTGGCTGGGAACCAAACGCGTCTTCGCCTTTCACTCCTGTAGCTCTTCCCACCATTTCACAGAACTCATAATGCTTCGCAGCAGGCAAGATAGAGAAAGCCTTGAATTTGCAACCTGAGAAGCAACCGAATTCTTCACAATACCCATCATCTTCATGGACCGTCTCGTCTCCCTTGAGCTTGAGCTTGTGTACTCGAACGCAATGTTCGTATAGATCTAGTTGATAGAAACTTTTGAATTTGCACTTATTACAACAGTGTGGGCCAGGTTCGAAGATGGCGTGGAACAATTCCGCTTGGTAAATTGTTTCGTGTTGTCTTCGGATGTGATGGTCAAGTTGAAAACTCCACTGGGTTTCATAAGGACATTGTGGACATCCGAATGTTGTTGTTGCCGCCGTCTTCAGTTGTTTCAACCTACATTTATTCGATAAGTTAGTGTATAGTGCAAAAATAGTACGGGTACGCAACTTACATGGTGAATATTGGATCTTCTTAGTTAGACTTCAAAACTCATAAAAGTTTTGGTTTCGAGTTAGGTTCTGTTTTCTGTTGATTCGCACTGATGAAGATATAGGTAGGTAAGTACCCCGAGTCCGGCCCTGGCATTTGTTGTGACAGCTGGCCTGCGTCACTGTGTGCAATAAATTGGAGAATTTCTAAGGAAAAAGTTGAAATTAATGACTCAAACCTGCACCTCATCGGAGCTGATTTGCGGAAACACTGTCGTGAGTACTTGCGTGCCCGCAATTGCGATTTTGATGCACTCAATTGATTAAAACAGCTTCGTGAAAACACCTAAAGTCGTTATCTGTGAAACCACACCATCGCGCTATCAGCAGCAGACAAAAAACACACAGACCCGTACTCGGAGAAATTCCGGGGGGGACCGCGACCGTCCACCGCGACATTTCTACCGCGCCACCCCAGTGCCCACTGGGGGCACTGGGCGTCGTCGATCTACAACCCCTGAACCCCTCCGACGGGGGAGAATCCAGCATGTCGCTGCAGCAAGGACCAAGACAACAACAGCAGTCGGAATCGCCATGGAAAATCGTTGAGAATCGCAAAAGAGGCCATGGTAGCCCAGAAGAAAAAACACGTCAAGTAAAACAAAAAAAAATTGATGAATACATTACTTCATCAATAGTTTCAAACAGGTACGCACCGCTTGAAACATTGAACGAGGAATCAACTACAGAAAACAAAAAAACAGTCGTAGCTGAAAAAGCACCGAAACCTGCTCCGTTTGTAGTACCTGACGTAAACGACCTATCTCTGCTGAGGAAAGATCTTGATACCATCTGTAAAGAAGACTATACACTCCAATTGATGTATAATAAACAAGTCAAAGTTCAGCCAAAATCATTAGACGCGCACGCCAAAATACTGGAATTCTTTACCGCAAGCAAGCAGTCATGTCACACATATCAGTTGAAAAAAGACAAGCTATTTAGAGTGGTACTGCGTGGCATGCATTACTCCTGCAGTTGTGACGAAATAAGGGCAGCCTTGGGGGACCTTGGACACGAAGTTGTTAATCTGACAAATGTTAGACACCGCGTCACAAAGGAACTGTTATCGTTATTCTATGTGAACCTTAAGCCAGCAGAAAACAACAAAAAGATATACGAAGTCCAATATCTATTGAATTCCAAAATCTCGTTTGAACCTCCATATAAAAAACGGGAAATACCTCAGTGTACACGCTGCCAATCATACGGACACACAAAATCCTATTGCTTTCGGAAGCCACGATGCGTGAAATGCGGACTTGACCACTTCACAACTGAGTGCAAAAAGTCGAAGGATACCCCTGCCAAATGCGCTCTATGCAGTGAACCACATCCTGCTAACTACAAGGGCTGCATGGTGTACAAGAACAAGCAACAACGCATGTTTCCAGCGTTGCGACCGAAACAGCTACAGCAACAAAACGCAGAGACTCCAAACGTTGAATCAAGCGGCACCTCAACATCAGCACCAAGAAGTTCAGCTAGACCTGGGGTATCGTTTGCACAGGCGTGCGAGGGTTCCCAGCAGCCGCAACAGACGAACAACTCAGGAAGTCAGCCACAAGATAATTCAAACATCTCTCGCCTGGAAAGTCTAATCAATAAATTCATGGAACGCATGGACCAAATGCTTTCTTTGATTACTGAGCTTGTCAAAAAAATTAAGTAATGTTAACGAACATAAAAATCGCAGTCTGGAACGCCAACGGATTAGCTCAGCATACCCTCGAGCTTAAACATTTCATTGCACAACACGACCTGGACATAATCCTAATATCCGAAACTCATTTCACCGTCAGAAGCTACATGAAGATACCCAAATACACCATATATCATACACGTCACCCAGATGGAACAGCTCACGGGGGAACAGCTCTCATTATACGAAATTCAATTAAACATCACGAAATCCCTGGATACAACACACACTACTTACAGGCCACAAGTGTAGTCATAAATGACTGGAGAGGACCCATCACCGTCTCGGCAATTTATTGTCCTCCTAAGCACATCATTCGACACGACAGTTTCTCTGAATTCTTTGATTCACTTGGAACTCGATTTGTCGCAGCGGGAGACTACAATGCAAAACATCAAATGTGGGGATCCAGACTTGCTACACCCCGTGGAAGAGAGCTCCTGAAAGCAATGAACAAAAATAACCTGCGCCATCTTTCTACCGGCCAACCCACATACTGGCCTACAGATCGAAACAAAACTCCGGATCTGATCGATTTTTGCGTCGTCAAGGGAGTGGCCGGTAACTACCTGAAGATCGAGTCTTGCCTGGATCTCTCCTCTGATCATTCGCCCCTCTTGGTGAGCCTGAGTGCTCAAGTAACACAAAAACCAAGAAATCCAACACTATCGTCTAGAAAAACCGACTGGCATCAATTCAGGGGCGAACTGGAGCGGGAGATTTCGCTGGACGTTTCTTTGAGGACGGCAGCGGACCTGGAGGAGGCAGTGGAATACTTAACAAGATCCATACAGCGAGCAGCATGGAACGCGACACCAGAACAATCCGAAACTTCAACATCATCGGACAAGTACCCCGAGAACATCAGAAGATTGGTAGCCATAAAAAGAAGAATCCGAAGAGAGTGGCAAAGAAATCGAGATCCCAGGTATAAAACTCAGCTCAATAATACAACCAAAAAGTTGAGCGGCATGCTTCAGGAATATAAAGACCAATGCATCAAAAACTACCTCGAGATGCTATCACCAACGGAAGCTTCCAACTACAGCCTATGGAGAGCCACAAAAAAACTGAAGCAACCAACTCAAACGATCCCACCAATAAGGAAGAGAGATGGAACCTGGGCACGGAGCGACACGGAAAAAGCGGAGAGGTTTGCCGAACACCTTGGAGAAGTTTTTGCGCCCTTCCCTACACAGTCGGCGGATGAGGAAGCGGCAATCCAGCAATTTCTGAGGTCGCCTGGTCGAGAATTTCTCCCAATCAAACCAATAAAAATAAATGAACTCAAAACCGCGATGCGCAAACTCGACCAGAGAAAATCTCCAGGGTATGACCTCATCTCCGCTGGGGTCTTGAGAGAGCTGCCTACTAAAGCCCTGAAACTTATACTCTACATCTTCAATGCTGCTCTCAGGCTGGGCCACTTTCCATTCCAATGGAAGGTGGCACAGATTATCCTCATTCTGAAACCTGGGAAGACACCGGAGGCGGCCGCTTCCTACAGACCAATAAGTTTACTACCGGTGCTGTCAAAAGTGTTGGAGGGGTTGTTTTTGGCCCGGATGCGCCCTTTAATTGCTGGTGGTGGACTCATCCCGGACCATCAGTTCGGCTTCCGACGGGGGCACTCTGCTGTCGAGCAGGTACATAGAGTGGTAGATCACATATATCGAGATTTCGAGGCGGGAAGGAGCTGCTCGGCGGCATTTCTCGACGTATCACAGGCGTTCGACAGGGTGTGGCACGATGGTCTGCTCTTCAAAATCAAGAGACGGCTTCCGCACCAGTTCTTCAAATTCCTGGAATCATTCTTATCAGAGAGAACTTTCCAAGTGAGGATCCAGCAGCACCTCACAGACCTATACCCCGTGGGGTCGGGGGTTCCGCAGGGCAGCATTTTGGGGCCGGTTCTGTATGCCCTGTACACAGCTGATCTTCCCTCGATGGCCGGAGTCACCGTGGCGACTTACGCCGACGACACCGCAATCCTGGCATCGGATAGAAACCAGGCAGCTGCATCGCGGAGGCTGCAAAGTAGTCTGGATGAGGTGCAGAGGTGGATGCTGAAGTGGCGCATAACGGCGAACGCAACGAAGTCGACACATGTCACCTTTACATTGCGGCATGATGCTTGTCCACCGGTGACACTGGGAGGATGTCCTTTACCACAGGCAGACAGTGCAAAGTACCTGGGACTACACCTAGATAGACGGCTGACCTGGCAAAAACATGTCTGGACAAAGAGGAAACAGCTGGGTATAAGAGTGAGGCAGATGGACTGGCTGATCGGAAGAAGATCCAAGTTATCCATGGAAAACAAACTGATCTTGTACAAGGTGTCGCTAAAACCCATCTGGACTTACGGGATCCAGTTGTGGGGGTCTACATGTAACTCCAACATCGAGATACTGCAGAGATTTCAGTCAAAAACCCTAAGATCAATTTTGAATCCACCTTGGTATACAACAAACAAAGAAATCCACCAATATTTGGACATTGAAGAAGTCAACGCAGTGATAACAAGATTGAGCCAATCGTACATCAGTCGCCTGGACGGCCACCCGAATTCTCTAGCGAGGAATCTCTTGAGGGTCTCAGGGAACAGAAGACTTAAGAAGTGTAGACCGATGGACTTGCCTGCGCGATTTTTGTGATCCGCCGTTTCACGTTGAAGGGCTGTGTTGTCATCAAATCAACATAAATTCGCGTTTGTGTTGTGTCTGGGTTTTTGTTGGGTGCGTCAGTGGACGGACTCCATATCAAGTCATGTAAACTGTTTTATTTTATTTTGTTGTATTGTTTATTTTATATATACATAAGTTTTACTAAATATCTTTACCGATAGATTGTAAAATATTCCACAGCTGTCAAATAAAAAAAAAAAAAAAGTACCCCGTTATCAGCTACATAAGAAACAGTCATGGTACTCACCAGAATGGAACTAATAAAATAATGTTAGGTAGTGGAAAATATTGATTAGAACAACGAACATCTTATATACAGGATGGCTCAACCAAACAACGAAACCGACAGATTCTCCTGCATTTGCCCTAGTGGAAGCGGTACACATCTAAAAACACATCTATACCGCACTTTGGAGTGCAGTAACGAGATTTTGTATGGGCATACTTTATACCGAGACAAGCGATTTGACCCGCAGCACTCGATATTTTGTCCCTTAGGGAGCCAATGGGAGCCCTCCAAATTTTCAAGATGCAAGAACTTTCACATGACGATCATTGAGTATCGTCACGTATGTCATAAGTGAAGCTTACGGGTCTATTGAAAATGTTTTCACCATATGTTGTCGTGTCCGATTCATTCTTCACACTTGAAAAAAATATTCTTTGGCAGAGGTCAAAAAAAACTGTTTTTATTTTTTCTTCTATGCAAGGAGACGATAAATTCATATGTTCTGTTGCGTTTTCAACTAAATCGCATTTCCTAAACCCAATTATGAAGTAATTTTTCTTGTGATGGTATTTTTCAAAGAAGTAGTGACCTCTTCAGTACCTCTTTTCTTAGAGCATTTCTTTCTATGTCCCCACTGGATATCACTCGTAATTTTTGCAGGAAGGGAGACCTCGAACTCTTTTCTTGGTAGTTGCGAAGCAACATGACTATAAAACGCCCAAGGGAGCCCAAATAGAATTTTTTTCTGCTGGGCCGTTCAACTTACGATATTTTGATTTTGTAGTAGGAGAGACGCGAACGAATATTCAATCCAGCCTGCAGGCGCAGGCAATTTGGTTTCAACAAAAAATGTTCTTCCATGCCGTGTTTTATTGCAGTACAACAAAACGCAGAGTTGTCAGGTATATGTGGGTATATTTTCCGGTGAAACTTATTCACCTGGACTAGATCTCATCTATTTACGCGTCTCCCTTACTACAAAATCAACATGCCAAAAATTAGACGGTCCAGCAGAAAAATTTTTTTTAGGGCTCTCTTGTGCGTTTTGAAGCAATGTTGCATGGAAATTACTAAGAAAACAGTTCAAGCAACTCATATCTGCGAAAATTGACAGTCTTATCCAATAGGAACATTGAAAAAAATGCAGTTGAAAAAGGTGTACTGAAGAGGTCACCTCTTCTTTGGAAAATGATATTGCGAAAAAATTGTCTTCATATTTGGGCTTACGGAACGCGATTTAGTTGGGAACGCAACAAAACATATGAATTTATCGTTTCCTTGCACAGCAGAAAAAATAAAAACAGTTTTTTTGACCTTTGCGGAAGATTTTTTTTGTAAATGTGTAGAATGAATCGGACACGACGACATTTGATGAAAACATTTCCAATAGACCCGTAAGCTACACTTATGACATACATGACGATGCTCAATGATCATTTTGTGGAAATTCTTGCATCTTGAAAATTTGGAGGGCCCCCATTGGCCCCCTAAGGGACAAAATATCGAGTGCTGCGGGTCAAATCGCTTGTTTCGGTATAAAGTACGCCCATGCAAAATCTCGTTACTGCACTCCAAAATGCGGTATGCTTTTGCGTACCGCTCCCACTATGACCTTTAAGCTTTCTTTTGAAGGGGCGTCGATGCTTGTAAGTGCTCTAGTTTCCAAGAAAATGCAATTTCAATCAGGCGAGTCACAAGAATTCAAAAATTCATGACCGACAAAGCAAAATACTTCAGATGAAAAAAATCCTCTTTCTCTGGGCTTCTCATTGATGTGTCGCTGATGTCTGGACCTGGTCCAGTAAGTCAGATATTCTGTCTTACAGTCCAGCGAACACAATAATCGGAATTCATGACGTCACCGATCACACACTTGTTGATTTTGCCAGTATTCATTGCCATGCTGAGTCCAGGTATGGTAAGTGAAGAAGTCCTAGTAATGGCTAGTGTTCAAATCAACAAGTATGTGATCGGTGACGTCATGGATTCCGATTGTCATGGATTCCACCCTATAACACACTCATTGGGAGATGGCAAAGAAATTCTCAATAATTAGGAATACACTCAGTTTAAAGCTTCTTTCTTCAGATTTCATCGGAAGCCCAAATATTACGTATTCATCAAGAAATAAGGCCGCTGGAGCTTGATGCATTTGCGTTTTTATTTTTGAAAAATGGCCCAATTACTACTTAGGAGTTTACTATGTAGCCACCTTATAGCCTAGCTTTTTTTTAGTTCATTTATTCACCGTTGAAAAACTTACCTATCTAGTTTATCTTACCACTGCAGTTAAACGAGAGTGTCGACATTTCATAAATATTTTCTATGCTTGTTAATATTTGTTCCTATGAGAATGGGACTTGGGAGGATATGGTGGTCGATAGAGCGATTGCAACTGAAGTGTAGACATCTTGAGGTGCTTTTTATTAAAATTCCATTTCACAATACTTTTAACAAAACTACAAATTAAAAAAAAAACTAGTCTTTTGAACAGGTGAGTATTATTTTATGCTATTTCTGTTCTGACCAAAAAGACTTCACAATGATAATAATTACTGCACCATTACAGTTTTCGTCAAGGATATCGCCAACATTTCACATTTGAGTAAAGTTATCATACATTTCTTCAGTTTTTATACTGTTCTGCTGCTTCATTTTATTTTGAGGTATGATCAACTGAAAGTCTTTTTGGCGCAAAGGACAGCATACATTTGTGTGATTCATCTCAAGGATTTCCAAAAAGGCTTAGTCTCGTTCAACTTTCATGTTTTCTTCAATCACTTTGTTTTGCTTGATGACCTTCTTTGCGACACTTTCTGTTGGTGACACGTGTTTTCGGGACATATGTATCTTTACATTGTCTTTCCGGTAAGTTTTATAGGAGCATTTGTCGCATTTATGCCATTCAATTTCTTTTGGATTGGCATGTTGCAGGATGTGCTTTCTCAAATCAGCTTTACATTTAGTTTTGAACGAGCAGTTATTGCATTTGTACCAATCAACTTCTTCGCAGAGACCATGTGTTAACAGGTGCTGTTTCAAGCTTTGCTTATATTCAGTTATGAACGAGCATTTATTGCGTTTGTAACAATCAACTTCTTCACTAGAAGCATGTGTTAAGATGTGTCTGCTGAAACTTCTTTTATGTTTAGTTTTGAACGGGCATTTATTACATTTGTACCGATTAGCTTGTTCGCTGGTAGCATGTGTTAACATGTGTTGTTTCAAATTGCCGTTTTGTTTAGTTTTGTACGAGCATTTATTGCATTTATGCCATTCAATTTCTTCTGGACTGGCATGTGTTAACATGTGCTGTTTCAAACTTCTTTTGTGTTTAGTTTTGAACGAGCAGTTATTGCATTTGTACCAATCAATTTTTTCACTGGTAGCGTGTGTAAGCATGTGCCGTTTCAAATTTCTGTTTTGCTTCTTGGTTTGATAGGAGCATTTATCGCATTTCTGCCATTCAATGTCTTTTGGATTAGCATGTGTCAAGGTGTGATTTCTCAAACTGGTTTTATGTTTAGTTCTGAACGAGCATTTATTGCATTTGTACCAATCAACTTCTTCACCGAGAGCATGTGTTAACATGTGCTGTTTCAGATTGCTTTTTTGCTTAGCCCGAAAAAAGCATTTGTCACAGTTGTGCCATTCAATGTCTTTTGGATTAGCATGTGTTAAGGTGTGATTTCTCAAACTGGTTTTATGTTTAGTTCTGAACGAGCATTTATTGCATTTGTACCAATCAACTTCTTCACCGAGAGCATGTGTTATCATGTGCTGTTTCAGATTGCTCTTTTGCTTAGCCCGGAAGAAGCATTTGTCACAGTTGTGCCATTCAATATCATCGTGTCTGACATGTTCCAGCGAGTGTACTTTCAAACAGCGTTTGTGTTTAGTTTTGAACGAACAATTTTCACAGTTGTACCAGACGACATCTTCAGGATTAGCGTGTTGCAACATAATATGCCGCTTGAGTGATCCTTTGTATTTGGTTGTAAAGAAGCACATCGCACAATGATATGTAATCGATGGCATTGCAGCACAGTCGTTATGATTTCTTTCCGATTTAATTGGCTGGGAACCAAACGCGTCTTCGCCTTTCACTCCTGTAGCTCTTCCCACCATTTCACAGAACTCATAATGCTTCGCAGCAGGCAAGATAGAGAAAGCCTTGAATTTGCAACCTGAGAAGCAACCGAATTCTTCACAATACCCATCATCTTCATGGACCGTCTCGTCTCCCTTGAGCTTGAGCTTGTGTACTCGAACGCAATGTTCGTATAGATCTAGTTGATAGAAACTTTTGAATTTGCACTTATTACAACAGTGTGGGCCAGGTTCGAAGATGGCGTGGAACAATTCCGCTTGGTAAATTGTTTCGTGTTGTCTTCGGATGTGATGGTCAAGTTGAAAACTCCACTGGGTTTCATAAGGACATTGTGGACATCCGAATGTTGTTGTTGCCGCCGTCTTCAGTTGTTTCAACCTACATTTATTCGATAAGTTAGTGTATAGTGCAAAAATGGTACGGGTACGCAACTTACATGGTGAATATTGGAATTTCTTAGTTAGACTTCAAAACTCATAAAAGTTTTGGTTTCGAGTTAGGTTCTGTTTTCTGTTGATTCGCACTGATGAAGATATAGGTAGGTAAGTACCCCGTTATCAGCTACATAAGAAACAGTCATGGTACTCACCAGAATGGAACTAATAAAATAATGTTAGGTAGTGGAAAATATTGATTAGAACAACGAACATCTTATATACAGGATGGCTCAACCAAAACACGAAACCGACAGATTCTCCTGCATTTGCCCTAGTGGAAGCGGTACACATCTAAAAACACATCTATACCGCACATTGGAGTGCAGTAACGAGATTTTGTATGGGCATACTTTATACCGAGACAAGCGATTTGACCCGCAGCACTCGATATTTTGTCCCTTAGGGAGCCAATGGGAGCCCTCCAAATTTTCAAGATGCAAGAACTTTCACATGACGATCATTGAGTATCGTCATGTATGTCATAAGTGAAGCTTACGGGTCTATTGAAAATGTTTTCATCAATTGTCGTCGTGTCCGATTCATTCTTCACACTTGAAAAAAATATTCTTTGGCAGAGGTCAAAAAAAACTGTTTTTATTTTTTCTTCTATGCAAGGAGACGATAAATTCATATGTTCTGTTGCGTTTCCAACTAAATCGCATTTCCTAAACCCAATTATGAAGTAATTTTTCTTGTGATGGTATTTTTCAAAGAAGTGGTGACCTCTTCAGTACCTCTTTTCTTAGAGCATTTCTTTCTATGTCCCCACTGGATATCACTCGTAATTTTTGCAGGAAGGGAGACCTCGAACTCTTTTCTTGGTAGTTGCGAAGCAACATGACTATAAAACGCCCAAGGGAGCCCAAATAGAATTTTTTTCTGCTGGGCCGTTCAACTTACGATATTTTGATTTTGTAGTAGGAGAGACGCGAACGAATATTCAATCCAGCCTGCAGGCGCAGGCAATTTGGTTTCAACAAAAAATGTTCTTCCATGCCGTGTTTTATTGCAGTACAACAAAACGCAGAGTCGTCAGGTATAAGTGGGTATATTTTCCGGTGAAACTTATTCACCTGGACTAGATCTCATTTATTTACGCGTCTCTCTTACTACAAAATCAACATGCCAAAAATTAGACGGTCCAGCAGAAAAAAATTTTTTAGGGCTCTCTTGTGCGTTTTGAAGCAATGTTGCATAGAAATTACTAAGAAAACAGTTCAAGCAACTCATATCTGCGAAAATTGACAATCTTATCCAATAGGAACATTGAAAAAAATGCAGTTGAAAAAGGTGTACTGAAGAGGTCACCTCTTCTTTGGAAAATGATATTGCGAAAAAATTGTCTTCATATTTGGGCTTACGGAACGCGATTTAGTTGGGAACGCAACAAAACATATGAATCTATCGTTTCCTTGCACAGCAAAAAAAATAAAAACAGTTTTTTTGACCTTTGCGGAAGATTTTTTTTGCAAATGTGAAGAATGAATTGGACACGACGACATTTGATGAAAACATTTCCAATAGACCCGTAAGCTACACTTATGACATACATGACGATACTCAATGATCATTTTGTGGAAATTCTTGCATCTTGAAAATTTGGAGGGCCCCATTGGCCCTCTAAGGGACAAAATATCGAGTGCTGCGGGTCAAAACGCTTGTTTCGGTATAAAGTACGCCCATGCAAAATCTCGTTACTGCACTCCAAAATGCGGTATGCTTTTGCGTACCGCTCCCACTATGACCTTTAAGCTTTCTTTTGAAGGGGCGTCGATGCTTGTAAGTGCTCTAGTTTCCAAGAAAATGCAATTTCAATCAGGCGAGTCACAAGAATTCGAAAATTCATGACCAACTAAACAAAATACTTCAGATGAAAAAAAAATCCTCTTTCTCTGGGCTTTTCATTGATGTGTCGCTGATGTCTGTACCTGGTCCAGTAAGTCAGATATTCTGTCTTACAGTCCAGCGAACACAATAATCGGAATTCATGACGTCACCGATCACACACTTGTTGATTTTGCCAGTATTCATTGCCATGGTGAGTCCAGGTATGGTAAGTGGAAAAGTCCTAGTAATGGCTAGTGTATAAAAATCAACAAGTATGTGATCGGTGACGTCATGGATTCCGACTGTCATGGATTCCACCTTATAACAAACTCTCTGGGAGATGGCAAAGAAATTCTCAATAATTAGGAATACACTCAGTTTAAAGTTTCTTCCTTCAGATTTCATCGGAAGCCCAAATATTACGTATTCATCAAGAAATAAGACCGCTGGAGCTAAATGCATTTGCGTTTTTATTTTTGACAAATGGCCCAATTACTACTTAGGAGTTTATTATGTAGCCACCTTATAGCCTAGCTTTTTTTAGTTTATTTATTCACCGTTGAAAAAATTACCTATCTAGTTTATCTTACCACTGCAGTTCAACGAGAGCGTCGACATTTCATAAATATTTTCTATGCTTGTTAATATTTGTTCCTATGAGAATGGAACTTGGGAGGATATGGTGGTCGATAGAGCGATTGAGGCTGAAGTATAGACATCTAGAGGTGCTTTTTATAAAAATTCCATTTCACAATACTTTTAACAATACTACAAATTAAAAAAAAACTAGTCTTTTGAACAGGTGAGTATTATTGAATGCTATTTCTGTTCTGACCAAAAAGACTTCACAATAATAATAACTACTGCACCATTACAGTTTTCGTCAAGGATATCGCCAACATCTCACATTTGAGTAAAGTTATACATTTCTTTAGTTTTTATCTCGGTTTTTATACTGTTCTGCTGCTTCATTTTATTTTGAGGTGTGATCAACTGGGAGTCTTTTTGGCGCAAAGGACAGCATACATTTGTGTGATTCCTCTCAAAGATTTCCTAAAATGCTAGTCTCGTTCAACTTCTACGTTTTTTTTCAATCACTTAGTTTTGCTTGATGACCTTCTTTGCGACACTTTCCGTTGGTGACACGTGTATTCGTGACATATGTCTCTTTACATTGTCTTTCCGGTAAGTTTTATAGGAGCATTTGTCGCATTTATGCCATTCAATTTCTTTTGGATTGGCATGTTGCAGGATGTGCCTTCTCAAATCAGCTTTACATTTAGTTTTGAACGAGCAGTTATTGCATTTGTACCAATCAACTTCTTCGCAGAGACCATGTGTTAACAGGTGCTGTTTCAAGCTTTGCTTATATTCAGTTATGAACGAGCATTTATTTCGTTTGTAACAATCAACTTCTCCACAAGAAGCATGTGTTAAGATGTGTCTGCTGAAACTTCTTTTATGTTTAGTTTTGAACGGGCATTTATTACATTTGTACCGATTAGCTTGTTTGCTGGTAGCATGTGTTAACATGTGTTGTTTCAAATTGCTGTTTTGTTTAGTTTTGTACGAGCATTTATTGCATTTATGCCATTCAATTTCTTCTGGACTGGCATGTCTTAACATGTGCTGTTTCAAACTTCTTTTGTGTTTAGTTTTGAACGGGCATTTATTGCATTTGCACCAATCAACTTCTTCACTTAGACAATGTGTTATCATGTGCTGTTTCAAATTGCTTTTTTGTTTAGTTTTGTACGAGCAGTTATTGCATTTGTACCAATCAATTTCTTCACTGGTAGCGTGTGTAAGCATGTGCCGTTTCAAATTTCTGTTTTGCTTCTTGGTTTGATAGGAGCATTTGTCGCATTTCTGCCATTCAATGTCTTCTGGATTAGCATGTGTCAAGGTGTGATGTTTCAAACTGATTTTATGTTTAGTTCTGAACGAGCATTTGGTGCATTTGTACCAATAAACTTCTTCACCAAGAGCATGTGTTAACATGTGCTGTTTCAGATTGCTTTTTTGCTTAGCCCGAAAGAAGCATTTGTCACAGTTGTGCCATTCAATATCATCGTGTCTGGCATGTTTCAGCGAGTGTATTTTCAAATAACGTTTGCGTTTAGTTGTGAACGAACAATTTTCACAATTGTACCAGACGACATCTTCAGGATTAGCGTGTTGCGACATAATATGCTGCTGCAGTGATCCTTTGTATTTGGTTGTAAAGATGCACACCGCACAATGATATGTAATCGATGGCACTGTAGCACAGTCGTTATGATTTCTTTCCGATTTAATTGGCTGGGAACCAAACGCGTCTTCGCCTTTCACTCCTGTAGCTCTTCCCACCATTTCACAGAGTTCATAATGCTTCGCAGCAGGCAAGATAGAGAAAGCGTTGAATTTGCAACCTGGGAAACAGCCGAATTGTTCACAATACCCATCATCTTCATGGACCGTCTCGTCTCCGTTGAGCTTGAGCTTGTGTTCTCGAACGCAATGTTCGTATAGATCTAGTTGATGAAAACTTTTGAGTTCGCACTTATTACAACAGTGTGGGCCGGGTTCGAAGATGGCGTGGAACAATTCCGCTTGGTAAATTGTTTCGTGTTGTCTTCGGATGTGATGGTCTAGTTGAAATCTCCACTGGGTTTCATAAGGACATTGTAGACATCCGAATGTTGTTGTTGCCGCCGTCGCCAGTTGTTTCAACCTACAATTATTCGATAACTTAGTGTATAGTGCAGAAATGGTACGGGTACGCAACTTACATGGTAAATATTGGAATTTCTTAGTTAGACTTCAAAACTCATAAAAGTTTTGGTTTCGAGTTGGGTTCTGTTTTCTGTTGATTCGCACTGATGAAGATATAGGTAGGTAAGTACCCCGTTATCAGCTACATAAGAAACAGTCATAGTACTCACCAGAATGAAACTAACAAAATAATGTTAGGTAGTGGAAAATATTGATTAGAACTACGAACATCTTATATACAGGGTGGCTCAACCAAAAAACGATACAGACAGATTTTCCTGCATTTGCCCCTACCCACATTTTTTCTCAAAATAAGCCTAGCTAATAAGCTAGTTTCAGTGTTTTCGAAGAATTACAGCTCCTTCCAGAAGACTGGCTCGAACTTGCCGACCCCATGATGGGACTTATGTCCCTCTAGTAAACTAGTAAATATATTACAGTATACAAACAAATGGGGTCAAGTACCCGGAAATCTATTTGTTTGGTTTTTGTTGGGCCAGTCTAAAATGGCAGCTGGAGATGGTGAGTAATAAATCGAACGCCTCCTCTCCTTGCAGGAGTGTACTAGTCTTCTCATTGAGTGTTTAATCGAGAGAATAACTGGAAGTCTTACTTTGAAACCCATTCCAAAGATGCGTACTAACGGAAATATAGCCTTTCAAATTTGGGAATGAAATAACCCATAAAGAACCAAACCCGGGCTCAAGCTTCCAAGGTGGAATAAAATATAAGCCCGATTACTTCAAGAAAGGATAATGGTGGGAATACAAAATATAGGTCGAAGAGATTATTTGGATACTTAATCCCAGATTTTTTTGTTGTAATGAAAAATAACCGACAAGTGAGTGCTATCTCACCTTTCTTTCAGCATACGAATAATCGCATGGAGCTTTATTTTGTACTCTTATTATGTTCTTTGTTTTTGTATGCTCCTTTGTTCATGTTTGTTTCTATGAGTATGAAGAGAGGATAATATGGCGATCGATAGAGCGATTGCATTTCAACTGGAGACATCCTGAAGTGCTTGTTATTAAAATTCCATTTTACATTTCAAAGGTTCAAACAAAACAACAAATTAAAAGTCAACTTTTTGAACAAGAATTTGATGCCAGTGTTTTTAGCAACATGCTATTTCTATTCTGACTGAAAAGTTTTCACAAGGATTAGTTTTATTTGATCATTATTAGTTTTTCAAGATTATCGCCGACATCTCACATTTAGGTGAAGTTGTCATACATTTATTTTTTGTAGTTTTTGATAGTAGCACGTATTACAACATTGGAGCTCGGGTTCGAAGCTGGCGTGGAATGATTCCACTTGGTTGACTGTTTTGTGTTGTCTTCGAACGTGATGGTCAAGTTGAAAAATCCATCGGGTTTCATAGGGACATTGTGGACATCTGAACGTTTCTGCCGTTTCCAGTTGGTTCAACCTACATTTATTTATAAGAGATAAGTTAGCGTATAATGCAGAAAATGTATAGGTACGAAACTTACATGGTAAATATTGGTAATATTTCTCAGTTGTTGGACATCGAAGTTTAAAAAAAGTTTGGTTTCGAGTTGGGCTGTCCTGATTCACGTTGGAGATGAAGAATATGTAAGTAGTTTAGTTTATCTCCCTACACAAGGAATAGTCATGGTATGGTACCTACTCATGGTGATGAAAAAATATTGTTAACTACGAATGGGTGAAAAGAACAACGAACGTCTTATGTGTAGTAGCGTCTGGAGACGCGGTGAGTAATAAAATGAGCGCCCCCCCTCGTTGCAGGAGTGTACCAGTCTTTTCCGGTTCAAATGCTAGTCAGTCTGCTATTTTTCCTGTACTATTGATGCTGATTTTACAGTGAAGCATTTTTGAGGGCTCGAACGTGCAAGTAGTTCCGCCACGCATGACAATTCACATTTTTCCAAGTTAGCGAGAAAGGTGAATTGATGGTCGGGCGCCGAAAGATACCAAACAAGAATATACCACCACAAATATGCCGCAATAAACATACCAGTCAAGAATATACCATACCAATAATATATCAGGCCACAAATATACCAACTAAAATATACCAGCCAAAGAGATACTAATACCATGACAATAATTTACCATGCCAAAAATATACCAAAACCTACAAAATACCAAGCCAAAAATATACCACGCCTACAATATCCCAAGCCAAAATATACCATTCCAATAATATATCACGTCAAAAATATAACACGTCGGGCGTCAAAGCGACGGGCTACCAGCTATGCAAGCGAAATATGAAGTGAACAAGCGAATATGCCTCATTGGCATGGGCTCAGTAGCGCACTTCCTTTTTGAAGGATTAGTGAACGCAAGATGTTATTAGTTAGGGTTCTATCGTTATTTGGGGAGAAAGTTCAATATGACGGCCAAAATAGCGTCAGAATCATAAAATTTGGCTTCAAAATCAAAATGATCATACTATAGACAAAGGTAAGTTCCAAGTTTCATGAAAATCGTTCCACCAATAAGAGATTTCAATATGGCGGCCAAGATGGCGACAGAATGTTGGAATTTGACTGGAGAATAGGAATGATCATACAAAACACAGGTAAGTCCCAAGCTCCATGAAAATCGTTGAGTGATAAGAAATTTCGAGAGGGCGGCCAAGGTGGCGGCAGAGCATCATTTGTCCAAAATCGGATGTATTTTGATCAAGTTCACATCGTCTGTAGATTTTACTCAAATCGGACTACTTTCAGAAAAATTCAAAATGGCGGATCAAAGACGGCGGCAGAATAACAACAAACCAAAAGTCAACTTGACATTTTGGACATATGGACTATTGATCAGCGTTTACACCACATCGATATCTTTCTTCCCTGAAGGAGTTATCCCGGGTGCGGACGGAGGGACGGACGGACGGACAAAGTGAAGCTAGAAGCGCCTTTTTCCCATTTTTGGGAAAGTGCGCTAAAAATCGATGAAAAAATCACAAATAGCTAAACCTGTAGTCTAGGAATTTCAGCTGTTTAAATCGCAAATAGCGAACAAAAATGAACACTAGCCGAATTTTTGTAATTAAACTCAGGTAAGCATGTTGTTCAACATACTAAAAGTCCTCAAGAATCCGGTGTGAGCTTCGGCCGTTGTGGCCTCGAGAAGAACTTGAGGGTCGGTTTTTCCTCAAGTCCTAGTAGAAAGTCAAGAAAAGTCAAGAAAAGTCCTAGTAATGGCTAGTGTATAAAAATCAACAATAAGTATGTGATCGGTGACGTCATGGATTCCGATTGTCATGGATTCCACCTTATAACAAACTCACTGGGAGATGGCAAAGAAATTCTCAATAATTAGGAATACACTCAGTTTAAAGTTTCTTCCTTCAGATTTCATCGGAAGCCCAAATATTACGTATTCATCAAGAAATAAGACCGCTGGAGCTAAATGCATTTGCGCTTTTATTTTTGACAAATGGCCCAATTACTACGTAGGAGTTTATTATGTAGCCACCTTATAGTCTAGCTTTTTTTAGTTTATTTATTCACCGTTGAAAAACTCACCTATCTAGTTTATCTTACCACTGCAGTTCAACGAGAGCGTCGACATTTCATAAATATTTTCTATGCTTGTTAATATTTGTTCCTATGAGAATGGGACTTGGGAGGATATGGTGGTCGATAGAGCGATTGAGGCTGAAGTATAGACATCTTGAGGTGCTTTTTATAAAAATTCCATTTCACAATACTTTTAACAATACTACAAATCAAAAAAAAAACTAATCTTTTGAACTGGTGAGTATTATTGAATGCTATTTCTGTTCTGACCAAACAGACTTCACAATAATAATAACTACTGCACCATTACAGTTTTCGTCAAGGATATCACCAACATCTCACATTTGAGTGAAGTTATCATACATTTCTTTAGTTTTTATCTCGGTTTTTATACTGTTCTGCTGCTTCATTTTATTTTGAGGTATGATCAACTGAAAGTCTTTTTGGCGCAAAGGACAGCATACATTTGCGTAATTCCTCTCAAAGATTTCCAAAAAGGCTTAGTCCCGTTCTACTCTGTGGTCTCGTTCAACTTCCATGTTTTTTTCAATCACTTTGTTCTGCTTGATGACCTTCTTTGCGACACTTTCCGTTGGTGATACGTGTAATCGTGTATTCGTGACATATGTATCTTTACATTGTCTTTCCGGTAAGTTTTATAGGAGCATTTGTCGCATTTATGCCATTCAATTTCTTCTGGACTGGCATGTGTTAACATGTGCTGTCTCAAATTTCTTTTGTGTTTAGTTTTGAACGGGCATTTATTGCATTTGCACCAATCAACTTCTTCACTTAGACAATGTATTATCATGTGCTGTTTCAAATTGCCTTTTTGTTTAGTTTTGTACGAGCAGTTATTGCATTTGTACCAATCAATTTCTTCACTGGTAGCGTGTGTAAGCATGTGCCGTTTCAAATTACTGTTTTGCTTCTTGGTTTGATAGGAGCATTTGTCGCATTTCTGCCATTCAATGTCTTCGGGATTAGCATGTGTCAAGGTGTGATGTTTCAAACTGATTTTATGTTTAGTTCTGAACGAGCATTTATTGCATTTGTACCTATAAACTTTTTCACCGAGAGCATGTGTTAACATGTGCTTTTTCAGATTGCTTTTTTGCTTAGCCCGAAAGAAGCATTTGTCACAGTTGTGCCATTCAATATCTCCGTGTCTGACATGTTCCAGCGAGTGTATTTTCAAATAGCTTTTGCGTTTAGTTTTGAACGAACAATTTTCACAATTGTACCAGACGACATCTTCAGGATTAGCGTGTTGCAACATAATATGCCGCTTGAGTGATCCTTTGTATTCGGTTGTAAAGAAGCACATCGCACAATGATATGTAATCGATGGCATTGCAGCACAGTCGTTATGATTTCTTTCCGATTTAATTGGCTGGGAACCAAACGCGTCTTCGCCTTTCACTCCTGTAGCTCTTCCCACCATTTCACAGAGTTTATAATGCTTCGCAGCAGACAAGATAGAGGAAGCCTTGAATTCGCAACCTGGGAAGCAGCCGAATGGTTCACAATTCCCATAATCTTCATGGACCGTCTCGTCTCCGTTGAGCTTGAGCGTGTGTTCTCGAACGCAATGTTCGTATAGATCCAGTTGATAGAAACTTTTGAATTTGCACTTATTACAACAGTGTGGGCCAGGTTCGAAGATGGCGTGGAACAATTCCGCTTGGTAAATTGTTTCGTGTTGTCTTCGGATGTGATGGTCAAGTTGAAAACTCCACTGGGTTTCATAAGGACATTGTAGACATCCGAATGTTGTTGTTGCCGCCGTCTCCAGTTGTTTCAACCTACATTTTTTATTCGATAAGTTAGTGTATAGTGCAGAAATGGTACGGGTGCGCAACTTACATGGTAAATATTTCTCAGTTAGATTTCAAAACTCATAAAAGTTTCGGTTTCGAGTTAGGTTCTGTTTTCTGTTGATTCGCACTGATGAAGTTATAGGAAGGTAGGTACCACGTTATCTACTTACATAAGAAACAGTTATGGTACTCATTGGAATGGAACTAATGAAATAATGTAAGGTGGTGGAAAATATTGATAAGAATAACGAATATCTTATATACAGGGTGGCTCAACCAAAAAACGAAACAGACAGATTTTCGTGCATTTGACCTATTTTTTTTTTCGAAATAAGCCTGGACAGGTCAACTTTATTTTCAAGAGGGACGTTCAACTTACCCCTTGAATTTCACTCCCGTAGTCAAGGTGGCAGTCCCTTCAAAGTCTTTGAATAACAAATGGGGTCAAGTGCCCGGAAATCTATTTGTTTCGTTTTCGTTGGGGCAGCCTGTAAAGTGGCAACTGGAGATGTGGTGAGTAATAAATCGCGCGTCTCCTCTCGTTGCATGAGTCTTCTCATTGAGTGTTTAATCGAAAGAATCAAGTGGAAGTCTTTCTTTCAAACCCATTCCAAAGATGCGTAATAACGGAAATATAGCCTTTCAAATTTGGAAATGATAAAACCCATAATGACCAAACCCGGGATCAAATTTCCAAAGTGGAATAAAATATTTTTTTTCAACAGATAAACAATTTTTTTGTCAACAATTTCATAAACATTTACATTAAAATTAGGGCCCCTAATCGGTTTCGTGCCTGGATCGGGGCTCCAGATTTTGCAAAACAAAATGGTATACCACACTTATGTATGAATAAAATTTTTACAAATCACAATCACACACAAAAATATTCTGTATATAATATCAGTGAGTACATTAACAAAACAGAATACAATGGATACAAAATAATTCAATTTTTTTGCTAATATGAGCCCGATTACTTCAAGGAAAGATGGTGGGAGTACAAAATATAGGTCAAAGAGATTATTTGGATACAAAATCCCAGGTTTTTTCGTTGTAATGAAAAATAACCGACAAGTGAATGCTATCTCACCTTTCTTTCAGCATACGAATAATCGCATAGAGCTATATTTTGTACTCTCATTATGTTCTTTGTTTTTGTATGCTTCTTTGTTCATGTTTGTTCCTATGAGTATGAAGAGAGGATAATATGACGATCGATAGAGCGATTGCAATTCAACTGGAGACATCCTGAAGTGCTTGTTATTAAAATTCCATTTTACATTTCAAAGGTTCAAACAAAACAACAAATTAAAAGTCAACTTTTTGAACAAAAATTTGATGCCAGTGTTTTTAGCAACATGCTATTTCTGTTCTGACTAAAAAGTTTTCACAAGGATTAGTTTTATTTGATCATTATTAGTTTTTCAAGATTATCGCCGACATCTCACATTTAGGTGAAGTTGTCATACATTTATTTCTTGTAGTTTTTGATAGTAGCACGTATTACAACAATGGAGCTCGGGTTCGAAGCTGGCGTGGAATAATTCCACTTGGTTAACTGTTTTGTGTTGTCTTCGAACGTGATGGTCAAGTTGAAAAATCCATCGGATTTCATAGGGACATTGTGGACATCTGAACGTTTCTGCCGTCTCCGGTTGGTTTAACCTACATTTATTTATAAGTGATGAGTTAGCGTATAATGCAGAAAATATATAGGTACGGAACTTACATGGTTAATATTGGTAATATTTCTCAGTTGTTGGACATCGAAGTAGAGATGGTACAAAATACCTGGACCTGTTCTTTCGGAACTGGTACGAGCTAACTGTTCCTCGGAACAGTTCCTAGAGTTGAAAAATAACAGGTCCGGAACAGGTCCGCGTCCGAATAAATACCAACTAAACACGGATGACACACGAAACTAACCACTACGTTCCGTTCCGTGTTTGGGACCACTCGGAGCGGTGAGCGGTGAACTTGGCGCGCAGGAACAGGAATAGTACTGAGCGATTGGAATTGGACGGACGGATGGGACCACAATTATTAGAGAGATTACAATAAGTTAGTCTTGGAAGTCTTGGAAGATAATATTCAATTTTTTTAGGGTCCTGAAATTTTATTCTTATAGGAACATTTTTCAATAATATTGTTATCATTATTTTATCAAAAAAAATAGGTAGGTATAATTTAGTAGTAATAATAATATAACTATTATCGAAAGGGTTAAATTAAATTACTTAAATTCAACGAGAATAAAAAAATGTCTTTATAACTGAAAAACACTTAAAATCTATAATTAAAAAAATATATATATTTTCTTGAAAATAGGTACTATAAAAGTAGGTGTAGGTATAGACAAATCCAATCTAAAATAATATAAGTAAGTATTATCTATAGTCCTACTGGAAATACAGAGTAAAAAAAAAAAAAGTTTTCTAATAACTTTTGGTCTCACTCAGTAATTTCTAGTGAAAAAGAATAAGGGATTTGATTTCATGTATTTCCAGGACCATATTGAACTGTATAAGAATTTTTACATAAATTTGCTGTTAACGTTCAAAAATAAAAGTTGCTGGACTTTTTTAGCCGTTAGACGGGTGCGGCGTTCACTCAAAATATTCCCGGCTTTTGAGAATATGCTTTCACATGGCACTGAGGTGGCCAAGGCGCAACATTTGCTTCTTGCCAACTTTGTCAGATACGGATATATGTATCTGTTTTCGTACCACCAAACCAGAGGGTCCTTCTTTCTGTCGACCAGTTCGTCTTCTAAATATCGCTGAATTTCGATCAATGCCTTCGAAGACGCAGTTTTCGTTGATGGTCTGTTTTCTTGTTTTCCGGCGACATTGTCAAACGACGTCCAGACAGAAAGACGGACGACGTCTAGTTCTGGTGTTTCTGGATCTGGCCTGTCAATATCGGTTTGTTGCAGTTGACTGCCTGATGTTCCAGCAACTTCCGTTACCTTGGAATCTTTGGATTGATCTTCAGCCGAAATTAAATCAGTCAAATCTTTTACGGCATTTTTTCGCACTCGTTCAACGGCATCTCTGTTGCGAAATGGCAAGGTTTTGAAACGAGGATCTAGAAACGTGCACATGGCGAGCGTGTTGCTGTACTCCACGTTTCCAAGTCTCTCCTGAAGGCCACTTTCCAGTTTTTTGACAACGCTTAGTGACACTTTGTCCAAAACGGTGCGCGCAAGTGTCGAACATACATTTAGCAACCCTCCTGTTATGACAATGGCCAATGAGGCTGTCATATAGTTTTGTCCACTTACTGCCCTGGTAGAGTCTTCAAAAGGTTGCAAAATTCTTTTGAGTTCTCTCAAGATCCTCCATTCTTCTAAAGATAAATGTGGTAGAGTAACATCCAACAGTGCCACTGTAGATCGGATTGCATCTTCGAGCTCAACAAATCGTGCCACCATAAAAAATGTGGAATTCCACCTTGTCACCACATCTTGCAATAGTTTTTTAGGAGATTTTATTCCAGCGTTCTCTTGGAATTTCATCAGTTTTGATGTGGCTTTAGCACTTCTTTTGAAGTGTGAAACTACAGTTTTCACTTTGTCGATGACCTCTTTCACTGTTTTAAGTTCAAGTGCATCATGGACCGTGAGATTTAAAGTATGTGCATAACATCCAAAATATTTCCAGCCTGTTCCATTTACAATTGCACTCTTGATATTGGCGGCATTATCCGAAACAGCCAGTAATATTTTGTTTTCTACTCCCCATTCTTGAGTTATTCTTATTAACTCAGTCGCCAAGTTATCGCTGGTATGATTTTTTTCAAACACAGAACAACTTAAAAGCACCGATTGAAGTTTCAAATTTTCGTCGATAAAATGTATAGTCACCGCCATGAAGCTGTCATTGTTGAGGGATGTCCAACAATCAGTCGTCAAACAGACTTTAGTCACTTGCTTGACTATTTCTTTGGTTTTGTAAAGACACTCTTCATAAGCGGCTGGTATCGTACTTCTGGAGATAACTTGTCGATTTGGTATTTCGTACGAAGGATTCAACGCATTCACGAAGTGGCGAAATCCTTTATCATCAACCACGCTAAAGGGTTGAAAGTCACAATAAAATAACTTTAGTAGTTGTTCATCAATTTTTTTTTTAGCACTGATGGTGATTTTTTTTGGCACATAGGTTTGTATTTTTTGCTGTATTTTGCCTTTTTGCTGCACTGGAATTGATCGGCCGCCCGCAACTGTAGGACCTGTTGAAGTTGACGGCGCAACTACTGAATTTTTCGAAAATAAGGGCGCAACTGAGTCTCTCGAAGTAGAGGGAACCGGATCTTGTGAAGAACTTGAAGGCAATGTCACTGAGACGGTCGAACTTGAATCGGAACTGACCTACAAGAGAATCATTCTCGTAAAAAAACTAGCATATTAGCAAAAAAAAGGACCAAAAATCTAAAAGACTACTTCTACTTATACTTAGTCATAACTAAACACGAAACAACGTTAGTGTGAAAGAAATCGGAATCATGTTCTTAGTTCCTACCTGTGGGACTTGTGATTGTGAATGTGGCACTTCAACCACTTCAACTTCATCGGCATCAGCATCAGACGAATCATTATCCATTTCATCGCGGGGTCTTTTCTTATATTTTAATTTAGAATCGGGTATATTTACCGTTGGATGTTTTCTTTCAACATGCCTTTTTAAATTTGATACCGACGATTTGTAGGATAACACTTGTTTGCAAATCTGGCATTTCGCAATGCTTTTTTTACTGTCAGAAATTGTAAAAAAATTCCAGACTGTGCTGGTAAGCCTCCCCGTGCTCATGATTGCTTATTAATCCTTATTACTGAACACCAAAACCAAACTGAGCTGAATGATGCAACGTTCGTTGGAAGAGCTGCCCCTCCCCTGCAAACCTCCCCTGCAAGAATAGCATGCAAAGACTGGTGTGTCGCGCTATCGCGTCATCTGAGTCTAAGCATCTCGCCCGGCCCAATACTTGGAATTAGATCTACTTGGAATTTATTTTATTACTTTTACACAAAATTTAAAAAAAAACTCCGCCCCCATTTGCTACATACAAATAAGTAGTAGGTATCTTGTCCTACTTCACGGATTTCATGTGCGGAGTGAAATTTGTTGTTGTGTAGTGATAAGCGGGTACCTAGTACTGATTCAGGTAGGTAGTACTTTAATAATTGATTAGGTACTTCAAAAGCGACCTTATTTCCGCAATCAAAAACGACAAAATAAACACTTATTATTATCAACATTATTATTATTATTCGCAAAAATTTTCGTCTGCGGCGCTATCTGGGGGGCGAGTCCCCCCGAACCTCCCTCATGGTCCTCCTCGAACCTCGGGACTGGTTCAAAACCCGATTGTCCTTCCTTAAGTAACAACATATCTCATCACTATAATTGTGGAACTGGAACAGGTATTTGGAACAGGTACGGGTTCGGAACCGGAACAGGTCGGAACTGTTCCGGAAAAAGATCGCTCCGTACCATCTCTACATCGAAGTTTAAAAAAAAGTTTGGTTTCGAGTTGGGCTGTCTTGAGTGTCTTGATTCGCGTTGGAGATAAAGAATATGTAAGTAGATTATCTCTCTACACAAGGAATATTCATGGTACAGCACCTACTCATGGTGATGAAAAAAAATTGTAACTACGAATGGGTGAAAACAACAACGAACGTCTCATGTGTAGTAGCGTCTGGAGGTGTGGTGAGTAATAAAATGAGCGCCCCCCCTCGTTGCAGGAGTGTACCAGTCTTTTCCGGTTCAAATGCTAGTAAGTCTGCAGTTTTTCCTATACTATTGATGCTGATTTTACAGTGAAGCATTTTTGAGGGTGCGAACCTGCAAGTATCCTTAAGTGTGCACAAATAGTTGTAAGATACGTGATTGAGCTCTCAGTAACCAGTTATGTTCAAAAATAGAATGGACGCATAGATATTGGAGGAGCTCGCCCTTTCATGTTCATATTTTTTACGCCAATGGAAAAATTGAAAAAACTTCTACGCTCAATTTCAAGCAGGAAACTGGCGTACCATAACCATGATTCATGATTAAAGAAGCCGTAACCAAGATCTTTGAGTTTGAAGGTTAAAAAATGCCCCAAAAACGGCGATTTCAAGAGAATGAAAATTGAAACTCGAGAAACCATGTGATAGTTGATACAGTCCGGTGTTGAATCGAAAATATTTCAACAGTCGATGAACTTTCAAAACTAAACAAGTCTTCCTTTCGAAAACCCATTGCAAAGATCCGTAATGATGAAAACAGCCTTTCAGTGTCAATGGAACCAATTTTTATGATAGGAGTGTTCATCAGACAACTTCAACTTGAGCGAGAAATTTAGCCGAAGGAGACAATCATTCTATAGAGCATTTAAACATGAATATTTCACAAACAAACGTCCTATGACTCTTAAAAAAAAGCAGAACCCGTTTTTAATTGGAGGTGTTCGAACCTGAAACCCCTAGAATATAAATATATATTTTTGAACAGCCCCAATCAATATCTCGCAACGGTTTTCCAATTCACCCTTTCCGTTATTCAAGAAGTCGAAGTTGTCATGCGCAAATACCAAGTTTGGTTGTTTTGGTGGCGTGAGGTTGGCACTGGAAGCCCATGGAGCGATGTCAATTTTCAGACGGTCAACGTCAATTCGGCAATTGACCTTTCCAATTTTAGGAGATAGAAAATACATGGATTTTCGAGGTCACCTTTGACGTTTTGACGTTTATGACGTTTGGACGTTTCGTTTCTTACTTTTGCGGGAATTTTGAATCGGATAGCTATACTGTTCCCATTATCATGTGGGGAAAGTCACTAGAGCCCATAAGGGAGTTTTTAATGGACGAAGTAATAGAGTTTTTTCGTAGTAAGATGCACGTGTCTGGTGCAGCGTGATTGCTGCTGGTGCTGGTGCTGGTGCAGTCACACTTCCATCAAGTTTGGGTCTTTCGTGAACCGGTGCATGGTTATGCTGGGTGTATTCGTCTTATTCTCGACTCGCATAGAGCGACACAACTGGACCATTTCTGTATCTTCTCAGTTTTCCACTACATATAACACACTTATTGGTAAGAACGAGGGTAAGAACAAGTGAAATCATGAAATCCATGCTGAAATCAAATAAATACACGACAGAGCGCTTGTCAGATTCGAAAAATTTCCCATTGTCAGAAACGAAATGTCATATCTCAAGAAACATAGGGCGCTTTCCAATAACTGCGACAAGACGGATACACAATGTCAAAGTGCACTTTCCAGCTCAATTCTAAACTCAGCCTCGCCAATGTTTCGATTGTGTCGACATGTGGTGCTATTACTGCTATTAGAACGCTAGCTGTGTCGAATTGTGTCCATATGTGTCCAATTGTGTCCTTATACGCCTTATTGGGAAGCGCCCAATGACCTCGATTAACCGTATCTTATACGCATGACGTCACAGTAAAGAGAGACAACGGAAAATTGGAGACCTCAATTTTACTGTTCTTCCCGCCGAGTACCTATCGTACGTTTCGAATCAGTTCTTCTGTGATAGTGAAAGTGTGAGAGTGATAAACTGATAGATAATCAGATCGAATGAATTAGTGATTGATTATAGCTAGTAGATCGTGGGTGGATTTAGCCATGGTCGTTGATAATCGTTCTCACTCGCACTCGCGGTCGACAATTTTGAAAATAAAGGGTCCCCAGCTAACTTCCGCCAGTTTTTCCGCGCATGACAATTCACATTTTTCCAAGTTAGCGAAAAAAGTGAATTGAAGGTCGGGCGCCGAAAGATACCAAACAAGAATATACCACCACAAATATGCCGCAATAAACATACCAGTCAAGAATATACCATACCAATAATATATCAGGCCACAAAATATACCAACTAAAATATACCAGCCAAAGAGATACTAATACCATGACAATAATTTACCATGCCAAAAATATACCAGCCAAAAATATACCAAAACCTACAAAATAGCAAGCCAAAAATATACCACACCTACAATATCCCAAGCCAAAATATACCATTCCAATAATATATCACGTCAAAAATATACCACGTCGGGCGTCATAGCGACGGGCTACCAGCTATGCAAGCGAAATATGAAGTAAACAAGCGAATATGCCTCATTGGCATGGGCTCAGTAGCGCACTTCCTTTTTGAAGGATTAGTGAACGCAAGATGATATTAGTTAGGGTTCTATCGTTATTTGGGGAGAAAGTTCAATATGACGGCCAACATAGCGTCAGAATCATAAAATTTGGCTTCAAAATCAAAATGATCATACTATAGACAAGGGTAAGTTCCAAGTTTCATGAAAATCGTTCCACCAATAAGAGATTTCAATATGGCGGCCAAGATGGCGACAGAATGTTGGAATTTGACTGGAGAATAAGAATGATCATACAAAACAAAGGTAAGTCCCAAGCTCCATGAAAATCGTTGAGTCATGAGAAATTTCAATATGGCGGCCAAGATGACGGCAGAGCATCATTTGTCCAAAATCGGTTGTATTTTGATCAAGTTCACATCGTCTGTGAATTTTACTCAAATCGGACTACTTTCAGAAAAATTCAAAATGGCGGATCAAAGACGGCGGCAGAATAACAAAAAACCAAAAGTCAACTTGACATCCTGGACATATGGACTATTAATCAGCGTTTACACCTCATCAATATCTTTCTTCCCTGGGGAGTTATCCCGGGTACGGACGGAGGGACGGACAGACGGACGGACAAAGTGAAGCTAGAAGCGCTTTTTTCCCATTTTTGGGAAAGTGCGCTAAAAATCGATGCAAAAAATCACAAATAGGTACCTACCTGGTGATTGTACCTTGTCTTTCCAGAATCGTTATTCAACAATAATTATGGTTCTCATGTTTTTTTCCAAAAGGTTGTCGAATCAAAAACCGGTGGTAGGACCGGAGGTTACCGCCCTTCAGACGTACCTGACAAGGTGCATGTACCGTATGTTCGTTAAAATCATGAGTTAGGGCAGGCTATGGAAGTAAAAACGTATGTCGTGAATTTATCAAAAATCACTCAAATTCGATGTCAACATGATGAACCGTCGTCATGGAATACATTCTGGACATACGTTTCGAAGTTCACAGCCTGCCCTAATTCATGATTCTAACGAACATACGGTACAAAGCTTTCTCGTGTCTAAGTTATTGAATCGAAATCCTGTAGGACCAGGGATTACCGCCCCTCGGGCGTGACTGACGAAGTCCATGTTATGTACAATATTTTTAACAAAACTATAAATTAAAAAAAAAACTATTTTTTTGAACAGGTGAGTATTATTAAAATGCTTTTCCTGTTCGGACCAAAAAGACTTCACAATAATAATTATTACTGCACCATTACAGTTTTCGTCAAGGATATCGCCAACATTTCACATTTGAGTAAAGTTATCATACATCTCTTTAGTTTTTATACTGTTCTGCTGCTTCATTTTATTTTAAGGTGTGATCAACTGGAAGTCTTTTTGGCGCAAAGGACTCTAAAATGCTTAGTCTCGTTCAACTTCCATGTTTTTTTTCAATCACTTTGTTTTGCTTGATGACCTTCTTTGCGACACTTTCCGTTGGTGACACGTGTATTCGTGACATATGTATCTTTACATGGTCTTTCCGGTGAGTTTTATAGGAGCATTTGTCGCATTGATGCCATTCAATTTCTTTTGGATTGGCATGTTGCAGAATGTGCCTTCTCAAATCAGCTTTACGTTTAGTTTTGAACGAGCAGTTATTGCATTTGTACCAATCAATTTCTTCACTGGTAGCGTGTGTAAGCATGTGCCGTTTCAAATTTCTGTTTTGCTTCTTGGTTTGATAGGAGCATTTGTCGCATTTCTGCCATTCAATGTCTTCTGGATTAGCATGTGTCAAGGTGTGATGTTTCAAACTGATTTTATGTCTAGTTCTGAACGAGCATTTGGTGCATTTGTACCAATAAACTTCTTCACCGAGAGCATGTATTAACATGTGCTGTTTCAGATTGCTTTTTTGCTTAGCCCGAAAGAAGCATTTGTCACAGTTGTGCCATTCAATATCATCGTGTCTGACATGTTTCAGCGAGTGTATTTTCATATAGCGTTTGCGTTTAGTTTTGAACAAACAATTTTCACAATTGTACCAGACGACATCTTTAGGATCAGCGTGTTGCGACATAATATGCTGCTGCAGTGATCTTTTGTATTTGGTTGTAAAGATGCACATCGCACAATGATATGTAATCGATGGCACTGTAGCACAGTCGTTATGATTTCTTTCCGATTTAATTGGCTGGGAACCAAACGCGTCTTCGCCTTTCACTCCTGTAGCTCTTCCCACCATTTCACAGAGTTCATAATGCTTCGCAGCAGGCAAGATAGAGAAAGCCTTGAATTTGCAACCTGGGAAGCAGCCGAATTGTTCACAATACCCATCATCTTCATGGACCGTCTCGTCTCCGTTGAGCTTGAGCTTGTGTTCTCGAACGCAATGTTCGTATAGATCTAGGTGATGAAAACTTTTGAATTCGCATCTATTACAACAGTGTGGGCCGGGTTCGAAGATGGCGTGGAACAATTCCGCTTGGTAAATTGTTTCGTGTTGTCTTCGGATGTGATGGTCAAGTTGAAAACTCCACTGAGTTTCATAAGGACATTGTGGACATCCGAATGTTGTTGTTGCCGTCTCCAGTTGTTTCAACCTACATTTATTTAATAAGTTAGTGTATAATGCAGAAATGGAACGGGTACGCAACTTACATGGTGAATATTCGAGTTTCTTACTTAGACTCCAAAACGCATGAAATGTTTGGTTTCGAGTTAGGTTCTGTTTTCTATTGATTTGCTCTGATGAAGATATAGGTAGGTAGGTACCACGTTATCTAGCTACATAAGAAACAGTCATGGTACTCACTGGAATAGAATAAAATAATGTTAGGTAGTGGAAAATATTGATAAGAACAACAAACATCTTATATGTATACTGGGTGGCTCAATCAAACAAGTGAGTATGCCTTCACGTGCGTGAGTCTCAGTAGCGCATTTTCTCAAAGAGTCATATTATGAACGTAAAGAAATTTGGTTGAAGGAGAAACACCATTCCTTGCCCACTTTCTTCATTCGAAACTCATTGTGATATTTCGTTATCAGAATGGGGTACTTGCCAATGAAATAGATTTAAATGATAATTCTTTCACTCATCAATATTTTTTTGTTTGAGGGCGGGATCTGGGAGCGGCGACTAATCAACAGTAGTCTATTCTTTCCCATTTTTAGTCGGCTATTCATATAGCGAAAGAATTAGATCGCTATGTCTTCGGGTTTATGTTTTCCCTCTTACTTTGAGGGCAGCGTGTGGGGGTGGCACTGGTGGCAACATTCGACAAAGTAACTGTTGCACAGTTTGAGTTAGAAGTTTCTAAATGTTTAAGGAAATATGTCAATCAGTGAAAATTGTGAAAGTTGCATTTTTTGTTTAGGGGCGGGAGCTGGAGGCGGCGACTAATCAAAAGTGGCCTATCTCTTCCCATTTTCAGTCAGCTATCTATATAGCGGAACAATTAGATCGCTATGTCTTCAGGGTTATGTTATATATTTATCTCTTACTTTGGGGGCGGCGTGTTGGAGCGGCAGAGTTTGGCAAAGAAATTCTTCCACAGTTTGAGATTGGTGTGTCTGAATGTTTGAGGTAACATTGAAATGTAAATCAGTGGAAATTATTGGAAGTTGCACTTTTTTCTTTTGGGGGTGGAAGTTGGAGGCGGCGCCATATCAAAAGTAGCCTACTTTTTTCCTTTTTAGTTGGCTATCCATATAGCGAAAGAATTAGATCGTTATGTCTTCGGGTTTATGTTTTTCATTCATCTCTCACTTTGAGGGCAGCGTGTGGGGGCGGCAGCATTCGGCAAAGTAACTGTTGCACAGTTTGAGTTGGGAGTTTCTAAATGTAATGGGAATATGACAATCAGTGAAAATTGTGAAAGTTGCATTTTTTTTTAGTTTGGAGGCGGCAGCTGGAGGCGGCGGCTAATTAAAAGTAGCCTATCTTGCTCCAATTTTAGTCAACTATCAATATAGTGGGAGAATCAGATCGCTATGTCTTCAGTTTTACATTCATCTCTCACTTTGGGGGCGGCGTGTGGGAGCGGCAGAGTTTGGCAAAGAAATTCTTGCACAGTTTGAGTCAAGAGTTTCTGAATGTTCGAGGTAACATTATCAGCTAAATCAGTGAAAATTGTTGAAAGTTGCACTTTTTTTCTTTTGGGGGCGGAAGCTGGAGGCGGTGCCATATCAAAAGTAGCCTATCCTTTTCCATTTTCAATCAGCTGTCCATATAGCGAAAAACTCAGATCGCTATGTCTTCGGGTTCATGTTTTTCATTTATCTCTTACTTTGGGGGCGGCGTGTGGGAGCGGCAGCGTTCGGCTGAGCAAATGTTGCACAATTTGAGTTGGCAGTTCCTAAATTTCAAGGGAACATCTCAATCAGTAACATCTAACATTTATGAAAGTTGCACTTTTTATCGTTTGGGGGCGGAATCTGGGGGCGGCGACCAACCAAAAGTAGCCTATCCTTTCCTATTTTCAGTCAGCTATCTATATACCGAAAGAATCAGATCGCTATGTCTTCGGGTTTATGTTTTTCATTTTAAAGTGATTGGGGGCGGTTCTTAGCAGTTTTTCCATGTCGGCGGCGCATATTGAAGACGGAATGTTTCTTGGCTTACGTTTATAAGTGGCAACTATGTATTATTCAAAAAATGAGAACACCAGAGCATCAGGTCTGGTAGAAAGTGCAATATTATGTTATTTCAAGTTTATCGGGGGCGGTTTTCTCTATGTTGGCGGCGCAGTATAGACATCCAATACAGCCTAGCCCTCCTTTGGGAGTGGCAGCTATGTAACAGCGAAAAAATTAGAAAGCTAGGTCGTCTAGTTTGGGAGGAGTTCGAGGAACGGACGGACGGACGGACAAAGCGGTTGCAATAGCGATTTTCATCAAGATGGAAAATGCGCTAAAAACGAAATAGATAGATCTTCGTGCATTTGCCCTCATTTTTTTAATGAAATAAGCCGAAATAAGCCTGGACAGGTCAACTTTATTTCCAAGGGGGACGTTCAACTGATATTAATGTACCCGTTGAATTTCACCCCTGTAGTCAGGATGGCAGCCCCCTCAAAGTCTTTGAATAACAATTGGGGTTGAGTGATAAGTACATAATTCTAAAGCTGGTTCAATAGGTCCCTTCGTTTCGGTTTTTTTTAGTGCGCATGTCTGGCGCGAATTTCATAGTTTCGTACACCGATATTGAAAATTAACACTAAAAGATATTGTAGTGCACCTAAAATTCCACAAATAATTTATTTGTGCAAAAAATCAACAAATACCTACCTGATGATTGTACCTTGTCTTTTCAGAATCGTTATTCAACAATAATTATGGTTCTCATGTTTTTTTTCAAAAGGTTGTCGAATCAAAAACCGGTGGTAGGACCGGAGGTTACCGCCCTTTAGACGTACCTGACAAGGTGCATGTACCGTATGTTCGTTAAAATCATGAATTAGGGCAGGCTATGGAAGTAAAAACGTATGTCGTGAATTTATCAATAATCACTCAAATTCGATGTCAACATGATGAACCGTCGTCATGGAATACATTTTGGACATACGTTTCGAAGTTCACAGCCTGCCCTAATTCATGATTTTAACGAACATACGGTACAAAGCTTTCTCGTGTCCAAGTTATTGAATCGAAATCCTGCAGGGATATGTACAATATTTCTGACAAAACTGTAAAAAAAATAATTTAATTTTGAACAGGTGAGTATTATTAAAATGCTAATCCTGTTCGGACCAAAATCACTTCACAATAATAATAATTATTGCACCATTACAGTCTTCGTCAATGATATCGCACACATTTCACATCTGAGTAAAGTTATCATACATCTCTTTGGTTTTTATACTGTTCTGCTGCTTTATTTTATTTTAAGGTGTGATCAACTGGAAGTCTTTTTGGCGCAAAGGACAGCATACATTTGTGTGATTCATCTCAAAGATTTTCTAAAATGCTTAGTCTCATTCAACTACCATGTTTTTTTTCAATCACTTTGTTTTGCTTGATGACCTTTTTTGCGACACTTTCCGTTGGTGACACGTGTATTCGTGACATATGTATCTTTACATGGTCTTTCCGGTGAGTTTTATAGGAGCATTTGTCGCATTTATGCCATTCAATTTCTTTTGGATTGGCATGTTGCAGAATGTGCCTTCTCAAATCAGCTTTACGTTTAGTTTTGAACGAGCACTTATTGCATTGGTACCAATCGATTTCTTCACTGGTAGCGTGTGTAAGCATGTGCCGTTTCAAATTTTTGTTTTGCTTCTTGGTTTGATAGGAGCATTTGTCGCATTTCTGCCACTCAATTTCTTCCGGACTGGCATGTGTTAACATGTGCTGTTTCAAACTTGTTTTATATTTAGTTTTGAACGAGCATTTATTGCATTTGTACACATTAGCTTCTTCACTAGTAGCATGTGTTAACATGTGCTTTTTCAAATTGCTGTTTCCATTCTTTGTTTGATAGGAGCATTTGTCACATTTATGCCATTCAATTTCTTCTGGACTGGCATGTGTTAACATGTGCTGTTTCAAACTTGTTTTATGTTTAGTTTTGAACAAGCATTTATTGCATCTGTACCAATCGACTTCCTCACCGCGAGCATGTATTATCATGTGCCGTATTAAGCTGCGTTTATGTTTAGTTATGAACGAGCATCTATTGCATTTGTCCCAACCAACTTCTCTACTGAGAGCATGTGTTATCATGTGCCGTTTCAAATCGCTTTTTCGCTTAGATTGGTGAGAGCATTTGTCACAGCTGTGCCATTTAATATGATCTGGAATGGCGTGTTTATTCCGCGAGTGTCTTTTCAAATAGACTTTGCGCTTAGTTTTAAACGAACAACTTTCGCAGTTGTACCAAACTATATCTTCAGGCTTAGTGTGTTGCGACAAGATATGCTGCTGCAGTGATCCTTTATATTTTGTTGTTAAGGAGCACATCGCACAATGATACGTAATCGATGACACTACAGCACAATGGTTATGATTTCTTTCCGATTTGATTGGCTGAGAATCAAACACATCTTGGCATTCCACTTCTGTAGCTCTTCTCACCATTTCACACTTATCGTAATGTTTCGCAGCAGGCAGGATGGAGAACGCTTTGAATTTGCAACCTGGAAAGCATCCGAATTGTTCACAGTACCCATCATTTTCATGGACCGTCCCGTCCCCGTTGACCTTGAGCTTGTGTTCTCGAACGCAATGCTCGTATAGATCTAGTTGATAGAAACTTTTGAATTTGCACTCATTACAACAGTGTGGGCCGGGTTCGAAGATGGCGTGGAACAATTCTGCTTGGTAAACCGTATCGTGTTGTCTTCGAACATGATGGTCAAGTTGAAAACTCCATCGTGTTTCATAGGAACATTGTGGACATCTGAACCCTGCTGCCGTCTCCGGTTGGTTTGGCCTGCAATCATTTCCATGTGATATGTTAGTGCTCAATTCAGAAAATGCATGGTACGCAACTTACATGATAAATATTAGAATGTCTTGATTAGACTTCGAAGTTTTTGGAAGATTCGGTTTCGGTGTTGAATCGCACAATTATTATTATGGTTTCTTCTCAATACAAGTATGGAAATTGTTCGGCTTGTACGTCCGTACCCTCAAAGATACTCCACTGCAATAATACGTACATTATAGGCAAAACTGGAGATTGACTAGTTTTTGAACTTAACAAGAACAAGACTGGTACACTTCTTGCAAAAAGAGGGGGCGCTCCATTTTCCACTCACCACATGTCCAGACGCCACTATACTTGAGACGTTCTCGGCTTCTTCTCAAACAAACTTTAATCAGTCCTGAGTCCTATCAGTATCACCATGAGTATGAATACTGTAATATCTTGCATTCTAATAAGAGGTTTTATCAATTCAACTCTTATTTCTTGGTTGGCTACTAAATGAAATGTACATCATGTTAGAAATAACCGGATAAAAACTTATCAATCACTTCTTGCTCAATACAAATAAGAAAACCAAAGTGCTGCACAATGTTTCTTTCATATTACTTACACGTCCATCCGAAATATTTTCATGAGCTTTCATTATTTACAGTTTTTTTTACACTCAGCGAGAATTGAAACAGAAATAGAAATACAGAAAATAGAAAAAATGTACAATTCAATATCCTAGTCTATTGACAGGTTTAATTTGTCTTTATGGTCTGGAACTTTCAATTTCGACTGGTTCCACATCTGGTGTTATTTGAAAAATAATTTCATCGTTATTGACAAAACCGTCAATACCTGGTTCGTCTAGTACCTACATCTTCACTCTCCTCTACATTTGATTCTTCATTTCGCGGTACCTTCATTCAAATCCTCGGCAATTTCAGGTATATTATTAATTGAAAAATCAAAATGAGCAATTTGATTCACGTGTCTTTGCCCGGTTCTGTCTGATTCTGATTCGAGTATAAAAATCAAATATGATCTGGGTGATAACAATTCCCTCAATCCGTTTTATTTACAATTCGATAATCTTTCACCGCCACCGTGTCGTTTATATCAAAAACCTGTTCTCTTTCTCGGTAAAAATGTTGTTTTTGCCTCGCTCAAGATTTTTTCACGTTATCTTTAGCAAAGCTTGCACCTTTTCATTTGGCATGTTTCCTGTGACCTGTTCCGGCGTTTTCCGAGGAAGGATTTTGACAATGAGAAACATATGCTGGGAAGTTTGGAAATGAACACTTGTATGAAATCATCAATTGCATGGGAAAGGTTTTTTTCTTGAGCATTATCCTCGGCATACGGCACTCGGCACCACCACCCGTTGCAATTTATTGAGTAGGTAGGTACTGTGATGTACCCCTTTCATGAATTAAATTATTCAGCTGTGATACGTTTAGTGACCCTGCGTCATGTTTCGTTGTGCCGTAAATTTTTATTACCTTTACCTAAGTCATTTGAATTAATTTTCCACCTACCTCAACTTCACGTCGTGCTGATACCTCAATTAAACTATAGTAACCTCACGTTCTTTGAAAGAGGATGATTTAAATAAATATTGAGAAATAAACAAAGTCACTTAACCACACCTCAACTTTATTACAAATGAATCAATCATAGCCAATTTAATTAAGTTCACCTTAATTATTCATTTCATAATTTCCAGACGTGCTGACATCATCTAGCGTTAGGGATTAGTTAAGTTTACATCGAGATTTACATTCGGTCTCTGAAAGAAAAGAACCCCTAATTACGCGCGAAAACCCTGCCACTGATTAATTCAACTCTTCCAATTTCATTCCATTTTGCATTCTTCCTAATTTTCGGAATTATTGGTGAACCCGTCTCCTAATGCACTAGAGTTTCAATTCTTTGCTTAATTAACTAAAACTTCGTCGAATTTTTATATCAACCCTTTCTTCCTTCTTGCCCAATTTTATTTTGTACTAAGAGAAATTTCGATTATGTAGTTGTACTTAGAGAGAGACGGTTGTTCATTATGTATTGTCTTGCTATTTCGAAATCATAGCTATTATTTTAATTATTGATCAAATACTGGGTTACTGAGGTTTTCACCTTTTTTCTGGCTTCTTGAAGGTAGGTAGCTGGAACAAAGGGCCGCATTAAAAAGCTCAAAGCAACTACAGGGAATTGGAATTGGCTTGACGCTTATTATGGCTGTTCGAAATATCAAAACAAAACCCACTATCATTTTATAACCCAAACAGTTTCGTCAACCCTTATTAACAATTTGCATTCGATTACAATGAGAATCAGACTTGCCTCAGTATCTTCCTTGCTCGTCACTGATGCACTACAACTATCAACAATGGTTTTTTCCACTCTTATAACTTATTCTTGTCAAGTAATAATTTTCGGACCGATCCTTATTTCCCACCCTCGGTCTAAAGTGTGTAAACCTGACACCCGAACCCATGCGCCGGCATGCGCTTTTTGACTCTACCATCATCCCGTGTGCAATTTCATCACTTCCCAATATCGTCCGTAGCTCTAATTTACTTATTCCCAAATATTTAATTCCCTTTTATCTTATAATTTTAAGGCGTCCCACAGTACCTAGTGCCTATGTAATTCTGATTAATTCATTTTATTCGTCTTATTGCTCGAGCGTATTAGTAGTAAGAATAAAAAATAGGCATAAGCATTTGCTTGGATTTCATAGGCGTTTTCAAGGAAAGTTTGCTTGGCAACTCCTCAAAAATCCAAGCAAATGCTTATGCTTATTTTTTATCGATACTACTCAATGACATGACGCAGTCCTAATGAGTTTGGTTGAGTGTATTCTTGACATGTCTACCGTGAAAAATCGTACCTGTTTTATCTTACCACTAAAGTTCAACGAGATAAATAGTTCAACATTTCATGGATGGATATTTGTGAGCATGGACTTTGGGGAGTGAGGAGGATGTGGCGGTTGGTAGGGCGATTGCGACTGAACTTGAGACATCTTTAGGTATTTTTTATTAAAAATCCATTTCACAACAGTTGAACAAACAAACCAAACTGAGAAAAAAAAAACGTTTTTGAATAAGTATTCTGTGCCAGTATTTTATACAACATGCTATTTCTGTTCTAACCAAGAAGATTTCACAACAATTTTTACTGCACCACTAGTTTTCGTCAAGAATATCGCCATCATCTCACATTTGATAAAGTTGTCATACATTTTTTGTAGTTTTTGATGCTGTTCAGCTCGAGGTTCAGCTTCATCTGCACACAACTGTGTCATTGCTTTCAAATGTTCCTAAAATACTCAATCTCGTTCATCTTCTATGTTTTTCTCGATCTCTTCTTACTTGGTGACCTTCTTTGCGACTCTTCCCGTTGGTGACACGTTTGTTCGTGACATCTGCTGTTTAGGACAGTCTTTTCGCTCAATTTGATGGGATTTTCTGTCACTCTTATGCCATTCCATTTTTTCTCGATTGGTATGTTGCAGAATGGGCCTCTTCAAATTGCCTTTCCGTTTAGTTTTGAACGAGCATTTATTGCATTGGTACCAATCAACTTTTTTACTTGAAGCATGTGTTAACATGTGTTGTTTCAGACCGCCTTTATGTTTAGTTTTGAACGAGCATTTATTGCATTTGTACCAATCAACTTCTTCGTCGAGAGCATGATTTAACATGTGCTTTTTCAGACTGCTGTTTTGCTTCTTTGTTTGGAAGGAGCATTTGTCGCATTTAAGCCATGCAATTTCTCCTGGACTGGCATGTGTTAACATGTGCCGTTTCAAATTGCCTTTATGTTTAGTTTTGAACGAACAGTCATTGCATTCGTGCAAATCAACTTTTTGACTAGGAGCATGTGTTAACATGTGCTGTTTCAAACTGAGCTCATATTTGGTTAGAAACGAGCATTTATTGCATTTGTAAGAATCAACTTCTTCTCTGGGAGCATGTGTTAGCATGTGGCCTTCCAAATTGCCGCTATATTTAGTTTGATTGGAGCATTTGTCACAGTTGTTCCATTCGATATGATCTGGGTAATGTTTCAGCGAGTGTATTTTTAAATATCGTTTGTGTTTAGTTTTAAACGAACAATTTTCACAGTTGTACCAGGCTATATCTTCAAGAATAGTGTGTTGCGACATAATGTGCTGCTGCAGTGATCTTTTGTATTTGCCTTTCACTCCTGTAGCTCTTCCCACCATTTCACAGAGTTCATAATGCTCAGCAGCAGACAAGATGGAGAAAGTCTTGAATTTGCAACCTGGGAAGCAGCCGAATTGTTCACAATTCCCATAATCTTCATGGACCGTCTCGTCCCCGTTGACCTTAAGCTTGTGTTCTCGAACACAATGTTCGTATAGATCGAGTTGGTTAAAACTTTCAAATTTGCACGTATTACAACAGTTGGGCTGGGGTTCAAAAATGGCGTGGAACAATTCCGCTTGATAAACTGTTTCTTGTTGTCTTCGAACGTGATGGTCAAGTTGAAAACTCCATTGGGTTTCATAGCAACATTGTGGACATACGAATGTTGTTGCCGTCTCCGGTTGCTTCAACCTACATTCATTTTATAAGTTAGTGTATAATGCGAAAATGGTACGGGTACGCAACTTACATGGTAAATATTGGAATTTTTCAGTTAGACTTCAAAATTCATCAAAGGTTTGGTTTCGAGTTGGGTTCTGTTGATTCGTACTGATGAAGATAGGTACCCCGTTATCTAGCCACATAAGAAACAGTCATGAAGTGATAAAGCTAATGAAATAATGTTAGGTACTGGAAAATATTGATAAGAACAACGAACATCTCAACATCAATGAGGACGTTCAACTGCTATTAATTTAACCATTAGGTTTCAGCCCCGTAGTCAGGGTGGCAGCCCCTTCAAAATAACAATTGGGGTTGAGTGATCCATGAAAGCTGGTTGAATTGTTTTTACGGCGGTTTTTACAATTTTTTCACGATAATGCTAATTTCAGTGTTTTTGTATGATTACGGCCCTTTCCAAGAGGCTGGCTCGAACTTGCCGAACCTATGGCGGGGCTTATATCCCTCTAGTAAACCTATTACAGTATACAAACAAATGAGGTCAAATGCCCGAAAATCCCAAGTTTTCGTTGGGCCACCCTGTATAGTGGCCCCTGGAGATGTGGTGAGTGATAAATCGAACGCCCTCTTTCGTTGAAGGAGTGAACCAGTCTTCTCCTGGAGTATCGAATCAAAAAATAACTGGAAGTCTTTGAAACCCATTCCAAAGATGCGTAAAACGGAAATATACCGAATTTGGAAATAAAAAAAACCCATAATGACCAAATCTGGTATCAAATTTCCAAAGTGGAATAAAATATAAGTCCGATTACTTCAAAAAAAGATAATGATGGGACTACGAAATATAGCTCGGAGCGATTATTTGGATATACTAAATCCCAGGTAGGACAGCCTCTATTTTGGCTTCCAGACTTTCAGAGTACATTTTATCAGAGCTGTCAGTTTTTTTTGTGATAAAAAATTAATGAGAAGTAAGTGTTATCTCATTTTTCTTTTATAATGCGAATAATCGCATGGAGCTACATTCTATACTCCCATTATTTCCTTTGTTTTTGTATAAATATATGAATAAAAGGCGGTCTTCCCACAAAACGTTTTAGTGGCGGGGTTAACGGCCAAAAATGGAATGATCTGTGCATTTTGTGATCAAAGCATGAAATTTGGCATACGTGTTCAGAAGACCCTCCTTTGCAATTCCAGATGTGGCGCCACGCAAGATTTCGCATCAGAGGCACTGTATTGCGGTTAATATACCTGCTAGGGGTAAATTCTGCAAAAATAGTTCCTGGCCGGTCTCTGGTACCGCAATCGGTATTTTTTAGTTCTGTTTAGCTAAAACTACATGTAGAAATGAGTGAGGAGTGCATTTTCACAAGCAAAGTTCGAAATGCTCCCTTTATACGTTGTTTTAATACATTTTAAGGCCAACTTTGTTTTAGTACAGGAAACATGGTAAAAAAATTGCCAAAACCTCGGCAAAGATATGAACGCCCTGAAAATTTGCTATTCTGTTTAGAATTGAGTGCCCTACTACATATCTAAAATTGCCAAAAATCGCACTCCGAGGCTTCGAGTTATTGGAGGGGAGGTGAAAAATTGCAACTCAAAATTAAAGGTATGGAACCCGATGGAACCCGTCAATCCAATGGATGCAAATACATCATAGTTCGACGCATCACATCCCGTTGATACAATTTTGGCACAAAAAGTGTCGATCATTGTGGAAGGAGGGTCGTGGGGGCGAGCGAAACTCGGCTGGGTGACTCTTTTTTTCCCTGGGCCATGAAGAACCGATCACGACAAGATTGGTATCTTTTCCGACTAAATTCAATGTCCTGAACTTGAATCCGATGTGTAAATTTGGACAAGAACATGTTCAAACAAGTTAACTTGAGAAAACCTGTTTTTTCTTTGACAATTTTATCAAAACTTTTTTTACTGTTAGAGGCATTCATCTTTGAAAATATTTCAGAGGCCATTAGATTGAACTGTATTCTTCACGAAAATCATCCATTCGATCTGTAACTTTGTTTTTCGAGATAGAAAAAATCGATTTGAACTTTAGTCGCCACAGCCCGTCGTCTACTACTGACCAGAACACTACACCATGCATCTTTAAATGAAAATAGCCCAAACTATCTGAAAAATCATAACTCATCTTTGAAAGTTCAAGGATCTGTGCAGAACTGAATTCCCTATAACATGAACAAAATCGTCATAAATCGCGATGCAGGGTATTGAGTTATTACTTGAAAGTGCATGCTGTAGTGTTCTGCTCATTAGTAGACGCCGGACAGTGCCGACTAAAGTTCAAATCGATTTTTCTCACCTCGAAAAACGAAGTTACAGATCGAATGGATGATTTTCGTGAAGAATACAGTTTAGTCTAATGGCCTCTGAGATATTTTCAAAGATGAATACCTCTTACAGTGAAAAAAAGTTTTGTGAAAATTGTCAAAGTAAAAACAGGTTTTCTCAAGTTAACTTGTTCGAACTTGTTTTTATCCAAATTTACACATCGGATTCAAGTTCAGGACATTGAATTTAGTCGGAAAAGATACCAATCCTGTCGTGATCGATTCTTCATGGCCCAGGAAGAAAAAGAGCCACATAGGCGAGTTTCGCCCTCCCCCACGACCCCCCTTCAACAATGATCGACACTTTTTGTGCCAAAATTGTATCAACTGGTTGTGATGCGTCGAACTACGACGTATTTGCATCCATTGGATTGACGGGTTCTATCGGGTTCTATACTTTTCATTTTGAGTTGCAATTTTTTACCCCTCCTCCAATAACTCGAAGCCTCGGGGTGCAATTTTTGGCAATTTTAGATATGTAGTAGGGCACATAATTCTGGACAGAATATCAAATTTTCAGGACGTTCATATCTTGGCCGAGGTTTTGGCAATTTTTTTACCATGTTTCCTGTACTAAATCAAAGTTGGCCTTAAAATGTATTGAAACAACGTATAAAGGCAGCATTTGGAATTTTGCTCTTGAAAATGTACTCCTCACTCATTTCTACACGTAGTTCCAACTAAACAGAACTAAAAAATACCGACTGCGGTACCAGAGACCGGCCAGGAACCATTTTTGCAGAATTTACCCCTAGCAGGTATATTAACCGCAATACAGTGTCTCTGGCGCGAAATCTCGCGTGGCGCCACATCTGGAATTGCGAAGGAGGGTCTTCTGAACAAGTATGCCAAATTTCATGCTTTGATCACAAAATGCACAGACCATTCCGCTAACCCCCCCACTATTTATAAAATGTTCCGGACTGCAGTTTCGGGAGCCTCTACTCGGATTTCATATCTCTTTTAAAACAAAATCAAATCTCTATCGTTATTTTGTGAACACCAAAGACTACCTAAAACCTTTTGAAAATTCTGGAATTAATGAATTGAAATGTAACAATTGTAATAGCATATACAAGGTGTTCGGGTTTGGCTATTACAAACTTTGAGGGATGATTCCCCCTCAAAAATAAAGTCAAAAGAACAAAAAACTCATGGTCCTAAAATGCTTCCTTAAAAAGATACAGGGTGTTAAAGTTGACTTTTTTAAATGGTTTTTTCACCCTAACTTTTGAACCATTGGACCGATTTTGATCAAATTTAAACCAAAGATTAGTCAAATGAGTCTCCATCGAAAAATAATACCACAATTCATCAAAAATTTCTGGAAGCGTAGATAATAGGAAACTGTCCCCTATTTTTGGCCCAATTTTTATCTACCTCGATTATTTTTTCAAATTGTTGATATTTTCGGAACCACCAAATGTCGTGAACTTCCGAATTTATTTCCGGTTTGGCCCAATTTTCGCCTAATTTGACTGGACTAATGATTGAAGTAGCCTTTTTCTTGGAACCGTTGATTTTGGTTTCTATGAATATGGGACTCAAAGGGATTTGGCGATCGACAGAGAGATTGCAACTAAACTGGAGACATCTTGGGGTGCTTTTTGTTGAAATTTTATTTCACAACAGTTAGAACAAAACAGCAAATTGAGAAAATGTAACTTCTTTCAACGAGTATTCTATATGCAAGTATTTTAAAGAAGACGTTTCTTCTGTTTGGAGCAAAAAGAGTTCGAGTAATAATAATTATTGGATCATTACGAGTTTTCGTCAAGAATATCGCTAACATCTCACATTTTAATGAAGTTGTCACACATTTTTTGTAGTTTTTGATAATGTTAAGCTACATTTTATTTGATAGTATGATCAATCAGGCTTTTAGGCGCAAAGCCCAGCACACATTTGTGTCATCGCCTTCAAAAATTTCCTAAAATGCTCAATCTCCTTCAACTTTCATGTTGTTCTCAATCACCTTGTTCGGCTTGATGACCTTTTTGCGACACTTTTCGTTGGTGACACGTGTATTCGTGTCATGTGTTGCTTAGCACATCCTTTCGCTTAGTTTGATGGGAGCTTCTGCCACTTTCATGTCCATCAATTTCCTTTGGATTGGCATGTTGTAACATGTGCCTTTTCAAATCACTTTTACGTTTAGTTTTGTATGAGCATTTATTGCATTTGTACCAATGAATGTCTTCAGTGGCAGCATGTGTTAACATGTGTTGTTTCAAATTGCTGTTCTGCTTCTTTGTTTGATAGGAGCATTTGTCGCATTTATTCCATTCAATTTCTTCTGGACTGGCATGTGTTAACATGTGCTGTTTCAAACTTGTTTTATATTTAGTTTTGAGCGAGCATTTATTGCATTTGTACAAATAAGCTTCTTCACTAGTAGCATGTGTTAACATGTGTGCTTTCAGATTGCTTTTATGTTTAGTTTTGAACAAGCATTTATTGCATTTGTACAAACAAGTTTCATCACTGGTAGCATGTGTTAACATGTGCCGTTTCAAATTGCTTTTTTGTTTAAATCGAGAAGAGCATTTGTCACAGCTGTGCCAGTTTATCTGATCTGGACTGACATGTTTCGGCGAGTGTATTTTCAAACAGTATTTGTGTTTAGTTTTGAACGAACAATTTCCACAGTTGTACCAGGCGCTATCATCATCATTAGAGTGTATCGACTTAATATGCTGCTTGAGTGAACCTTTGTATTTGGTTGTAAAGAAGCACATCGCACAATGATATGTAATCGATGGCACTGCAGCACAGTCGTTATGATTTCTTCCCGATTTAATTGGCTGGGAACCTAACGCATCTTCGCCTTTCATTCCTGTAGCTCTTCCCACTATTTCACAGAGGTCATAATGCTTCGCAGCAGACAAGATGGAGAAAGCCTTGAATTTGCAACGTGGGAAGCAGCCGAATTGTTCACAATACCCATCATCTTCATGGACCGTCCAGTCCCCGTTGACCTTGAGCTTGTGTTCTCGAACGCAATGTTCGTATAGATCTAGTTGATGAAAACTTTTGAATTTGCACTTATTACAACAGTGTGGGCCAGGTTCGAAGATGGCGTGGAACAATTCCGCTTGGTAAATTGTTTCGTGTTGTCTTCGGATGTGATGGTCAAGTTGAAAACTCCACTTGGTTTCATAAGGACATTGTGGACATCCGAATGTTGTTGTTGCCGTTTCCAGTTGTTCCAACCTACATTTATTTGATAAGTTAGTGTATAATGCAGAAATGGTACGGGTAGGTACGCAACTTACATGATAAATATTATTGAAATTTCTTCGTTAGACTTTAAAATTCATAAAAGGTTTGGTTTTGAGTTAGGCTCTGTTGATTAGTGCTGATGAAGATAAAGATACCCCGTTATCTAGCTACATAAGAAACAGTCTTGATACTCACGGTTCACGGTGACTGAGCTAATAAAATGATGTTATATACTGGAAAATATTAATAAAAGCAACGGATATTTTATATAGGTATACAGCGTGGCCCGACGAAAAAACAAAACAGACAGATTTTCGGGCATTTGTCCTTATTTTTCCGAAATAACTCAACTCTATTTTCAAGAGGAACGTTCAACTGCTATCAATTTGACCATTAAATTTCACCCCGTAGTCAGGGTGGCAGCCCCTCCGAAATTTTCAAACAACAGTTTGGGTTGAGTGAAACATAATTTCAAAGCTAGTTCAATTGTCTTCACAACGCATTCTGGAGCACACTCGGCGTTCCTAGACCATTCGTACATGCACATTATGGCGCATTACGGAGCTCTAGAAATATTCGAAGACATACGTGTAGGCTCTGGCCCGTGGTACCAAACTGGCGACTTCAACATGCGAGTAAGACACATCTGATCATTTGGCGGAGGTGCCGCTCCAAATTGCACGCGAAGGTGGTCGACGTTTCGAGAGCGATCGCGATTGATCCACCTGCAATAACTCCCGATTCCTAATGAAGATGTCTTCAGGCAAAAACAGGTCGATTTTCATATCGAGGGAGACATCTAAAACATACATTGGCGAATTCCTATCTTCAGCCTACTTGCCCTCATCCGCCCTAACTTTGAAATTTCTAATGACATTATTGACATTACCTATTTTACGATACATCAAATTAATAGCTATTTACGATACAAGTGTTAAAAGTGGCAAGTATATTTTGTTACCGCGAACAAAAAAAGATTTTTTTAACGCGTCTATCGTAAAAAAGTTTATCTACAATGGTCTTTGAAATTTTTGGTAAATGTCAGAATTCATTGAAAATATGACAGGAACGCGCAGAATCATGATTTTTTCACGTCGCCCATGACGACATGTTAAAAGTGACGGGTATTATTGAACGCTTGTAGATAATAGCTATTTACGATACGAGTGTAAAAAGTGACAGGTATTATTTTGTGAGCGGGGCCGCTTGCGAAACGAGCATTAGCGAGTAGAGCAACCCCGCGAACAAAATAAGACACTTTTAACGCGTGTATCGTACAGGATTTTATCTACAATGGTCTTTGAAATGTTTGGTAAATGTCAGAATTTATTGAAAATATGACAGGAATGCGCAGAATCATCATTTTTACACGTCGCAGGGCAAAATAATTAAAAAAAAAACGAAACAGACAAATTTTCTGGTGTTCGCCCTCATTTTGTCAAAATAAGCCCGGACACGTCAACTTCAATTTCAAGGGGGACGTTCAGCTGCTACTAATTCAACCATAGGGTTTTACCCCCGTAGTCAGGGTGACAGCCCCTTCAAAATAACAATTGGGGTTGAGCCATCCATAATTTTTCAAAGCTGGTTGAATTGTTTTTACGGCGGTGCTTTTTTTTTTCGATTCGATGCAAATTTTTCAAGATGATGCTAATTTCAGTGTTTTTGGATGGTTGCGGCTCTTTCTAAGAGGCTGGCTCGAACTTGCCGGACCTATGGCGGGGCTTATATCCCCCTAGTAAACCTACTACAGTATACAAACAAATGAGGTCGAATGCCCGAAAATCTGTCTGCTAGTTTTCGTTGGGCCACCCTGTATAGTGGCGCCTGGAGATGTGGGTAGTGATAAATCGAACGCCCTCTTTCGTTGAAGGAGTGAACCAGTCTTCTCCTTGAGTATCGAATCAAAAAATAACTGGAGGTCTTTGAAACCCATTCCAAAGATGCGTAAAACGGAAAATTACCCAATTTGGAAAAAAAACCCATAATGACTAAATCTGGTATCAAATTTCCAAAGTGGAATAAAATATAAGTCCGATTACTTCAAGGAAAGATAATGATGGGATTACGAAATATAGCTCAAAGCGATTATTTGGATACTAAATCCCAGGTAAGACAGCCTCTATTTTGGCTTCCAGACTTCCAGAGTACATTTTATCAGAGCTGCCAGGTTTTTGTTGTAATAAAGAATAAACGAGAAGTAAGTGTTATCTGACCTTTCTTTTAGCATGCGAATAATCGCATGGAGCTATATTTTGTACTCTCATTATTTTCTTTGTTTTTGTATGCTTTTGTTCGTTGTTTTTGTTTGTTCCTATGAGTATGGTGTCAGAATAATGTGGCGTCGTCTCTAGACATTTGGCCGCTCTCGTGCAAAAACTGTTAGGCCGCCCCCTTCTCCTAGTTTTTTAAAATCTCAAATTTTGTATACAGGGTGTTTCCAAAATGGTGTTACAAACTTCTAGGGGAGATTCCCCATCAAAAATGGACAAGGAAAATATATACCTTTGATGTCCTAAAATGCTCAGTTGAAAAGTTACAGGCTGTTCAAGTTGACTTTTTAAAACTGATTTTTTGACATAAGTTTTGAACCGTCTAACCGATTTTGTTCAATTTCTCACCAAAGTTTACTGAAATAAGTCTCTATCGAATAATAGTAACGTGTTGGAGAAAAAAGTTCAGGGGCGTAGATAATGGTGCTAGGACAATTCGTCCCGCGGACAATTCGTAGCGGACAATTCGTCGCGAACAATTCGTCCCGCGGACAGTTCGTCCCGCGGACAATTCGTCCCGCGGACAATTCGTCTCACGGACAATTCGTCCCGCGGACAATTCGTCGCAAGTGAAGGCTTCGGAAGGTAAGGGGGTTATATTACACATGAAGACACAAGGGGGCTCAATAAAAGGATCTAAAAATCATAAGCAAATACAAGGGGTTCCGACAGAGATCCGAACGCCACGAAAAAATGCAACGGGGCTCAGCAAGGCTTCAAACGATATTGAAAACACAAGGGGGCCTTACGGAGCTTCGAGAGGGCTCCGGATATCACATAGAGGCACAAGGTGCTTACTACTACTTCGAAAGCTACGGAAAGATGTGAGGGGGCTCAGCATGCAGGGCTTCAAAAGACGTTGAAGAAACAAGGGGCCCACGGCAGCTACGGATGACACAAGAAGGCAACAGGAGGCTCACTGGAATTCTGATAGTTGCATTGAAGAACATAAGGGGGCTCACTAGGGCTCCAAGTTACACTCATGGAAACGAGGGGGCTCACTAGGGTTCCAAGCTACACGTATGGACACAAGGAGGCTCACTAGGGCTCCAAACTACTCTTGCGGGCACAAGGGGCCCCGATAGAGCTTTGTATATCACATGAATGCACAAGGGACTTACACTTGGGCTTCCAGCAATGTAAAAGCGCACAAGATGGCTCACTGGAGTTCTGAGAGCCACGAAAACACAAAATGGGGCTCATTAGGACTCTTAACGACACATAGGGCACAAGGGGCCTAACAAGAATCTGGAAATCACGGGAAAATGCAAGGGGGCTCCGTAGAGCTTCATAAAATATTGGTTACACGAGGGGGGCCCAGGGGGCTCTTTACAACAACAAAAAAAAGGCAAAAGGGGGCTCACTGTATGATACTCTAAAAGCCAACACAAGTGGACTGATTGGGGCTCCAAACTACACATAAGGGTACAAAGGGGACCCGATAGAGCTCCAAAAGCCATGGAAATACAACAAGGGGGCCCAATGGAGCTCTGTATAATCAAAAAAGGCAAGAGGGGGGTGACTGGGTTTCTGGGAGCCATTAAAAAACAAAAGGGGCTCACTAGGACTCGAAACTACACTAACCGGCACAAGGGGGTCCGATAGGGCTCCGCATATCACATAAAGGCACAAGGGAGCCCAAAGAGCTTTATATAACAACAGAAGGCAAAAGGGGCTCACTGAAATTACGGAAGCTACGAAAAAACACAAGGGGGCTCATTAGGGCTCCATACTACACTTGAAGACACAAGAGGGCTCTATAGGGCTCTGAATATCACATGAAGGCACAAGTTGCTTACTGCTGCTCCGGAAGCCACGGAAAGATGTAAGGAGGCTCAGCACGGCTTCAAAAGACGTTTGAAGAAACAAAGGGGCCCACTGACGCTCTGGATGACATAAGACGGCAACAGGGGGCTTACTGGAATTCTGATAGTCATGGAAAAACACAAGGGGGCTCACTAGGGCTCCAAGATATACTTATGGACCCAAGGGGGCTCACTAGGGCATCAAACTACACTTGCGGACACAAGAGGGTCCGATAGGGCTCCGTATATCACATGGAGGCACAAGGGACTTACACTAGGGCTTCCAGAAATGCAAAAGCGCACAAGATGGCTTACTGGGATTTTGAAAGCCACGAAAACACATGAGGGGGCTCATTAGGGCTCCAATGTACACATAGGGCAGAAGAGGCCTATGAAAAATCCAGAAATCACGGGAAAGTGCAAGGGAGCTCCGTAGAACTTCCTCTGATATTGGTGACACAAGCGGCTCTTTATAACGAGAAAAGGCAAAAGAGGACTCACTGTATAGTACTGAGAGCCAATAAAAACAAAAATGGACTGATTAGGGCTCCAAACTACACATAAGGGTACAAGGAGACCCGATAGAGCTCCGAAAGCCATGGAAATACGACAAGGGGGCCCAATGAAGCTCTTTATAATCAAGCTTATCTGCTTGCACAATGGGGCCCGATAGGGCTTCGAATATCACCTAAAGGCAAAAAGTGCTTGCTACTGCTCCGAAAGTCGCGGAAAGATGTAAGGGGGCTCAGCAGGGCTTCAAAAGACGTTGAGGAAACAAGGGGGCCCAATGGAGCTCCGAATAACACAAGAAGGCAACAAGGGGTTTACTGGAATTCTGATAGCCAGACAAAAAACAAGAGGGCTCACTAGGCGCCAAACTATACTCTTGCGGACACAAGGAGGTCCGATAGGGCTCCGTATATCACATGAAGGCACAAGGGACTTACACTAGGGCCTCCAGCAATGCAAGAACGCACAAGCCACGAAAACACATAATGGGGCTCCTTAGGGCTCCAAATGACGCAGGGCTCAATAAAAATCAGAAAGTCACGGAAAAATGCAAGGGGGCTCAGTAGGGCTTCAAATGATATTGGTGACACAAGGGAGCTCAAGGGGCTCTAAGGGGGTTCATTTGGGCTCCAAATTATATTTGAAGAAACAAGGGATTAGGGGTCAAATATAACATAAAGGCACAGGGGGCTTACTACTGCTCCAAAAGCCTATAGGAAAAGTGCAAGGGGGCCCAACAGAACTTCAAACGGTATTGAAGAGACAAGGGGGCCTCATGGAGCTCTGTAAAACAAAATAGCATGAAATGGGGGCTTACTGGTACCTACTCCGAAAGTCATGAAAAAAAATAAGGAGGCTCAACGGGGCTCCAACCACACCTGAAGGCACAATGGGGCCCGATAGGGCTTCAACATGCCATGACGGCATAACGCTGCTTGCTGCTCCGGAATTCATGGGAAATTCAAGGGGACTCAGCAGGGCTTCAAGTTACGTTGAATATAGAATAAGGGGGCCCAGTGAAGCTCTTGATAACACAAGACTGCAAAAGGGGCCTTATGGGAATCTGAAAGCAATGAAAACATAAGAGGACTTCTCAAAAATTACACTAGAGAAGATGAGGGGCTCGATAAGGGCCAAATATCTCATGAAAGTATAAGGGGGCTTACTGGTGCTCCCACTGACGTAGTGCTCCCAAAGCTTGGTGTACTAGCAAAAATTCTCGGAATGATGCAAGGGGACTGAGCTGAGCTCCAAAGACATGAATAAACCAGAGTGCACAGTAGGGCTCCAAATACTACAAAAAGGAATAAGGGGGCTTACTAAAGTTCGAAAAGCAACGAAGAAAGACAAAGAGACTTGTTAAAGTTAAGACAAAGGGCAAAACATTATTTTGCGACGAATTGTCCGTGAGACGAATTGTCCGCGGGACGAATTGTCCTCGAGACGAATTGTCCGCGGGACGAATTGTCCGCGGGACGAATTGTCCGCTACGAATTGTCCGCTACGAATTGTCCGCGGGACGAATTGTCCGGTCACGTAGATAATGGGGGCTGTCCTCATATTTCCCCCCTTTTTTTCACACCCCTAGCTATTTTTCCAAATTGTTTCTATTTTTTTATTCTACGTTCAATTTAGAGAAAAAAGTTTCTCTTGCAAAATTTTGATTAGAGGCTTCGTTTTTGAGATATCTGAGTTTGAAACTTTGGAAAACATCTCGAAATTGCCACTTTCCAAGGCCAAAAAATTAGAATAAAAAAAAACTCATGATTTTTCAGCAGAAATAGGTTCTCTTCAATTTTCTAAGTTGATAAACCACTATTTCCTCTGAGAAACGAGAGCTTTTCAGGGAAAAAAAAAGGGCTCATTGAAAGTGGCGATTTCGAGATGTTTTCCAAAGTTTCAAACTCAGATATCTCAAAAACGAAGCCTCTAATCAAAATTTTGCAAGAGTAACTTTTTTCTCTAAATTGAACATAGAATGAAAAAATAAGAACAATTTGGGAAAATAGTTAGGGGTGTAAAAAATAGGGGGGAAATATGAGGACAGCCCCCATTATCTACGCCCCTGAACTTTTTTCTTCAACACGTTACTATTATTCGATAGAGACTTATTTCAGTTAACTTTGGTGAGAACTTGAACAAAATCGGTTAAACGGTTCAAAACTTATGTCAAAAAATCAGTTTTAAAAAGTCAACTTGAACACCCTGTAACTTTTCAACTGAGCATTTTAGGACATCAAAGGTATATATTTTCCTTGTCCATTTTTGATGGGGAATCTCCCCTAGAAGTTTGTAACACCATTTTGGAAACACCCTGTATAGATTTTTTAATTTAAATCTTATTTTATGAGAATAACAGAAACAGAGACTAGAATTGAAATTTTCACATTTTGAACATGAATTTTTCTTATGTAGGTACACAGTAACGGTATTATAATAAACAAATAAACGAAAGTTATAGATATAACAAATACATAGTAGATACAATGTATGAACTAGAATATAATATCATATGAAAATTTGACTTTGCAGGCCTTAACTCCGGATAACTTTCTCATTGTATCTGGCCAATTTAACTGGTCCTAAATAGTATGTTTAGTAGAAATTACTGTCAAATTTGTCGAGCTGGATCCTTGCCCGTTGCGACTGTGATGTGACTGGTGAAATCAGCATTATCCTTAAAACAACGAATATATTATTTGGAAACATTCACATTAGATTCTTGATATCGAACCGCATCAGTGCGAAACAAAAAAAAAACATTTGGTAGCAGATTTCAAATTTTGGAATGTAAAATCCAAAAATATTACAGGTATTTGTGTTTGTACTTGAACTGCTCGTCAAAAGTTAAGCATAGACCAAAATTTGCTCCAATTTCAAGCAAGGATTTCTCAGGGAAAAGATATCCGATTTTAAAAAAAATTATGGTGTATGGTAGAGCTTTTCTCCAGCTACAAGACGCTATGTCGACTTACGTCACCATTGACTTTGTCCACGATATACAGGATGCCAAAGGAAAGAGTGTCAAAAGTGTTAATTTTTGAAGACGTGGAACTTTTTTAGAAAAAATTCCCGATTTTTTTTCTTTTGAGTTTTAGAAAGCGGATATCAATATCTCGAAACGGTTTTTGACTTTTGATCGTATTTTGTCTCTTCAAAGAGTTCTTGATTTTTTTGTGAAACTTGGATTTTTTGATGCAGAATTTGCTAGGGCTGTTGCTTTTTTTTGAAAATCCATAGAAACGTACACAATTGCTGGATGGATTATACCATGAGAAAATTTGACCTCATGAGCTTCCAGAAGAGGTTATCCTCTGGACCTCTTCAGGAGAGATGCCCAATAAAACATGCTGCGACATCACTTTGACACTTATTGAACCCAGCATGAATGAAAATGCAAGACTTGTAACCATACGTTGTATCAAAATTACCATGGTTACCAATTAGTCCCATCATGGGTGATTTTGTTACTGCCCAAGTCACTGGTAATTTCCAGAAGTGATATCTCCTAGACGAGTAAAGATAGAACCATAATTCTTATCTTGATTTCAATCGGACACATTATTGGTCTGTCAAGCATGATGTGCAAATTTTTCACGTTTATACTTTTTAAGTGGTGGGGGGTAATTTTGACGTTTGTCATGTCGGAACTTTTTTCTTAGACTTGTCATCATTAAAATGTCGACATAAATATGTACTGTCATTTTCAGCTGATCAATTTCAAGTTTGCGTTCGGTGTTTTTCTTCCTCAAAGTCCAGATTTCCTGAGAAAACCTTCGTTAGTCTTTTGTTTTCACTACTATTGTTAAGTGGTAGATTACATTCATGCCTACATTTCAATGATGACAAGTACAAAAAAAAAATTCTGACATGACAAACGTCACAGTTAACCCCCTCTACTGAAAAAGTATAAACGTGACAAAATTGCACATCACACTTGAATAGTCAATAATTTGTCCGATTGAAATCAAAGAAAGAATTATGGCTCTATCTCTACTTGTCTAGGAGATATCACTTCTGGAAATTTCCATTGACTTGGGCAGTAACAAAATCACCCATGATGGGACTAATTGGTAACCATGGTAATTTTGATGCAACGTATGATTACAAGTTTTGCATTTTTATTCATGCTGGGTTCAATAAGTGTCAATGTGATGTCGCAGCATGCTTCATTGGGCACCTCCCCTGAAGAGGCCCAGAGGATAACCTCTTCTGGGAGCCCATGAGGTCAATTTTTCCCATGGTATAATTCATCGAGCAATTGTGTACGTTTCTGTGAATTTTCAAGAAAAAACCACAGCTCTAGCAAGCTCTGCATAAAAAAATCTAAATATCACAAAAAAATCAAGAACTCTTTGAAAAAACAAAATACAATCAAAAGTTGAAAACCGTTACGAGATATTGATATCCGCTTTCTAAAACTCAAAAGACAAAAAATCCATAATTTTTCCTAAAAAAGTTCCACGACTTCAAAAATTAACACTCTTGACACTCCTTCTTTTGACATTCCGTATATCATGGACAAAGTCAATGGTGCCGTGAGTCGACAAAGCGTCTTGCAGCTGAAGAAAAGCTCTACCAGCCACCATAAACTTCTTTCAAATCGGATATTTTTTCCCTAAGATATCCATGTTTGAAATAGGAGCAGATTTTGCTCTATGCTTAACTTTTGACGAGCAGTTTATTTGTACGTTTCATATCTACCCGCAGTTCAGTGAATAAAATACTACTTTTCACAATAAGACGCTCGCCTTCTCGTGTCTCGATCCGAACTGCTCATAGGTTCTGTACTGTTACGTATTTCGCGTACGGGTTCAAATATAATTGAGACGATCGTTTTAAAACACACACTGTATATTACTGCGTGCTACAATGAATACACAACAACAATTATTTACTAAGGAATGTCGCTGTGATTATCGCTCGCTTGTTTCGCACTCGTTCGCTTCCAAATTCAATACTACCGACTGTCGCATTGAGAACGGTGATTTTTATATGCCTCCGATTAGCGTTCCCAAGCATTCCATCATCCTTCAGCAATTTCCATAGTGGCCCGGCATGTGGTTTTCTAGACTACTCCTGAATAATTCGAAGAACAACCTTCCGCGTGTTTCCCGTGTGCTCTGGAATGTCTGCACCTCCGCCAAAGTGGACAGATGTGCCTTGATCGAGCATTGAAGGTTCCCAATGTCAAGCCATCGCGTATACTTCTGGAAACGTCCAGAGCACGGCTTTTGTAATCTACACCGCTATGTGATGGATGGAAGAATCCAGGAAGATCGCGTATTTACCCAAATGCACGGGATCGCCGCTCGTAACAGTACTTACCCAATCGATTACGATTCCACCGCCCTTTGGCAGAAATCAAAAATTCAACAAGGATCGAAGAATCTTGTGAAATCTATTTCATATTCACGTGTTTTGAATGCAGGTAGGTATCCATCATACCGTTTTGAAAAAATGTTCAGGGGCGGCTGGGCCGCAGGCGTAAGATATGAAAAGCAAACAAAAATTTCAAAACGTTCAGGGGCGGCGGCGGAGGTAAAATAATAAAAGCAAAAAATAGGAAAAAAGTGAAAAAACGCATTGGGGTGGCCGCCGCCCCCTGAATCTGGCCGCCCTTGTGCCATGCATGAGTTGCACGCCCGCTAAAGACGGCTCTGATTGCTTAGATAGACCTCGAAGTTTAAAAAAAGTTTGGTTTGGAACTGAGCTGTATTGATTCGCATTGAATATACACTATACAGAATAAGTACATTATCTATCTACACAAGGAATGGCATAGTCATGATATGGTACTCATGGTGATGAAAAAATATTGTAACTAAAAATTATTGAAAAGAACAACGAACGTTTCATGTATAGTAGCGCCTGGAGATGTGGTGAGTAATAAAACGAGCGCCCCCTCTCGTTGCAAGAATGCACTAGTCTTTTCCTGTTTAAATAATGAAAGTCAATCTGCAGTTTCTCCTATACTGGTGCTGATTTCACAGTGAAGCATTTTTGAGGGTGCGAACGTGCAAGTTGAGCAAGTTCCATGCTTAATACTTGTATTGAGAAAAAAACATTATTATTATAAAGGATGGTCCAGGATTGAGGTGACAAACTGTCAGGATCGATAGAGCTTCGAAAAATAGTGTAATAGTGATACTTTCCTTGAAAAACATATTTCAGAAACTGATAATAACGGAGATCCGTCAAAATTTAATTGGGAATTTCTTTTTGTAATTACGACTTACACATCATCCAGCTGATTTATCCTCAAGTGTGCACAAATAGTTGTCAGATACGTAATTGAGCTCTCAGTAACCAGTTTTGTGCAAATAGAATATTGGCATAGATATTGAAGGAGCTCGTCCTTTCATGTCCATATTTTGTACGCCTACGGAAATTTTGAAAAATTTGAGAAGTTTTACATTTAATTTCTAGGAGAGAACTGGCGTACCAAAACCATGATTAAAGTGGCTTTTTTTTTTGGAATCGTTGATTTTGGTTTCTATGAATATGGGACTCAAGGGAATTTGGCGATCGACAGAGAGATTGCAACTAAACTGGAGACATCTTGGGGTGATTTTTGTTAAAATTTTATTTCACAACAGTTAGAACAAAACAGAAAATTGACAAAAGGTAACTTCTTTCAACAAGTATTCTATGCAAGTATTTTAAAGATAACGTTTTTTATCTACAAGCGTTAAATAATACCCGTCACTTTTAGCACGTCGTCATGGGCGACGTGAAAAAATGATGATTCTGCGCATTCCTGTCATATTTTCAATAAATTCTGACATTTACCAAACATTTCAAAGACCATTGTAGATAAAATCCTGTACGATACACGCGTTAAAAGTGTCTTATTTTGTTCGCGGGGTTGCTCTACTCGCTAATGCTCGTTTCGCAAGCGTCCCCGCTCACAAAATAATACCTGTCACTTTTAACACTCGTATCGTAAATAGCTATTCTGTTTGGAGCAAAAAGAGTTCGAGTAATAATAATATTATTGAATCATCACTACTTTTCGTCAAGGATATCGCTAACATCTCACATTTTAATGAAGTTTTCACACATTTTTTTGTAGTTTTTGATACTGTTTAGCTTAATTTCATTTGATATTATGATCAAGGCCTTTGGGTGCAATGCACAGCACACATTTGTGTCATCGCCTTCAAAAATTTTCTAAAATGCTCAATCTCCTTCAACTTTCATGTTGTTCTCAATCACCTTGTTCGGCTTGACGACCTTTTTGCGACACTTTCCGTTGGTGACACGTGTATTCGTGTCATGTGTTGCTTAGCAAAATCCTTTCACTTAGCTTGATGGAAGCTTCTGCCACTTTCATGCCCATCAATTTCCTTTGGATTGGCATGTTGTAGAATGTGCTTTTTCAAATCAGCTTTACGTTTAGCTTTGTATGAGCATTCATTACATTTGTACCAATGAATGTCTTCAGTGGCAGCATGTGTTAACATGTGTTGTTTCAAATTGCTGTGTTGCTTCTTTGTTTGATAGAAGCATCTGTCGCATTTATGCCATTCAATTTTTTCTGGACTGGCATGTGTTAACATATGCTGTTTCAAACTTCTTTTATGTTTAGTTTTGAACAAGCATTTATTGCATTTGTGCAAATCAACTTCTTCACTAGTAGCATGTGTTATCATGTGTTGTTTCAAATTGCTGTTTTGCTTCTTTGTTTGATAGGAGCATTTGTCGCATTTATGCCATTCAATTTCTTCTGGACTGGCATGTGTTAACATGTGCTGTTTCAAACTTGTTTTATATTTAGTTTTGAGGGAGCATTTATTGCATTTGTACACATAAGCTTCTTCACTAGTAGCATGTGTTAACATGTGCTTTTTCAAATTGCTGTTTCCATTCTTTGTTTGATAGGAGCATTTGTCGCATTTATGCCATTTAATTTCTTCTGGACTGGCATGTGTTAACATGTGCTGTTTCAAACTTGTTTTATATTTAGTTTTGAGCGAGCATTTATTGCATTTGTACACATTAGCTTCTTCACTAGTAGCATGTGTTAACATGTGCTTTTTCAAATTACTGTTTCCATTCTTTGTTTGATACGAGCATTTGTCGCATTTATGCCATTCAATTTCTTCTGGACTGGCATGTGTTATCATGTGCCGTTTCAAATCGCTTCTTCGCTTAGATTGGTAAGAGCATTTGTCACAGCTGTGCCATTTAATATAATCTGGAGTGACGTGTTTATTCAGCGAGTGTCTTTTCAAATAGACTTTACGCTTAGTTTTGAACGAACAACTTTCGCAGTTGTACCAGACTATATCTTCAGGCTTAGTGTGTTGCGACAAGATATGCTGCTGCAGTGATCCTTTATATTTTGTTGTTAAGGAGCACATCGCACAATGATATGTGATCGATGACACTACAGCACAATGGTTATGGTTTCTTTCCGATTTGATTGGCTGAGAATCAAACGCATCTTGGCATTCCACTTCTGTAGCTCTTTTCACCATTTCACACCTATCGTAATGTTTCGCAGCAGACAGGATAGAGAACGCTTTGAATTTGCAACCTGGGAAGCATCCGAATTGTTCACAGTACCCATCATTTTCATGGACCGTCCCGTCCCCGTTGACCTTGAACTTGTGTTCTCGAACGCAATTTTCGTATAGATCTAGTTGATAGAAACTTTTGAATTTGCACTCATTACAACAGTGTGGACCGGGTTCGAAGATGGCGTGGAACAATTCTGCTTGGTAAACCGTATCGTGTTGTCTTCGAACATGATGGTCAAGTTGAAAACTCCATCGTGTTTCATAGGAACATTGTGGACATCTGAACCTTGCTGCCGTCTCCGGTTGGTTTGGCCTGCAATCATTTCCATGTGATATGTTAGTGCTCAATTCAGAAAATGCATGGTACACAACTTACATGATAAATATTAGAATGTCTTGATTAGACTTCGAAGTTTTTGGAAGATTCGGTTTCGGTGTTGAATCGCACAATTATTATCATGGTTTCTTCTCAATACAAGTATGGAAATTGTCCGGCTTGTACGTCCGTACCCTCAAATACTCCACTGCAATAATACCTACGTACATTATAGGCAAAACTGAAGATTGACTAGTTTTTGAACTTAACAAGAACAAGACTGGTACACTTCTTGCAAAGAGAGGGGGCGCTCCATTTTTCACTCACCACATGTCCAGACGCCACTATACTTGAGACGTTCTCGGCTTCTTCTCAAACAAACTTTAATCAGTCCTGAGTCCTATCAGTATCACCATGAGTATGAATACTGTAATATCTTGCATTCTAATAAGAGGTTTTATCAATTCAACTCTTATTTCTTGGTTGGCTACTAAATGAAATGTACATCATGTTAGAAATAACCGGATAAAAACTTATCAATCACTTCTTGCTCAATACAAATAAGGAAACCAAAGTGCTGCACAACTTTTCTTTTATATTACCTAAACCTCCATCCGAAATATTTTCATGAGTTTTTGTTATTTATAGTTTTTTTACACTCAGCGAGAATAGAAACAGGAATAGAAATACAAAAAATCAAAAAAATGTACAATTCAATATCCTGGTCCATCGACAGGTTTGATTTGTCTTTATGGTCTGGAACTTTCAATTTCGACTGGTTTCACATCTGGTGTTTCTTGAAAAATAATTTCATCGTTATTGACAAAACCGTCAACACCTGGTTCGTCTAGTACCTACATCTCCACTCTCCTCTACATTTGATTCTTCATTTTGCGGTACCTCAATTCAAATCCTCAGCAATTTCAGGTTTGCCAATTGGAAAATCAAAATGAGCAATTTGATTCACGTGTCTTTTCCAGGTTCTGTCTGATTCTGATTCGTGTATAAAAATCAAATATGATCTGGGTAATAACAATTCCTTCAATCCGTTTTATTCACAATTCGATAATCTTTCACCGCCACCGTGTCGTTTATATCAAAAACCTGTTCTCTTTCTCCGTAAAAATGTTGTTTTTGCCTCGGTCAAGATTTTTTCACGTTATCTTTAGCAAAGCTTATACATTTTTATTTGGCATGTGTCGTTCGTATTATTTTTCAGCAAATCCTATACACTTACAAGCTTTCTGCCAAAAATTAGTTCAGCGGCAGTGATTTTGTTGGTGCAAGCGGTGTTGTTCTGTGAACAAATAGAAATTGATCGGCATGCTTGATCAATTTCACATTTATTTCAAACCTGTCCGTTCGATACCGGATGGAACGGTGAAGTATTTTTCCAATTTATACCGTATTTTGTAAAAAATGACAAGCTCACCATATTTTCAGAACAACGGATCAGCATCGAAATTTAAAGTGGCAACTGTATTGCAGTTTTACCTTCCATCACGGCTTCTGTACCGCTAAATTATATGCAGATCTGTTCCTAGCCGAACTTAAAATTGATGAACTGTAAATATGCCACAATAAACCCAGGTTATCTCATTAGATACAAAACCCTTTACATTATGTGATACAATCATATCGGGGAAATCCATTCTGCAAAAAAAAATCGAAACTTTTCTAGTAAGGTAAACGCGGGTTAGTGTGAACGCTTTTTCTAAAAGATGGTTTAATAAATTGCTGGTCGGTGAACGACACAATCAAGGACGCAATCGTAAAGCATAATTTTACAAAGGCATGCTGTCAAACATGTCTTCTTCAGCCTACATTCTTCAACAAAATGTCTGTATTTTACTATGAAAGAACAGAGAAGATGATTCGGGGGATGTGTACATGCTGCAAAGTTTCAGGAATCCGAAGATATCTTCAGATTTGGGTTATTTCCAATATAAAAACTGCTACAAGCTTCTTGGAGATGCCATCTAGATTCTAGATCAATAATTTGGAACCACAAATAGTCAACTGAAACTTTTCAAGGTTTTCTACTTTTTCCAGTTGACGTTAAAACACTTGATCATCTCAGGAGATGATCAAGTGTTTTAACATTTGCCACAAGATTTACAAGAATTTCAGTTTCAGAATTTAGTCCTGGCAACCAGACTTATATTCGAACCAAGCTTTCCGTTTTCCCAATACAGAAATAGTTTCTGTGCAATTTTTATAAAATTCTATCCTTCATTTTCACCCGCATTGCTACTTTATATCCCAGCATCAAGACCTTCTGGTTAAAAAAAAAGAAAATTGATTTTCATGTTATTTACTGTACGGCTCGACCTCTTTTTTCATTTTCGTCAGCCAACCCATTCTTACATACTGACAAACCTTCTTCAAAACCGGATTTTTTTTCAACTCTTCCAGTAAAACTTTCTGATCTATCGGAATTTTGCGGTTCAGTAAGTTGTGATTTGTCTTCAAAAGTAATCGTGATAAGCGATCTGCATTATTTTTAGCATATTTTACATATTCAATGTCGTATTGATAATTGCTCAGAAACAGTGCCCAACGTTGCAAACGGTTTGCGGTCGTTTATGAAATTTACTTTTCTGGTCCAAAAAGTGCAACCAAAGACTTACTGTCTGATACTATAATAAACTGTTCACTGTACAAATTATTGATTGAATTTCTGATCTCCAAGGAAATGATCGCCGCTGCTTCCTTTTCGACGATACTGTATACAATCTCTTATTAAAAATTTTGCAGGCAAGAGCTACTGGTCACTCTCTACATTATTATTCACCTGGGGAAGAACTTTCTACGTTCAATCTGACAGGCAACTTGAGGTCAAAATGAACAAGAACGTCAAAGGATGTTATTATTTTATTTAACTTTGTTGAAAGCCTTATCACACATATTCCACCATTCATATTCACGTTCTTGTGCAGTAACTGATCAAGAGGAGCAAAAATCGTTGAACTGTTCGTGATGAATTTAGTGTGATAGTTTAGTCGCCCCAAAAATGACTTCGGTTGTGTTACATTTTGCGGAATGCGAGCTTTATTTGTTGCCTGAATTTGGTCGTCCCAAGTATTAAGTCCAGTTTTATCGAATTCGAAGTGTCTTGAGTCGTTTTAGAATCTCTTCCAATTTTACGCAATGCAGTTTTCGATTAATCTATGCCAATTTTGGCTCAAAAAGCAATTATTGAACGTTTTGCACATTAATTTAGCCTCCATTAAAAGACATAACTACTTCATCTTATCAGTGCACTTTTTCTATCTTCAAATTTCACAAATTTCTTTCTTCAGCCTACTCGCCCCCATCCGCCCCAACTTTGAAATTTCTAATGAGATTACTTATTTTACGATACATCAAATTAAACAAAGTAAAATTCTCTTTTTGAAAATATATTACTTAATAGAATTTTCAACGCCACCCCCTTTCTTCCTAAAAGTCTGAATTTTCAATTTATTAGTCTTGGCCTCTCAATTCTCTTCAATGCGAATGTGATCCTGCACAGCATCGAAAGAGGAAATTTTCATTGGAAAAAGTGTCATCCAAATTCATCCCTTCGCTCTCCCCACCTCACTTAAAAAATCTAAGTAAACAATACATGCTTTGTGATACATCAAATTGAAGAAAATTGAATACTCTTCCTGGATTTTTTTCTAAGTTTTGAAACCCCCCGTTTTCTTTCTAAATGTCTAATATAATGAGGAAGGGGTTGAAAATTTCAAAAAATTGTAAGAGATAATATAATTCCCTTTGATTTGATGTATCACAAAGGGGGTGGTGTTTTGTTAAATTTCAAAGTTGAGGTGTGGCACTCCACCGACAATTCTCTTCTTCGATGCTAATCTAGGATGACGCTGACTTAATTGAAGAGAATTGAGGGGTCTAGAATATTAAATGGGACATTTACATAATTTTTAGGGAGAATGAGGGTGGTGTTAAACATTTTGAAAATATTTTTTTAGAAAGAGAATCTATTTCTTAGGGCAAGGAGCCCCCTTAGGAGATAGAAATTTGTCAATATATGATTTTAATGTCTCCCTCGATATGAAAATCGACCTGTTTTTGCTCGAAGAAATATTCACTAAGAATCGGGAATGATTGCAGGTGGATAGTTTTCAAATGATCACCCAGTATATAATTTTATTACCTTTAATTTGATGTTCACAAGGTAGGTGATGTCATTTGAAATTTCAAAGTAAGATAGGGTGGGAGCGAAGGGGTTGAAGATGCAAATTTGGCACTACTTGGCTAAGATATCTGGCATTTGTCTCAAATGTTCCCCTCTAAATAAAAATTGACCTGTTTCGGCGTTTTCTGGGGAAGGATTTTGACAACAAAAAACCTGTGCTGGGAAGTTTGAGAATGAACACTTGTATGAAATCATCAATTGCCTGGGAAACTTTTTTTTTAGCATTATCCTTGGCATACGGCACTCAGCACCACCACACGTTGCAATTTATTGAGTAGGTAGGTACCTGGTACCTATGTAATTCTAATTAGTTTATTTTATTCGTCTTATTGCTCGAGCGAATGAGTAGTATCAATAAAAAATTAGCATAAGCATTTGCTTGGATTTCATAGGCATTGTCAAGGAAAGTTTGCTTAGCAACTCCTCAAAAATCTACGCAAATGCTTATGCTTATTTTTCATTAATACTACTCAATGACATGACAGTCCCAATGAGTTTGGTTGAGTGTATTCTTGACATGTCTACCGTGAAAAATCGTACCTGTTTTATCTTACCACTAAAGTTCAACGAGATAAATAGTTCAACATTTCATGGATGAATATTTGTGAGCATGGACTTGGGGGAGTATGGAGGATGTGGCGGTTGGTAAGGCGATTGCGACTGAACTTGAGACATTTTTAGGTATTTTTTATTAAAAATCCATTTCACAACAGTTGAACAAACAAACCAAACTGAGGGAAAAAAAGTTTTTATAAAAAGTATTCTGTGTCAGTATTTTATACAACATGCTATTTCTGTTCTAACCAAAATGTATTCACAACAATTTTTACTGCACCACTAGTTTTCGTCAAGGATATCGCCATTATCACACATTTGAGCAAAGTTGTCATACATTTTTTGTAGTTTTTGATGCTGTTCAGCTCGAGGTTCAGCTTTATCAGCGCACAACAACTGTGTCATTGTTTTCAAATGTTCCTAAAATACTCAATCTCGTTCATCTCCCATGTTTTTCTCAATCTCTTTTTGCTTGGTGACCTTCTTTGCGACTCTTCCCGTAGGTGACACGTTTGTTCGTGACATCTGCTGCTTAGGACAGTCTTTCCGCTCAGTTTGATGGGAGCTTCTGTCACTCATATGCCATTCCATTTTTTCTCGATTGGTGTGTTGCAGAATGTGCCTCTTCAGATCGCGTTTCCGTTTAGTTTTCACGAGCATTTATTGCATTGGTACCAATCAACTTCTTCGCCGAGAGCGTGTGTTAACATGTGCTTCTTCAAATTGCTGTTTGGTTTCTTTGTTTGAAAGGAGCATTTGTCGCATTTATGCCATTCAATTGCTCCTGAACTGGCATGTGTTAACATGTGCTTTTTCAAGTTGCCTTTATGTTTAGTTTTGAACGAACAGTCATTGCATTCGTACAAATCAACTTCTTCACTAGGAGCATGTGTTAACATGTGCCGTTTCAAAGTGTCTTTGCGCTTAGTTTTGAACGAGCATTTATTGCATTTGTACCAATGAATATCTTCAGTGGCAGCATGTGTTAACATGTGCTGTTTCAAACTTGTTTTATATTTAGTTTTGAGCGAGCATTTATTGCATTTGTACACATTAGCTTCTTCACTAGGAGCATGTGTTAACATGTGCTTTTTCAAATTGCTGTTTCCATTCTTTGTTTGATAACAGCATTTGTCGCATTTATCCCATTCAATTTCTTCTGGACTGGCATGTGTTAACATGTGCTTTTTCAAACTTGTTTTATATTTAGTTTTAAGCGAGCATTTATTGCATTTGTACACATTAGCTTCTTCACTGGTAGCATGTGTTAACATGTGCTTTTTCAAATTGCTGTTTCCATTCTTTGTTTGATAGGAGCATTTGTCGCATTTATGCCATTCAATTTCTTCTGGACTGGCATGTGTTAACATGTGCTGTTTCAAACTTGTTTTATGTTTAGTTTTAAACAAGCATTTATTGCATCTGTACCAATCGATTTCCTCACCGCGAGCATGTATTATCATGTGCCGTATTAAGCTGCATTTATGTTTAGTTATGAACGAGCATCTATTGCATTTGTCCCAACCAACTTCTCCACTGAGAGCATGTGTTATCATGTGCCGTTTCAAATCGCTTCTTTGCTTAGATTGGTAAGAGCATTTGTCACAGCTGTGCCATTCAATATAATCTGGGGTGGCGTGTTTATTCAGCGAGTGTCTTTTCAAATGGACTTTATGCTTAGTTTTAAACGAACAATTTCCACAGTTGTACCAGACTATATCTTCAGGATTAGTGTGTTGCGACATAATATGCTGCTTCAGTGATCTTTTATATTTTGTTGTTAAGGAGCACATCGCACAATGATATGTGTTAGATGACACTACAGCACAATGGTTATGATTTCTTTCCGATTTGATTGGCTGAGAATCAAACGCATCTTGGCATTCCACTTCTGTAGCTCTTTTCACCATTTCACACCTATCGTAATGTTTCGCAGCAGACAGGATAGAGAACGCTTTGAATTTGCAACCTGGGAAGCATCCGAATTGTTCACAGTACCCATCATTTTCATGGACCGTCCCGTCCCCGTTGACCTTGAACTTGTGTTCTCGAACGCAATTTTCGTATAGATCTAGTTGATAGAAACTTTTGAATTTGCACTCATTACAACAGTGTGGGCCGGGTTCGAAGATGGCGTGGAACAATTCTGCTTGGTAAACCGTATCGTGTTGTCTGCGAACATGATGGTCAAGTTGAAAACTCCATCGTGTTTCATAGGAACATTGTGGACATCTGAACCTTGCTGCCGTCTCCGGTTGGTTTGGCCTGCAATCATTTCCATGTGATATGTTAGTGCTCAATTCAGAAAATGCATGGTACACAACCTACATGATAAATATTAGAATGTCTTGATTAGACTTCGAAGTTTTTGGAAGATTCGGTTTCGGTGTTGAATCGCACAATTATTATCATGGTTTCTTCTCAATACAAGTATGGAAATTGTTCGGCTTGTACGTCCGTACCCTTAAAGATACTCCACTGCAATAGTACGTACATTATAGGCAAAACTGAAGATTGACTAGTTTTTGAACTTAACAAGAACAAGACTGGTACACTTCTTGCAAAGAGAGGGGGCGCTCCATTTTCCACTCACCACATGTCCAGACGCCACTATACTTGAGACGTTCGCGGCTTCTTCTCAAACAATCTTTAATCAGTCCTGAGTCCTATCAGTATCACCATTGAGTATGAATACTGTAATATCTTGCATTCTAATAAGAGGTTTTATCAATTCAACTCTTATTTCTTGGTTGGCTACTAAATGAAATGCACATCATGTTAGAAATAACCGGATAAAAACTTATCAATCACTTCTTGCTCAATACAAATAAGAAAACCAAAGTGCTGCACAACGTTTTTTTCATATTACCTACACGTCCATCCGGAATATTTTCATGAGCTTTCATTATTTACAGTTTTTTTACACTTAGCGAGAATTGAAACAGAAATAGAAATACAGAAAATAGAAAAAATGTACAATTCAATATGCTAGTCTATCGACAGGTTTAATTTGTCTTTATGGTCTGGAACTTTCAATTTCGACTGGTTTCACATCTGGTGTTATTTGAAAAATAATTTCATCGTTATTGACAAAACCGTCAATACCTGGTTCGTCTAGTACCTACATCTTCACTCTCCTCTACATTTGATTCTCCATTTCGCGGTACCTTCATTCAAATCCTCAGCAATTTCAGGTATATTATTAATTTGAAAATCAAAATGAGCAATTTGATTCACGTGTCTTTGCCCGGTTCTGTCTGATTCTGATTCGAGTATAAAAATCAAATATGATCTGGGTGATAACAATTCCCTCAATCCGTTTTATTTACAATTCGATAATCTTTCACCGCCACCGTGTCGTTTATATCAAAAACCTGTTCTCTTTCTCGGTAAAAATGTTGTTTTTGCCTCGCTCAAGATTTTTTCACGTTATCTTTAGCAAAGCTTGCACCTTTTCATTTGGCATGTGTCCTGTGACCTGTTCCGGCGTTTTCCGAGGAAGGATTTTGACAATGAGAAACATATGCTGGGAAGTTTGGAAATGAACACTTGTATGAAATCATCAATTGCATGGGAAAGGTTTTTTTCTTGAGCATTATCCTCGGCATACGGCACTGGGCACCACCACCCGTTGCAATTTATTGAGTAGGTAGGTACTGTGATGTACCCCTTTCCTAAATTAAATTATTCAGCTGTGATACGTTCAGTGACCCTGCGTCATGTTTTGCTGTGCCGTAAATTTTTATTACCTTTACCTAAGTCATTTGAATTAATTTTCCACCTACCTCAACTTCACGTCGTGCTGATACCTCAATCAAACTATAGTAACCTCACGTTCTTTGAAAGAGGATGATTTGAATAAATATTGAGAGATGAACAAAGTCACTTAACCACACCTCAACTTCATTACAAATTAATCAATCATAGCCAATTTAATTAAGTTCACCCTAATTATTCATTTCATAATTTCCAGACGTGCTGACATCAGCTAGCGTTAGGAATTAGTTAAGTTTACATGGAGATTTACATTCGTTTTCTGGAAGAAAAGAACCCCTAATTACGCGCGTAAACCCTGCCACTGATTAATTTAACCCTTCCAATTTAATTCCATTTTGCATTCTTCCTAATTTTTTGAACTATTGGTGAACCATTCTCTTAATGCACTAGAGTTTCAATTCCCTGCTTGATTAATTAAGACTTTGTCGAATTTTTAATACAACCCTTTCTTCCTTCTTGTCCATTTCCATTTTGTACGAAGAGAAATTTCGATTATGTAGTTGTACTTAGAGAGAGATGGTTGTTCATCAAGTATTGTCTTGTTATTTCGAAATCATAGCCATTATTTCAATTATTGATCAAATAATTTACATAAAAGTTGAATGTTGACATTCCATGAATTTGTATCTAGCTGGTGCTGTAGTTTGACTTACAGACTTATCCAACAACTCTATTTCGAGCTGGGTTATATAACTTCACTCAAATCTACACTCCGGTGTACAGTCTATGCAGTGAGCCTCTAATTAAGAAGCCTGCAAAATTGATGTTCTGTTCCTTTCTATCTTGACGTATTTTCGAAACGACACTGAATTTTCTTGGCATCGCTCAAGGGGTTCTCTCTTTGGGAAACTCAACCTTATGCACATAGACTCTTTGTCGTGCGAAAGAGTTGAATATTTTATTCCATGGGGAAAATAACGCGTGATCGAGATTTTGCTCAGATTTGATTTGCATAAATACTGCTAGTGCTTGTCACAAGCTAATAGAATTGGAATCGGCTTGACGCTTTCCATGGCTGTTCGAAATATCAAAACAAAACCAACTATCATTTTATAACCCAAACAATTTCGTCAACCCTATCAAACAATTTGCATTTGATTAAAATGGAAATCAGATTTGCCGCAGTATTTTCCTTTCTCGTCACTGATGCACTACAACTATCAACAATGGTTTTTTCCACTCTTATAACTCAACCTTATCGAGTAATAATTTTCCTTTTCTACACACGTCTGCCGTAGTCGGGTACTCCGACGCCATTCCTCTACCCTCGTCGCTACTTTCGGACCAATCCTTATTTCCCACCCTCCGTCTCAAGTGTGTAAACCTGACACCCAAACCCATGCGCCGGCATGCGCTTCCTGACTCTACCATCATCCCGTGTGCAATTTCGTCACTTCCCAATATCGTCCGTGATTCTTATTTATTCCTAAATATTAATCTCCCTTTCATTTTATAATTTTAAGTAGGGCCGCCGAGAGGTTCGCCGGGCTCCGATGTTGGAGTATTTTTTTTTAATAATAATGATAAAAATACTGATAACATTACGTATTTTACCAACTGAAGCAAGAAAAACGATGAAAACAAACAAAAATTGAGCTTCTCGCTTAACTCTAAACAGAAGCTTTCCTAGGTTTCGCGGATGCGTGGATAGGACCCACCAAAGCAGTAGCTTGTTCGTAAATTTCTTCTTCTGCCAGTGTGCAAAATTACTTTCCTTCAAATTTGAGACATTTTTGGAAATTTAATTGTGTAATTTCAGAAAGGCAGTAGAAAAATCAGGATTTTGTTTTTGTGTTTTCCAACTTTTTCCACTTTCTTTGTTAGTGGAGCTGAAAAAAGAAAATTAGTTCGCGCTCACGGGGCTCCGGGCCCCGATGATATATCACCTTCTGAACCACCCTTGAAGGCGTCCCACCACAGTACCTTGTACCTATGTAATTCTAATTAGTTTATTTTATTCGTCTTATTGCTCGAGCGAATGACATGACAGTCCTAATGAGTTTGGTTGAGTATATTCCTGACATGTCTACCGTGAAAAATCGTATGTGTTTTATCTTACCACTCAAGTTCAACGAGATAAATAGTTCAACATTTCATGAATGAATATTTGTGAGCATGGACTTGGGGAAGTGGGGAGGATGTGGCGGTTGGTAGGGCGATTGCGACTGAACTTGAGACATCTTTAGGTATTTTTTTATTAAAAATCCATTTCACAACAGTTGAACAAACAAACCAAACTGAGAAAAAAAAAAGTTTTTGAATAAGTATTCTGTGCCAGTATTTTATACAACATGGCTATTTCTGTTCTAACCAAAAAGATTTCACAACAATTTTTACTGCACCACTAGTTTTCGTCAAGGATATCGCCATCATCTCACATTTGAATAAAGTTGTCATAAATTTTTTATAGTTTTTCATGCTGTTCAGCTCGAGGTTCAGCTTCATCAGCACACAACTGTGTCATTGCTTTCAAATGTTCCTAAAATACTCAATCTCGTTCATCTTCCATGTTTTTCTCAATCTCTTTTTGCTTGGTGACCTTCTTTGCGACTCTTCCCGTTGGTGACACGTCTGTTCGGATCTTCTGTCACTCTTATGCCATTCCATTTTTTCTCGATTGGTATGTTGCAGAATGTGCTTCTTCAAATTGCCTTTCCGTTTAGTTTTGAACGAGCATTTATTGCATTGGTACCAATCAACTTCTTTACTTGAAGCATGTGTTGGCATGTGTTGTTTCAGACCGCCTTTATGTTTAGTTTTGAACGAGCATTTATTGCATTTGTACCAATCAACTTCTTCGTCGAGAGCATGTGTTAACATGTGCCTTTTCAGATTGCTGTTTTGCTTCTTTGTTTGAAACGAGCATTTGACGCATTTAAGCCATGCAATTTCTCCTGGACTGGCATGTGTTAACATGTGCCGTTTCAAATTGCATTTATGTTTAGTTTTGAACGAACAGTCATTGCATTCCTGCAAATCAACTTTTTCACTAGGAGCATGTGTTAACATGTGCCGTTTCAAAGTGTCTTTACGTTTAGTTTTGAACGAGCATTTATTGCATTGGTACCAATTAACTTCTTCACAGGGAGCATGTGTTAACATGTGCTGTTTCAAACTGTGCTTATATTTGGTTAAAAACGAGCATTTATTGCATTTGTAAGAATCAACTTCTTCTCTGGGAGCATGTGTTAGCATGGGGCCTTCCAAATTGCCGCTATATTTGGTTTGATTGGAGCATTTGTCACAGTTGTTCCATTCGATATGATCTGGGTAATGTTTCAGCGAGTGTATTTTTAAATGTCGTTTGTGTTTAGTTTTAAACGAACAATTTTCACAGTTGTACCAGGCTATATCTTCAAGAATAGTGTGTTGCGACATAATATGCTGCTGCAGTGATCTTTTGTATTTGCCTCTCACTCCTGTAGCTCTTCCCATCATTTCACAGAGTTCATAATGTTCAGCAGCAGACAAGATGGAGAAAGTCTTGAATTTGCAACCTGGGAAGCAGCCGAATTGTTCACAATTCCCATAATCTTCATGGACCGTCTCGTCCCCGTTGACCTTAAGCTTGTGTTCTCGAACACGATGTTCGTATAGATCGAGTTGGTTAAAACTTTCAAATTTGCACGTATTACAACAGTGGGGCTGGGGTTCAAAAATGGCGTGGAACAATTCCGCTTGATAAACTGTTTCGTGTTGTCTTCGAACGTGATGGTCAAGTTGAAAACTCCATTGGGTTTCATAGCAACATTGTGGACATACGAATGTTGTTGCCGTCTCCGGTTGCTTCAACCTACATTCATTTTATAAGTTAGTGTATAATGCGGAAATGGTACGGGTACGCAACTTACATGGTAAATATTGGAATTTTTCAGTTAGACTTTAAAATTCATAAAAGGTTTGGTTTCGAGTTAGGTTCTGTTGATTCGTACTGATGAAGATAGGTACCCCGTTATCTAGCCACATAAGAAACAGTCATGGAGTGATAAAGCTAATGAAATAATGTTAGGTACTGGAAAATATTGATAAGAACAACGAACATCTTATATACATACAGGGCGGCACAACCAAAGGACCCCGCACGATTCTTATGGAAAGTGGCTCCCGGTTAAATTCTCTGAATTTTTGATATGTTGTAGCTCATGAGATAGGCACTTATCAAATACCGTGAACCCCAAACTCAAATAATGGACAGTTTTTTACCCACAGGGGGTTGAAGTTGGAGGTTTTGACGGCTTAAAAATGATATTCTGACGTAAATAAAAGCTTTCTATGTGGTTTCTCTTCAAGTTGTGTTTCATGCTGAATGTATTGATTTGACAGAAAAATATCAACCCCTTCCTCCAGCCCCGTCCCCTATCTACCATCACAAAATTCGAGATTACTCTCAAAAGCCATGCAGATGGCTTCTGTGATTTAAATTGTGAATTTCCCATGAAAATTATTTTCCACCCCTAATGTAAGGGTGCCAATTTTTTAATTGTCCTTGGTTAATTTGGCTGAATTTTTGGTATTTTGTACTTCTAATTCCGCTGAACAAAAAGTTCCTATGCCAAAACTTATTCCTATGGACAGTTTTTGTTCTACAGGGGACTGAAGTTGAAGATTTGAGAGCATAAATATTGAACTTCAGTCCCCTGCAGAACAAAAACTGTTCATAGGAATGAGTTTTGATATGAGAACTTTTTGTTCAGTGGAATTGGAAGGACACAATACCAAAAATTCAGCTGAATTAACCGAGGAAAATTGGAGAATCGGCACCCCAATATTAGGGGTGGAAAATAATTTTTATGTCAAAATTCATAATTTGAATCACAAAAGCCATCCGCATGGCTTTTGAGAGTAATCACGAATTTTATGATGGTAGATAGGGGTTGGGGGTGGAGGAGGGGGTTGATATTTTTTTGTCAAATAAATACATTTAGCATAAAACACAACTTGAAGAGAAACCAGATGAAAAGCTTTTATCAACGTCATAATATCCTTTTGAAGCCGTCAAAACCTCCAACTTCAACCCCCTGTGGGTAAAAAACTGTCCATTATTTGAGTTTGGGGTTCACGGAATTTGATCAGTATCTCATGAGCTACAGCATATCAAAAATTCAGAGAATTTAACCGGGAGCCATTTTCCATAAGAATCGTGCGGGGTCCTTTCCGAAACAGACAAATTTTCGGGCTTTTTCCGTCATTTTTTCAAAATAAGCCCGGACAGGTCGACTTTGTTTTCAATGAGGACGTTCAACTGCTATTAATTTAACCATTAGGTTTCAGCCCCGTAGTCAGGGTGGCAGCCCCTTCAAAATAACAATTGGGGTTGAGTGATAGTGATACATAATTTGAAAGCTGGTTGAATTGTTTTCACAGCGGTGCTTTTTTTTTCGATTCGATGCAAATTTTTCAAGATAATGCTAATTTCAGTGTTTTTGTATGGTTACGGCCCTTTCCAAGAGGCTGGCTCGAACTTGCCAAACCTATGGCGGGGCTTATATCCCTCTAGTAAACCTATTACAGTATACAAACAAATGAGGTCAAATGCCCGAAAATCTGTCTGTTAGTTTTCGTTGGGCCACCCGTATAGTGGCGCCTGAACATGTGGTGAGAGATAAATCGAGCGCCCCCTTTCGTTGAAGGAGTGTACCAGTCTTCTCCTTGAGTATCGAATCAGAAAATAACTGGAAGTCTTTGAAACCCATTCCAAAGATGCGTAAAACGGAAATCTACCCAATTTGGAAATAAAAAAAAAACCCATAATGACCAAATCTGGTATCAAATTTCCAAAATGGAATAAAATATAAGTCCGATCACTTCAAGGAGAGATAATGATGGGACTACGAAATATAGCTCGGAGCGATTATTTGGATATACTAAATCCCAGGTAGGACAGCCTCTATTTTGGCTTCCAGACTTCCAGAGTACATTTTATCAGAGCTGTCAATTTTTTTTTGTAATAAAAAATTAATGAGAAGTAAAGTGTTATCTCACCTTTCTTTTAGAATGCGAATGATCGCATGGAGCTATATTTTGTACTCCCATTATTTTCTTTGTTTTTGTATGCTTTTGTTCGTTGTTTATGTTTGTTTCTATGAGTATGGTGTCGGAATAATATGGCGATCGATAGAGCGATTGCAATTCAACTGGAGACATCTTGAGGTGCTTTTTATTGAAATTCAATTTTACAAAGGTTCAAACAAAACAACAAATAAAATAGTACTTTGTGTATCAAGGCCATAAAGGTAATGTTTTTTGGCCGATTCTGAAATTTTGTAGCCGAGGCTGCAAAACAGGTGAGGCCAAATAAGAACCTTTTGGCCGAGGTGCACACGACATTTTTTAGGCGACTATCACAAAAAATTGAGCAAAATACTGATGTTTGAATTGTTTGATTCCTTACTCGCAATCGCAAGAGTGCTTTTCTTTATAAAACATTACCTGTTACCTGTGACATTAGAAAACAAAATTTGTAGGTGTATTATTATGACAGTAGTTTAGACAAGTCAATGATGAGTGAAAGGTATAGTGAAAGCGATTTTTCTCAAACCCCGCCGGCACCACAGACTCAAAGCTCAAATGCGGCAGCTTTGGATTTGCTTCCGCTGAAATCACAAGCTGTATAGGTACTTACCTGGAGCAGTATGAACATTTTGTGATGAGTTGGTGCCTGTTAAACAAGGCAAAAATCTGGACAGGGTCTGTTTCTCTTGCGTACCTTTCGGTAAAATCACAATCGTGCAAGTCATCAACGTTGTGGTCTATTTATTCTATGGTGAGGGCTACGGTATCCATCGAAATCCAACAGACACGCGTGTTTCGGACCTACTTGGGCCAATTTTCACGACATAAGCATAACCATAACAAACGAAACAAAATAATGAAATTGCCTTTGACTTTGACAGCATTCACATTGACATTGTAGCATTGACCAATGATGTAGTAGCGTAGCAATCTTGCAACTGAAATCATCTCGGAAATCACCGCAATGGGCACCAACCTTACGGAGAAAATGACTGTATTTTCAATGTTATGTATTATGTATTATATGTAGACATTTATCGTTAAAATATAAATGACATCTTCCCAACAATTCGGGCTGCTTCTAAACAAAGAATACCGTACAACAATAAAATAAACTAGGGATACAATAAAAAGTAATAAATAACATGGTAAACAAGATAAAAAGTTCGGTAGAACGATCTAGGTCAATTTGTATAAATGGTTTCTCAATATGTATATAGATTTTTTGGTAGCAACTGCTGAAATTGCCCTTCAAAAATTTGAAGAAATGCCAAATTTCGAACAAAAATCTTTGAATAAATTATAATAATATTTTAAATGTGAATATTTACATTTACATCTGATTTTGGGTCATCATTGAATGATTAATTGCTCTTTATTAATCAGGTATACCGCCGACTACTTCGTGATGTAAATATTGAACAGCTTAATCGGTCTGAAATCATGTAACGTGAAAAAAGTATAATGACATTAGCCTCCCAACAAAGTAGAACAAATGAGGTTTAGCGGCCGAAAAAGAAAATATAGACATTAGCGTACAATAGAAAAGACACTTTTGGGACGTCAAAAAGGACGTAAGGGAAGCTTTTGTGTGTTGGTCGCCTGAAAAATAATTTTTTTAACAAGTATTCCATGCCAGTGTATTTTGCAACATGCTATTTCTGTTCTAACCATAAAAACTTCACAACGAATTTTTTTTTGATTATTACTAGTTTTTCAAGATCATTACCTACATCTCACATTTAGGTGAAGTTGTCATACATTTATTCCTTGTAGTTTTTGATAGTAGCACGTATTACAACATTGGAGCTCGGGTTCGAAGCTGGCGTGGAATACTTCAACTTGGTTGACTGTTTTGTGTTGCCTTCGAACGTGATGTTCAAGTTGAAAAATCCATCGGGTTTCATAGGGACATTGTGGACATCTGAACGTTTCTGACGTCTCCGGTTGGTTTAACCTACATTTATTTATAAGTGATACTGATAAGTTGGTCTCGAAGTTAATGTATAATGCTGAAAATGTATGGGTACGCTACTTACATGGTGAATATTGGAATTGCTTAGTTAGTCCTCGAAGTTTAAAAAAAAGTTTGGTTTCGAATTGAGCTGTATTGATTCGCATTGAAGATACACTATACAGAATAAGTAGATTATCTATCTACACAAGGAATAGTCATGATATGGTACTCATGGTGATGAAAAAATATTGTAACTAGAAATGAATGATAAGAACAACGAACGTCTCATGTATAGTAGCGCCTGGAGATATGGTGAGTAATAAAACGAGCGCCCCCTCTCGTTGCAAGAATGAAGCTTTTTTTCCGGTTTGAATATTGAAAGTCAGTCTGCAGTTTTTCCTATATACTATTGATGCTGAATTCACAGTGAAGCATTTTTGAGGGTGCGAACGTGCAAATCGAGCAAGTTCCATGCTAAATACTTGTATTGATAGAAAAACATTATAATTATAAAGGCTGGTCCAGGGTTAGGCTGACAAACTGTCGGGATCGATACAGCTTCGAAAAAAAGTGTAATAGTGATACTTTCCTCAGAAAACATATTCCAGAAATTGATAATAACGGAAATCCTTCAAAATTGAATAAGGAATTTTTTTTGTTATCACAACTTTCACATCATCCAACTGATTTATCCTCAAGTTGGAGTTGTCAGATACGTAATTGAGCTCTCAGTAACCAGTTTTGTTCAAATAGAATGGTGGCGTAGATATTGGAGGAGCTCGCCCTTTCATGCATGTCCATATTTTTCACGCCCATGGAAATTTTGAAAAATTTGAGAAGTCTCACATTTAATTCCTGAGAGGGAACTGGCATACCATAATCATGATTAAAGAAGCCTTTCCCAAGATCTTTGAGTTTGGAGGTTCAAAAATGTCCCAAAAACGGCGATTCCAAGAGAATGAAAATTGAAACTTGAGAAACCATGTGATACAGTCCGGTGTTGAATCAAAAATATTTCAACAGTCGATGAACTTTCTAAACTGAACGAGTCTTCCTTTTGAGAACACGATTCAAAAACGCGTAATGACGAAAACACAGCCTTCCAGTATCAATGGAACCAGTTTTTATCATGGGAGTCTTCACCAGACAACTTCAATTTGAGTGAAAAGTTAGGCCCAGGAGATAATCAATCTATAGAGTATTTTAAGATGGGTATTTTACAAACAAACGTCCTAACTCTTCAAAACAAAAGCAAAACCCGTTCTAAATTGAAAAACCGTTCCGAGATATTGATTGGGGCTGACCAAAAATATATAGTCTTGGGGCATAGGGTCAAAAAAGGCTTGGCCGTGTGCTACTTCAAGAAGATATATAGAGATAACTATGTCCTAATCGACTCCTGGGCGATCAAGGACCATGAAAAATTATGGTGAAATATTGACATCGGCTGCAGGCAAATATGGTGGAGGCGCCAAAATGGGCTTCATCTGGTAATAATAAACTGGCTGTAGCTCGTTTGTTTTCCAACAGATTTCAACATCTGGATCGTCATTTTGTGAACAAAAAAATTCATTTCATATTTCATACCTGAATTTACAAACGTCATTTCGGGAAATTGTCAAAATTGTTTTTATAAGATATGCTAAATTCTGGCCTTTTTTGAAGGTTGTTTTATATTTTTGAAACTTGGCCGTATTATAGATCTTGAGGTGCCCTTTTCGAGTTTTCACTTTTTCACTTCTTATATTTGCCATCTTGGCCGCCATATTGGAAAGATGGCATCCAAAAAACAGTTTTTTGTCACTATCTACATTTCAGTCAATGTGAGGTGGAAGCGTTTGTATGCGAATGGAAGCTTATTCAATTCTCTACAATTTGACACCTTACTTGTGTACGTGCTACCTCCGGTTCTTGGGTTATGACTTCTAGAACTCCCTGAAGCATCAACTTTTGTCATCCAATCAGCATGGCAAGTTGATCTTAGCTCCACGTGGCAGTCAAATTGACCATAAATAATGATGAGTTGTCAACCACAGACCATTAATATCCATAAAATCATAAATCAATCATGGTAACGGTTGTTATGCAACTACAGAGTGATCTCTAAGGGGAAATTGACTTTGAAAAGGTAAAGCTTCAGAACCGTAAGTCGCACATGAGTGATTCAGATGTCAAATTACAGAGAATATAATAGACTTTCACTTTTGATGTGAATCCTGAAATTGTATGAAAAATTTCCCAAAAATTTTCCGGAAATATGTTTTTTGGACGCCATCTTTTCAAAATTATGGCCAGAACAGCAAAGATATCAAGTGGAAAAGTGAATATTCTTAATAATGACCCCAAATTTCATCATGATAATGAGTTTCGAATGTATATGATATCGTTCAAATGCTATATTACCTCTATTTCTTTCTAAAGTCAATTTACTTTCACAGTTCACCCTGTAATTACACAAATAACATCACCATGATCGATTTTCTAAATTTCTTATCATCTATAGTTAATGGCCAAGAGCTATTTATGGTTAATTTGCTTACTAAACTGCGCAACAAATATGTTGTCGCGAGGAAAAAATTGGTCCGAGTTCGGACCCCAATAACTTTTGAACGACACAGACCATTTTGATTCTGTTTTGACAGTTAGTGAGATCAGTCTTTCCGTTATTCACCTTCAGGAGGTGAAGATCTGGAAGCTCCATGTAAAATATCTACAGGGTGAATAGTAAAACAGTACAAAATTTAGGCAAATTAAACGGACCCCCATCTTCAGAATAATTTTTTTTCTTGAATGCAAATAAAAAGATTATAAAGCGTTATGTTTTAGCTTGCGCCCAGTTTCAAAATTTTTGAAATCGGAAGTCTGGCTCTGACTTTATGATTTTTTTCTCTTGGAAGATGCTGATTCATCCTATCCGTACAAAGAAGACTATGTTACTCTGATGATGGGAGGTTGCAATTCACGAATATTGTTGCCTTAATGGTTCTCAGCAACTTGACTCGCAGACCATCTGGAATACTCTGATCAAGGCTTCAAAAAAGGGGCCCATTCAAAATGGGCGACACAGGTGTTTTTCTTAAAAATTCAATTGGATCAGATTTTCACAACTGAAACAAGCTTTCTTTGTGATTTTGACCTCCTGAATTGATGCTGATGGTCAATTTTAGTTTTTAATGATGACAGGCTCCCTAGGCTAACATAGTCTTTTTTGTAGCGATAGGATAAATCAGCATCCTCCAAGAGAAAATAAATCATTAAGTCAGAACCAGAGTTCCGATTCAAAAAATTCCAAAACTGGGCGCAAGCCAAAACATCACGCTTCATGATCCTCTCATTTGCATTTGTGAAAAAAAAATTCTGAAAATGGGAGTCCGTTTAATTTGCTAAAATTTTGCACTGTTTTACATTGCACCCTGTACATATTTTACATCAAGCTTCCCGATCTTCACCTCCTGAAGGTGAATAACGGAAAGACTGATCTCACTAACCGTGAAAACAAAATCGGAATGGTTTGTATCATTCAAAAGTTATTGTGGTCCAAAGTCGGACCAATTTTTCCCTTGCGACAACATATTTGTTGCGCAGTTTACATGACGGTGGTATCAATTTAACATGCTGATTGAATGCCGAAAGTTGATGCTTCCAGTAGTACTGAAAGCTCTAACTTAAGAACCATAAATGGCACATGAATGACTGATATGTCAAATTGTAGAGATTTGAAAGGACTTTTTTCCGCATATACACGTTCCAATCTTGAGTCAATTGAATTCAAGATATTGATAAAAAACTGTTTTTTGGGCGCCATCTTTTCACTATTGCGGCCAAAACGGCAAAGATACGAAGTGGAAAAGTAGAAATTCGGAAAGAGCACCTCAAGATCTATGATACTGCCAGGTTTAAGAAATATCGGATAACCTTCAAAAAACGGCGGAATTTAGCATATCTTATAAAGACAATTTCGACAGTTTCACGGAATGACGTTTGTAAATTTAGGCATGAAGTAAGAAGAGAATTCTTTTGTTTACAAAATGACGTCACAGATGTTGAAATCCGTTGAAAAACAAACGAGCTACAGTCAGTTTTTTATTACCAGATGAAGTCCATTTTGGCGCCTCCACCATATTTGCCTGCGGTAAATGCCAATATTCCACCATAATTTTCCATAGTCCTTGATCCCCCAGGAATCGATTAAGACATAATTCTATATATCTTCACGAAGCTGCACACGGCACGACCTATGCCCCCATACTAATATTCATTTTCATTTTTTTTTTTTTTTTTTTTTTTTTTTTTTTTTGGGAATCGTTGATTTTGGTCTCTATGAATATGGAATTCAAAGAGATTTGGCGATCAACAGAGAGATTGCAACTGAACTGGAGACATCTTGGGGTGCTTTTTGTTAAAATTTTATTTTACAACAGTAAGAACAAAACAGCAAATTGCGAAAATGTAACTTCTTTCAACAAGTATTCTATGCAAGTATTTTAACGTGAACGTTTTTTCTGTTTAGAGGGAAAAGAGTTCGAGTAATAATAATTATTGAATCATTACTAGTTTTCTTCTAGGATATTGCTAACATCTCACATTTCAATGAAGTTGTCACAAATTTTTTGTAGTTTTTGATACTGTTCATCTTCATTTTATTTGATATTATGATCAATTTGAAGGCTTTTAGGCGCAAAGCACAGCACACATTCGTGTCATCGCCTTCAAAAATTCCCTAGAATGCCTAATCCCCTTCAACTTTCATGCCCATCAATTGCCTTGGGATTGGCATGTTGTAGAATGTGCTTTTTCAAATCACCTTTACGTTTAGCTTTGTATGAGCATTTATCACATTTGTACCAATGAATGTCTTCAGTGGCAGCATGTATTAACATGTGCTGTTTCAAATTGCTCTTTTGCTTCTTTGTTCTATAGGAGCATTTGTCGCATTTATGCCATTCAATTTCTTCTGGACTGGCATGTGTTAACATGTGCTGTTTCAAACTTCTTTTATGTTTAGTTTTGAACAAGCATTTATTGCATCTGTACCAATCAACTTCCTCACCGCAAGCATGTATTATCATGTGCCGTTTCAAATCGCGTCTTTGCTTAGATTGGTAAGAGCATTTGTCACAGCTGTGCCATTCAATATGGTCTGGGGTGGCGTGTTTATTTCGCGAGTGTCTTTTCAAATAGACTTTGCGCTTAGTTTTAAACGAACAACTTCCACAGTTGTACCAGACTATATCTTCAGGGTTAGTGTGTTGCGACATTATATGCTGCTGCAGTGATCCTTTATATTGTGTTGTTAAGGAGCTTATCGCACAATGATATGTATTAGATGACACTACAGCACAATGGTTATGATTTCTTTCCGATTTGATTGGCTGACAATCAAACGCATCTTGGCATTCCACTTCTGTAGCTCTTCTCACCATTTCACACCTATCGTAATGTTTCACAGCAGACAGGATAGAGAACGCTTTGAATTTGCAACCTGGGAAGCATCCGAATTGTTCACAGTACCCATCATTTTTATGGACCGTCCCGTCCCCGTTGACCTTGAACTTGTGTTCTCGAACGCAATGTTCGTATAGATCTAGTTCTCTAGTTGATAGAAACTTTTGAATTTGCACTTATTACAACAGTGTGGGCCGGGTTCGAAGATGGCGTGGAACAATTCTGCTTGGTAAACCGTATCGTGTTGTCTTCGAACATGATGGTCAAGTTGAAAACTCCATCGTGTTTCATAGGAACATTGTGGACATCTGAACCTTGCTGCCGTCTCCGGTTGGTTTGGCCTGCAATCATTTCCATGTGATATGTTAGTGCTCAATTCAGAAAATGCATGGTACGCAACTTACATGATAAATATCAGAATGTCTTGATTAGACTTCGAAGTTTTTGGAAGATTCGGTTTCGGTGTTGAATCGCACAATTATTATCATGGTTTCTTCTCAATACAAGTATGGAAATTGTTCGGCTTGTACGTCCGTACCCTCAAAGATACTCCACTGCAATAATACGTACATTATAGGCAAAACTGAAGATTGACTAGTTTTTGAACTTAACAAGAACATGACTAGTACACTTCTTGCAAAAAGAGGGGGCGCTCCATTTTCCACTCACCACATGTCCAGACGCCACTATACTTTAAACGTTCGCGGCTTCTTCTCAAACAATCTTTAATCAGTCCTGAGTCCTATCAGTATCACCATGAGTATGAATACTGTAATATCTTGCATTCTAATAAGAGGTTTGATCAATTCAACTCTTATTTCTTGGTTGGCTACTAAATGAAATGTACATCATGTTAGAAATAACCGGATAAAAACTTATCAATCACTTCTTGCTCAATACAAATAAGAAAACCAAAGTGCTGCACAACGTTTTTTTCATATTACCTACACGTCCATCCGGAATATTTTCATGAGCTTTCATTATTTACAGTTTTTTTTACACTCAGCGAGAATTGAAACAGAAATAGAAGTACAGAAAATAGAAAAAATGTACAATTCAATATGCTAGTCTATCGACAGGTTTAATTTGTCTTTATGGTCTGGAACTTTCAATTTCGACTGGTTCCACATCTGGTGTTATTTGAAAAATAATTTCATCGTTATTGACAAAACCGTCAATACCTGGTTCGTCTAGTACCTACATCTTCACTCTCCTCTACATTTGATTCTTCATTTCGCGGTACCTTCATTCAAATCCTCAGCAATTTCAGGTATATTATTAATTGGAAAATCAAAATGAGCAATTCGATTCACGTGTCTTTCCCCGGTTCTGTCTGATTCTGATTCGAGTATGAAAATCGAATATGATCTGGATGATAACAATTACCACAATCCGTTTTATTAACAATTCAATAATCTTTCACCGCCACCGTGTCGTTTATATCAAAAACCTGTTCTCTTTCTCGGTAAAAATGTTGTTTTTGCCTCGCTCAAGATTTTTTCACGTTATCTTTAGCAAAGCTTGCACCTTTTCATTTGGCATGTGTCCTGTGACCTGTTCCGGCGTTTTCCGAGGAAAGATTTTGACAATGAGAAACATATGCTGGGAAGTTTGGAAATGAACACTTGTATGAAATCATCAATTGCATGGGAAAGGTTTTTTTCTTGAGCATTATCCTCGGCATACGGCACTGGGCACCACCACCCGTTGCAATTTATTGAGTAGGTAGGTACTGTGGTATACCCCCCTTTCCTAAATTGAATTATTCAGCTGTGATACGTTTAGTGACCTTGCGTCATGTTTTGTTGTGCCGTAAATTTTTATTACCTTTACCTAAGTCATTTGAATTAATTTTCCACCTACCTCAACTTCACGTCGTGCTGATACCTCAATCAAACTATAGTAACCTCACGTTCTTTGAAAGAGGGTGATTTGAAAAAATATTGAGACATAAACAAAGTCACTCAATCACACCTCAACTTTATTACAAATTAATCAATCATAGCCAATTTAAATTAAGTTCACCCTAATTATTCATTTCATAATTTCCAGACGTACTGACATCAGCTAGCGTTAGGAATTAGTCAAGTTTACATCGAGATTTACATTTGGTTTCTGAAAGAAAAGAACCCCTAATTAGCGCGAAAACCCTGCCACTGAATTATTCAACCCTTCCAATTTAATTACATTTTGCATTGTTCCTAGTTTTCGGAACTATTGGTGAACCCGTATCCTAATCCACTAGAGTTTCAATTCCTTGCTTGATTAACTGAGACTTTGTCGAATTTTTATTTTCAACCCTTTCTTCCCTCTTGCCCATTTCCATTTTGTACGAAGAGAAATTTCGATTATGTAGTTGTACTTGAAGAGAGATGGTTGTTCATCAAGTATTGTCTTGTTATTTTGAAATCATAGCCATTATTTTAATCATCGATCAAATAATTTGCATAAAAGTTGAATGTTGACATTCCATGAATTTGTATCCAGCTGGCGCTGTAGTTTGACTCACAGACTTATCCAACAACTCTATTTCGAGCTGGGTTATATAACTCCACTCAAATCTACACTCCGGTGTACAGTCTATGCAGTGAGCCTCTAATCAAGTAGCCTGCAAAATTGATGTTCTGTTCCTTTCTATCTTGACGTATTTTCGAAACGACACTGAATTTTCTTGGCATTGCTCAAGGAGTTATCTCTTTGGGAAACTCAACCTTATGCACATAGACTCTTTCTTGTGCGAAAGGGTTAAATATTTTATTCTATGGGGAAAATAACGCGTGATCGAGATTTTGCCCAGATTTGGTTTGCATAAATACTGCTAGTGCTTGTCACAAGCTAATAGAATTGAAATCGGCTTGACGCTTATCATGGCTGTTCGAAATATCAAAACAAAACCTACCATCATTTTATAACCCAAACAATTTCGTCAACCCTATCAAACAATTTGCATTCGATTAAAATGGAAATCAGACTTGCCTCAGTATTTTCCTTTCTCGTCACTGATGCACTACAACTATCAACAATGGTTTTTTCCACTCTTATAACTCAACCTTATCGAGTAATAATTTTCCTTTTCTACACACGTCTGCCGTAGTCGGGTACTCCGACGCCAATCCTCTACCCTCGTCGCTACTTTCGGACCAATACTTATTTCCCACCCTCCGCACAGTGATCGATTTGCCATTTTTAGGAGGACATTTATAATTTGGATCAAAAATAATCCAAAATTGTTCTGGTCCACTTCTTTTCTATAAATTATGATCTTCGAAGTTTTAAAATAACTTTTCAATCGTTATTACCTTCCCGACCCGTCCCCTCATGCGGAAGGGAAAGTTAAGTGATGATGCAAGGGAAAGGTTCTGACATGATAGCTGCCGAACCGTTGATCCGACCGACTTGCAATTTGCAAGCCCTTGCAAAACTGTATCAAAACAGTTGAAAATATTTTTCCATCTGTCACCTGTCAAAAATTAAAAAATGAAGAAGTTTAAAATTCGACATTTTAAAACTCAGAAACTACCCGATGGGTTCGAATCAAATTCAGCAGGAGCACTATCACGAAATAACAAAATAAAGTCTGGTTGAAGTTTTTCACCATTTCCCAGACGGGCGCTGCGAATTTTCAGAATTTTCCCTGGTCTATGTCAGTTGGAACGGCTGTTTGCGCGGGTTTTGGCTGGGAATTCTGACGTTTGGTGCCGGACTCACCTTGGGCGACATTTCCTGCAGGTGAGATGACATTTTTCGAAAAAAATGTGACTGATATCGAAAGTAGGTTGCATTGGGCGTCGCTCAGGCTCACTTCCAAATGCGACACGGCTTCGGTTCTCCGGCGGTGATTTTTTCAATACGATAAATTGCAAATTTCATGAATTTGAAAAAAACCTGCAACGCTAACTTCGACCTGTGCTGTTGAGCCTCACGAAAATTGATTTCAGATATAGACATGATGCGATTGAGAGTTTATGAGAAGATTGAATCCATTTTTGGTAAGAAAATTTTGAAAATAGGGCTAACGGTTGACGAGTTTTCCGCCCTGGAAAAATTGCAAAGCTCCAACTTTCTATCCCGCTAACAGATTTTCAGCTTTTATTTGAACAAGAACTGGCTTTTGAACATTTAACAACAATTTCTTTTCCCAATTTCCTGAGGGTTTTTCAGTTGAGAATACAAAACCCTATGCGACCGGAGTCAAATGATGAAGTTAAAAATGAAGCTTGTTCGAGCTACAAATGCGAGCTCTTCAGCACTGTGATTCGCCACCAAATTTTTTGTACGCCTTACTTTTGTATTTGGAACAAAACGCTTCAAATTCTTCAGTGGCTTTAGTGGCATCACGTTGGCGTTTAATGGGTGGTGGAGCAACAAGCTGTTCTTGATCAGACACGGCATCTGGTTCTGTTCCATTGATTTCTTTTCCAATAAGCCAATCTCTACTGTGTTTCAAAAAGGTCTCTTTTTTCTTCCACTTGTTTTTCACCGTGTCAGAATTTTGTAGGAAAACAGTGAAATAGTGACAATAATTTCCTCGTCCGAAATATCTGATCTTCTTGATACAACGAAATTGACCATCTGCTTTCTCACATCTATGACATTTGCCCAAGAAAGGAGACCTCCGCGTTAAAGAAATTCAAACAATTGCATTCGCGTCACTTCTAGCTTGATACCTGGCGACAAGAAAAATTTAAAAATGTGACTTCCGCAAGTTTGCGCACATTGAGAATGGTACCACTGGATAGGCAGAGAAGTATATAGTAATATTAAGTCATTTTTTGCTTGGAAAAAAGGGGGCTTTTTTTTCTCCACTCCAAAGAATTTTGAACTACGATTACAAAGAGTGTACGTTTTTTGGATGTGGAAAAAAATTCCAAAAATAGGTGCAGGAATGTTAGAAACAAATGGAATCTAGCTTAAAACTGAGCTGAAGATCCAGTAGCCATGATGTAATAAGAAATTCCCCGAGAAAAACCTCTCGATACTTGTCAGAGAAAATCGAACACAAGTGACAAATGGCGCTGAAAAAATTGAATATCGCATTATTTACTTACGCTTACTTTGATGCTTGGTAACTGCGATCCCCGTTAACAAATTAGACTTATTTTTACTTGATTGAGCAGAGTCACTATTTAGCTGTAATCCCATAATGCGTTTTTTGAATTAAAAAATAGGACTTTTTGATCTAAATGTCTTCCTAAAAATGGCAAATCGATCACTGTGCTCCGTCTCAAGTGTGTAAACCTGACACCCAAACCCATGCGCCGGCATGCGCTTCCTGACTCTACCATCATCCCGTGTGCAATTTCGTTACTTCCCAATATCGTCCGTGATTCTAATTTATTCCTCAATATTAATCTCCCTTTCATTTTATAATTTTAAGCAGGGCCGCCGAGAGGTTCGCCGGGCTCCGATGTTGGAGGTTTTTTTTTAATAATAATGATAAAAATACTGATAACATTACGTATTTTACCAACTGAAGCAAGAAAAACGATGAAAACAAACAAAAGTTGAGCTTCTCGCTTAACTCTAAACAGAAGCTTTCCTAGGTTTCGCGGATGCGTGGATAGGACCCACCAAAGCAGTAGCTTGTTTGTAAATTTCTTCTTCTGCCAGTGTGCAAAATTACTTTCCTTCAAATTTGAGACATTTTTGGAAATTAATTTCTGTTATTTCAGAAAGGCAGTAGAAAAATCAGGATTTTGTTTTTGTGTTTTCCAACTTTTTCCACTTTTTTTGTTAGTGGAGCTGAAAAAAGAAAATTAGTTCGCGCTCACGGGGCTCCGGGCCCCGATGATATATCACCTTCTGAACCACCCTTGAAGGCGTCCCACCACAGTACCTTGTACCTATGTAATTCTAATTAGTTTATTTTATTCGTCTTATTGCTCGAGCGAATGACATGACAGTCCTAATGAGTTTGGTTGAGTATATCCCTGACATGTCTACCGTGAAAAATCGTACCTGTTTTATCTTACCACTTAAGTTCAACGAGATAAATAGTTCAACATTTTATGAATGAATATTTGTGAGCATGGACTTGGGGAAGTGGGGAGGATGTGGCGGTTGGTAGGGCGATTGCGACTGAACTTGAGACATCTTTAGGTATTTTTTATTAAAAATCCATTTCACAACAGTTGAACAAACAAACCAAACTGAGAAAAAAAAAGTTTTTGAATAAGTATTCTGTGCCAGTATTTTATACAACATGCTATTTCTGTTCTAACCAAAAAGATTTCACAACAATTTTTACTGCACCACTAGTTTTCGTCAAGGATATCGCCATCATCTCACATTTGAGTAAAGTTGTCACACATTTTTTATAGTTTTTGATGCTGTTCAGCTCGAGGTTCAGCTTCATCAGCACACAACTGTGTCATTGCTTTCAAATGTTCCTAAAATACTCAATCTCGTTCATCTTCCATGTTTTTCTCAATCTCTTTTTGCTTGGTGACCTTCTTTGCGACTCTTCCCGTTGGCGACACGTTTGTTCGGATCTTCTGTCACTCTTATGCCATTCACTTTTTTCTCGATTGATATGTTGCAGAATGTGCTTCTTCAAATTGCCTTTCCGTTTAGTTTTGAACAAGCATTTATTGCATTGGTACCAATCAACTTCTTCGTCGAGAGCATGTGTTAACATGTGCCTTTTCAGATTGCTGTTTTGCTTCTTTGTTTGAAAGGAGCATTTGACGCATTTAAGCCATGCAATTTCTCCTGGACTGGCATGTGTTAACATGTGTTGTTTCAGACCGTTTTTATGTTTAGTTTTGAACGAGCATTTATTGCATTTGTACCAATCAACTTCTTCGTCGAGAGCATGTGTTAACATGTGCCTTTTCAGATTGCTGTTTTGCTTCTTTGTTTGAAAGGAGCATTTGACGCATTTAAGCCATGCAATTTCTCCTGGACTGGCATGTGTTAACATGTGCCGTTTCAAACTGCCTTTATGTTTAGTTTTGAACGAACAGTCATTGCATTCGTGCAAATCAACTTTTTCACTAGGAGCATGTGTTAACATGTGCCGTCTCAAAGTGTCTTTACGTTTAGTTTTGAACGAGCATTTATTGCATTTGTAGCAATTAACTTCTTTACGGGGAGCATGTGTTAACATGTGCTGTTTCAAACTGTGCTTATATTTGGTTAAAAACGAGCATTTATTGCATTTGTAAGAATCAACTTCTTCTCTGGGAGCATGTGTTAGCATGTGGCCTTCCAAATTGCCGCTATATTTAGTTTGATTGGAGCATTTGTCACAGTTGTTCCATTCGATATGATCTGGGTAATGTTTCAGCGAGTGTATTTTCAAATATCGTTTGTGTTCAGTTTTAAACGAACAATTTTCACAGTTGTACCAGGCTATATCTTCAAGAATAGTGTGTTGCGACATAATATGCTGCTGCAGTGATCTTTTGTATTTGCCTTTCACTCCTGTAGCTCTTCCCACCATTTCACAGAGTTCATAATGCTCAGCAGCAGACAAGATGGAGAAAGTCTTGAATTTGCAACCTGGGAAGCAGCCGAATTGTTCACAATTCCCATAATCTTCATGGACCGTCTCGTCCCCGTTGACCTTAAGCTTGTGTTCTCGAACACAATGTTCGTATAGATCGAGTTGGTTAAAACTTTCAAATTTGCACGTATTACAACAGTGGGGCTGGGGTTCAAAAATGGCGTGGAACAATTCCGCTTGATAAACTGTTTCGTGTTGTCTTCGAACGTGATGGTCAAGTTGAAAACTCCATTGGGTTTCATAGCAACATTGTGGACATACGAATGTTGTTGCCGTCTCCGGTTGCTTCAACCTACATTCATTTTATAAGTTAGTGTATAATGCGGAAATGGTACGGGTACGCAACTTACATGGTAAATATTGGAATTTTTCAGTTAGACTTCAAAATTCATCAAAGGTTTGGTTTCGAGTTGGGTTCTGTTGATTCGTACTGATGAAGATAGGTACCCCGTTATCTAGCCACATAAGAAACAGTCATGAAGTGATAAAGCTAATGAAATAATGTTAGGTACTGGAAAATATTGATAAGAACAACGAACATCTTATATACATACAGGATGGCACAACCAAATTTCCGAAACAGACAAATTTTCGGGCTTTTTCCCTCATTTTTTCAAAATAAGCCCGGATAGGTCGACTTTCTTTTCAATGAGGACGTTCAACTGCTATTAATTTAACCATTAGGTTTCAGCCCCGTAGTCAGGGTGGCAGCCCCTTCAAAATAACAATTAGGGTTGAGTGATACATAATTTGAAAGCTGGTTGAATTGTTTTTACAGCGGTGCTTTTTTTTCGATTCGATGCAAATTTTTCAAGATAATGCCAATTTCAGTGTTTTTGGATAGTTACGGCCCTTTTCAAAAGGCTGGCTCGAACTTGCCAAACCTATGGCGGGGCTTATATCCCTCTAGTAAACCTATGACAGTATACAAACAAATGAGGTCAAATGCCCGAGAATATGTCTGTTATTTTTCGTGGGCCCACCCTGTATAGTGGCGCCTGGAGATGTGGTGAGTGATAACTCGAGCGCCCTCTTTCGTTGAAGGAGTGTACCAGTCTTCTCCTTGAGTGTCGAATCAAAAAATAACTGGAAGTTTCCAAAGTGGAATAAAATATAAGCCCAATTACTTCAAGGAAAGATAATGATGGGACTACAAAATATATCTTAAAGCGATTATTTGGATATACTAAATTCCAGGTAGGACAGCCTCTGTTTTGGCTCCCAGACTTCCGGAGTACATTTTATCAGACCTGTCAGTTTTTGTTTGTATTGAAAAATTAACGAGAAGTAAGTGTTATCTCACCTTTCTTTTAGAATGCGAATAATCGCATGGAGCTATATTTTGTACTCCCATTATTTTTTTTGTTTTTGTATGCTTTTGTTCGTTGTTTATGTTTGTTTCTATGAGTATGGTGTCGGAATAATATGGCGATCGATAGAGCGATTGCAATTTAACTGGAGACATCTTGAGGTGCTTTTTATTGAAATTCCATTCTACAAAGGTTCAAACAGAACAACAAATTGAATATTTTTTTTCAAGTATTCTATGCCAGTGTTTTTTGCAACATGCTATTTCTGTTTTAACCATAAAAACTTCACAATGATTTTTTTTTATCTATACTAGTTTTTCAAGATCATCGCCTACATCTCACATTTAGCATTTAGGTGAAGTTGTCATACATTTATTCCTTATAGTTTTTGATAGTAGCACGTGTTACAACATTGGAGCTCGGGTTCGAAGCTGGCGTGGAATAATTCTACTTGGTTGACTGTTTTGTGTTGTCTTCGAACGTGATGGTCAAGTTGAAAAATCCATCGGGTTTCATAGGGACATTGTGGACATCTGAACGTTTCTGCCGTCTCCGGTTGGTTTAACCTACATTATTTTAATTATATAAGTGATACTGATAAGTTGGTCTCGAAGTTAATGTATAATGCAGAAATTGTATGGGTACGCTGCTTACATGGTGAATATTGGAATTGCTTAGTTAGACCTCAAAGTTTAAAAAAAAGTTTGGTTTCGAATTGAGCTGTATTGTATTCGCATTGGAGATACACTATACAGAATAAGTAGAAGATCTATCTACACAAGGAATAGTCATGATATGGTACTCATGGTGATGAAAAAATATTGTAACTAGAGATGAATCATAAGAACAACGAACGTGTCATGTATAGTAGCGCCTGGAGATGTTGTGAGTAATAAAACGAGCGCCCCCTTTCGTTGCAAGAATGCACCAGTCTTTTTCGGTTCAAATAATGAAAGTCACTCTGCAGTTTTTCCTATACTATTGATGCTGATTTCACAGTGAAGCATTTTTGAGGGTGCGAACCTGCAAGTCGAGCAAGTTCTATGCTTAATACTTGTATTGAGAAGAAAACATTATTATTATAAAGGCTGGTCCAGGATTGAGGTGACAAACTTTCAGGATTGAGATCCGTCAAAATTGAATTAAGAATTTGTTTTGTCTTCACAACTCACACATCATCCAACTGATTTATCCTCAAGTGTACATAAATAGTTGTCACATACCTAACTGAGCTCTCTCAGTAACCAGTTTTGTTCAAATAGAATAGTGACATAGATATTGAAGGAGCTCGTCCTTTCATGTCCATATTTTTTACGCCTACGGAAATTTTGAAAAATTTGAGAAGTTTTACATTTAATTTCTAGAAGAGAACTGGCGTACCATAACCATAATTGAAGTAGCTTTTTTTTTGGAATCGTTGATTTTGGTTTCTATGAATATGGGACTCAAGGGGATTTGGAAATCGACAGAGAGATTGCAACTAAACTGGAGACATCTTGGGGTGATTTTTGTTAGAATTTTATTTTACAACAGTTAGAACAAAACAGCAAATTGATAAAAGGTAACTTCTTTCAACAAGTATTCTATGCAAGTATTTCAAAGAAGACGTTTTTTCTGTTTGGATCAAAAAGAGTTCGAGTAATAATAATATTATTGAATCATTACTAGTTTTCGTCAAGGATATCGCTAACATCTCACATTTTGATGAAGTTGTCACACATTTTTTGTAGTTTTTGATACTGTTTAGCTTCATTTTATTTGATAGTATGATCAATCAGGCTTTTAGGCGCAAAGCACAGCACACCTTTGTGTCATCGCCTTCAAAAATTTCCTACAGTGCTCAATCTCCTTCAACTTCCATGTTGTTCTCAGTCACCTTGTTCGGCTTGATGACCTTTTTGCGACACTTTGCGTTGGTGACACGTGTATTCGTGTCATGTGTTGCTTAGCAAAATCCTTTCGCTTAGGTTGATCAGAGCTTCTGCCACTTTCATGTCCATCAATTTCCTTTGGATTGGCATGTTGTAAAATGTGCCTTTTCAAATCACTTTTACGTTTAGTTTTGTATGAGCATTCATCACATTTGTACCAATGAATGTCTTCAGTGGCAGCATGTGTTAACATGTGCTGTTTCAAATTGCTAGTTCGCTTCTTTGTTTGATAAGAGCATTTGTCGCATTTATGCCATTCAATTTCTTCTGGACTGGCATGTGTTAACATATGCTGTCTCAAATTTATTTGATGTTCACTTTTGAACGAGCATTTATTGCATTTGTACCAATTAGCTTCTCCACTGGTAGCATGTGTTAGCATGTGTTTTTTCAAACTTCTTTTGTGTATGGTTTTGAACAGGCATTCATCACATTGATACCTATCAACTTCTTCACTGGTAGCATGTGTTAACATGTGTTGTTTCGAACTGCCTTTATGTTTAGTTTTGAACAAGCATTTATTGCATCTGTACCAAACAACTTCCTCATCGCGAACATGTATTATCATGTGCTGTATCAAGCTGCGTTTATGTTTAGTTATGAACGCGCATTTATTGCATTTGTACCAATCAACTTCTCCACTGAGAGCATGTGTTATCATGTGCCGTTTCAAATCACTTCTTTGCTTAGATTGATAACAGCATTTGTCACAGCTGTGCCATTTAATATTATCTGGGGTGGCGTGTTTATTCAGCGAGTGTCTTTTCAAATAGACTTTGTGCTTAGTTTTGAACGAACAATTTCCACAGTTGTACCAGACTATATCTTTAGGATTAGTGTGTTGCAACATAATATGCTGCTGCAGTGATCCTTTATGTTTTGTTGTTAAGGAGCACATCGCACAATGATATGTAATCGATGACACTACAGCACAATGGTTATGATTTCTTTCCGATTTGATTGGCTGGGAATCAAACGCATCTTGGCATTCCACTCCTGTAGCTCTTCTCACCATTTCACACCTATCGTAATGTTTCGCAGCAGACAGGATAGAGGACGCTTTGAATTTGCAACCTGGGAAGCAGCCGAACTGTTCACAATACCCATCATCTTCATGGACCGTCTCGTTCCCATTTACCTTGAACTTGTGTTCTCGAACGTAATGTTCGTATAGATCTAGTTGATAAAAACTTTTGAATTTGCACTTATCACAACAGTGTGGGCCGGGTTCGAAGATGGCGTGGAACAATTCTGCTTGGTAAACTGTTTCGTGTTGTCTTCGGACGTGATGGTCAATTTGAAAACTCCATTGGGTTTCATAGGGACATTGTGGACATCTGAATCTTGCTGCCGTCTCCAGTTGGTTTGACCTACAATAATTCTCTAGTGGTTAGTGTATGATGCAAAAAATGTATGATATGTCAACTTACATGATCAATTTTGGAATGGTTTGGTTAGACTTCAAAGTTTGTAAAAGGTTCATTGGTTTCGGATTAAGTTCTCTGTTAATTCGCACAAATAATAATTATTATTATGGTTCCTTTTTAATACAAGTATCAAATATGGAACTTGCTAGACTTGTACGTGTCCAACCTCAAAGATACTTCACTGTTAAATCAGTATCCAGTAATATATAGGCAAAACTGAAGACTGACTGGCATTTAAACCAGAGGAGACTGTACATTCCTGCAACAAGAGGGGGCGCTCAATTTATTACTCACCACATCTCCAGGCGCCGCTATACATAAGACATTCGTTGTTCTTTTCATTTTTACTACTAACATTATTCTATCTGTTCCATCCTCGGTTCTATCACTATTAGCACCGTGTATTATCACACACATCACTATCAGTGATGGAACTGAGGTTAGAACAGATAAAATAATGTTAGGAGATCTGTGGTTACTGGTTAGTAGTAAGAATGAAAAGAATTCACTATAACTTCTATCATTGCCTCATTGCCATGAATAATACCATGATGACTCTTTCTTATGTAGATGGGTAATGACTAATGAGGTACCTATACCTTTAGTGCGAAAAGCAAATCGAATCGAAACCAAACGTTTTACAAAGTTTGAAGTCTCTAACCAAGAAATTCTGATATTTATCATTCACCTAAATTGCGTACCTATCTCGGTACTTATACATACATTTTCTGCATTATACACTAACTACTTACATAGCACTTGAAAATAAATACCGGGTGATCATTTGAAAACTATCCACCTGCAATAACTCCCGATTCCTAGTGAATATTTGTTCGAGCAAAAACAGGTCGATTTTTATATCGGGGGGGGGGGACTTCTAAAACATACATTGGCAAATTTCTATATTCGCCCCCCTCGCCCCCACTCTCCCCAACTTTGAAATTTCAAATGACACAACCTACCTTGCGATACATCAAATTGAAGAGAATAAAATTTTCTTTCTGGAAAAAATATTTCCAAGATTTTTAACCCATCCTCTTTTCCCTAAAAGTTCTTTGACTGTCCCATTTTATATTCTGGACCCCTCATTTTTTTCTTAATTTAGTCCGCGTCATCAAAGAAGAAAATTTTTGGTGGGAACAGTGCTACCCAAATTCACCCCTTTGCTCTCCCCCACCTCAACTCTCAAATTTAACAAAACACTACCTACTTTGTAATACATCAAATTGAAGGGAATTGAATTCTCTTCCTGAAAAGAATTTTCTTGAAATTTTCTACCCCTCCCCAATAAATTGGTCATTTGGAGTATTCTAGGGAGGGAATGGGGGGCTTTAAAAATTGTAAAAAATCTTTTTCAGGAAGAGGATTCAATTTCCTTCATTTTAATGTATTACAAAGTGGGTATCGACATTTTAGATTTTCAAGGTCAGGTGGGGGGAGCGAAGAGGTGAATTTGGGTGGCACTTTTTTTTATAGAAAATGCTTTTGATGCTGTGCAGGATGACGTTGACTGTATTGAAGGGAAATAGAGGTCAAGAATATTAACTTGGACACTAGAGAAGTTTTATTAGACTCCAAATGTCTAATTTATTTGGAGAGGGGTTGAAAATTTCAGAAAAATTGTCTTAGGAAAGAGAATTCAATTTCCTTTGATTTGATGTATCAAAAAGTTGTTGTTGTTGTTTTGTTAAATTTTGAAGTTTAGGTGGGGGAGAGCGAAGGGGTCTATTTGGGTAGCACTTTTTCCACCGAAAATTCTTTTCTTCGATGTTTTCTATGATGACACTGACTGGATTGAAAAGAATTGAGGGGTCTAGAATTGAAAAAAGGATAGTCAGAGAATTTTTAGGAAGAACGGGGGGTAGAGTTGAAAAATTTCAAAATATTTTTTTCGGAAAGAGAATTTAATTCTCTTTAATTTGATGTATCGCAAGGTAGGTAGTGTCATTTGAAATTTCAAAGTTGGGGTGGGTGGGGGCGAGGGGGCTCAAGATATAAATTCTACAATGTATATTTTAGATGTTCCCCTCGATATAAAAATCGACCTGTTTTTGCTCGAAGACATCTGCACTAGGAATTACTAGGGAGTTATATTGCTTATACATGTTGCAGCAGGATTTACGTGTAGAAAGTAATTGAAATTGAATTTCAAAAAAATCCAGCCGCTCAAAGTGGCGTATTGGACCGAAATTCATGTGAGAAGCTTCAGTTTGCAATTTGCTTCCGTTTTGGAGCTTCGCGAGACGAGTTTTTGTCGGCCTTGAGTGGCCACCGTCAAGATGACTTAAATTGAAGGCGGCCCCGTAGGGTTCTGGTGTCTTACTAAATGACGGTAATACAGCTGTGCGCCCCTCTAGTTGCATTTCCACGTATGACAAGGTCAGTTTTCCAAGATTTTAATATCAATTTGATGAGAAATATAACTTCACTTCTAGAGAAGTCAGTTAGGTAAAAACGCGGCAAGCCTACACTGCTAAAGTAGAAAATTTGCCCAGCCAACTAGAGTCGCTGTACTAGTGAACCTACTATACAGGTGTCCCGGAATTAGTGTTACAAAACTCACAGAAGGATAGACAATTGAAAAATAAAGGGACTTTTTTTGATGAACGTACCCTCGCAAACGCATAATAACGAAGATACAGGCCTTCAAAGTTGTTTTTTAAAAACAGTTTTTTTGGCATAACTTTCAAATTGTTAAACCGATATCAGTCAAATTTTAACTAAAGATCACTGAAAGCGGTATCTATTGAACAATAGTAACGCATTTCAATCAACATTTTTAGGGGCGACGATAATAGGAAGTGCTCTCCCCCTTTCCCCCCTATTTTTGACCTCCCCGGATATTTTTGGAAATTGTTCCAATTCTTGAATTCTACGTTCACTTTAAAGAAAAAAGCTATTCTTGCAAAATTTTGATTACAGGCTTCGTTTTCGAGATATTTGGGATTGAAACATTGCAAAACATCTCGAAATCGCCACTTTATTGGGCCTAAAAATTAAAATTCAAGAAAATGATTCGTTAACTGGAATGAGTTTTCTGGGTTTTTTTAGTTGATAAACCATCATTTTTGCTGAGAAACATGGAGTATTTCAGAAAAAAACTATTTTGGCCCTGGAAAGCGGCGATTTTGTGATGTTTTCTCATGTTTCAAATCCAAATATCTTGAAAATGAAGTCTCTAATCAAAATTTTGCTGGAGTAACTTTTTCCTTCAAATTGAACGCAGAATTCAAAAATTGAAACCGTTCCCAAAAATATTCAGGAAGGTTGAAAATAGGGGGGAAAGGGGGAAGCTACCCCTCATTATCTTCGCCCCTAAAAATGTCTGATGAAATTCGTTATTATTGTTCAATAAAGACCTGTCTTGATGAACTTTGGTTTGAATTTGAATAAAATTGGCTGAACCCTTCAAAAAGTATGCGAAAAAAACTGTTTTTAAAAAACAACTTTGAAGGCCTGTATCTCCGTTATTACACGTTACACGTTATTACACGTTACATGTTTATTGACAAAAGTCTCCTTATTTTTAAATTTTCTATCTTCTGTGAGTTTTGTAACACTAATTCCGGGACAGCCTGTACAGGTTGGTCCATCCTAGCGTAATTTTCCCATAGCGGTCTTACCTTTCAAGATAGAGAAAAAGATGTGAGAAAGAAGTTATATGGTTTGATGAAACTCACATCCTAAAATTATTTTCCGCTATACAGGGTGTCCCATTTTGACGGGATCATTGAAACGTCAATTTTTTTAAATAGAACACCTGAATTTTTTTGTATTTTCATGTTCAACTTTTTCAACTGTATTATGCCTGTGGTTTTGTTTTTCAATTGTAAAGGAGTGCTACCAACTAAAAATTAAAAACTGAAAAAAATCGCATTTTCACAGTTTTCTTGAAAAAATCGTAGCGGCCTTGCTTTTTAAAACTAAGAGATGAAGCTTGACATGGTGATAGTCAAGTCAAAGACCAATAACTCAATGTCAAAAAGTAGCGATTTCTTGATACAGGGCGTTCACAAAAAAACTTCAAACTTTATATATTTCAAAGTATTATCACTCATTTTTTTCAAATGGCATGCCCCTAATTTTATAACGTTATCTGATAGCTTTTTTTATCCTCTTTCATTTTTACAAGGGGTACCCTACCCTTAAACTTTATTTTTCTCGAGATAATCGGAAATTTTCACAAAATTTGCTATTTTTTTGTTTTTTTTTTTTCAAAAAAATGAGTTGGCCGTGATGAATGACAGACAAGCCAAATAGTACGCAACTCTCAGTTAGTCAGTCTGAATATTGTCGAACAAAGAAAAATGACTTTACGCGAAAGGAAATGATTGATATGATATTCTGGTGATAATCCAGATATCCAGGATCCCACTTAGTTTTCTTTTTGCGTTGAAGCCATTTTTTTTTGTTCGATAGTATTCAGACTGACTAACTGACAGCTGCGTACTATTTGGCTTGCGTGTCATTCATCACGGCCAACTCAATTTTAGAAAAAAATTTAAAAAAAATAACAAACTTTGTGAAAAAATCCGATTATCTCAAAAAAAATGAGGTTTAAGGGTAGGGTACCCCTGATAAAAATGAAAAAGGATGAAAAAGCTATCAGATAACGTTATAAAATTAGGGGGATACCATTTGAAAAAAATGGGTCAAGATACTTTGAAAATTATGAAGTTCGATGTTTTTTTGTGAACGCCCTATTAAGAAATCCCAATTTTTTGACATTTGGATATTGGTCTTTGACTTGACTATCACCATGTCAAGTTTCATCTCTTAGTTTTGAAAAGCAAGACCGCTACGATTTTTATAAGAAAACTGTGAAAATGCGATTTTTTTTCGTTTTTAATTTTAGTTGGTAGCACTGCCACACAATTGAAAAACAAAAATACAGGCATAAAACAGTTGAGAAATTTGAACATGAAAATGCAAAAAAATGTAGGCTGTTCCATTAAAAAAAAATTGACATTTTGTTAATCCCGTCAAAATGGGACATCCTGTATAGCTGAAAATAATTTTAGGTTATACCGGGTGTTTATAAACGTCTGTGATCGCGGCAGGCTTTGGTCAGGCCAAAAGTCGCAGTGAAAGGCACGATTTGAAAGAGTGATAGGAGATTCCAAAGGCGATATGATAACAAACGTTTATAAACACCCGGTAGGTCTTATCCTACCATATAACTTTTCTCTTACATCTTTTTCTCTATCTTGAACGGTAAGACCGCTATGGGATAATTACGCTAGGATGGACCATCCTGTATAGTACCTACCTAATAGTGGTTCCGAGATGTTTTCTGAAGTTTCAAACCCAAATATCTCGAAAATAAAGCCTTTGATAAAATTTTTGCAAGAGTAACTTTTTTCTCTAAATTGAACGTGGGGTTCAAAAATTGTCACTTTTTCTAAAAATATTCAGAGGGGTAAAGAATTGGGGAAAAGGGGGAGGGTACCCCCTATTATCTTGGCTCCTAATTTTTTTTGCTGAAATGCGTTATTATTGTTCGATAGAAACCTGCTTTGGTAAACTTTGGTTAAAATTTGGATGAAATCGGTAGAATGGTTCCAGAGTTATGCCAAAAAAACTGTTTTAAAAAAACAACTTCGAAGGCCTGTATCTCCGTATTTATACGTTTGCGAGGGTATGTTTTGCAAGAAAGTCCCCTTATTTTTCAATTTTCTATCCCCCTGTGAATTTTGTTGCATTAATTTCGGAACACCTGTATAGGGACGCAACCTGTACACTGATGAAAGAAAATCGATTTATATAATTTCTAGTCAAAGCTCGTTATTTCTTATGAAACCGCGGGCCTGAAAGCTTGTAGTTAATCCGTTTAATTCCACTTGTTCTTCAGCTGAATAACCTTCTCTCTAGCTCAAACAAAGCGCCCGTAAACGAGCGAACCCAATTTTGAAAATTATTACGACTTGTCAGTTCGGACATTTTGAGAGCCGCTGGCGCCAGACGTCCTCCGTCCTCCGTATTTACTTACTACAACTACCTACAACGATCCAGCGGGGGAGACGAACCGGGCATCCGAGACGCGTGTGTCCCCGCTCCGTCCCGTTTTCCCGTCACAGACGGCCGTGCACAATCCGCGAATTTCCAATTTTCCGCCGGAAAATCGGCCGTGTGCGTCTCGAACTCGAAAAACAAAAGCGAGGCGGCGATGACGCCAACCCGATGACACTTGGTAAGGTTATGTTCGCTTTTCAGGTTCCCTGCAGTGGCGCACACGAGCTCCCCGACCCCCCTAGCCCTTGCACGCAAAAATACCTTCGAAATTCTTCGAAACTGCGGACCAGAACGGCACCCTCGCGGCCGCCCGCAGGGCCAAAAACCCTTCCGAAAAAAGTTTGAGTGCCGCTGCCTGCCGCCTGGCCACCTCTGTTGTTAGTCGCCCGTGCCTCTGTTTCTCGAATGGCCGTGGCACCCAGCCTGCTTGTTTTCCGTTCCGAATTGCGGTCCGCCCGGCGCACCGCCTGCTACGATCCGGCTAATCGGGGCCGTTTCCGCGAATTTCCTCTCGTTTACGCAGTTTTTCCGGCCCGGCCGGCGTGGTGCACGTAAAGCTGGAGCCGTCCTTCGACCGGGTGCCAAGAGGTCTAGAGCCGCGACGGCCCAGCGCTCCAGCGAAAAACAAAATGGCCGAGTTCATACCGTCGAGGAAGTCGCGAAAGAGCAACTTCTCGCCCAACGAGGTCGAGATCCTGGTGGATTCCGTGCGACAGCACTACCGCATCCTCTACGGCAAGTTCGCCAAGAGGGTGACCAACAGGGACACGCGCCACACCGCCTGGATGGACATTTTGCGAAAGGTGAACGAAGTGAGCGTCGAAAGGCGGACGCTGCAGGAGGTGAAAAACAAGTGGAAAAAGTGCCAGTATGCCCTGAAGGAAAAGGGGGTCTACGGCATGTTCGAGTTCGACTGCGACGGCTACGACAGCTGCGACGACCAGATTGAGGAAGAAGGTGAGGGCGAAGAGGGCGAGCGGCGGCGGGGAAAAACGGGCGCTCGTTTGGGGACCTCTGGAACGCCGGCCGCGTTGCCTTGGCGGCCACCGCGCGACGCTTGTTTGGCTTTGGCGTGTGTTGACGACGGCGACGTCGCGGCGCGAAATTCGAACGGCGGGCGGCACTCAAACTTTTCCATTTCTTTTATGGCCCAAACACTCAACACTGAACCGTCATCGCGTCTTTTGCGGCGATATTTTACGTTCGATGTGACACTTGTAAACGTCAAACTGACAGCTAGCTGCCAAGCAGTTGACGTTTGAAAATGACGGCTGGCTTGTTTACCTACCGTGTGTTTTTCTAAAACCGCACCAGCCCATAACTTTTTTCCTATGGGATACAGGGTGGTGAAAATTTCGATGCTCACCATTGGTATCTTGGAAACGGTAAGAGATACGAGGTCGGTTAAATTAAAAAAAAGTTACGCATTTTTGTGGCGATTGAGAATCTGAAAAGAAACTTCGAATATTTTGATTGGTTCCCGATTTATCACGAATAAACTAAAAATTCTGATTTCAGAATTTATTTTTTATCTTTCCAACCATCCAAGCTATTCCAATCAAACTTGGTACTTTCATGTTTTTGATCACTTCGAGTCGAATAACGATGACAGAAATTTTCCAGGCCTTCTGGATTTCAAATTATGATAGTCAACTTTTTTTTTCTTATGGCCGCCATATTGGATTTTTGCACTAATAGATAGAGAAAAAAATTAGCTTTCCGAATTAGTAACCAACATGTTCTTTTTATGACATTTTTAGCGTCAAATATCGAAATTTTTGTAAATTATTGACAAAATCGGGAATGCTTTAAAAAACAATTGAAATGTTATCAATCGCTACAACAAAAAAGTGACAGATGGTGTGCAATTGACGTATCTAACTTCTTAATCGTGTTTTGTGCTTGTTTGTACCGAGAGTTCATAAATTGAGTCAAGGGTGTCTCTTGAGTTTAAAAACGTCTGTCGGAATTAGCATCGTTCTTGTTGAAGTTCAACAAATTTATTACAAAAAGAGTAAGGATTACCCTAGTTTCGACAGACGTTTTTGAATTCACAGGCACCCTTGATTCATTTAATTTATGAATTCTCGGTACAAACAAACACAAAACACGATTAAGAAGTTAGATACGTCAATTGCACACAATCTGTCACTTTTTTGTGATTGCTATTGACAACATTTCAATTGGTTTTTGAAGCATTCCCGATTTTGTCAATAATTTACGAAAATTTCGAATTTTGACGCTAAAAATGTCATAAAAAGAAGATGTTGGTTACTAATTTGGAAAGCTAATTTTTTTTTCTATCTTTTAGTGCAAAAATCCAATATGGCGGCCATAAGAAAAAAAAAGTTGACTATCATAATTTGAAATCTAGAAGGCCTGGAAAATTTCTGTCAACGTTATTCGACTCGAAGTGATCAAAAACATGAAAGTACCAAGTTTGATTGGAATAGCTTGGATGGTTGGAAAGGTAAAAAATAATTTCTGAAATCAGAATTTTTAGTTTGTTCGTGATAAATTGGGAACCAATCAAAATATTCATTTCTTTTCAGATTCTCAATCGCCACAAAAATGCGCAACTTTTTTCTAATTTAACCGACCTCGTATCTCTTACCGTTTCCAAGATACCAATGGTGAGCATCGAAATTTTCACCACCCTGTATACAGGGTGTTTCCAAAATGGTGATATACAAACTCCTAGGGGAGATTCCTCATCAAAAATGGACCAGGAAAAAATATACCTTTGATGTCCTGAAATGCTCCGTTGAAAAGTTACAGGCTGTTCAAGTTGGATCTTCAAAATCGATTTTTTCACATAATTTTTGAACCGCTCCCGATTTTGTTCAAATTTGAACCAAAGTTTACTGAAATAGGTCTCTATCGAACAATAGTAACGTGTTTCAGAAAAAAAAAATCGGGCGTAGATAATGGGGGGGTGTCTTCATATTCCCCCCCCCCCCCCTAGCTATTTTTCACCCCCCTAGCTATTTTCCCAAATTGTTCCAATTTTTGGATTCCACGTCCAATTTAGAGAAAAAAGTTATTCTTGCAAAATTTTGATTGGAGGCTTCATTTTTGAGATATTTGGGTTTGAAACTTTGGAAAACATCTCGAAATCGCCACTTTCAATGAGCCCAATTTTTTTCCCTGGAAACTTCTCGTTTCTCAGGAAAAATAGTGGTTCATCAACTTGAAAATTTTCGAGAACCTATTTCTGCTGAGAAATCATGAGTTTTTTCTCGGTTTTTTTGGGATTCCAATTTTTAGGCCTTCGAAAGTGGCAATTTCGAGATGTTTTCCAAAGTTTCATACCCAGATATCTCGAAAACGAAGCCTCTAATCAAAATTCTGCATTAGAACATTTCTCTCTTAATTGGACGTAGAATCCAAAAATAAGTTGGAAAAATAGCTAGGGGGATGAAAAATAGGAGGGGGGGGAATGAGGACACACCCCTCATTATCTACGCCCCTGAATTTTTTTCTTTTGAAACACGTTACTATTGTTCGATAGATACCTATTTCAGTAAACTTTGGTTCAAATTTGAACAAAATCGGTTGAACTAGGGGTTGAACAGTTCAAAAGTTATCTCAAAAAATCGATTTTGAAGATTCAACACCCTGTAACTTTTCAACGGAGCATTTTAGGACATCAAAGGCATACTTTTTCCTGGTCCATTTTTGATGGGGAATCTCCCTTAGAAGTTTGTATCACCATTTTGGAAACACCCCCTGTACAGGGTGTTTCGTTGACCTTGCATAATACTTCGGAAGGTGATCCCTCGCAAGAAAATAAGTCGAAAAGTAAGAGTAACATTTTACCCTGAAATGCCTTCTAAGGGAGTTACAGCCCCTCAAAGGTACGAAGTTGAACAAAGTTCTTAATTATTTGCTGAAAAACCGTCAAAGATAGGAACTTCAAATTTGGTATAGAGAAGTTTCTCAACAGTGCAAATCTACAAGCAAAGTTCTCAACAAATCTTATCAGTGGCAGCAAAATTAAAGGGGATTGGGATTATGTTGAAAATTATTCATGACAAGTCCGTGTTTTTTCACTTTTATTTCAGAACGATGCATCTTACGGAAAAAATGCAAGAGGAATAAAAGTTTTGGATTGAACGAATCCATCGAAAACATCAAATTTGAAGCTCTCACCTTTGACAGTTTTTGAGCAAGTAATTGAAAACTTTGTTGCTCTCTCAGGGAGTACTTTAGGAAAAAAGTTACTCTTACTTTTCGACTTATTTTTTTGAGAGGAATCACCTCCCAAAGTATTATGCAAGGTCACTGAACCACCCTGTATAAATTGGAAATTTTGATGGGGTATTTGAGACCACTTTTGTTATTTTTTGCTTTGATCATGAAGCTTTTCTCACTTCCGGAAGTAACCGAAAGTGACATCAACTTTTGATTTTTAAACGGAACACCCGAGGGAACACCTGTATATTTTTTGACATTCGGATAGAGTTTTTTTTTTATTGACACAGTGGTGGTTTTGAGAATTCTCTGTATCAAATTATTGGTACCAGAGGTGGCTGCGACAACAAATGAAAGTCTGAAGTTGAAAGTTTGTTCATTGTTCATGTCAGGGGCCCTATTTTCGGGAAACGTGACAGGTCCATGGAAACGTGTGATCCGTTCCTATGCGAAGTTGCTGGGCAACCAGGGCTGTGATTGGCTGTCACCTAGGCAACATCACCTGATGATCTGTTCCTCGGTTCCGAAAATAGGGCCCCAGGAAGCGTTGCCGGTTGAAATCGATATAAACAATGAACTTTTAACTTATTTTAACAAAAATTTGAAAAAAAGATTTTCTCAAAAAAAACGTACAGAATACTTATTGATAGTGGGCTTCTGAAACATATCAAACCATCAAGATTGCTGAACAAAAAATATATGAATTTTAATTTTTTATTTTTTTCTCCTCGAGGGATTTCAAATTTATCATCCTTCCTCACCGGTGTTTTCTCCTAATATTTTTTCTCTATTTTGTGGAAGTTTCTTTTTTCCTGATTTAAAAGTGTTTCGTTTGTGTTTTGTGTGATGTCTCTATACAGATGTCCCGAAATTAATGCAACAAAATTTACGGGAGGTAGAAAATTGGAAAATAAGGGGACTTCCTTAATAAAAATACTCTCGCAAACGTAATAACGGAGATCCAGGCCTTCAAAGTTGGTTTTTCAAAACAGTTTTTTTTGCATAACTTCTGAACCGTTGAGCCGATTTTATTCAAATTTGAACCAAAGTTTACTAGAATAGGTCTCTATCGAACAATGATAACGCATTTCATCTTTCATCAAACATTTTTAGGGGCGAAGATAATAGGCGGTACCTTCCCCTTTTTCCCCTCTTCCATCCTCCTGGATATTTTTGGAAATGATTGCAATTTTCGAATTCTACGTTCAATTTAGAGAAAAAAGTTACTCTTGCAAAATTTTGATTAAAGGTTTAATTCTCGAGATATTTGGGTTTGAAACTTCGGAGAACATCTCGAAAACACCACTTTCAAGGCCTTAAAAATTAAAATTCAAGAAAACTCAAGATTCCTCAACCAAAATAATCTAGGTGTTTCAAGTTGATAAACTACCATTTTTGCTGAAATACATGAAGCTTTTCAGACAAAAAAAATTGAGCTCTGAAAAGTGGCGATTTTGAGGTGTTTTCCAAAGTTTCAAACGCAAATATCTCGGAAATGTAGCGTCTAGTCAAAAGTTTGCAAGAGTAACTTTTTTCTCTAAATTGAACGTAGAGCCCGAAAACTGGAACCATTTCCAAAATTATCCAGGGGGTGAAAAATAGGGGAAAAAGGGGGAAGGTACCCCCTATTATCTCCGCCCCTAAAGATGTTTGATGAAATGCGTTATTATTGTTCAATAGAGACCTATTTTAGCAAACGTTGGTTCAAATTTGAATGAAATCGGTTCAACGGTTCAAAAGTTATGCAACAAAAAACTGATTTGAAAAACCAACTTTGAAGGCCTGTATCTCCGCTATAACGTTTGCGAGGGAATTTTTATTAAGGAAGTCCCCCTATTTTTCAATTTTCTACTTCTCAGTAAGCTTTGTTGCATTAATTTCGGGACACCTGTACAGGTGTCCCAGCTAAAACAATCTTGCGCGATCTGCTTGTAGGTGCTCTAGTTTCCAAGAAAATGTAATTTGAATCTGGCGAGTCACAAGAATTCGAAAATTCATGACTGACAAAACAAAATACTTCAGAGGAAAAAAAACTCTTTCTCTGGGTTTTCCATTGATGTGTCGCCGATGTCTGTACCTGGCGCAGTAAGCCAGAAATTCTGCCTAATAGTCCAGCAAACATAATAATTGGAATCATAACGACGTCACCGATCACACACTTGTTGTTTTTCACATCAGCCAGTATTCATTGCTATGAAGAACCAGGTATGTTAAGTGAAAAAGTCCTTGTAACGGCTGGTGTTGAAATCAACAAGTGTGTGATCGGTGACGTCACGGATTCCGATTATTGTGTTGACTGGACTTTGAGGCAGAATCTCTGGCTTATCGAGCCAGATACAGACATCGGCGACACATCAATGGAAAGCCCAGAGAAAGAGTTTTTTTTCATCTGAAGTATTTTGTTTTGTCGGTCATGAATTTTCGAGTTCTTGTGAATCGCCCGATTCAAATTGCATTTTCTTGGAAACTAGAGCACCTAAAAGCATCGGCGCCCCCTCAAAAGAAAGGTTAAAAAATCAGGCTTCCTCCAATTGATTTTTTTTTTGTTGCCTTGATATTTTCTGAGAAAATTGAGTTGGATTGTTTTAGTTGGGACATCCTGTATATTACAATGTAAGGGTACGTCATAAACAACTCCAAAGCTCTGCCATACTCAAAAGTCTCTTTTACTTCTCCAAATGCGAAGAATTTACCTTTTACCCAGAGCAAACTTTTAGGACCTATCTTGATCAAATATTGTCTGGTACTGCCGGTTTTTATTGTACTTATGCTAATCATAACCATGTAAGCGTAAACAGTTAAAAACTTCTTTAAAAACTTGAACGGCTGCTTTTAGACCTCAACCAGAGCAAATTTGTAGGACCTATCTTGATCAGACATTACCTGGTATTGCAGAATTCAACTGTAGCTTGTTGGTAATAACCATTCGAACACGAAATATTTTGTATTTCTTGAAAAAAATGAATGCCGTAGTTTTTTGGCGCTTACCCATAGTGCAGTTTTAGGACCTCTCTTATCCAATTTCGATTTTCACGCCGTAATTTTATCGCATTGATTTTAACCGCATCGCTTCAACTTTCTTGACGCGGCAACGTTACAATTTCAAAAAACTACTAAAACCTCGACGAACAATAATTGACACAAACCGCAAATTTTGGTTGAAATACAATTTCTTTCCCCTACCTTTACAAAGAGCTCGTGTGCACACTTCAGCGGACCAGCAACAGCGCAACTTCTAACCGCCACCCGTTTGTTCATTGTACAGATTGGATCTCCCGATTTTCTTGCCGAAAATCAAATTGAAATGTTCTTGGAATAAAAAACTGACACGAAAAAAAAAATGAAGAAAGAACACAAGCAGTACAAGGTGCGACCGAAGGGTCGCCAGCTGAAGTCGTACGACCTCGATCTGAAAAAGGCGGTGATCCGGTTCGCCGAGGAAAAGGGCACCAAGGAGGCGCACGAGCACTTCGGCATCAACGAGGTGAACATCCGGCGATGGTGCCGGCTGAAGGACGACATTTTGGGCAGGGTCACCAACTACGTGCGGCAGCGGTTGCGGGACAGGACCGACAAGGTCCAGACCAGGGCCGACACGGCCTCGGCGACGATGCGCACGCGCAAGGCGGCGCCGGTCCCCTTTTTCGAACCCAAACGCGAAAAGAGCTCCGACAGGGAAAGCAGCAGCGAAGGTAGTGGATCCGGCTGGTTCCGGGAAACGATCCGTTGTCCCCATTAGTTGTAACATGAAAAAAGGTTCAAAAGCTACAATCGTAGCTTCGTTTTTGCGAAATTGTTCATACAGCATGTTTATTGGTTATGTCCGACGCCTGAAGAGTCATTTATATCGAGAAGAAAATTTAAAAAATTACAAAATAAATCCCTACAAATTTACTTAGTTGAAATACTACCTAGTTGTTCAAGGGATGTCACTCTGTCACTGTACTGGAAAGGTGCCTGCACTCGAATCCCGCACAGTAAGGTCTACCCTAATTTAGTGGGTTTACAGTTCCGTGTAAGTTTAAGAAGTGACAGTTCAGTCTCTTTCTCTCTCTCTTCATCGTTTCTGCTTCATTTCCACGCATCCTGCATATTTGCTCTTCGTCCTCCTTCCAAAATCTGTTCTCCCTTTCTTCATTCCCGCATCTGAATCTTGCCATTATCTTTCTTTCTTTTGCGTTTTTCCTATCTAGATATTTTGGCTGTTATTTTGTCACTAGCCCTTCGTACTTTCTGTGATACCTTGATTCTTTTATTTTTTCCATCCTTTCTTGCTTTTCGACGTCTCTGTTCCGCATCCTCAGTTCCTCCATCAGCAAGTCACCATGTTTCCTTATTCTTGCAACCTCTTCTCCTGCGTATCCGTTTCTTTTATAGTATTTCTCTCTTTCTTCCCACGCCCTGCCTTCTGCTCTTTTCTTTTCAGCATTCTTGTAATATTTTGCAATTTTCTCTGTCGTACATCTTCTCTTCGTATTTTACTGCTCTCCGGTCCGTTTCTATTTTAATTTTCCATCTTTTCGTTTCTTCCCTTACTATACAGGGTGGTGAAAATTTCGATGCTCACTATTGGTATCTTGGAAACGGTAAGAGATACGAGGTCGGTCTAATTAAAAAAAAATTGCTCATTTTTGTGGCGAATGAGAATCTGAAAAGAAACTTTGAATATTTTGTTTGGTTCCCGATCTATAACGAAAAAACTGAAAATTCTGATTTCAGAAATAATTTTTTATCTTTTCAACCATTCAAGCTATTTCAATCAAACTTGGTAGTTTCATGTTTTTGATCACTCCGAGTCGAATAACGTTGACAGAAATTTTCCAGGCCTTCCAGATTTCAAATTATGATAATCAACTTCTTTTTTTTTCTTATGGCCACCATATTGGATTTTTGCACTAATAGATAGAGAGAAAAATTAGCTTTCCGAATTAGTAACCAACATGTTTTTTTTATGACATTTTTAGTGTCAAATTTTGAAATTTTCGTAAATTATTGACAAAATTGGGAATGCTTGAAAAAACAATTGAAATATTATCAATAGCAACAACAAAAAAGTGACAGATGATGTGCAATTGACGTATCTAACTTCTCAATTGTGTTTTGTGCTTGTTTGTACCGTTAGTTCATAAATTGAATGGGTCAAGGGTGTCTGTGAGTTCAAAAACGTCTGTCAGAACTAGCATCGTTCTTGTTAAAGTTTGACAAATTTATTATAAAAGGAGTAAGAATTACCCTAGTTTCGACAGACGTTTTTGAATTCACAGGCACCCTTGACTCATTTAATTTATGAACTCTCGGTACAAACAAGCACAAAACCCGATTAAGAAGTTACGGCTGGATACCAAGTTGGGGCTGAGACCGCCGTAAGTGCCGTTACCATAGCAACGGCGGATACCAACCAATCAGACCGCGCTGTATTTGGCGAGTTACGCCGTCCCAAACTTTGCGCCTGCAACTTGGTATCGAGCCCTTAGATACGTCAATTGAACACAATCTTTCTTTTTTTTTTTTTTGTTGATATTGATAATATTCCACTTGTTTTTCAAAGCATTCCCGATTTTATCAATAATTTACAAAAATTTCAAAATTTGACGCTAAAAACGTCATAAAAATAACATGTTGGTTACTAATTCGGAAAGCTAATTTTTTTCTCTATCTATTAGTGCAAAAATCCAATATGGCGGCCATAAGAAAAACAAAAGTTGACTATCATAATTTGACATCTAGAAGACCTGGAAAATTTCTGTCAACGTTGATCGACTCGGAGTGATCAAAAACATAAAACTACCAAGTTTGATCGAAATTGCTTGAATGGTTGGAAAGATGAAAAAAAAATCTGAAATCAAAATTATCAGTTTTTTCGTGATAAATCGTAAATCAATCAAAATATTCAAAGTTTCTTTTCAGATTCTCAATCGCCACAAAAATGCGCAACTTTTTTCTAATTTAACCGACCTCGTATCTCTTACCGTTTCCAAGATACCAATGGTGAGCATCGAAATTGTCACCACCTGTATAGTAGTGTATAGCTCATCATTTATACCTAGTTTATTTTTGCTGATTCAACTGTTTTGGCATCGGAAATATTCAATAAAACACTCTATTTTTGAAAAAAGCAGAAGGATCGAGCACTTGGCAGAGGTCAAAATTACTTGGAATTAGAGGCTACTTATGCATTATTAATTTTTGAAATTTTGTTTCTAATGTTCGTTTTTTTGCAGATTCAATGCCGCTGCAAGAAAGGCTGGTTCGGAATCCCTTGCCTCTGGAACGGATGGGGCTGGTAGCCGTGGCGAGCGGTGCTGCCACCACCACCAGCACTAGCGGAGGATTGAAGAGTCAACCGTTGTCGCCGACCAAACTCAAGGTCACGCGTCAAAGCTTGCAGCAACAACAGCAGCAACAACAACATCGCATCGCTCCAGCGCCAGCCAAGGAATCTCAGAACGAGGAAATGTGCCTGAGATGGAACAGTCACCATTCCAATATGCAGACGGCTTTTCCAAGCATCTTGGTCAAGGAGCAGTACGTCGACGTGACCTTGGCCGCCGAAGGGAAAACTCTCAAGTGCCATAGGGTAGGTTTTGATTATTCTTTTTGTAAAAAATTTAAAGCCATGAAGAAAATACTTGAACGGATGAAATATTTGATAACAAAAAAAAACTGAAAGTTATAAGAAGGGGAAAGATAATTGTAAATAACTAAAAAAAAGATTTAATAGCTATTTTAAGGATTTCAAGACAAATTGTTTTTCAATTTTTGTTTTTTCCTAATTTGAAATTGTTTCAATTTACTTGCTTTTTTCTGGCAATTTGTTTCATAGTTTTCAATTTTCTTATAAATTTTTTATCTCTTCCCATCTTTTTTTTTAAATAAGTAAACATCCATTTAATCTTGCAGTGGTGTTGTATAAAGTTGAACGTATGTATATTGATTATCTTGAAACTACACCACAATTTTTGTATTCTTTTGCCAACCGGTTTCGCCTTTCGGCGTCGTCAGGGCTCTGTAATTATTTAGTTATATGAAATAAATTGATATAAAATTTGATAAAAGCTTACTGTATAATATTTAAAAGATATTCTTTTTTGAAGAAAGTAGAAGTTTTGACATTTGTCCAAAATTAATTAATTTGATTGACATAAATAATAATTAATTTAATTAACATAAAAAACAGTTGGTTAAAGATAACATGATAACAATTTATTATAATATGATATTATAATATTATAATATTATTGATTTGCAATAATATTAATATAATATGATTTGCAAAATGTGATTTACTACCAATGAGACCAATTAATTTAGATTTGATTATATCTCTGTTATGTTCCCCTATTCGTGTGGAAAATTTTCTACCTGTATGACCTATATACTTTGCATGGCATGTCTGACAATTAAATTCATAAACACCAGATCTATCTTCGATTGGTGAAAAATCTTTTGGTTTACTCAAAATTTGTTTTAAATTTGAATTGGTTTTGAAATATGTGGGTTGCTTCTTTTAAAAATATTAGCTATTTTGTAAGAGGTTGATCCAAGAAATGTTAAGCATTTGTATATTTCATTTGGTTTCATTATAATTTGTTAACTTGTGTTTCGAAGGGAATTTTTTGAAAATTTTATCCAAAAAATAATTGGTATAACCATTATCTAGGCCTATTTGTTTTATTATTTTATATTCTTCTTTGAAATTATTTTTTGAAAGGGGTATTGTGAAAAGTCTATTGAAATAAGTGTTGGAAGCTGCCGTTTTTGATGAATTGGGACTAAAAGAAGTTGATGGGATTATAAGATTTTGTAGTTGTCTTTTTTCTATAGATGTTGAATTCAAGTTTTTTTTTTGGTCCTTGTTATGTTATTATTGTTATTTAAAACACATTTTAAGTAAACCAGAAGATTTTTTACCAATTGAAGACAGATATGGTGTTTATTAATTGAATTGTCAGACATGCCATGCAAAGTATATAGGTCATACAGGTAAAAAAATTTCCACACGAATAGGAGAACATGAAAGAGATCTAATCAAATCTAAATCAATTGGTCTCATTGGTAGTAAATCACATTTTGCAAATCATATTATTTTAGCAGAACGTAAATTTGATCCAAATACAGATGTTAAATTTTTATACCAAACAACAAAATATAACCAAAGAATACTTTTTGAATCACTAGGAATTTTAGGATTAAAACATTATCGAAATTACCAATATGTACCTAAATGAGCAAACTGAAGATTTAGAAGGAGCCATTTACTAAATGCTGAGTACATCTACCTTAATCAATAATAATCAACCTTTTTCAAATCTTCTATTCTCAAAATTTAAATTCATAATAAACTGTTATCATGTTATCTTGAACCAACTGTTTTTCATGTCAATTAAATTAATTATTACTTATGTCAATTGCATAATTTTTTGACAAATGCCAAAACTTTTACAAATTTCTTCAAAAAAGAATATCTTTTGAATATTATACAATAAGCTTTTATCAAATTTTATATCAATTTATTTCATACAACTAATTACAGAGCCCTGACGGTGCCGAAAGGCGAAACCGGTTGGCAAAAGAAAAATACAAAATTTGTGGTATAGTTTTAAGATTTAACCAATATACGTTCAACTTTATACAACACCACTACAAGACTAAATGGAGTTTTACTTATTTATACCCTGTTACTTGCTTCTTTCTGGCAATTTGTTTCGTAGTTTTTCATTTTTTTAATTTTCTTATAAATTTTTGATTTCTTTCCATCTTTTTTTTTACCTATCTTCTTTTTCAATGTTTTTCATTCACATGCTTTTTTCTTCATTTTTCCAAATAAATAATTCGTTTTCATTTTTTTCCCAAATGCCATTGTTGGTAAAGTAATTTCAATCATTGTGCTATTTTTTAATTTTCCTTTCACATCAGTTTTTGTCTTTTTTTAATAATTCAAAAAAGAAGCTGAGTAAATCAAAAGAGTTTTATGTTTTGCTAAGTGATATTTTTTTATTATTTCACATAAACTAGCTTTCGGCAAAAAAAACAATTTCTGTACCTAGAACGTTTACACCCCCCACCCCCCTAACGATGCCTCTTTTTAATTAATTTAATGAAGAAAACGGATATCTGAAGTTGAACTGTCTAGTTGAATAGCTATCTTTTTTGTTGTTGCTCAATATTACGAAAAAATCTGCATTCTTTTAGAAAATAATTACAGAGAAGCTGAAAGAAACCGTCTGTCTCTGTTTTTCTCACTTATGGATATGTCACGGTCTGTCCTTCACTGTGAATCGCCAATTCCTAATACCATTTGATTTTTTTCTTCCAGCTGATCCTGTCGTCGTGCAGTCCGTATTTCGAGGAGATCCTGAGCGGCATCAGTCCCATGCAGCATCCGGTGCTCTTCATGAAGGACATTCCCTTCTGGATCCTCAAGTCATTGTGCGACTTCATGTACGCCGGCGAGGTGCACATCTACCAGAACAAGCTGGAGGAATTACTGACCGTGGCCGAAGCCTTGAAGGTGCAAAAACGCATTCTCACCCCACCCCGATGGATGTCATAATCCAGAAGGCTTGTGCTGATGAAGTCTAGCGTCAAACTGTTGAAATGACAGTCATGTCGATTTCGAATTGTCAAAAGAAAAGCCATCATTGTTGATTGGCAAAAACAATAATTTTGGATTGTTGAAACAATCGTTCAGGACTGTCAAAAACAGTAAAATATTTTGACTAATTGTTTGGCGTCTAGTACAATAGCTCTAATTATTAGAGTCAAAAACCAACAGTTTCAAGAATGAGTTGACAGTCTAGTTCTCTGTAGTTCAAATTCAAAATTAAATAATAAGAAGAAAAATAATGAAGAGAAGAAATTTACACTCGCAAGTAAATGAAGAAAATAATTTTGAAAAAAAATTTAATTTTTTTTTGTTATTTATATTTTTTCTGATTTTTTTGCATTCTATCTATTACTACCTATATTCTGTAATCTTTTGAATTAATCATTATTTCATATTGATTTTTGTCATCTTTTTGATCTGTATTTATTTTTTATGCTTTCAATTTTTTGTAAAAAAGTGACAGTCAAGTTAACATTATTTCTATTGTTTTTGACAATCGTTGACTGTTTGATTCCAACAGACAAGCTGATTCGGTACTTTTTCAGAATCTAGTTCACTGTAAGCTTTTAGACGCCCATTTTTAACCACTTCAATCTTTTGTTTTTGACAAATATGCCTGACTACTAGATTTCACAATTTAAAATTTAACAACGACAATAAATCTAAGCGCAACCGAGACACAAGAAATTTGAAAAAGTAAAGCCTAGTTTATATCAGTAAACGCTACTTGTGACGCCATTCTAGTTATGTGTTGTGATTCAGGCGAGCCATTTGACATAAGTAAAGGTTGATTTACACCGATAAAGGCCGATTTTGAAGCTGCTATAGTTGTGTGAACCATTTTCCAGACAACTTGGCTATTTAATACTCGACTTGCCTGACAAAAGCGCGATTTACACCTCCTTAAGCTACTTTCCTGGCATGTCAGTAGTGCTCCTTTAAATGAATCACTGGAGAGCTAAAGCTTGATAGGGTAATTGTTGTGGAAATAAAGCTTGATTTACACCTTCATAAGCTGTTTTCACAGCAACTCCAGTCACATGTCGCCTTTTACACTAGCCACCGAGCAGCCGAAGCTTGATTTATTCTTGTAAGAGCCACTCCAGTCATGTGTCGCCTTTTACACTATCCATTGAGTAGCTAAAGCTTGATTCATTATTGCAAGAGATTGCTTTAGTCACATATTGCTGTTTGGATGACTGGTTTGAAAAACTATATAGAGCTTGATTCACAGTTTGAAAGGTTACTTTTGAAATAACTGTAGTCATGTAAATCTATTTTGGACTAAAAGCTGTGGAAATAAAGCTTGATTTACACCTGTAAAGGTAACTTTTGAAGTTGCTATAGTCATGTGAAGCTGTTTAGACCAACAGTTGTGGAGATAAAGCTTGATTTACACTCCATAAGATATTTTCGCAGCTACTTCAGTCATGTGTCGCTCTTACATCAGCTACTGAGCAGCTAAAGCTCGATTTATTCTTGCAAGAGAGTCAAGAGACTGCTTTAATCACATATTGCTGTTTAGAAGACTTGTTTGAAAAACTAGAGCTTGATTTACACATGCAAAGGTTACTTTTGAAGTTGCTATAGTCATGTAAAGCTATTTTAGACTAAGTAATTGTGGAAATGAAGCTTCATTTACACCTCCATAACCTATTTTCGCAGCTACTCCAGTCAGCCACTGAGCAGCTAAAGCTCGATTTATTCTTGCAAGAGGCTGCTTTAGTCACAAATTGCTGTTTAGAAGACTCGTTTGAAAAACTAGAGCTTGATTTACACATGCAAAGATTACTTTTGAAGTTGCTATAGTCATGTAAAGCTATTTTAAACTAAGTAATTGTGGAACTAAAGCTTGATTTATACCTTCATAAGCTATTTTCACAGCTACTCTACTCATGGGTCGCCCTTTACACTATCCATTGAGGAGCTAAAGCTCATGTCATCCATGTTATTCTTGTAAGAGGCCGCTTCAGTCACATATTGCTGTTTGGAAGACTTTTTGAAAAACTAGGGCTTGATTTACAGCTGAAAAGGTTACTTTTGAAGTCACTATAATCATGTAATATATTTTAGACTAATAGGTGTGGAAATAGAGCTTGATTTACACCGGCAAAGGTTACTTTTGAAGTTGCTATAGTCGTGTAAAGGTGTTTAGACCAATAGTTGTGGAGATGAAGCTTGATTTACACTCCATAAGATATTTTCGCAGCTACTCCAGTCATGTGTCGCTCTTACATCAGCTACTGAGCAGCTAAAGCCCGATTTATTCTTGCAAGAGACTGCTTTAGTCACATACTGCTGTTTAGAAGACTCGTTTGAAAAACTAGAGCTTGATTCACACATGCAAAGGTTACTTTTGAAGTTGCTATAGTCATGTAAAGCTATTTTAGACTAAGTAATTGTGGAAATAGAGCTTGGTTTACACCTTCATAAGCTATTTTCACAGCTACTCCAGTCATGTGTCACCCTCTACACTAGCCACTGAGCAGCTAAAGCTTGATATATTATTGCAAGAGACTGCATCAGTCACATATTGTTGTTTAGAAGACTCCCTTGAAAAACTAAAGCTTGATTTACAGCTTAAAAGGTTACTTTTGAAGTTACTGTAGTCATGTAAAGCTGTTTTGGACTAATGGCTGTGGAAATAAAGCTTGATTTATACCGGCAAAGGTTAATTTTGAAGTTGCTATAGTCATGTTAAGCTGTTTAGACCAATAGTTGTGGAGAAAAAGCTCGATTTACACCTTCATAAGCTGTTTTCGCAGCTACTCAAGTCATGTGTCACCCTTCACACTAGTCACTGGGCAGCTAAAACTCGATTTATTCTTGCAAGAGACTGCTTTAGTCACATATTACAGTTTAGAAAACTTGTTTGAAAAACTAGAGCTTGATTTACACATGCAAAGGTTACTTTTCAAGGTACAAAATCAAATAAAGCTATTTTAGATGGATAGTTGTGGGAATGAAGCCTGATTTACAGCTCCATAAGCTATTTTCACAGCTACTCCAGTCATGTGTCGCATTTTACACTAGTCGCTGAGCAGCTAGAGCTTAATTTTTTCTTGTAAGAGAATGTTTTAGTCACATATTGCTGTTTAGAAGACTCGTTTGAAAAACTAAAGCTTGATTTACAGCTTGAAAGGTTTCTTTTGAAGTTGCTATAGTCATGTAAACCTGTTTAGACCAATAGTTGTGGAGATAAAGCTTGATTTACACTCCATAAGATATTTTCGCAGCTACTCCAGTCATTGTTGTTCTTAAATCAGCCACTAAGCAGCTAAAGCTCGATTTATTCTTGCAAAAGACTGCTTTAGACACATATTGCTGTTTAGAAGACTCGTTTGAAAAACTAGAGCTTGATTGACAGCTTGAAAGATTACTTTTGAAGTTGCTATAGTCATGTAAAGCTGTTTAGACCAATAGTTGTGGAGATAAAGCTTGATTTACACTCCATAAGATATTTTCGCAGCTACTCCAGTCATGTGTCGCTCTTACATCAGCCACTGAGCAGCTAAAGCTCGATTTATTCTTGTAAGAGACTGCTTCAGTCACATATTGCTGTTTGGAAGACTGGCTTGAAAAACTAAAGCTTGATTTGCAGCTGACAAGGTTACTTTTGAAGTCATTATAGTCATGTAACCTATTTTACACTAATATAGTTGAGGAAATAAAGCTTGATTTATACCTCCATAAGCTATTTTCACAGCAACTCCAGTCACATGTCGCCTTTTACACTAGTCACTGAGCAGCTGAAGCTCGATTTACTTTTCTAAGAGACTACTTTAGTCATATATTATTGCTGTTTAGAAGACTCTTTTGAAAAACTAGAGCTTGGTTTACATCTGCAAAGATTACTATTGAAGTGACTATAGTCATGTAAAGTTGTTTAGACCAATAGTTGTGGAGAGGAAGCATGATTCACACCTCCATAAGCTGTTTTTACAGCTACTCCAGTCATGTGTCGCCTTTTACACTATCCATTGAGCAGCTACAGCTTGATTTATAATTGCAAGAGACTGCTTTAGTCACATATTGCTGTTTAGAAGACTCCCTTGAAAAACTAAAGCCTGATTTACAGTTTGAAAGGTTACTTTTGAAGTTACTATAGTCATGTAAAGCTGTTTAGACCAATAGTTGTGGAGATAAAGCTTGATATACACCTCCATAAGCTATTTTCACAGCTATTCCAGTCATGTGTCGCTCTTACATCAGCCACTGAGCAGCTAAAGCTCGATTTATTCTTGCAAGAGACTACTTTAATCACATATTGCTGTTTAGAAGACTCGTTTGAAAAACTAGAGCTTGATTTGCACATGCAAAGGTTACTTTTGAAGTTGCTATAGTCACGTAAAGCTATTTTGGATTGACTAATTGTGAAAATAAAGCTTGGTTTATACCTCCACGAGCTATTTTCACAGCTACCCCAGTCATGTGTCGCCCTTTACACTATCCATTGAGGAGCTAAAGCATATAGCTAAAGCTTGATAAGAGACTGCTCTAGTCACATATTGCTGTTTGAAAGGCTCGCTTGAAAAACTAGAGCTTGATTTACAGCTGACAAGGTTACTTTAAAGTTACTATAGTCATGTTACCTATTTTACGCTAATAGTTGTGAAAATAAAGCTTGATTTATACCTCCATAAGCTATTTTCACAGCTATTCCGCCAGTCATGGGTCGTCCTTAACACTATCCATAGAGGAGGTAAAGCGCGATTTATTCGTCAAAGTATGCCAGTTTAAGTATGTCAGTACAAATAGTTGTGGAACTAGAGCTTAGTTTACACCTTGATCTACTTATGTGGCTACAATAGTAGCCACATGTCGCCCATTACACAACTCAGTGAAAAACTCAAGCTAGATTTATACCTGTAAAATGCTGCTCTAGTTACATATTGCTGTTTAGACGAGTCTTTCGAGAAACTAAAGCTTGCTTTACACCTGCAAATGTTACCTTTGAAGCCACTATAGTCCTGTGAAGCTATGTCAATACAAATAGTTGTGGAACTAAAGCTTGATTCACACCTTGATCTATTTTCGTGGTTACTCTAGTCATGTATCGCCCATAACACGACCCACTGAAAAGCTAAAGCGTGATTTATACCTGTAAAATGCGGCTTTATTAGTTATGTAGTCCTACTTAGACGACTCTTGAGTAGCATTCTGAAATCTACGCGCCAAAAGTTGTCCTGGGAGGTGCCGCTCGATTATTTTTTTTTTTAATCAAAAAGGATGCTTCTGAGTCAACTAAAAATTCAAAGCGAGCGAAATGTATTGAGTAACATCTCCCAAAACAGCTCTTGACAAGTACTGTTCAAAAATCGAATGAGCTATTTTACAATAGCTTTGGTTTTTGAAGAAATTGAAAAAAAAATCTAAAATTACTTCCAAACGGCGGCTGAAGCTCAAGTTCAATCAAAATTAAAAAAAATTGAGTAGCATTCTGAAATCTATGCCCCAAAAGCTGTCCGGGGAGGTGCCACTCGATGGGTTTATTACAAAAATTAAAAAACGATGGTTCTGAGTCAACTGAAAATTCAAAGCGAGCGAAATTTATCGAGTAACACCTCTTACAAAAGCTCTTGGCAAGTACTGTTGAAAAACCGAATTAGTTATTCCGCCAAACCTTGTGTTTTCGAAAAAATTCAAAAAATATCCAAAATCACTTCTCAACTGCGGCTAAACCTCAGTTTGTATCAAATTTAAAAAAAAAATGAGTATAATTCTGAAATTGTGCGTCAAAAGCTGCCCTAAGAGGTGTCACTCGATTAGTTAATAAAAAAAAATTGAGAATGATGCTTCTGAGTCAACCAAAAATTCAAAGCGAGCGAAATGTATTGAGTAACACTTTTTTTCAAAAAAGTTCTTCACAAGTACTGTATTTAAAATGGAATCAGGTTTTTTATCAAAGCTTGTGTTTTCGAAATAAATTCCAAATTTTCTTCGAAAAACATCCTTAACTGCGGCAGAAGCTCAGCTTGAATCAAAATTGAAAAATTGAGTAGCATTCCGAAATCTATGCGCCAGAAGCTATCCTGGGAGGTGCCACTCGATTGGTTTATAAGGGAATTTGAAAACGAGGCTTCTGAGGCACCTAAAAATTCAAAGCGATCGAAATTAATCGAGTAACACCTCCCAAAAAAGCTCTTCGACAAGTACTGTCTAAGAATCGAATCAGTTATTCCACCAATGCTTGTGTTTTCGAAGGAATTGAAGAAACAATCTAAAGTCACTCTCAAACTGCGGTTGAAGGTCAGCTTGTAGCAAAACGAAAAAATTTAGTTGCATTCTGAAATCTATGCGTCAAAAGCTGTCCAGAGGGGTGCCACTCGATTGGTTTACAAAGAAATCAAAAAACGATGCTTCTGAGTCAACTAAAAATTCAAAGCGAGCGAAATGTATCGAGTAATATCTCCCAAAATAGCTCTTGACAAGTACTGTTTAAAAATCGAATAAGTTATTTTACCGAAGCTTTCGTTTTTGAAGAAATTAAAAAAGAAATCTCAAATTACTTCCAAACTGCGGCTGAGCTCAGCTTTAATCAAAATAAAAAAAAATGAGTAGCATTCTGAAATCTATGCCCCAAAAGCTGTCCGGGGAGGTGCCACTCGATTGGTTTATGAGGAAATTTGAAAACGATGCTTCTGAGCCACCTGAAAATACAAAGCTACCGAACACTCTCAAGTAACACCTTGACCAAAAAGTTCCCACAAGTATTGTTTAAAAATAAATTTAGCTATTCTATCAAAGCTTGTCTTTTCGAAAAAATTCCAAAAAATTCCAAAAAATTCAAAATTACTTCCAAATTGCGACTGAAGCTCAGCTTGAATCAAAATTGACAAAATTGAGTAGCATTATGAATTCTGTGCGCAAGAGCTGTCCAGGGAGGGGCCACTCGATTGGTTTACAAAGATATTTAAAAATGATGCTTCTGAGGTACCTGAAAATTCAGAGGGAGCGAACCCTGCCGAGTGAAACCTCATAGAAAAGCTCTTGACGAGTACTGTTCAAAAATATAAGCAACTTTTTCACTAAGGTTTCTGTATCTGAAATAAATTACAAAAAGTCCTTCAGGAACTGTTTCAAGCAATTTATTATTTAGTCTTGGAGTATTTGTGCCTGTTTTTGTGAACCTAAAGAGTAGGATCTAATGTTTTGATGGAATTTCAGATCAAAGGTTTGGCCGGAAAGTCGTCAACGCCAGCTGAGAAGAAATCAGACGACAGCACTCCCAGGCAAGACAATCCTCAACAGCAACGTCCCCAGCAGCAGCAGCAGCAACAACAACAAGCAAAAGAAGAAATGCAACGCAGACGAATGCAGCAGTACCAGCAGCAACAACAAATCCAGCAGCAACAGCAACAGCAACAACAACAACAACAGCAGCAGCAACAACAACAACAAAGAAACTCCACTTCGAATTACCGCCACGTCTTTGACTCGACTCAAGACGACGACGACGTCCTGGATCCTCTAGAATTGCTCGCGCCGATGTACGAAGAAGCAGCTGAAGAGAAAAAACCTCCACTCCTCCCCAACACCCCTGCTTTAACCATCACTCCGACGCCGGTGAACTTGCGGCCGAGAGAACTCGTCCAGAAGAACTACCAAACGGTTTTCAAGAAAACGCTTCCGATGAAGAAGCTGCGGAAGAGGAAGCTGAGCGAAGCGAGAGAGCCGAGCCCTCCGCCGGTGTTCAGCTTCAGGAAGGGCACCAGGTCGAGGCCGAACGTGAAGATCCCGAAATACTACACGAGCGAATACGGAAACAGTTCCAAGAACTCGACGCCCGCCTCGGCCAATCAGAGCTCGGATCCGCTCATGGACGAGGACGACATCAAAACCGAACCGATCGACGTCGAAGACAACATGGTGGAGTACGGCGACGACGACCACGACCACAACTACCACGAGCTGTTGCCGGCGATGGTGCCGGAAATCAGGATGATGGTCCACGGCGAGGGCGACGCCAGTCCGAAATTCAAGAGGATCCGGTTGGTCAAGCCCGTCATCAGCGAGGTGCATAGCGTCAAAGATGCCGATGTGATTGGCGGCCTGGAGGTCATACCGATAGCTCAGAACCACAAAGAATCTGAACCGGAAAGCACAGAACCAATGGAAGCGGAACAGGCAGAAGAAGGAGCACCACCGGATGCCGCACCAAGTGAGATGGACGTCACTGAGAACTCTTCACCGCAACAAGGATCCGACGCGAACTCGAATAGCAAAGAGCAAGTTGAAGCTGAAGGATTACTACTACGTAAAACTGGAGGAAATACAGATGAATTAGGAGGTGATGGAGATGAAACAGGAGGCCAAGATGAAGCAGGAGGTAAGGGAGGTGAAGCAAGAGACAATGAAGTAGAACCAGGAGGTGATGAAGATGAAACGGGAAGTAATGGAGATGAAACAGGTGATGAAGATGGAGCTAAATGTGAAGAAGATGAGACAGGCGGTAAAGAAGCAGCGGGTACAAAACTGAGGGTTAAAAAAGACCTAGTAGGAGATAGAAAACTGAAAGATGACGAGCCACAGCAAGAACTTAGCAGTAAAGAACTGCAACAAGATGAAGCGGAACTTGGTGATAAACAACTAGAAGACGAACAGCCAGATGCCATAACCAATGACAGTGGTGATTAGGCTTGTTCTTTTTCTTTTCTATAAATCTTTGCATAGAAAACAAGAACAATAATTTGAAATGACTGATTTCTGAGAAATTTTACTTAGAAAAATGATGTTTTCTTGAACCACCTTTTATTATTGTAATTTTGCCAGTGTGTAGCACCTCAGTTTTGAAAACGATAGTGTAAATGTATTTGTCTCGTCAAGTGGAACGAGTCCAATGATGAAGAGGAGGATGATTTTATGTTGTTGAAGTCTTTATTTTTTATTTGTTTTATTATTGTAACATTATTGAAATGATGCATTTTTTTTTAGTAATTGTAATTAAGAGTGTAACAATATACGGTAATCTGTCTTACGTTTCGTTTTTGTTTGATAGGTGTGAGGTCAGTTTTTTCTTTCTGAGGTTCTTGACTGTTGAGATTTTCGTTTGCTTTCTCTCCTATTTCTCATCTCCTGTCCTGAGGAAGGTTTCCAATTGCATTTTACTCAGGATTTCGTTACGAAAAATGATCGCGATTGAGAACGTCATTTTATTTGAGCAGTAGTCGTTTTCCTGTAGACACTTGGTTACTCTGTTCAAAGTTGCATCCTTTTTTGTTGCCTTCTGTATCGTTCCAGCATTCATTGGCCATTCTTCCGATGTCGTCGCGAAATTGATGTACTTTCCATTGCGGTTGTATTCTGGAGAAATAGTCGTTACTTTTCTGGCTACTCTGGATAAGCAATCAGCTACGGGGTTGTTCTTTCCCTTGATATACTGGATCTGGTAGTTGAAGCTTGATAAATACGCCGCCCATCTCTGCAGTCTGCTGGCGTACATAGAAGGAATGCCTTTATGTTCCCCGAGCATAGCTAATAGAGGCTTGTGGTCAGTCTTCAAGCTCCATTTATGTCCGTATAAATACTGGTGAAACCTTGTTACACCATAGTATATGGCAAGTGCTTCTTTATGTACCACGGGGTAGTTTTTCTCTGATGGCATCAACGTTCTTGATACGCAGTCCACCATTTTCTCTTCTCCGTTGACAACATGGCTCAATACAGCTGATATTCCGTCTGCTGATGCGTCGCTGGTCAGGACAATTGGCAAATTTGGGTTAAAAGGCACTAAACAATAAGCGTCGGAAGCTAATACATTCTTGATCTCTTCAAACGGTTTCTGACATTCCCGGCTCCATTTGAATTCTTCTGTCTTCGATAACAAATTGTTGATGGGTTTTAAGATCTGCGCCAAATTTGGTACGAATTTAGAATAATAATTCACCATTCCGCAAAACGATCTAACTGGCGTTATCGTTGTCGGTTCTGAGGCGTGAATAATTGCCAGCACCTTATCGTCCGTCTTCCTTAAACCTTTCTTCGAGATAATATGACCCATATATTCCACTTCTTCTTGAAAGAATTTGCATTTTTCTTTTTTACCGTAAGTCCCGCCTGGTCAAGTCGCCTCCAGTACTGCTTCTAGGGTTTTCAGGTGTTCATCTTGGTTTGCGCCAGTGATCAGGATATCGTCAAGAAAATTAACGACATTATCCATTCCGATGAATAATTGTTCCACGTACTTTTGAAATTTAGCACTAGCTGGAGAAATTCCAAACGGCATCCGGTTCATGGTGAATAATCCTCGATGTGTACTCCAGGTAAGTAGTTTTTTCGCTTCGTCATCCAATTCAAATTGAGTGTTTGCTTGATTCAGGTCAATTTTTGAAAAATATTCACCTTTATGTAGCTCAGAAAATATTTCTTCGACTCTTGGTGATGGATAAATCACGTCTACTAGGTATTTATTTACTGTGCTCTTGTGTTAACCACATAATCTCGGCGTACCATCAGTTTTCAAAATTGGAACCAGTGGGGTTCCCCACGCGCTTGATTCAATTGGACTCAGAACTCCCTCTTCAATTAACCGGTCCAATTCTCTATCCATTGACTCTCTGAATGCCAAGGGTACCGTTCTTGGTTTACAAAAAATGGGTTTTGCGTCCTGCTTCAATTCCAAAGATATCTTCGCATATTATAACAGCCTAGCTGGCCGCTAAAAACTTGTGGAAACTGCTCAATCACCTTTTCTACGCTCAGACCTGCGGTCATTTTATTTACAGCTTGGAATCCAACTTTAAAAGATTCCAACCAATCTCTGCCCAATAGTGATGGACCGCCTTTTTCTATGACACAAAATTTGATTTTCTTCTCTTTGCCTAATTTGTAATTCACATCAAGTTCCACGCACCCTTTAGGTTTTATAGGATGCCCTGTAGAACTTTTCGAGGTTATCATGTTGTTGACTAGTGGATGCTTGCTGAAAAAATTCTCGTAAGTTTCTAGGCTTATACAGCTCACCCCAGCTCCGCTGTCAATCTCCATCAGGTGGTCTCTTTGATCTTTATTCACAATCACTGTGAACGGATTGCTAATTTCTTTTGCATTGTTCATCATGCAATACAGGCCAGACTCAACCTCCAAAAAATTATTCGTTCTTGACTATTTCTGACTGCATGTGGCTCCTAGATGTCCCTTAATTTTGCATACGTTACAAGTATGATTTGCATACTTGCATTCACCCCTGTGGTTCTTTCCACAGTGCTTGCATTTGGGCTTATTGTTTCAAGTTTAAGTTGAGTTTGTTTTCCTCCTTATTGGCACTTCTTGTGCCATAGGAGTTTGCTGCATTTTATTGAGTAAAGTACAATTTGAAGAATTCCGTTTGAACAACACAACACCCAGACCTCCTGCCCGGGAATTGAACCAGGGAGCTTCGCTTGCCGAGCGAACACGCAGCCCACTCGACTAGCGGGCCGTCTATTTGGGCTTATTGTTGTTTTGATAACTCTGCTTGAAATCTTGTCTTGGACGATAACTATTCCGTGGTTGTAGCTTGTTGGTACCAGTAATCTTGTTCACCTCTTGTACATGTTGCAAGGTTGTTTTTCAGCGCATTTTCGTAAGAAAATGACGCTTATATGGCCGGTTTGTCTGTCTGTCCGTCCGTCTGTCCGTCTGTTCGTCCGTCTGTCTGTCCGTGTAGAAATTAAGAAGTTGTACTCCTCCTCGAGGAATAACGCTAGAGCCTTAGAACTTTTTTTGATAGATAGCTGATGTCCCCAAGGGTGGCCAATGGGCATTATTTTTTTATCCATGCATAGTTATCATTACTATTATCAAAAAACAGATATTTACTGTGCACTTCTAAGAAGTTGAACTCCTCCTCGGGGAATCAAGCTAGAGCCTTGGAACTTCTTCCGATGGATAGCTGATGTCCCCAAGGGTGGCCAATGGGCATTATTTTTTTATACATTCATAGTTATCATTATTATTATCACAAAACAAAGATTTCCTGTGCACTTCTAAGAAGTTGAACTCCTCCTCGGGGAATGAAACTAGAACCCTGGAACTTTCTCCAATGAATAGCTCAGGTCCTGGTGAGTGGCCAGTGGGCAGATTGGATTCAATGGTTGCGCCGCCATCTTGGCCGCCATATTGAAATTTCTTATTAGTGGAACGATTTTCATGAAACTTGGAAGTTACCCTTGTCTTGTATGATAATTCTTATTTTCATTTCTTCTGGGCTTCGGATACTAGTTTCTCAAGTTCCATTGTGACATCTTCCTCGTACAGTCGGTCAAATAGTGGACCTTTTCGCAGACCTGTCACGAATTTATCTTTCAAAATCTTGGATAGCTGGTCTTCAAAACTGCAGTTTACTGATGCGTTACGTATTCGTGCATACCACTCCGATATCGTTTCAGCTGGCTGTTGTGTGAGCTCATAGAATTTGGCTTGTTCCCTCCATTCGGATATATGTGGACTATACTGTTTCTTCAATAACTCGCATAGTTCCTTATATTTCTTTTTCTTGGGCTTTATAGGGTAACATGAATCTCGCACAATCCTGTAAGTTGGAGTACCAATTACCTAATGAAATCAAGGTTGCTACCTGTATATCATCTTCTTTGATCTTATAAGCTATAAAATACTGCTCCAGTCTTTCCGGATATGTAGTCCAATCGTCAATATCGGGACTGAACTCGCGAGGGTTTCCAATTAATCCGTTCACTCTCGTCAAGCTTTCAGTTTTCTTCTCAATGACGTTATTGTTTCTCGCCGCTAGAATCACTTTTTTTCCTTTTCAATTCTTCCTGTGTGCGCGCTCCAATTTTTCACCTCGTCGCCACTGTTGCGTTTAGCCTTATTTTCTCTTCTCCGTTGACAACAGTCGTGGTATGTGCCGTCAAGAAAGGACTGGAAGAAGAAAAACATTACGTTATCACTTTCCCGACCCTCCACCAACATGGAAGGGAAAGTATTGTAATCGTGCAAAGTTTTGAGATTTCACCGGATATATCGGTTTCGAGGTGCCCCAAGACTTTGGAAGCCCCTGAAAAACTGTATTCAGAACAGTTGAAAGTATCGCCCTATCTGTCATCTGTCAAATAATAAAAAATGTCAAAGTTCAAAACTTTACCATTTAATTATTTAAAATCTATCCGACCGACGGATTGAAACCAAAATTGGCAAAAAGCAACACAACAAAATAGCCAAATCAGGTCTGCAGTTGCAGTTTTCCACCATCCTTCAGTCGGGCGCTACGAATTTTAAGAATTTTTCTTGGCCGTTGCCACCCGAGACGGCCTCTCGCCCTGGTTTTGACCTGAACGACTCGCTTTTGTAGTAGGACTCCACTCAAAAATTCGTTCCTCTGGAAAAACTGCAAATTTTCCCACTTTTTATCCCGTGAACAGATTTCCACCATTTTTTTAAAACGGAAGGTAACTGGTTCTTGAACATTTCCCAACCTTCTTTTTCCAATTTCCCGGAAATTTTCCGGTTAAAATGTAAAACCGGCCTGGAGTCTCGAGACCGCTCTTAAATTATGGAGTTTAAAGTGACGATTCTTACAATAATAAGCTGATTTGAAATAAGATTCGAGGTTTTCCCGGAAAATTCAACTTTCCCTGACAAAATTTTCAATTTCCTGGAAATTATTTTCAATCTTTTTCTCTAATTCCAACTTCCCACCCGAAGAGACGCTTCAAACAAAAATTTACATAGGTTCCTGGATACTAGTCGGGAAAGTTTTGGGGGGACACAATCGATTTTGTTTTACTGTCGAATTCGAATGTCACAGGTGTTTTGATTTCTTTATTTTATTGACGAAAATTAAAAATAGGTTGGAAAGTTACGCCATTTTCCAGTAGCATGGGAAAAGCGTCAGGCATCCAATCCCGCAAAAAATTTTCCGTCCATCTGTAAAGAAAATTTGCAAAAAATGTGTTTCAAAATCAAAAGTCGCCCGGACAACTTCGAATACCAACCGTGCCGAGTATCCCCCAGTGCAACCAACCGCACTGCACAAAAAGAACAAAGAAGAGTCGAAGTTCTGCAGCGCGCCAGCGCCCCCCAGCCGTATTCTGCAAAGTTTTTCCTCTGTTATTTTGCGAGATTTTCACCAGGTTTACTCGTGAAAAGTGCGGAAAAGCTTCGGAGAAGTTGTTTCATTCGTAAGCCCGACTCGAATGGTCATTTTTCAACGGAATCACGAATTAACCAGCTCGCGAACTGAAGAAAAAGGTACCTACTTTATTTAATACAAATAATAATATTGTGGGGGTATATGGGCTATGTCTTCGGCTATGTCCAACGGTTTTGCCAATGAAATCCAGATCAAATCCGGCAGCCTTTCTTCGCCCAACCGTCAAAGTCAACAAGTGAACATTTTTGTGACTACCTGACAGTCGAACGAAGAGGTAACGTGCTTTTGTTTTTTGTTTACATTTTGAAGTTTAGTGGGAATCAAGGTGACACAGGGTTACGGACAGAGAAGGAATGACTGAAATCGTCATTGACTCATCGTGCGAATCCATGAACTCCTCCGATTGGGATTTAAGGTAAGTACATACTATGTAATGCCAATGCCCCAGGCGAGTTCTGGGACCCTCAAGAGGGCCTGGCCTAATTCATGACAAAAGGCTTCTCCCCTCCCTCGACTGGAGTTGCCAGTTTATTAAAATCAAAATTATAGTAGGTTCACTTGTACTGTGACTATAGTTGGCTGGGCAAATTTTCTACTTTAGCATTATTGTAGGCTTGTCGCCTTTTTCCTGGTGTGAAACTGACTTCTCTAGATGTAAAGTTATATTTCTTATCAAATTTATATTAAAATCTTGAAAAACTGATCTTGTCATACGTGGAAATGCGACTAGAGGGGCGCAGAGCTGTGTTACCGTCATTTAGACACCAGAATCCTACGGGGCCGCCTTCAATTCAAGTCATCTTGATGGCGGTCAATCAAGGCCGACAAAAACTCATTTCGCAAAGCTCCAAAACGAAAGCAAATTGCAAATTGAAGGTACTCACATGAATTTCTGTCCAATACGCAACTTTGAGCGGCTGGGTTTTTTGAAATTCGGTTTAATTAAATTTTTACCGTAAATACTGCTGCAACTGCAGACCTGCTGGGATGTTCCTTGTCTTGCCAATAGTTTTTCATGATTCGGCGTGTCTTTTCGACTGGAAGAGGGGAAAGGATTGATGATTCCATGGGACCTCTTTTTTTGGACGAAAGACTAGTATTTTTTCAGTTTGAATCGTACGTTGAGTTGAACCAGCTTCGAGAGGTTAGAAATTTTTTTGACGCCTGTCAAATGTCAAAGCTGCTTTGATTTATTTGTTCATTGGCGAAAATTAGGAACAGGTCGAAAAATTACTAAATTTTCCAATAAAATGGAAAAAAGACGGACATCAAAGCGCGGCTAATAGCGTATATCCTACGAAAATGCGCTAAAAAAATACCGGGGGAAAGGGTAACTTGGAAAGTGGCGGGGTAAAAATTCCCCCGACTCATTGGGTGTACTTTTTTCAGGATTTTGTGCAAAATTATGAAATTTCAGTGTGTCTTACAAAAAAAAGCTGTTTCTGTTGAACTTCAATAGCTTGCCCCGTTTTTGAGTAACATCGTTTTAAAAATTTTTGCAAGCTCATACACATATTCGAATCTTAAGCCTGCAAAAAAATCTTGAAACGATTTTACTCGAAAAGAAGCAAGCTGTCAAAGTTCAACAAAAGTAGCTTTTATTCGTAAAACACACTGAAATTTCACAATTTTGCATAGAATCCTGAAAAAAAAAACACACACAAGAGTTGGGGTAAATTTTACCCCGCAACTTTTCCCGCGTAATTTTTTTCAAAGATTTTTACTCAGTTTTATTGAGCATAATAGAAAAAATCGGTTGTGTCACCCCAAAACTTCCCCGACGAGTAGCAAAGAACGGATGGAAATTTTATTATGAGACGTTCCTTCGGGTGGGGAGTTAGAATTTGGGAGAAAGATTGAAGAACTGGGATATTTTCTCTAATAAGGGCCCCATCATTTGAGTCCGGTCTCCATAAGCCAGGCCGGTTACTCATTTTGAAGTGGAAAACTTTTAGAAACCTTGGAGAATTTTAAGAGAAATTGCCTGAAAATGTTCAAGAATCACTTACCCGTTGTTTAAAAGAAGCTGGCATAAATATGTTCACAAGCTAAAAAGTAATAGGAATTTGCAGTTTTTCACAAGAAACCAAAATTATGTAGAAAGAGAAGCGAGTGAGGCAGTCGGACGCATTGATGGTACATAGATGCGAATAAAATAATTAAAATAATGAAAATAATTTGCAGGAAATTGGAAATTTTGAAAATTCGAATTTTCCGGAAAAACCTCAAATCTTTTTCCAAATCATCTTATTGTTCAGATCGTCAATTACGGCTTCACTTCAAGCTCCATCATTCAAATCCGATTTCGATAACCCAGGCCTGTTTTATATTTTCAACAGGGAAATTCCCGGGAAATTGAGAAGAAAATTATTGGAGAATGTTCAAGAGCCAGTAACCCCTTGTTTGAAAAAAAAAATTGAAAATCTGTTCACGGGATAAAAAGTTGGAAAATTTGCGGTTTTTCTAGAGATGAAAACTCGGAAACCGTGGGTCCGATTTCGAAATTTTTTTTTCACCTACTTGAACATTTCGCCCAAGTGAAAAAACCCAGAAATACCTGAATTGCACGATTTTTGCGAAGTTATGATCACATTGCTAAAAGACGATACGTTTTTGTAACGTTGATTTATGGTTGCTTGATTGTTTAAATTTTGCTCTCATGGTCAAATTTGAAGTTCGTAGCTTGGGTTACTTGGATACTAATGTACTCTTATCTGCTTGAACATCTCACCAAGGGGAAAAGGAAAACCCAAGAATACCTGTATTACACGATTTTTGCGACGATATAAACACGTTCCTAAAAGACAATATGTCTATGACCTTGATTCATAGTTGCCAAAGCGTTTATTTTTGGTCTTAGTATCAAATGTGAAGACCCTGATTAAGTTCTCAAATACTATTGTACTTTTATCTGCTTGAACATTTCGCTTACGTAAAAAAACTCCAAGAATAACTGTATTGCACGTTTTTTAGCGACGTTATGAACACGTTACCAAAAGACGATTCGTCTTTGTAACGTTGTTTCATGATCGCTAAAGCGTTCATTTTTGGTCTTTTGGTCGAATTTGAAGCTCGTTGTTAGGTTACTTGAATACTATTGTACTTTTCTCTGCTTGAGCATTTCATTTGGGGGAAAACCCAAGAATACCTAAACTGCATGATTTTTGCGACTGCATGGACACGTTATTGAAAGACGATACGGTTTTGTGACGGTCATTTATGGTTGCAATGGCGTTTATGATTGATTTTATAGTCAAATTTGAAGCCCATTGTTAGGTTACTTGGTTATAACTGTACTTTTATCTGCTTGCACATTTCGTCCAAGTGGAAAAACCCACTAACACCCAAACTGCACGATTTTTGCGACGTTATGAACACGTTACCAAATGACGATACGTCTTTGTAACGTAGATTTATGGTTGCTGAAGCGTTTATTTTTAGTCTTATAGTCAAATTTGAAGCCCGTTGTTAGGTTACTTAGATGCTATTGTATTTTTGTCTTTTATCCACACTTTCTACTTTCATCTGCTTGAACATTTCGCGCAAGTAAAAACCCAAGAATACCTGAATTTCACGATTTTGGCGCCATTACAAACACGTTACCAGGAGACGATACGTCTTTGTCACGTTGTTTAATTGTCGCTGAAGCGTTTATTTTTGGTCTTTTGTGTCAAATTTGAAGCCCATAGTCACATTGCTTGGATACTTTGGTGCTTTAGTCTGCTTGAATATTTCGCCTAAGTGGAAAAACCCAAGAATAGGTACCTGAATTGCACGACTTTTGCAACGTTATGAACACGTTACCAAAAGACGATACGTCTTTGTAACGTTAATTTATGGTTGCGTAACAGGTTTTTTTTTGGACTTACGGTCAAATTTGAAGCCGTAGTTAGATTACTTGGATGCTAGTGTACGTTCACCTGGTTGAACATTTCGTGTAAGTGGAAAACCCAAAAATTACCCGAATTGCACGATTTTTACGACGTTATGGACACGGTAATTTTTGGTTTTATGGAAAAAGCTGAAGCTTAATGTCACGTGAGGATACTATAGGTATCTTTATTTTGTTCCACATGTCGTTTAGTGCAAAGCAAATGATAATACCTGTTTTACAACGTTAATTTATAGCTGATTATACGGTATTTTTCATTTTTGTTGTAAAGTTGAAGTTTTAAATATGCGTTATTGGTTTAATATAATGAATTTGTAGCTGGTATCGTTATACGAATATGGCAGGACACGAATTTTTCGTAACGTTGATTAATGGTTGCTAACACGTCTATTTTTTGTTTTATGAGAAAATTTGAAGCTCCAAGTTGGGTTTAATGATTAAGTAAATTTGTGCTGGCTTCAACACGTCTATGCAGCGAAAAAAAGACGAAACTTTGAATTTAACGTTTCTTGAACGTTGATTTTTTTTTAAATATACGTTGCTTTTTATTTTGGCGAAGAAGTTGTAACCGAAAAATACTTTATGGCTCAATATATTGGGCCTGTTGGCCTCTGCCTGTTGGGTGCAGTACAACAATAATTATAATAATAATAATAATAATAATATATCGCTGCCCAGTAAAACCTGAATTGCTTGTCCCAGTGGAGCTCTCAAGTTAAAATAACTGGTCCAGTAATACTCGATTTCAACGTTGATTCAAATTCAATTCGAAACTTTTCAAATTAATTTTCAATTTTTTTTTCTTTTGGGCTCCAATTTCTTGCTGGTTTCGTTATTCAAGTATATTATGGAATGATTTTGTAACGTTGTTTACAGTTGCTAACACGTTTTTTTTGGTTTCATAAAAAACCTGAAACCCGGCGCTAGGTTAGTTTGCATTAGTACCTATTTGTGAATACCATTTTCTTGAGTTGTAATAAATTATATATTCAGATAATTTATTCAACAATTGCCACTTTGAAAAAAAATTGTGCTCAACTTAAAATTTGTCAGAGTAATGTTAAAAACAAACGAAACTCTACAGCGGTACCTTGGCACCCTGTCTGCGCTTGCGCGAGCGTTTTATGTCAATTCAACGTCGAAAAGGATGCGCATTACGCAGTTGCCACGTCAGGCATACTTGCAACGTTGCCATAGCGGGTGCCAAGGTGACGGTTGTGTTCCTGCGACCTATAATGAAAAATTCAAGTGACATTCCAGTGAAGTGAAGCTTGAAATGCAAATCAGATTTTCTTTGTACTTTCCGGTGATAATTTGATAGATTCCAGTTTTTCTAGTGACGTCGAGAGTGACATTTTAAATGAATTTGGTGCTTTATCGAGTGACATCTAACCAATAACTATGGTGATTCCAAGTGATACTCTGATGGATTTAATTGATCTGAAGTGGTTGCTGAAGATCTCATTAGTCATTTGTCAGGCTTAAGTGTCTTTTATCCATATTTTTGCAGATTACAATCCTGACAGGCTTTAGCCTCTTTCGCTGATGTCTTGTAAGATTCCAATTTTTCAATTTTAGATTTTGTGGTTGCATGATATATGCCTTCATCTAATTTGCGTTACTAATGGGTTCATTATTACATCGAAAGCGGTGCTTCAATGGAGAATATTAATGAACTGCTTTTCACCCAATGGAATGAATGTATTGTCAATAGAAGGTAGGTGAACGTCAGTGCGGAGGTTTCACTTGTCAAACGCATGTCAAACGTTTTTATTTTCAACAGCCAGAATTCACAATTTCTGGGCGATTACAGGACCGAAGTAGATAAAATTGTTAATCCAATCCTATTGAATAATGCACGCATTATCACGTGCATACATGCCTGCATTTTTCAATAAGACTGGATAAAGCATAGTATTCTACTCGCGGGTAATGGCTATTACTCATTCGGATGCTTTACGACACTCGCCAAGGCCCGTGTCGACAAACTGCATCCTCATAAGTAAGAAGCAATCATTATCCGCTTGTTGAATAATATACTAATGTTCCACTTGTTTGATAAGACGTATTGTCACACGACTGGTTTTGAAATACTCCTCGTAGTCGTAAGCTCGTCGTGCCCCAAAACCAGTCGTGTGACAATAGGTCGTATCGACGAGGCGGCCATTTTGTAGGAGCTAATCAAAAACAGCTGACTGAGATTTAGATTTGTCACATACCTACATCAAGACTGACATGGCGAAGTTGTCAAGCAATTACAGCAAGACGCTTGCTGACGATGATTTGCCCAGCCGCGAGTAGAAACTTGCGGTGCTGTGTTTGTAGTGTGACCCATTTGAGCTGGTGAATCAAAATCTCGACTACACATTGGATATGATCCAAAAACACAACGCGGGAGGCCCTTGTAGGTCTCTTGCGTTGGGTACAGAAACGTGCTCAGTCAAGCAACTAATAGCCCATTAAGCAGAAGAAGCACACGACCTACCGCACGCAAGAAGTGTTCTCTGCAAGCTTTCAAGTCTCTTGTGAACTTTCTGTTGAGATAATTTCTTCGACTTGCTCGATAAAGCCATCAGGATTTCCGTTGTTCAGATCATTCCTGCGCTCGATCTTCACGGGATATCAACACTCCAGGGTAGTCCAAAACAGTGAAAACCGATGCTCCCATGCGGGAGTAGGTGGCCGAACAGCCATATACACAGCGAACAGAGCAAACTACCATCTTCTGGGTCATTGTAAACATGAACTTTGTGACACTCTAGTTGATGTGATAAAAGTCAGTTTGATTAGCCTCTACAAAATGGCCGATTTTCAGGAGCGTGACGTCACGTCGATACGACCTATACCAGTCTTATGAAACTCGTGTAATAATATACTATTATCTACTTTGCGTTTCTAATGGATTCATTATAACATCGAAAACAGTGCTCTAATGAAGCATATTATTCAACTGTTTTTCAACCAATCGCAACAATTTATTGGCAATAGAAAGTAGACGAACGTCAGTTCTAAAGTGTCACCTGTCAAACGTTTAAAATGTAGATAAAATTGTATGTTATACTCGTTTGATAAGACGTATTGTCACACTCCTTCCTCTGGAGCACTCCTCGCAAGCTCGTCGTGTGACAATACTATGTCTTCTGAAACTCGTATAATAATTTATTATTCTGGCATAAGTATTTTAGTATTTAGAAATATTTTTTGCAAGACTTGTAGCTCTATTTTTCTTTGTCAAAGCATCAAACTGGTTTTTGGCATATTTTTGCATAAATTTTAGATTGTTTTTGGCACAATCGTATTGTCAAAGTAAATTGGAACAAATTGAATATTCCAAGTCAAGCTTCAGGCAGGTATGGGTATGTAATAAAACACATCAGGTATTAATTTTAATATTTGCTATTTCCAGTAAGTAAGATACATTTCACACGTACAGTTCATACATCAATTTTTTTGTATCGTATTCCGAAACGTATTTTTTTCATCGTCATCATCAAATAAAAAAACATTTCGCTTCATCATCATTATTATCAATAATTTTTTCCTTGTCGTCTTCATGTAACAAAACAATACATTTTTTTTTAATTCGCCTCAATTCAAATTTCTCTACATTTTTACATACGGAATTTTTCCTCTCTCTCGTCTCTTATCCAAAACTGGGTTTCGATACAAACGAAAAACAGAATTTGTACAAATTTCACATTTTTTCCTCTTATCCCCATTTGTTTAGTCGTCTCAAAAACGAAACTTATATCAACAATTTTTGTTTTTCACATATTTCATGCAGAACCCTGACACACGCTACATACATCCCAATGATTTTTTTTTAATTACTTTTTTATCGATTTTTGCTTCACTGTAACGCAAACTACAGCAGTCGGGGGGACGCGGGGGGCTTATGGAAAAATTAGACACATTCGCATTTAGGAACTTAAAAAAATTACTACAAAAGCTTCTTGTGATATAAGTTAAAAATGGCAGTCGAAATTTAATATTAATATAATATTTTAATATAATAAATGGCAAAATCGTAAATATAATAATAATATATAAAATCAATAATAACATGAACCTTAAAAACTAGATGTATTTGTTAATAACAAGAGTTTGGGAATAAAAAAAATTGAAATATAAAGAATAAATTATACAATTGATTATCGATCTAAAAAACAACACACTGTAGGCTTACAGTGATCAAATAGTTTATCGTAGTAATAGTAGCACTATAATAGGAAAAAAATTGTAGTAGTAGTAGTAGGATATAAAAAGTAACGAGTCGAGCTTATTACGGCTCAGGTATTCAGGAAAATAATACAAAAATTCTATCATGTAAGTAGTAGTAAGCAATAAAAATAATTGTTGGACGGTTAAAGACTTTTTCGATTTTTTTCCTTCGCAAAACGTTGAGCTAGTTCGACCCTGCTCAATGGAAAAACAAAATGGCTATTGTCTATTGTAACAAGGTATACACAACAAGAAACATCCATATTATATAATAGTCAGTTAAACGCTAAAAGTGTGCTGTGAGCGAGCTTCGCTACCTCAACGCCAGATGCCGTAACGGCGGGATTCTTGAATAATCAAATTGTAACAGCAATCGAAAAAGCCAACCGCAATAACCTAACATTAATAAAACTGTGTGATAATAACACAACTAACATTGAAATAACTAGTTTTACAAATTTCTTGTGGTTTTTCAAATTTTTGAATTTTGATTGGAGTTTTCCGAAAGTTATGAGCTGGGTTTCCCAAAAGTGACTTTTTTGACATATTTATTATGTTATATAATTGGTATATCTTACATTATTTGAGTGTGTTTCAATGTATTCATTTTCAATCTTCCAAACGTAACCTTGATGCGGTTACAATGATAAAATGTGGTGTTTGGTTCTTTTTGAATTTCGTATTTGGCCCTGAATTGTATCGTGTAGTGTGTGTGATTTATTGTAAAAAATCAACAAATTAAATCGAACCAAAGTATGGTCGTACCGGAATTTTTTTGTATAGCATAAGAGAATCCATTATGCGTTTAGACTATTGCGTTTTAACTAAGAATTTAACCGGCCAGGTCCGGACTGAGCTCGCGGGCAGGGATTTTCGTTTTATTTTGTTATCTGTAACTACTATTGTATTATATTAAGTATATTGTAACATCAAGCGGTACTGATTAGGGGACACGGGGGCAAATATGGAGGATCATTATAGGCACGAAGCAGAGCTAATTTTTTTGGGCCCCTCGCCGGAACCGTCCCTTGGACCTGGCTTTTCAAGAATCGAACTGAACCTTTTCAAATTAACCTGGCGAAAATTCACTTTATTACCAAAGTGTTTAAAAATGTGCAATTTTTCACTTGTAACTTGGTTAAGACACGTGAAAAATTGCACTGTGAGAGTGGGCTATTGCAAAAAAAATTTCGAGTTTTTTTTCGAGTAATTTTACAATAAATATTCGTCCATTCGGGCACTAGACTTCAATATTTATCTGTAAAATACATTTTGATGGTATTCATTTGAACTGAGATCGGTTGAAGATCTCGAGCGGGCTTTTCTGAATTTTTGATTGCTGCGTTTTTTCGACAGCTTGGGCTATTGTTTTTATTTTTGGAGTAGTGGCATAGCTGCGCTTTTGCGGCGCAGCTACAGGGTGTGGGCAAAATGTTTGTAGCACTTAGTGCAACCGGGCTATTGTAATATATTTCGTTAATATATTTTATATTTGTGTTGTATTTTAAATATTGTGTAGTCGTAATCGTTGCTTGGTAGGCCGTGGCGGCCTAATCGGAGGAAGATTGTTTACGTCAAAGTCGGCTTTGGTGACAGCTGCGGTTGTTTTGCATGCGATGCCTAGATTCGATTGTGTGAAAATTTTGAAAAAACTCGCAGCCGTCCGTGAAATGTCGATGTCTGATCGACCAGTGTCATTTTAATATTTATATATGTCACTTTTTAGGGAAATTGTGGACGGCCATGTTGGCCGCGTACTATTGTAACTGTTTTTTTTTATTTAACTATTGTAACTATGGTGGCTATTGCTTGTGGGGTGTAGTTAAAAATGGGGGGTAGAACTATGGGGGTTTCGGTCGGGGTGGTTGACAGCCACTGCCGCCAACTTCACACGAGTTCATCATTCAGCCTCAACATAAACCTGTTTGAAGGTTAAATGACAGATTTGTACCAAGTGAAGTTGGCAACAGTTCGGTTTAGTTATATTAAACGATAACAAATTGTTCATTTCTGGAGTTGGCTGTGGAAACAAAACGTTGCTGAGAACAGTTGCTACAATGACATTGCCATAGCCAACCTCAAAACAATGAACGTTTAATTGATATAAGTTATCGTACGAAACCATTTTTCTTGGTCGGTGTTCGGTATTTTTAATATTCATTTTATAGTTAACTGAGGTCCCATTTTATTGTTCAAGTATCAATTTCTAATTTTTTTCTCTGTTCCATTTTATTGTCTACTGATATCTCGTTTCATTTACTAATTATTAAAAAAAAAAATTGTTCCAATTTCTCATTTTACTTTTTCTCATTTTCCAGCAAGTTCCATTTTATATTGCACCAAATACTGTTGAAGTGTTGGTCTTATACCTCATTTTACGACCATTAACATTGCTCATTTTTAGCTCTTCTTGTTTGAAAATGGTCTTTGTAATAAATTTTGTCTTGGATTTGGTTGAAATGGGACTACAAAATGGGTTTGCCTTATGTTTATAAATTTGGCCAGGGAAAGGGGACTATGCTAAGAACTATAGAGCTTTCATTCTCAAATATCCCTTTTTTTTAGAAATGTTAGCAAAAAATGTACAAAATTGTCCTGAAATGGACTTTGAAAATGGTCTAGCTTGGATTTGGTTGAAATGAGAAATGCCAAAAATTGGAGCCATTTTGCTGATATTTTTTTGCCAAGATTTTGATTGCTCCTAGATTGCCCAGGTCAGGTCATCCCATTTCCTCTTTATAGAAATCTCAATTGAAAGTTTGAGTGGATATAATTTTTTTGGAATGAGCTTTGAAAATGGCTATAGTTTGAAAAAATTTTGAAGGTGGAAAATGCTCAAAATTGAGACCATTTCGTGAGAATCTATCTTTTTGCCTTCAGTTTTGGAAGTTTTCATTCTGCCTGGATGTCCTATTTTCTTTTTTCAAGTTTGTCAAAAATTACCAATTTTTGGCCTTGTGAAAAATGATCCCTATCTCAATAATTTGTCCCCACAACGACATGCCCCATTTTATTGTATCAACGTGTTGGTCTTGAGTTTTCTAAAAAATTGTACTGGTCTCATATCGATCTAGAAGAATTCTTTTCGATACTTTGCCCTAAAATTTTTGGGTCATCAAATTTGAATGCTCAAGTTTTTCCGACAGAGAATGGTCATTTTCCTCATTTGTAGTCAAAAAGGGGCGTCGAAATTTTGCATTTTGTGCTATTCACATGCTTGACGTTAGTTGATAATGGATCGTTAAATCAGCTTTGATATGCATTTTTTGAAAATGATATCCGTGGAATGCCTCATTTTATTTTGAATTTTTTTTTCAGCTTCGATAGAATTTGTCTGCAAATTTTTCATTTCACTTGTCACTATTTTGGGTTCAAAACTGTTTGTTCGGAATTCATCATTTTTTAAATTGGTTCTGAAATAAGGGTTCAAAAGGCCTCATTTTATTTCGCAAGATTCCCAATTCAACACATTGTCCAAAAAATTATCCAGAAGTATTATTCAATGTATCATCTAATTTGTCAGTTATTCTCTAATTTGTCGGTTCAGACTTGAAATGGTCACATCTCCAAAATAGACCATGACAAATTTTTCAGCACTTTTGAAAAATGAAATTCTCATTTTATCCGAGAAGGACTACAAAATTGATGTAATTTGACGTTTTATCTTGATGGTTCAGGCCAAAAATCCTAATTTCCATCAAGCTGATCAAAACGGTCACGATTTTATTTCCTGATTGAAAAATGGTCAAGTTTCATTTGATTCAAAAAAACTTGAAATAAAATTTCATGAAAAAATGAGCATTCCTGAATTAGATATTTGAAAAAATTGTGAGTTTTCACATTGTAATTTGAAATAGGCCTTTGTAATGTCCCGTTTCTCACGTTTTCTAGCTTGAATTTTTCGAAAAAATGGTCAAAAATTAATTTTCCATGAGCTTCTCTGAAATTCGACTTCAACTGGAAAGTCTCATTTCATGCCATGAAAGTTGAAGAAATTATCCAGAGTTTCTTCTTTTTGTATTTGTTGAATTTCGGGTCCAAAACAGTATTTTTCCAAAATCAATCTTTGTTCAAACTGGGCTTTGAAATGGGTCTTGGCATGAATTTGAATAAAATGATCCTTTTTTGGAGTGTCATTTTATTTTGAAATTGTCCAAGGAATTTTGCATCATTTCTCATTTTATGAATCAAAATTCTGCGTCTGAAGCAGTATTTTTCGAAATTGGTCTTCGCCTAAAATGGGATTTGGAATGAGCCGTCTCCTGAAATGGGGTTTGAAAATAACCCTAACATTGACTTGGTTGAAGTGAATTGCGAAATGGCTGATCTTGTTGCTAGAAATGGCAAAATTGTAGACATTTTGAAAATTTTTGCGTTTTTATAAAATGGTAATTTTTAAAATGGGATATAAAATGGAGCCGTTCAACTTTCCTCTAAAATATATCATTGGAAAAAATTTCCTTCGGTCTCATCATATTTTGCATGTTGGGCAAAAATGGTCATCGTTTCCAGATGGATAACAAAAAAGAATTTTTAATTTTTTCTAAATGTGTCATTTTATTCTAAAAACCGTTTTCATTCCCATCCGTTTCATGGAATTTTGCACAAGGCCAAAACCAAAACAGCCAGGAATTTTTTTCTTTCAGGCCAGAATTGGAAAACTTTCCAGGCTCAGAATTAGTTTCTAAATGGACCATGATATGAATTTTGTTTCGTCAAATTACGGAGACGAAATTTTTTTGCAAAATATTTTGAACCGAAAATGGGAATTCCTCTGATTATATTGTCCAAAATATGATTTCACAATAGGTACCTTATTTTTAAAACTTTCATTTCAGCAATGAGACATGGTACTTCAAACAACATATCTTGATTCTCCAACAAATTGGGACTGATCATCAGTTTTTGAATTTTCGAAATTTTACAACCGAAATTTCATAATCATAAACCGCGACTTGGCCACCCCGAAGCCGATACCTTGGCTCGATATGTACAGGCTTTGTCTATTATTCTTATTATCCATATTAAAAAAAGTTGTATATGTACAGAGTTTAAAACCACATATTATCGGAGCAGGGGAGGACCTAAAAACCATTATTATCTCGTCAATACAAATTCGAAAAACAATATTTTTTCACATATTATACACAACAACGTATTTGTTTGTTTTCGTTTAAGTACTCGACACAGAAACCGGGGTGGTGTTTGGATTTTTCCTGAAACATTCATACGCTTCCATTCATTCTCTCTCGACACGAACAAAAAAAAATAAAAATCAAAATTCTCTAAAAACGTAATAAGAATAAAAATAGAAATAAAAATAATCCATACATTTTGTACTTACTTTATATTATAAAAATCAAATTTTCGCTTATTTAAAAAGGAAAGCATCACAGTAAAATTGCAATAAATTGTGAACAAAGTCAGAATAATAAAAAATTAAAAACCGATAACGTGTTTATTGCTATTTATATAAATCCGGCCATTCACATGTGTGCACGCTCCAAATCAAACATTCATTCGTTTTTCTTTTCTTTTGTAAAATCACAGAGCAGTCAACGAAAAAATTTCTTATTCAAAGTTTTTCTTCTCATATTTTTTTGATTCTCACAAACGCATTCATCCCGTTTTTAAATGTTTGGGAACAATCTATCCTCTCTCTCTCTTTCTCTTGTTTCATCATCATCATCAAAAAAAATTTGTTTTGTATATTTACATAACTTAGATACCTAAATATTTTATCGTTTATCAATTTTTTTATAATAATAATATGTTTTATTATTTTAAGTAAACTTTCTTACTATAAACACCTGGATTGGGCCCCTCAGTTGCCGGGGGATTTACAGGCAATAATTAATTAACACTTAGTTACTATATTACAATGTGTTTTTTATTCACACTCTTTTTTTCTCTTCTTTCATCCTTCATCATAGTTGGTGCGCTTGTAAAGCGCAAAAATATGGCTTGGCCATAAATAAATTATACTGAGCGCATTAACATGTGTTGTGTGTGTTTTGTGTGTGTGTGCATAGCAAAATTGCTTTCGCTTTGTAATTTAGTTATTCAAATTCAAAAAATGTGTGTTTTTGGCACATTTTCGGGTATGTACAATTTTTATAAGCTAGGTACAGGGCTGTTTTCAATTATCGCTTTTTAATCCACCAAAATTTAGAACTCGTGGCGTTTTTTTCAAAAACCGCGAGTTCCGCAGTTTCGCTTTTTTGTTTTTTAATCAACCAAAACGTAGTTTTTTTCCACGGATACCGATCCGCTATTTATGTTTTTTGTGCTTGAACGAAAAATTTCAGCATGCTCTAATTGAAAACGTCCCGTTTTTCGTGTCGTTATCAAAGAAGACAAAACAAAAAGAAATCGGTTCGTTTTTTGTACTTTAGACATTTTTCTCTAGTTATTTTTTATAAATACGTGTTAGCTCTCCAAGTCCGGTCCTGGAATTGCTTCCTTCGCCTCCTCGTCGTCCACCGTACACGTTTCATGCGTTCAGTAGTAGCTGAATCATGGCTGATTCTGCTGCTGGCTGCTCAGCGAAAACCCGAGGCTCCTCGGGTCGCTGCCGTGCAGTCTCAAGGCCTGCTCGAGCCTTTGTTCCTGGAGACGCAGCGCCTCGGTCAGGTCCGGACTCAGCTGCTGTGAGCTCTGCGACTGGTGGCCCTGGTAGTTGCCGTTGTGACGCAGCGGGTTGCCATTATCCTGCAACAATTCTCTCTTATAACATCACATACACATGGGCCACTTTGAGAAGATTTATATAGGTCGCGGGAACATAACCGTCACCTTGGCACCCGCTATGGCAACGTTGCAAGTATGCCTGACATGGCAACAGCGCATTGCGCTTTTCCGCGCTTCTTAGGGCTCGATACCAAGTTGCAGGAGCAAAGTTTAGGACGGCGTAACTCGCCAAATACAGCGGTCTGATTGGTTGGTATCCGCCGTTGCTATGGTAACCGCACTTACGGCGGTCTCAGCCCCAACTAGGTATCGAGCCATTAGCCGCTTTCGTTTTGCGCTAGGAGCTGCTCCGGGTAGATCACTAGATAGAGAGAGTAGATACATACGCCAATCGCGGCCCAGCTGGATCTACTTTCTTTGTCTAGTGATCTACTCTGAGCATCTCCTGCCGGCACAACGAAAGCGTCTCTTGCCAGCTTCTTGCCCGCGCTTGCGCATGATGGGGTGCCAAGGTACCGCTGTAGAGATTCGCTTGTTTTTTGACATTACTCTGAAATCTTGAGTTTAGCATATTAATTTTATTGATAAAGCGAAAATTGTTGAATAAATTATCTGTTTATTCATTACAACCTTGCAACTAAGGAAAACTGTATTAACAAGTAGATACTAGTGGAAATAACATTATACCATACCCATCTTTAGGCCGCCATTTTTGTTCCCGCGATCAATTATTCATTCCAAGCTTGAAAAAAACCATGAAATTTTTTCTTGAAGCTGGACAATCTGATAAGCTGATCGATTCAAGAAGTCAACATAATTTGAATCAAAATTGTCAAAATGATGTTTGCTATTGCCAGTTTTGATCCAATCGCTAAGATCAGATTTTGACGCTGATACATTATTTTCATCATTTTTTGCCTTGAAAACGCCGTTAGGCACTTCAGTTTTATTAGTGAGAAGTGTTGGAAGGTGCCATAGGAAGAAAAATATGAGCACAATTCATAATAGGAAATATACAGTTTCAAAAATGATCAAGGAGGACCCATTTTTAGCGGTGATTTCGTCTCAACTGATCTCGTGACCTGAGCTTACGACCCCTCACCATCAACCTAGAGGCGCGGTCAGGTGAGCTTTCAAGTATATCACTCTATGAGTGTAGCGGCCCAAAAATTACAGATTTTTATGCAAGAAGGCTATTATTGATGCCGGACGAGCTAGAACAAGAGGCCTTGCTGACAATCTGGCAACACAGCGTAATTCAGGTGATGGTTTTACGAGTAGCTGTAGTTTTACGTCACAGGGACAGATGAAATGGAACATCAAATATCAGGGACATCAACAAAACTCGAATTTTTCATGGCAAGCTGTGTTTTTTCAAGATTGGAATGGATCATGATACAGTTGAATAATTATTGTATCAAGTTTTGCTTTGAGGAAGCCCTGGTTTAGCATGACATTCTTTAGCAATGAATTGTTTTTATTGGATGGAAAACCGTTCACGAATCTGCTACATTTAAGCACCATTTTTGATGTAATTCATCAGTAACGCAAAGCAGATAAAAGTAATATCGATAAAAAAATTACTGGATTGCCACTGTTGCCAAATTCAAGTGGATATATTTAAATACGCGTGAAGTTGGCAGCATGGTTATCATATAGGCTCTAGACTGAAAGTGTTGTGATTTACCCTTACTTGTTGGTGTTGGTTGAGTTGGGGCAGTGCTTGGCTCATGGCCAGTCTCAGGGCGGCTTCGGCTTGCGACCTCAGGAGGGCCTCCGCGTGCTGCTGCATCCTGAGGGCGTCCTGCTGCTGCTGGGACTGCTGAGGCGAGGACATGTCCATCACGCTCCGGCTCATGGCGTCCATGTTGCGGATGCTGTCCATGGAGGCGCGCATGGCGTTCATGGCGTTCATGGAAGCGGACAGCGTGTCGTTGCTGATGGGCGGCGTCGACGGGTTGCTGCTGTTGTTCACTTGGTTAGCCTGGAATCAAGACCCGGCTCTTGTAGAAGCAGTACTGAATATCGGCGAAGACAGATTAAACGTGAAAATGTGCTGGTCGTGTGTCGCCTTCGACGACTGACAGAAGCGAGTCCAGAAGACGAAATACCGGTTATCAAAGAGACTGAGTCATCAAAAAGAAGAAGTAATGATGTGTCGCCTTCGGCGAGCGTGAGTTGAAGCGAGTCCAGAAGGCGAAATACTGGTTTTCAAAACGACTGGTTACTGGTTATCAAACAGAGAAAATTGTAATGGTGTGTCGCCTTCGGCGAGTGTCAGTTGAAGCGAGTCCAGGAGGCGAAATACTGGTTATCAAAGCGACTGGGTTCTGGTTATCAAAAAGAAGTTGTAATGGTGTGTCGCCTACGGCGAGTGTCAGTAAAGCGAATCCAGGAGGCGAAATACTGGTTATCAAACGACTGGGTTCTGGTTATCAGAAAAAAAGGAAGTTGTAATGGTGTGTCGCCTACGGCGAGTGTCAGTAAAGCGAATCCAGGAGGCGAAATACTGGTTACCAAACGACTGGGTTCTGGTTATCTAGAAAAGAAAGTTGTAATGGTGTGTCGCTTTTGACGAGTGTCAATTGAAGTGAGTTCAGGAGGTAAAATACTGGTTATCAAACAACTGGGTACTGGTTATCAAGAAGAAAAAGTAGCAATGCTGTGTCGCCTTCGGCGAGTGTCAGTTGAAGCGAGTCCAGAAGGCAAAATACGGTTATCAAACGACTGGGTACTGGTTATCACAAAGAGGAAGTCATAATGGTGTGTCGCCTTCGGCAAGTGTCAGTTGAGGCGAGTCCAGAAGGCGAAATACTGGTTATCAAAAGGACTGGTTACTGGTTATCAAAAAGAGAAAATTGCAATGGTGTGTCGCCTTCGGCGAGTCTCAGTTGAAGCGAGACCAGGAGGCGAAATACTGGTTATCATAGCGACTGGGTACTGGTTATCAGAAAGAAGTTGTAATGGTGTGTCGCCTACGGCGAGTGTCAGTAAAGCGAATCCAGGAGGCGAAATACTGGTTACCAAACGACTGAGTTCTGGTTATCAAGAAAAGGAAGTTGTCATGGTGTGTCGCCTTTGACGAGTGTCAATTGAAGTGAGTTCAGGAGGCGAAATACTGATTATTATCAAACAACTGGATACTGGTTATCAAGAAGAAAAAGTAGCAATGGTGTGGCACCTTCGGCGAGTGTCAGTTAAAGCGAGTCCAGAAGGCAAAATACGTTTATCAAACGACTGGGTACTGGTTATCACAAAGAGAAAGTCATAATGGTGTGTCGCCTTCGGCGAGTGTCAGTTGAAGCGGGTCCAGAAGGCGAAATACTGGTTATCAAAACGACTGGTTACTGGTTATCAAAAAAAGAAAATTGTAATGGTGTGTCGCCTTCGGCGAGTGTCAGTTGAAGCGAGTCCAGGAGGCGAAATACTGGTTATCAAAGCGACTGGGTACTGGTTATCAAAAAGAAGTTGTAATGGTGTGTCGCTTTCGGCGAGTGTCAGTTGAAGCGAGTCCAGAAGGCGAAATACGGTTATCAAACGACTGGGCACTGGTTATCACAAAGAGGAAGTCATAATGGTGTGTCGCCTTCGGCGAGTGTCAGTTGAAGCAAGTCCAGGAAGCGAAATACTGGTTAAAAATACAGCTGGGGACTGGTTATAAAAAAGAAGAAGTAATGATGGTGTGTCGCCTTTGGCGAGTGTCGGTTGAAGCGAGTCCAGGAGGCGAAATACTGGTTATCAAAACAAATGGGTACTGGTTATCAAAAAGATGAAGTGATGGTGGTGTGTCGCCTTCGGCGAGTGTCAGTTGAGGCGAGTCCAGGAGGCGAAATACTGGTTATCAAAAGAACTGGGTACTGGTTATCAAAAAGAGGAAGTGATGATGGTGTGTCGCCTTCGGCGAGTGTCAGTTGAGGCGAGTCCAGAAGGCTAAATACTGGTCGTCAAAGCGACTGGGTACTGGTTATCAAAAAGAGGAAGTTGTAATGGTGTGTCGCCTTCGGCGAATGTCAGTTGAAGCGAGTCCAGAAGGCGAATTACTGGTTATCCAACGACTGGGTACTGGTCATCAAAAAGATGAAGTCACAATAGTGTGTCGCCTTCGGCGAATGTCAGTTGAAGCGAGTCCAGAAGGCGAATTACTGGTTATCCAACGACTGGGTACTGGTCATCAAAAAGAGGAAGTCACAATGGTGTGTCGCCTCCGGCGGGTGTCAGTCGAAGCGAGTCCATATGGTGAAATACTGGTGATCAAAACAACTGGGTACTGGTTATCAAAAAATGGGAGTAATAATGGTGTGTCGCCTTCGGCGAGCCTCAGTTAAAGCGAGTCCAGGAGGTGAAATACTGGTAATCAAAACAACTGGGTGCTGGTTATCAAAAATAGAAAGTAATAATGGTGTGTCGCCTTCGGCGAGTGTCAGTTGAAGCGAGTGCATAAGGCGCAATACTGGTGATCAAAACAACTGAGTACTGGTTATCAAAAAGTGGGAGTAATAATTGTGTGTCGCCTTTGGCGAGTCTCAGTTGAAGCGAGTCCAGGAGGTGAAATACTGGTTATCAAAACAACTGGGTACTGGTTATCAAAAATAGGAAGTACTGATGGTGTGTCGCCTTCGGCGAGTGTCAGTTGAGGCTAGTCCAGGAGGCGAAATACTGGTTATCAAAACAACTGGGTACTGGTTATCAAAAAGAGGAAGTGATGATGGTGTGTCGCCTTCGACGAGTGTCTGTTGAAGCGAGTCCAGAAGGTGGAATACTGGTTATCAAAAGGAGGCAGTACCGAGGGTGTGTCGCCTTCAGCAAGTGTCAGTTGAAGCAAGTCCAGGAAGCGAAATACTGGTTAAAAATACAGCTGGGCACTGGTTATAAAATAGGAGAAGTAATGATGGTGTGTCGCCTTCGGCGAGTGTCAGTTGAAGCGAGTCCAGGAGGCGAAATACTAGTTATCAAAACAACTGGGTTCTGGTTATCAAAAAAAGGAAGTTGTTATGGTGTGTCGCCTTCGACGAGTGTCAATTGGAGTGAGTTCAGGAGGCGAAATACTGGTTATCAAACGACTGGGTACTGGTTATCAGAAAGAAAAAGTAGCAATGGTGTGTCGCCTTCGGCGAGTGTCAGTTGAAGCGAGTCCAGAAGGCGAAATACGGTTATTAAACGACTGGGTACTGGTTATCACAAAGTGGAAGTCATAATGGTGTGTCGCCTTCGGCGAGTGTCAGTTGTAGCGAGTCCAGGAGGCGAAATACTGGTGATCAAAACAACTGGGTACTGGTTATCAAAAAGATGAAGTAATAATGGTGTGTCGCCTCTGGCGAGTGTCAGTTGAAGCGAGTTCATGAGGCGAAATACTGGTGATCAAAACAACTGGGTACTGGTTATCAAAATAAGGAAGTAATAATGGTGTGTCGCCTCTGGCGAGTGTCAGTTGAAACGAGTTCAGGAGGTGAAATACTGGTGATCAAAACAACTGGATACTGGTTATCAGAAAGAGGAAGTAATAATGATGTGTCGCCTCTGGCGAGTGTCAGTAAAGCGAATCCAGGAGGCGAAATACTGGTTATCAAACGACTGGGTACTGCTTATCGTAAAGGAGAAGTGATGATGGTGTGTCGCCTTCGGCAAGTGGCAGTCAAGGCAAGTCCAGAAGACGAAATTCTGGTGTCAAAGCGATTTGGGACTGGTTATCAAATTTTGGACTGGTTATCAAAAAGATGAAGGAATGATCGTGTATTACTAGGTTGTAATTTCACGCAGAGAAAGAAGCAACAAAAAGAACAAACAAATAGTGGTTCAAGAAAAAAGAAATCTGCCCGAATAGGTCAAAAGGAAACCAGTGGAAGTGAAGCTGTACGAAGCAGCGAAGAATAAGAAGAAGAAGAACCTTACCTGCGTCACGCCGAGTCGCATCGCCAGGTTGGCGATGTTGGCCGCGGCGATGTTGGCGGCCGCCGAAGAGTCCGACCCCAGTCCGGGCGGCACCCCGCCCACCCCCTGGCCCACCATGTTGGCTATGACGGCCATCCGGTTGGCGTTGTGCAGCTGCTCCTCGACCGACTGGCTGTTGTACTGCTGGTGCAGGCCGTTGTTGCTCCGCAGGATCTCGTTCAGCTTCGTCGTGCAGTTGTTGTTGTTGTTGTTCAGTCCTCCGGCTTCCGAGCCGGCCGAAGACAGCCGACCGTTGCCGGACGAGCTGTCGCTGTGGGCGCTCGGCGAGGCGCACATCGGACTTCCGCTCGCTGCGGCAAAAGAAAAATCTACGTTTCAGTGAAGACAGGAAGTTTTGCGGAGCTTGCTGAAGCACTGATAGGACAGAGGTGAATTTACTCATGAATAAACCGGACTTTTTTGGTTATTTTTGAACATTTCTTGAGAAATAATCAAGCGACAATTTTGCAAAAATATTCTTTGAATTCAGCGCGTCGAGGGCTTTCCAAAGAGGTGTCACAAGCCGTGGTTCAAAATAAAAAAATATATTCCCCCCCTACAGGGGGCTTTTTCAAACCGCTCCATTAATTTGGCAAAAATTGGCAATAAATTCGTTTTTCACAGCACTTTGCAGTCAGTATAGATTCAACAGCCATACATGACTATTTAATCCCAAATAAATTCAAAAAACGAAATTTCTCCGTATTTTGTGACATTGTTATGGCCATTTTCAAGAGAAATTTTTCGTAAAATATTTTTTCAATTCAGCATTTTCAGCGCTTTCAAACAAGGTATCACAAGCCATGTTTCGGGTTGGGAAACAATGGACCTGACCTGACTGCATAAAAATTGATCTGACCTGGCTACAGTAACCAGTAGCTGGAATTCATCTGACTCTGTTGCAATAACGGTAGCTGGATACAAACAAATTCTGATGGAACAAAACTGAGAAAAATACTGGAAATTACCTCCTCCGGTCATTCCAGTGAGTCCAAGCAGACCGCTTCCGGAAGCTGAGGCCGAAACGGCGGCCAGCAGCGTCTCGCGCTCCCTCCGCTCGGCAGCCGCACGCGACAGCACGTACTGGGCGGCGAACTGATGCTTCGGATCCATCCTCATGTGTTCCATGTGCGTCAAAAGACCTAAACACACAAAAATTGCATTTTTTCAATTCTTTTTATCATCCTTCCAAAGTTTTTTTTTTGGTCAAAAAACAAACTAAAAAAACGTTCAAATGATGAGGTTATATCAAAGATTGAACAATCACAGTAATTTCTCTATCAATATCCTCATCAGTTTTTTTCTTAATATATTGCGATAGCTACGGTGTGTGTCAAAATCATAAAACAATTAAATCATAAAAAAAAAACAAAAAAGAGATTGTGTGTTTTGTGTGGGGTATAAAACTCATAAAAATAATAAAAGTGGGCTGATAAGGACTGACGGGCCCGATGTCATAAACAGTTCTTACAACGCGCGCGTTTGTCTTTTTTTCGGTTTTTATATTTTTTTTAATTTGATTTTTTTTGCAAAAACTGATGAGGATTTTTTGGTTCATTTTTTTTTTTGGTTTTCGAGAGAAAATAGAATAGTACCTGATTCGTGTGTAAAAACTGCTTGACAAACCGAACACGGCCACATTCTCAACGAGCTCGACAACTGTGACGTTTCCGGGTGGCATGCCAAATGTTTCCTGAGGGATCCTTCATTGACATAGTGCTTGCCGCAAACGGGACAGGGATGGTTCGCCGTCCTTCTCTTCGCTAAATAAGGATCGATGACGTCAACAGAGAGAGAAAAAGAGATCAAGCAAAGCAACCCCGGGATCTTAAAAGCTTGTTTTGTCAAGAGTAGTCGGGCCAAAATGTCTCGACTTCTTGCGAAGCGAGCATGCAAATCTGGTGACGGGTTTTCTGAGCCGCACTTTAGCGAAAACTGCATGGAAATCGGTTGAAAACCGAGCGAGCCAGAGGCGTTTAAAGAAAACACGGTGCACAGCCTCGAGTGACAGCGCACCGCAGGGTTGTGTGCTAACAACTCGTTTTTTTTTCAGACAGCCATAGCTCGCTTAGTTTAAATCGGATTTGCATGGAGTTTTAACTGTTTGCTTTGTAACAGCTCCTTTTACATGATTGTGTTGAATTAGAATAGAAAAACAAACCGCGCACCAGAATCGATACTCGCCACACAATACCACTAATTACTATTTTTACTTCCACCATCGCACAAAACATTATTGTCACCACAACATCGTAACGATAATATTTTGCCATCCATCACCAAAATTATAATAATTATAACCTTTTAAAAGTGTTAGTTTGAAGCCAAAAAAAAACAGAACAAAACAAAAAGCGCATACTGTAGGGAACAAGGGGAATACCGCAAAAGCAACCAAATAATAAAAATATAAAATACAAAACCAAAGTTAGTCCAATATTTTTTTCCGCTTCATCCCTCGCAAACGCAACAATGTTCGACCATTCTTTTCGCTCTTTGTACTCTTACCGACTCGGCCCGCGCCGGTCTTTTGTTGTGTATATTCTGTAAAAGTATATTACTTAAAGAAAACTTGCGTGAGTTCCTTTATGCACCGTCAAAAGGATAAAAAAGGATTTGTTTCTTATTCTTTTCCTTACGCTTCTTTATAGTCAAAGAATTCGGTCAAAGGGGCGAAAGCTAATGAGTGCACAATTAAAAAATAAACAGAAAGAAGGGCATAGAGATGGGGGTGGGGTGGTGGTGTTGAAACGACGGCATCGGAAAAAAGGGGTGAGAAAGAGAGTCGGGAGTCGAACAAAAATGCTTTTAGGCTTTCCCTAATCGATCCCGATATGTACAACAAGAGTCTTCTTTGAATTTTTAAGTGGCGTCGTGACGTTGATTTATGAGTGACGCTGGTGTATACTGGAAAAATCGAGAGGGCTTTTCCCGGAAACCCGGCAGCGTCGTGTACCGGGTGTGCCAATTTTGTATAGCCCACCTCTACTGCAATTTCAATTTTTATTGGCGTAGGCATTGGAAGTCTGAGCGGAGTAGGTGTACTAGAAACGAATCTTTTGACGTGGAATTGACGTTCTGTCATTTTCGGTTGCGCCGAAAACGGCCTTGATTCCGTTATTTCAATTGAAGCACCCTGTATAATTTTTTTCCGAAGTCTTGGATGGATTCTGAATAAGATAAGCATAATTTGGGAGAAGTTCGACAGAAATTGTCGTTTTTTTTTTGAATTCTGAATGTTTGATCTAGAGTGCCATGTGACGAAATTTCCATGGCACCCTAGATCAAAAATTAAATAGTTAAAAAAGAGTTGATATTTCGGCCGAAATCTTCCCAAATTATGCCTGTCATGTCCAGGATTGCTCCCAGATCCCAAAAAACTCAAAAGAGTGGAAATATACAGGGCGTTCCACTTGAAGTAAGCAGCTCAAGCGAAACCGGAAGTGACAGGATTTCAACTAGTATTTAAAAGTAAAGAAACTCGTCTTGAGGAGGTATAGTCTAATATTTTTCGTTCAAATTTAGAATGCCAACGTGAATAAACTGGAAAAATATCGTTGGTGCGCTATTTTCCTTTGCATGACACCCTGTAGATGTAGAATAATGTCACTTGATCTAACAGTTCAATAAGTAATTTTTACAAATGCAGTTTTTCAATATTTTTCACAACTACGCTGATTGTGTCGAAAATAGTTTCAATGTTCCAAAGAAAATAGTGGGAATGTACTTTGTCCCATTCGAATCAAGAAACTTGGGGTTATTTCCGGCGAAACCGGAAGTGACAGAATTTCAACGTTTACGTCAAAAAACTCGTTTAGTTATCCAATGTGCTTGCTCCAAAAATTCCAAAGTCTACGTCGATGGATAAACTAATCCGGATGGGAGTAATGATAAATGATAAAGTTTGTGCCAATTGCTGCCCACACCCTGTATAAATAAACAAATACGGGACGTGTGTGTGTTTGTGTGTGTGCTTCAGTGAGTGAGAGAAACAGTCGAACATCGCGCGTGCTGATTTGAGCCAATCACGAATCGGTACGGAAATCTTGTACATGTAAAGCCCTTTTCAAAGTAAAGTGATCATAGTCAAAGTTGTAGTCAGAATAAAAGGCTACAATTCGGTTTTATTCATCAAATGGCTACTATTTTGTATTTTATTGATGAAAAACTCCATCAGGTTCTCATAGTAGGAAAAACTAGAATGAAAAAATGGTGAGAGAAAAATATGATAGTTTTGGCTAGAAAACGGCTATCTTTGTATTCTGGAGCCTTTTAAAAAATTTTCTTGACGCTATTTTCCTTTACTGAAGGTTTCTTCGCTGCAGGATTATTTTGAAGTCTTTTATTATTTTAATTCAAAACCATATTATTTCGTTTGTTCAGGGTCTTCTTGCAACTTGTCCAAAAATTGATGGGAATTGATATATGTATGCTTGAAAAACAAACAGAAAGGCTCGTTTCGCCAAAATAAAAGGTTACAATTTGGTTTTCAGGCATAAAAAGGTTACTAATTTGACTTAATATATGAAAAGCTGCTACCAGGCTCTCATAGTTGAAAAAACTAAAATGGAAATTGCAACAGTAAAATGTGATACTTTTGGCTAGAAAAAGGCTATCTTTGTATTTTGGAGCCTTTTACAATTTTCGCTCGACGCTATTTTGTTTAAATGAAGCTTTCTTTGCTGCAAAATGCCAAAAATGAATGGAAATATGTACATGTATTCTTAAAAAAAAAAACAGACAAAAATGCTTGTTTCTTTCAAATAAAAGGCTACAATTTTGTTTTTATCAATAAAAAGGCTACAACAATTCTGTTTTCAATTCATCAAAACGCTTTCAAGTTGTTCATGGTTCAAAAGTTGCCACCAGGTTGTTATTACAAAAATAGTATGTAAGAGTATTAGAGAAACCTAACCCCAATTTGACAAAAAAAAAATCGTATTTTTGCAGCCTTCCATAACTCAGCTCTTCCGAGTCCAAAATTTTTCTTTTATCTTTGGCCTTCGTTCAACTTATAAACAAAAACAAAATCATCATCAATAGAAACTTATAGCCTTTTAAAAAAGCAAAGGCTTGTTTCTTCGAAATAAAAGGCTACTAATTGTTTTCCACTAATCAAGAGGCTGCAATTTGTTTATTCGACAAGCCACATTTAGTGTATCTGATTGATATTGATCGAATGAAAATTTGAACACAAAATTATAGCCTTCAAACTGGAAAAAGGCTACTTTTGTAGCCTTTTATTATTTTGGTTCGAAACTACCCTTTTTTTTGTCTGTTTAAGCCTTGGTTTCATCTAGCCAAAAATCTATCATCAATCAAAATTTCTAGGCTCTAGTTAGGTTTGTTTCACAGTAGCTCTCCCTGCAAGTAGCTTTTTACCACCTGCAAGCAAGCAGCCTTTCATAAGCCTTTTATGATTTCCGTACCCATCCGTCGTGCTCGTGCTCAAAACCCGTTTTTTTTTCTCCAAAAGCAACTCTCGAAAAACCTTTTTTCTTCGTCGACAGACAAAAAAAATCTTCCACATCCATCAAAATTAGGTACTTACTGGCTACCCCAGAGGCGTTGGGGTCTTTGTGGGTGTGCTTCATGTGCTCCATCAGAGCCTCACCACCCAGGAACATCTTGTGGCACAGCGGACACGACGTGGCATTCGGTCCGCCAATCAGAGCTGCATGTTGCTGCAAACGACCAATACACTGTTGACAAAAACGGCGCGCGTTAATCCAAAGTTCGATCAAACCAAACCTATTTTTTTTTGTAATAAAAATTGTGAAATATTTTCGCCGAAGAGAAACAGTAGCATTGGTTATTGGCAATGTTTGTTAGTATCGTCAATATTCTTATCGGTATTGTTAGGTATATAACACAATAAACTTATTTATATACATAATATGGTTGATATATACGGTAGTCGTTTCGTTTGGTTTGATATGAACTTAGTAAGTTCTTGCGGTGCGAAAATCTGTTATTATTGTTTTTTTTGTGAACGCGATTTGTAACCATAACGGAATTCACGATCTATTCGCAAGTTAACTTGAGCTTTCTTGAGAAAAAATTGGTATCTACACGCCAATTCGTCCCACAGCACGATAATAAGTCACCATTTCATACATTATTTGTCTTTATAAAAAATAACGTAAGTCTGGGACTAGATTTTCTACTGCGTTTGTGATCGGTGATGGCCTTGAACTTTCTGACATATTAATACGGACGTGAGCACTTCACATCAAATGATGACTAGTAGTTCGTTTTCTGTTGCTGGATAATTTTTGCAGCAAATTTGATGATGAGCAGGGAAATTCAGTTTCCGCCTTACGTTTTTCAAAAATTGCAAATTTTTGATAAGCTTGGAAAATTATGGAACAATAGAGAGAGAGAGAGAGAGCTACTAAACCATCATTTTTGGTGTTTTCTTTCGTCTATATTTATATGGCAGAAAGTTTGAAGTAGTAACCGATCACAAACGCAGCAAAAAATCTATCCCCGGACTTATTTTGTTTAGAAAACCTGAAATACTGTATGAAGAATAATAATTATTGTATGTAGTAGTAGAATTGTATAGTAGAACAAACTGGCGGCTACGTTCAAGTAATTTTTTTTTCAAATTGGCAAACAGATAGCGAACGCTAATGGCTACGGTACGGCCCTGGGCTGTGAGGTTACAAGGAGGTTACAATAAACATGTGAATGAACTGCGCGCGGTCTTCTTTTTCTTCTGGTGTCGACTTCTCGTTTCCCGCCTCTGTCTCACGCACACGGATCGGACAGAGACGGAGGTACGATGCACGAAAGTGGCGGGGAGGACCGTGGGACGTGTGTATGTGTAAGAGCTGTTGGTTGGCGCTGCAGGAAATTTGCACTGTTATAAATCAAAGCCGTGTGGCTCGATGGGTTTTTTCGATCATCAAATAATGTCAAAATGGGAAGTAATTACGGAGAGATTCATCAGTATAATGTGTGCGAAGAAGAGAAACTGGCGAGACCCGTTTTGGCGCCTTTTTCACACCTCGTACGATACATGGAGAATGTGACGAAAGCGCCAAACTGGTTGCGTTTCGAAAATATGAATCAAATGAATGAAATAGGAAACTAGCATTTAAAAAAAATCTACATTTGGAAAACGATCGAAGGACCAGATTTTCAGCTTTTCGTAGTTTTTGTAGGTTTGCACAAGTTCATTTCCGCGTTCTTCTGCTCTCGTTTCAAGCGAGAGGAAAACTATCACCGGAAAATTGAGCACGCGGACCGGCAGATAACGAGCTTTTCCAGCGGGCGAGAAAAATACCTTTTTAACTGTAACTGTAAATAAGCAGGACATTTTCTCGCAATTTAATATTTAATTAGACCGCTCTCGCCGCCCCACCGCCGCCCACCCTCAACCCTTCGCTGTTCGCCTCTCGCTCCCACCCTTGCTCCCGCACCATCTTCTCTCTCGCTTTTTCTCCGATTTCCCCGCGTGCGTCCCGACACAATCGCGCCCGCGAGGAAAAAGGAAAACGAGAAAAATCCTCGCGCAAATGAACTCAAAATGCGATAAAGAATGCATGATAATTACAACAGCAGCAGCACAGCAGCATCTCTCGGCCCTCTTCCTCCGAGAATAAGCTCTTATCTTTTTTCCTATCGGGGCTAATTACTTAAACGTACTTCTCGGATTACTCCATAAATCTTAAATTAAAAACAAGGTAGATTGCCAGCGTTAAAAGGTCTTTAATTTTTAGACGCGCTCTCCGGCGTGTTCTTTTTCTGCGAGAGAGACGTCTCTGCTGGGCTCGCACAGACAGACGCAGTAATGACGATTTTAATGAGGACTGGAAGTGGGGTGGGATTTTCCGACAGCAAAAGAAGAGAGCTTTCGCATCATCAAGGTATGAGCTCGGGCTTTGATTTTACCTTTTTTTTTTCAGTCCGTCCAGCCAGTGACACTTATCTTGAGCATGATTTCGCTAAAAGCAATCAAAAGTGGGAAATGCCAATGAGAACACGTCGCAAAATTTGGAAACGGAAAATACCAATTCAGATGCTGCAGCCAAATGACGAATCGTTTAGTAGAAATACAGGCTTTCCGTTTGATGAAAAATACTAAAATAGTTTAGTGTTAAATACCTAGGGTGGTTGTGTTTTTTGTTGTCAAGTATGCTGCCTGATATAATCGAAAATGGGAAATACCAATTGACACTCCGCTAAATTTATTGTCTATTGACATGTGACAGGTGCTAGTTGACAGATGACAAATGCCATTTGACAGTTGACAGAAGTCAATTGAGGCGCTCTTTGCAAAAAACCCACTTGTCACTTCCTGGTAGAACTCAATTTTGAAACTTTGGGACCATGCTGGACACAATTCACTAAATAAATCTTTACGAAACCTATGTAGAAAAATTCTGGGTGTATTTGAAATCACGTCGCTTCTGCAGAAACACCACAAATCATATTAATTGACAAGTGGGGTTTTTGCAAAGAACGTCTCAATTGGTCCATATCAATCTTGGGTCAGGTCAGGTCAAGTCTCGAATTTGACGTCTGAAATTTGGTAGGTCAGCAGGCCCTATTCCATATCAGACACAGAACCCCTATAGCGACGCCGCATTACCCGCTGGGCCCAAATTAGACTCCTCTCCCTTGGGTTCATGATTCAAATTTCTCGTCAGACTGTTGGTAGTGCAGATTCGCTGCTCAAGGACGGAGTTCAATAGGTAAAATAAGCGTTATATAAATCCGTCAAGGAATAAACCCACAGGGATTGATTTCGCAACGCTTATTTTACCAATTCAACTCCGTCCTTAACAACATGTCAGAAAAGTAACCAGAATCAGTGTTGCCAACCAAATATCACTGAACGAAAGTCGACTGCTCGCCTTCAAAAAATCTTGCTTTGCAAGCAACTTTGCGCCGTTCGATTATCAAAATGCGCCATACAAACGTCAAAACTGACACATTGACCAATCAGAAACGTCAAAAATGTCTTTTGATGCTACGTCAGATGAAAATGTCACAGTTGACGTTTCCTAAAGCTGAAAACGTCGAAATTGACATTTAGGACAATTAAAAGCGTGTGAAAAGTAATGTTCGGCTCACAACTAGAAACGTCACAATCACAATTGAACCAAAAATAATAACGAGAACTGTCACATTTGACGTTTCTGTAGAAAACCATTTTTGTATACTCGAAAACACGCGATTTTGACGTTCTGACGTTTTTGCAGGCGAAGTGTCAACTTTGACGTTTTCAATCGGGCGGGATTGAGACATTGTGACGTTTCTAATCGCGAAAATTGTCAAATTGTGACGTTTCTGATTGGAAAATTAGGTTTGTTTGCGTCGCATAAACTTTTTGCACTTTCTGCACCCTAGCCAATAGCGTGGGGTCCGTGGCAGCAGCTGACCAATCAAAAGTTCATGCTACGCAAACAAACCTATTGTTAAATTGTCGCGTTTCTACTTGCGAAAACTGTCAGTTTTGACGTTTCTGCTCGCGCTGTCATTTGGACTTTTCAAAAAATTAGTGTGAAATGTCATTTGTGATGTTTCTTATCGCGTGAAGAGTCAATTTTGCATTTCTGATAAAGCCAAATATCGCTTCTACAAGGTGTTACACTTTTTTAGTATTTTAGGAGATGGATGGTATAGAGCATCAAAAAATAAGTGAACTTTCTTGAAGCAATTTATATAGGAAACGCATTATAACAGAGATAAAGGCTTCCAAAGTCGAGTTTTGAAAATATTTTTTTCTTGTTATAACCCTAAATTTAGTCACTGGAATTTACCTTTAGCACACAAAGTGAGTTGATGCATACGTACAAGCTGGTCATATTGACTCTTGTCATATTTGTAAAATTTATTTATTTTTTTAATTTTAAATTTTTTGTTATTTTTTTGGCGAAAATACTTATATTGAAATATCTCCTGAAATATTGACGAAAAATTTAACACCCTGTATATGTAATCGTTTCTTGGCGTTTCAATAACCGTGCGAATTGCTCATTTCGAAGTTATTATTAGTGAAAAATGTCAAATTGCAATGTATCTCATCCTGACAAGTATCAAATTGGGACGTTCCTCATCGCGAAAATTGTCAAAATGAGACGTTTGTAGTTGCAATTGGAGTCGAATTGACATTTTCAATCATCACAGGTGTCAAATTATGACATTTACAATCGAGAGAAGTGTCAAATTGTGACGTTCCTGAACCCGAAAATTGTCGAAGTATATTATGGCGGCTTTACAGAACTTCGTACGTCGCCGGCGACAATTCCCCCCCACCCACTGTAGTTGAATAATTTAAACGACACGACGACAGAAACTTGTGTCGCGGGAATGATATGGAGGGAGGGGAGTACAGGCAGATTGAATCCTATTGGCCAGCGACACTTTCGCCAGTGACATACAAAGTTCTGTAAAGCCGCCATTACGTTTATAGTTGCGCTAACTGTCACTTTGGACTTTTCAAATTGCGTGTGTGATGTCAACTGAGACATTTCTTATCGCGCAAAGAATCGTTTCACAACCTTTGATCCATTGGAATGTCAGTTTTAACGTGAATGTCATTTTAAAAGCGTTTTTATGATGGCGCCATTCGGTTATTTGCACATTTCCAATCGCGTGAACTGTCAAATTGTGACGTTTGTGATTTCGAAAGAAGTGAAATTGTGACTTTCTAGTTGCGAGAGTGGTCAGTTCTCACGTTTCTGATTGGGTGAGATGTCAATCTCTATGTTCATTATTGGACGAAATGTCATTCCAAAGGGCTTACATTATTATTGCGCAGAAGCGTCATTTTGACGTTTTTAATTACGAAAGATGTGAAACTGTGACGCTTTTATTCGTGAAGTGTCAAATTGTGACGTTTCTGATCCAGGTAAGTGTTAGATTATGACGTTCCAGTTGCAAAAAAGTCAATTCTGACATTTCTGAATATTTACGCTGGATGTCACTTGTAACTTACCCAAATTGCGAAAGAAATCTCAATTGTGACGTTTGTGATCTCGACAAAAGTGAAATTGTGACTTTCCAGTTGCGAGAATATTCAGTTTTCACGTTTCTGATTGAGTGAGATGTCAATTTCGATGTTCATTATCTGGCGAAATGTCATTCTAGACGGCTTGCATAATAATTGCATTTTGACGTTTTTAATTGCGGAACATGTGAAATTGTGACGCTTTGATTCGTAAAGTGTCAAATTTGGACGTTTCTGATCCAGATAAGTGTTAGATTATGACGTTCTAGTTGCGGAAAAAGTCAATTCTGATGTTTCTAAATATTTACGCTGAATGTCACTTGTGACTTTTCCAAATTGCAAATGAAATGTCGATTGTGACGTTTGACTATCGCGTAAAGTGTCAATTCTCGCGTTTCTGATTGGGTGGGATGCCAGTTTCGACGTTGGTTATTGCGTGAAATGTCACTTTACACGTTTCTGTGATCCCGCGAATCGTTAATTTTGTGTTTCCGATCGCAATAAACGTCAAATTGTGACTTTTCTCATCACAAAAAATGTCAATTGTGACATTTCTGCTCACGAAATATGTAGAATTGGGGAGTTTCTAGTTGCGAAAGAAGTCAGCTCTGATGTCATTTGGACTTTTCAAGTGAATGTAAAATGTCAACTGTGACGTTTCTCATCTCGCGTGAAAAGTCAATTTTGCATTTCTGATTGGGTCAAATATCGCTTCTATAGGAAATTGTTTCTTGACGTTTCTATAATTTCGCGAATTGTTCATTTCGAAGTTATATTAATCGCGAAAAATGTTGAATTTCTGATCACTAGAAATGTCAGATTGTGACGTTTCTAATCGTGAAAAATGCTTTGTACTGTTCAAATTACGCGTGAAATGTTAAATCTGACGTCAGTCATTGCATAATAAGTCAACTGGGAAGTTTCTGATTGAGCCAAATATTGCTTCTGTAGGTAATCGTTTCTTGACGTTTCTGTAGCTCAGTCAAAATGAAATGACATCTTGGGCGGCTGTGAAATTTGACAGTTGCGTTAGAAATAATGCGTTTTCGGAGTCTGGGTGAGTTTTATATGAATTTGGATCAGACGTTCACAAATTGATCAGGAGCTTCACAGCCATCCCAGATGTCATTCCCTTTGAATTGAACTAAATATACCGTCCGTTTTTTTTTCTAGGCCCCAGCGCGTAGCGCCTTTATTATGGATTTCACACCCAACATATTATATATTTTTGAAATCAGAAGAACAAAATCTTTCGATTGATGGTATGTCAAATTATTTTTGACAGATGTCATTTTTTGACAATTGACAGAATAGTACTTGTGATACATCATTTTGAAGCCCATTCAATTCTGAGGAAAACTGTGTCTTCATTTTTGGAATAGGATGTCTTTCACAACTTCTGGAGGTCTTCAAATAGGAAAAATTGTTGAAATTCAGAAATACTCAATAAGTACGTAAGTAGGCAAAACAGGTATTTTTAATAATAACTAATGATAATAATCAATAAATAATCACAATGAAACGAAAAATGTCCTGAAGAAGTTATTTGAAATGACCGTTTCCTTGTTCCTTGAATGAGAGATTCAACGACCGGTGAATTGGAACTGCCAGCCCAACGCGATAGTATCCGAGATGGCCAGGTTTGACCCCTTCGATTTTTTTATGATCATATTTGAAAGATAAGCTGTTTATAGAATCTCCCGCTGATTTGGACGATTCAAAATCAGAATATTATCATCAGTTGATATTAAAAATACCTATTAATTATTGAGTAGGTATTTCTGAATTTTAACAATTTTTCCTATTCAAAGACCTCCAGAAGGTGTAAAAGACATCCTATTCTAGAAATGAAAACACAGTCCTCCTAAGAATTTTATGGGCTTTAAAATGGTGTGTCACAAGTACTATTCCGTCAATTGTCAAAAAATGACATCTGTCAAAAATAATTTGACATACCATCAATCGAAAGATTTTGTTCTTCTGATTTCAAAAATATATAATATGTTGGGTGTAAAACCCATAATAAAGACGCTATAAGCTGGGGCCTAGAAAAAAAAACGGACGGTATATAATTGTTCATTTCCAGGTTTCCAGTCTTGAAAAATGTCAAATTGTAACGTTTCTATTTGCAACAAATATGAAATTGTGACCTTCCTAATAGTAGAAAGTCCTTAATAAATATGACGTTTCTGGTAGCTAAAAGTGTCAAACTGTGACTTTTTTATCCCGAAAAATATAGAATTGTGACGTTTCTGCTTGCCAGAAAATATAGAATTCTGACGTTCCTGGTTGCATGGAATGTCAGTTTCGGCTGTCACTACCGTGTGAAATGTCATTCTAAACGTTCCTATAACTGCCCAAATCGTCGATTTTGACGTCTTCAATTGCGAAAAGCGTCAACTTGTGACGTTTCTGATCGGCGCTATTACAAACGTCAAAATTGACGTGACAAAAATCAGAAAATTGATTTTATTACGTTTCTATACAGGAGATTTCCTTTATTAAGTTTCACAAAAGTTTATTTTAAAGGTTTCTGACAATTAGCATCAACTTCAAACACGGTTCTAGTCTGAGGATGCCAAGAGTGAAGTGGCTAAATAGATAAGCTTTAAAAATCAACTTCTGTGGAATTTAATGGAAGAAATGTCTTGCAAAATTAATTTGTTCCACAAAAAAGCATCCTAACTTTGAAAGCTTACTCAACGCTTCAACAGAATTATGGATGTTATCGCAATTAGAAACGTCAACAAAATTGACATCTTGTCAAATTTGAAACGTCAAAAGTGGCAGTGGAGCGATTGGCCTTAGATAAGTATCTGTAAAGACACTGAAACGTCGAAAATGTATTACAAGCGTCAAGGTGACATTTCGCTTTTGCGGAGCCTTAAAAAAGCCTTCTCTGCAGTATTTTGATAGCTTATCAAAGTGTCTATACGACCTACGTCTGAAAACGTAAAATGTGACATTTCACGCCAATATTACAGATTATGAAAGACCTATTTAATCACTTTCTATTCATTAGCTAAGCAATAAAATCGCAGTTATTCAACTGACGACAATCAGGTAAGCCTAAACCTATTTTTGTCGATGTATTCATACGGCTATTAATCATTCTTCCTATAGGCAGCGCCAGCTTTGATGTATACTTAATGACAGTAATGACAGTGTACAGGTAATGACAGAAAAGTTGTCCTGCTTGATTTCGAATTATACTTGCCAAAGCCTAGTTCGATTGAATTGTGCTTATGTTTTGAAAAATTCAGAGTATGCTTATGAGTGTTTGAATGATTCAAGGAAATACAAGCCGGTTTTAAAGTTTCAATTGCAGGAGCTTGTGGTGAGGTAGTTAGCGCGTTCGACTACCACTCCAGAGTTCGCGGGTTCAATCTTCGCCGGGGACGGATTTCCGGCTCGAAAACAAGCTTCTTGGTTTAGTTGGAATGCTTGCTAAATCAAGACGCGTAGTGTGTCGCATAGCACGTAAAATACGAACGATGGTGCCGACCCCATGCGATGTTGGGTGGTCGTTGAAAAAACCCTACAAAACTTCGGCATATAGAAAGCATTCATCGGCGTCGGTGTTGGGCCTCGTTGCGGAAATGGGCCGACGTTAAATAAACGAATAAAAAAAAAGTTTCAATTTATACGCAGAGCCCAGCAAACGATGAGCCGCACAATAAGAAAAATTTGATGGATGCATCAGCAACCTATCAACTGAAGCTCATTACTATTTCAAAATGAACCCCCGCACGCAGACCCTCGAAAAAATTGAACTTGAAAATTACAGTCATTAAGGGGTCGGTAATACGGCATCACCACCATTACCACCACCACTAAAAGAAAAACGAAAAAAGAGCTTCGTTAGTATAGACTTCACGGACGCATTTTTTATTCACCCCTTTTTCGGATGGTGCTCCTGTTATACGATGATGATTCATCGGGATGTAGGTCAGATCGGACCCCTTCTGCGTAACTCTTTATGCTCTCTTCATTTTTATTCTCGTCGGTGCCCATCATTTTTCACTTCATCAATTTTTGGATATACTTATCGCAATTTCATTTGTGAAAAAAAAATCTGTATAGGCAGCCTAAAAAATACGATAAATTGCCGAAAACTTGATATTGGAAAAATTGCATTAGACGACGAGTCGTTTGGCTATAGGGGGTGTTTCCCGTAGCCTCCTCCCCCTTTCCGTGTGCGCGGTTTTTTTCCTGGAGAGCCAGAGGATACGCAAAGGAAGTGGGCGTGGATGGGATCGCGTGCGTGAAAAAATTCCCGGGGATTTTAAAAATGCTCTCTACCTCATTTGTCGTGGATATTGCCGGGGTGGAGTCGCTAATGCGGGACTTAACAAATAAGCTCTCTCTGCAGAATGCCATAGGATAAACCTCCCGGTGGGTACATAAGAATAATAAAAGATCCGCAAAAGATATACCTTTATGTAACGAGACGTGCGATAATGACACCGGCGTGTGAATTTTATTCTTTTTAAGCGCTCTTCTATTGTTCTTCGTTGCTCCGGAGATGAGATTCGGAGATTGTTCCTCTTGTTCGGTACCCAGAGATAAGAGAAGGCGGAATGCTATGCATCAGAGGCCATACATAACGGATATAAAATCATGGCGGTATATAGGTATGAGGTATAAATATGCGAAATTATGGATTTTTTTGAGGGGAAATACGTAGATATTATTTGCGGATATGCGAAAGTGTCGAAATTATAGGGCACTATCACTAAATTATGCATCAGCAGACACCCTGTATCTGGTGATCTGAATTTTAAATTATCCCCCCATACCCCTTGTTTTGTTCTTATAGGTTTAAGTAGGTATACCTACTCAGCATAGGTGTTAATAATTTTAGTTTCCCGGCCTTCGCCATAATAGTAAGCTCCATTTTTTATCTATCAATTATACAATAATGAAGCTTTATTGAATCATTTGAAAATTACCAAACGAATTTGTGTCAAATTTGGCGAGAAGCAAGGCAACGAAAAAAAGACACTTTTAGTCAGCAGTCTGGGTTTCCTACTATTTTTCGGTTAATCGCTACAAGTTGTGGAAAAGCTTTTACTCACAACCACTTTGGTAATTGATTCATTACATACCTAGTAGGAGGTCAGGAAGTGACCCATTGCCGACCTCCCGAGAAAGTGAAGAAATGGTAGCTTTAGAAGAGAAATTTCAAAATATGCATCCAACCAAACAATAAGTGTGTTGATCAGTATTTCCTGAACCACGTTTCAGCAAAATTAATCGGCCTATCTGGAAATTATAACAAAAAGTTAATTTTCGGATTTCAACTTTTGAACGCCTGTAATCCTGCAAGCTGAGTACATGGTTGTGAGTAAAATAGTATACATACTCTCGACCGTAAATACATCATTCCAGCTTCGGGCTAGAGCTTCCAGACTGATGCCCTCAGCAGTAATGACGTATTTCCCGTCTCGGTATGTAATATACCATTCTTGGCTGAAATCAGTGGGAACGGCTGGAAGTTGCGTTTCTCTTCTCGCCACGTATACCTATACCATTGTAATCAGAGCTGGGCGGCATTATTCAAAATACATTTCAGTATTTTGTTTTTTTGCATTTAAATACACTTGATTGACAAGTATTTTGATTTTGTATTTTGTTATAAATAGTTCGCAGGTAGCTAGTGCATATTTTGTAGATAAATATACTAACGAGACTTCTATGATCCCTGTGAGAATTCCTAGAGATTTCTTAAGATTTCTACAGGATTTCTAAGGATCCCCAGAGATTTGTATGGAATTTTTAGGCATTTCTGAAGGGTTTTATGGGAATTTGGAGGATTCTTGAAGATTTCTACAACATTGGTAGCAATTTCTTATGCTACTTGTGTTATATAGTAACAAAAGATTAATAAAATTATTTATTTATTTATTTATTTATTTATTTATAATTCCGAAATATTTCTGGAAACTTCTAGGGAGTTCTAGAGATCTTTAGAGGATTCTTGAAAATTTCCATAAAATTTCCAAGGACTTGGGCTATTTCTACAAGATTTTCAGGGATTCCAGAAATTTCTACCAGATTTCTGATGATTTTCAAGAGTTTCTAGGGCTTTCTAAAGATTTTGTACGGATATTCGAGGGATTTACAAAGATTTTCAGCAGAACCAGAGAGACTTATACTAGATTTTCACAGACTTCCTGAAGATTCATATGGAATTCCTGGAAATTTCTGATGATTCCTTAGAGTATCTATAGATTTTCAGAGATTTCCACGGGATTTACAGAGATTTGAAAGAATTTTCACTAGATTCTGTAGGGATTTCTGAAGATTTTTTAGGACTATCAAACATTTCCATGGAGCTCTCGTTATTTTAACGGAATTTCTAGGAATTGATGAAAGCTTGTTACGAGATTTCATGACATCATGGGATTACTTGAGATTTCTACGAGATCTTTGAAGAAGTTTCAGGGACTTCTGAAAATTCTACGTGATTTCAAAAATATACACGAGATTTCTGAGGATTCTTGTGAGAATTTTTTGGGATTTTTGTAGAATCCTACGGAATCTCTAGGGGTTTCCAAAGATTCGTTTGAACTTCTAAGGGCTAGGGATTTCTGAATATTTTCGCAAAATTTCGGAGGATTTTTGAATATTTCTACGGATTTTGTAGGAATTTCCACAGACTTTGACAAGCTTGCTTCAGATTTCAGAAGATTTTTCTTACGAGATTTCTGGAAATTCATAAGGCTCCCGAAAGACTTCAACAAGGTCCCTAGAGATTCTGAAAATTCTCACAGGATTATTTCGACGAGATTTTCTGGGGATTCCCAAAGATCTGTTTGAAATTTTCAAGAATTTCTACGACTGTTCTAGGATTTTCTGAAAAAACCCTGAAGTTTACCAATAATTTCCAAGTATTTTGTCATATTTCTACGGTTTCTGGGATTTCAAAAAAGCTCAGGATTTCTATCTGAGGGATTTATAGGGATTTACAGATATTTGTATGGAATTTCCGGAGATTCCCAGAGATTTGTATGGAATTATTAGGCATTTCTGGAGGGTGTCATGGGAATTTGGAGGATTCTTGAAGATTTCTACAAGATTGGTAGCAATTTCTAATAATTCCTAAAGATTTCTGAAAACTTCTAGGGAGTTCTAGTTCTAGAGATCTTTACAGGATTCTTGAAAATTTCCATAAAATTTCCAAGGACTTCGGCTATTTCTACAAGATTTTCAGGGATTCCAGAAATTTCTATTAGATTTCTGATGATTTTCGAGAGTTTCTAGGGCTTTCTAAAGATTTTGTACGGATTCGAGGCATTTCCAAAGATTTTCAGCAGAACTAGAGAGACTTATACAGATTTTCACATAGACTTCCTGAAGATTCATATGGAATTCCTGGAAATTTCTAATGATTCCTTAGAGTTTCTATAGATTTTTAGAGATTTCCACGGGATTTCCAGAGATTTGAAAGAATTTTCACTAGATTCTGTAGGGATTGCTGAAGATTTTTGGGGACTATCAAACATGTCCATGGAGCTCTCGTTATTTTAACGGAATTTCTAGGAATTGATGAAAGCTTGTTACGAGATTTCATGACATCATGGGATCACTTGAGATTTCTACGAGATCTTTGAAGAAGTTTCAGTGACTTCTGAAAATTCTACGTGATTTCAAAAATATACACGAGATTTCTGAGGATTCTTGTGAGAATTTTTTGGGATTTTTGTAGAATCCTACGGAATCTCTAGGGGTTTCCAAAGATTCGTTTGAACTTCTAAGGGCTAGGGATTTCTGAATATTTTCGCAAAATTTCGGAGGATTTTTGAATATTTCTACGGATTTTGTAGGAATTTCCACAGACTTTGACAAGCTTGCTTCAGATTTCAGAAGATTTTTCTTACGAGATTTCTGGAAATTCATAAGGCTCCCGAAAGACTTCAACAAGGTCCCTAGAGATTCTGAAAATTCTCACAGGATTATTTCGACGAGATTTTCTGGGGATTCCCAAAGATCTGTTTGAAATTTTCAAGAATTTCTACGACTGTTCTAGGATTTTCTGAAAAAACCCTGAAGTTTACCAATAATTTCCAAGTATTTTGTCATATTTCTACGGTTTCTGGGATTTCAAAAAAGCTCAGGATTTCTATCTGAGGGATTTATAGGGATTTACAGATATTTGTATGGAATTTCCGGAGATTCCCAGAGATTTGTATGGAATTATTAGGCATTTCTGGAGGGTGTCATGGGAATTTGGAGGATTCTTGAAGATTTCTACAAGATTGGTAGCAATTTCTAATAATTCCTAAAGATTTCTGAAAACTTCTAGGGAGTTCTAGTTCTAGAGATCTTTACAGGATTCTTGAAAATTTCCATAAAATTTCCAAGGACTTCGGCTATTTCTACAAGATTTTCAGGGATTCCAGAAATTTCTATTAGATTTCTGATGATTTTCGAGAGTTTCTAGGGCTTTCTAAAGATTTTGTACGGATTCGAGGCATTTCCAAAGATTTTCAGCAGAACTAGAGAGACTTATACAGATTTTCACATAGACTTCCTGAAGATTCATATGGAATTCCTGGAAATTTCTAATGATTCCTTAGAGTTTCTATAGATTTTTAGAGATTTCCACGGGATTTCCAGAGATTTGAAAGAATTTTCACTAGATTCTGTAGGGATTGCTGAAGATTTTTGGGGACTATCAAACATGTCCATGGAGCTCTCGTTATTTTAACGGAATTTCTAGGAATTGATGAAAGCTTGTTACGAGATTTCATGACATCATGGGATCACTTGAGATTTCTACGAGATCTTTGAAGAAGTTTCAGTGACTTCTGAAAATTCTACGTGATTTCAAAAATATACACGAGATTTCTGAGGATTCTTGTGAGAATTTTTTGGGATTTTTGTAGAATCCTACGGAATCTCTAGGGGTTTCCAAAGATTCGTTTGAACTTCTAAGGGCTAGGGATTTCTGAATATTTTCGCAAAATTTCGGAGGATTTTTGAATATTTCTACGGATTTTGTAGGAATTTCCACAGACTTTGACAAGCTTGCTTCAGATTTCAGAAGATTTTTCTTACGAGATTTCTGGAAATTCATAAGGCTCCCGAAAGACTTCAACAAGGTCCCTAGAGATTCTGAAAATTCTCACAGGATTATTTCGACGAGATTTTCTGGGGATTCCCAAAGATCTGTTTGGAATTTTCAAGAATTTCTACGACTGTTCTAGGATTTTCTGAAAAAACCCTGAAGTTTACCAATAATTTCCAAGTATTTTGTCATATTTCTACGGTTTCTGGGATTTCAAAAAAGCTCAGTATTTCTATCTGAGGGATTTATAGGGATTTACAGATATTTGTATGGAATTTCCGGAGATTCCCAGAGATTTGTATGGAATTATTAGGCATTTCTGGAGGGTGTCATGGGAATTTGGAGGATTCTTGAAGATTTCTACAAGATTGGTAGCAATTTCTAATAATTCCTAAAGATTTCTGAAAACTTCTAGGGAGTTCTAGTTCTAGAGATCTTTACAGGATTCTTGAAAATTTCCATAAAATTTCCAAGGACTTCGGCTATTTCTACAAGATTTTCAGGGATTCCAGAAATTTCTATTAGATTTCTGATGATTTTCGAGAGTTTCTAGGGCTTTCTAAAGATTTTGTACGGATTCGAGGCATTTCCAAAGATTTTCAGCAGAACTAGAGAGACTTATACAGATTTTCACATAGACTTCCTGAAGATTCATATGGAATTCCTGGAAATTTCTAATGATTCCTTAGAGTTTCTATAGATTTTTAGAGATTTCCACGGGATTTACAGAGATTTGAAAGAATTTTCACTAGATTCTGTAGGGATTGCTGAAGATTTTTGGGGACTATCAAACATTTCCATGGAACTCTCGTTATTTTAACGGAATTTCTGGGAATTAATGAAAGCTTGTTATGAGATTTCATGGGATTACTTGATGAGATTTCTACGAGATCTTTGAAGAAGTTTTGGGAACTTCTGAAGATTCTACGTGATTTCAAGAATATTCACAAGATTTCTGAGGATTCTTGTAAGAATTTCTTGGGATTTTTGAAGAATCCAACGGAGTCTCTAGAGGTTTTTGAAGATTTGTTTGAACTTCCTAGGGGTAGGGATTTCTGAATATTTTCACAAAATTTCGGAGGATTTTTTAATATTTCCACGGATTTTGTAGGAATTTCCACAATTTGTAGGATTTCCAGAAGTTTCTTGATAATCACTACGGGATTTCTAGGGATTCCCAAAATCTGTTTGGAATTTTCAAGAATTTCTACGACTGTTCTAGGATTTTCTAAAGACCCCTGCCCCTGAAGTTTACCAATAATTTCCAAGTATTTTGTGATATTTCTACGGTTTCTAAGGATTTCAAAAAAGCTCAGGATTTCTATCCAAAGGATTTTGAGGGATTTTCAGATATTTGTAATTTTCAGGTATTTTTTGAAGATTTTCACGAGATTTTTGAAGAATTTCTGAGGATTTCTCTGAACATTTGTAGGGAATTTCTAGGAATTTCCCAAGGTTTTCATGGACATTTTTATGACTTGGAAGATTTCTACTGAATTTTTAAATATCCCCGAAGATTTTTACGGGATTACCAGGGATTTCTTCAGAATTTCTGAGTATTCATGTGAGAATTTCTAGGTGTTTCTCAAGACTCTCTGGGGATCTCCACGATGTCTCAAGGGATTGCTAAAGACTAGGATAAGATGTCTGAAAAGTTCCGAGAATTTGTGAGAATTTCTATGGAGTTTTGGAGATTTTTACGGAATTTACAGGTGATTCCAAAAATCTTTACGAGATTTCTATAGTTCTTTACAGATATAGGTACTAGGAATTTTTAAAGAGTCCTGCGAGGTTGCTCAATATTTTAAAAAATTTCTGGGGCGTTCTAAATATTTCTGTAGGATTTTCAGGAATTTCCAGAGATTTCTTCAAGATCTCCAACAATTTGCAAGAGTGTTTAGAGATTACCAGAGATTTGTAGGGATCTCTACGGTAATTCTAAAGAGAAGATTTCTGAAGGTAACCAATAATTATAAGAATTTCTTGAGACTTTCAATGATTTTTACAAGAATTCGAGCGACTCCCAAAATTATCCACGGGACTTTTACGGACTCCTCAAGATTTTTACGGGATTTTTGAGGATTCCTGGAGATGTGTATAAAATTTCTAGGAATTTTTTGAAGTCTCCATGGGAATTCTCAGGATTTTCAAAGACTTCTACAAGATGAGTTGAGAGTTCTAAAGATTTCTAGGGATTTCTGAGAACTTCTAGGGAGTTTCAAAGATTTCTACAGAATTTCTAAGAAATTGCATGGGATTTCTAAATATTTCTCTACAAGATTTTCAACGACTTCTAGAGATTTTCACGAGATTTTCATCGCGATTCAATCAACAAGATGTTTCCTTTAAAACCTTTACGTTTCACGGGTTTTTCCAATAAAATCGCTGAAATGATTAGGTTTGCAACCGTCTCGAAAAGTCTCTTTAAACAAAAACCTTCCTTGGTCCCTGCGGATACTTGCCGGGAAGATGCCACAACAGATTTTTTTATTACAATGAAAATTCTACAATAAAAACAAGAATTACAACTAGACGTAAGGAATTGGAATTGAAGCAATTATAACAACATCAAAGAATCGAATAGGTACCTATTTAGGAAAAGTTGGGGAGTAATAATTAATAAGACGCCTCCAGAACCGTATACATCATCACCAAATTATGAAGCGATTAAAAATTTCTTGTACGAAGTACCAGCCGCGAAGTAATTAACACTTTTTCTTCAAGGTGTAAATTTTTTTACTCTGCGTGTCTGCCTCACGTACACCCCCCGGCGAAAATATCGATTTCTTCAAGCCATCGACGCGACCATCGCCTTCAGAAAAATCGAGGCCTTGTCTAAGAAGGGGTGGAAAAAAGCGCCTGTGTACAGCCCGGATAATTACAGGACCGATGATGAAAAGCCGATTGCATTTTTCATAAGCATCTGACATAATTCCGTTTTTCACGCTATCTACACAAAACTATCCGCGGCTGCTGGTAAAAAATTCAAACAATAAAACCACCATCGCCGCATTTCCATAATGACCCATCACGCGGCACAAGAGAAAATTGTGTGCGTAAACAATTTTCACATAAGCATACACAATTTTCGTAAGTATCCCCTCCGAAGCACGTCAATAATTTAATGTCAATATAATAGTGAAGAGTTCATAAGGAAAATAAGCATGGCAGCTCGGCGATGCATGATGGACGAAATCAATTAGACTAATATCGTCTGGTAGAGGAGCGCGCGTTGGAGCGGTTCCTGGAAAGCCAGTGGGAAATGTGCATTAATGTCTGGGACTGGGGAGAAAAACATGTAATTTTCGTGTTAATCCGAGCTCTCTGGAACAAGTCAAGCGTGAAATTCTACGAAATCTATGCGCGTTTGAAAAAATTATGAGGCTGCGATGCACAGGAAAAAACATAAAAATTAAATGGTTACCTACGAGAAGTGGTCACCTTCAGCAAGGCTTTGTCAACGCCAGAAGACTCAATTATGGTTATCACCAACAGTATTCCTCCATCGTGCAATTATACTTTGAAAATATTGTTTTATTTTAGAAGTTCCACCACATGAGTTTGTTCAATCGAAGTAGGCTTTACGACTCGGTTCGGGCGGTTTTATTTGAAAAAAAAAAAAAAAAAAAAAAAAAAACAGCGTTGTCTGTCATCAGTGTCACCTGATTGTCAGGTTGAATATAAGGCGTGATTTTATTGATTACAGCGCTAATAAAGACGGCACTGTTTTGAGACCCGCAAAAAATTCATGTACCTAAATGTCAACTTTGACATTTACATTTTCTTGATTGGGATTGATGCATAGAAAAAACACAATATTTCTGGAATTGAGTACTAATTTATTACGATCTTGAATATCGATTTCACCAGTATGGTAGCGGTATGCCAATTAATTATTTCAATTATTAATTATTTAATAATTAATATATTTATTGATGATAACAATTTTGTTTCAGCAATTAAATAATCACACAATTCCTTTTTGTGCTTCAAAATTGGTTACCTCAAGAACATGTTATCATGTAGGTCTTTCCTATAACCGAAACGTACCGCGTGAAATGTCATATTTGACGTTTCCATGATGCATGTGCGATTTGGCATGTCGCTAAAAATAAACGTCACAATTGACATAATTTTTGCGATCATCAGATTCAGATTCAAACTAAGATTTATTCTCAATCAACTAATGAATAATTTTATACTCGTCATTATAATATATAATAGTGAAAAAATATAGGTATTAGTCTCCTTACATAGGCACATTAGTATATAATTGAAAATTCCACTCCGATAGTGGGAAAACAAAGTAAAATTAGACACATAAGTACACGTGTCACATTAAAATACAATTCCACAATTAACCACCACTGAACTCTGGTAGAAATCGGACATGGAAAAGTTATATTCGTGATATTCCTGGACCAGAAACGTCAATTTAATAACTTTTTTATTTTTCCTAATAGAAAGCAGTAGTCCTCATAGTTCCTAGAAAGAAGTGGCCGAGCTTGTTCTATAATTCGTTCAAAGGACCCTTCAAACGTTCAAAATGACATATTATCCGACAGGTAATGTAATGAGCATCAAAAGGCAAACCTGACATTGTGCCCGATCAGAAATGTCACAGTTGACATTTCGCAGGAAACTTGAGGTACCTATGTTCCGATATTCAAATCATTCGATCAGCCGGTCAACCAATTTTTCAGTGGGTGACTTTTGATATTGGAACGACAGTTGACGTTTGGGTTAACCTTACACTGACCGGCCTCCCAAGTTGGTCGTTGTGGTTGACAGCTGGTTAACCTTCTTCAGACAGACGGTCGTTCCAATATACAGTTTTTCAGGCGGTTGGTCGACCATAACAAATATCGGGACGTACCTTTGAAAAGTCCAAAGTGACAGTTGGCGCCAACAGATAACCGTCCAAACTGGTCATTTCCTCAACTGAAAACGCTACAATTTCAGGATTTTCGCCGAATGTCAGGTTTGACATTTATAATTGCATCAATCACTAAAAACAACTTGTGGCAACGTCACTTACGGCGGTCCAAGCCCCAACTTGACGTTGAACCGTGAGCGTCAAAATTTGACATCAATAGCCACGAAATTATCGCAAGGAGGCTTTTCTTCACGGTCCATCCACGCGAAATGTCAGTTTGACGTTTAACTTATATTCTTTACATTTCAATTTCTAAACAGAGATAGATTGTGCATTCACAACTCTTAGCTCTACAGCTCTTTTTACATTTTAGTGTCAAGTTTGAGTGCTTCCGATATTTCTTCTGGTCCACCAACAGCCTAAAAAAAGTGAATATTGGAACTATTGACTCGCTGAAAAAGGTTAACCAGCTGTCAACCACAACGACCAGCCTCAGAGGCCGGTCAAGGAAGGTTAACCCAAACGTCAACTATCGTTCCGATATCAAAAATCACACACTGAAAAATTGATTGACCGGCGGCTGGTTAACCGATTCGAATATCGGAACATACCTTTAAGGTTTATAGTTTTGCGGAATGACAATTTTGACGTTTCTAATTCAGTACTTGTCACTTCCAATGACATTTCAATGTAACTTTTGACATTTTCGATAAGCCAGAATGTCACTTTTGACATTCATGACTTCGCCGAATGTCACTTGAACGTATTTATTCAAGGAAAATTTGGATTTCCATGTTTCCAGTTGCGAAAAATATGTTTATACTTTTCGTTTGTTCAAAATGTCAATTTTGACGTTTGTTAACGCGCATGACATCAATTTCGACGTGTCGGACTAGACAGCATGTCAGTTTTGACGTTTTGGAGTCGGGCGATCGCACCAGTCAGTGTCAACATGGATGCTTCTAATTTTGCGGAATGACGATTTTAACGTTTCCAATTCAGTACTTGACACTTCCAATGTTATTTCAATGTCACTGTTGACATTTCTGATAAGGCAAAATGTCAGCTTTGACATCTATGACTGCGCCGAATGTTCACTCGGACGTACTTATACAAGAAAATTTAAGTTTTGATGTTTTCAGTTGCGCAAAATATGTTGACTTTTCAGTTGCATAAGATATCAATTTTGACGTCTGTAAACGTGCAAAGGATCAGTTTTGACGTGTCTGATTTGGTCAGAATGTCAGTTTTGACGTTATTTGATGGATAAAAAATCAATTTGTTAAGTTTTTATTTCCATGAAATGTCAAGTTTGACGTCTGCAAATGTAAAAATTATGAATGGCTTAGGCAGAATGTCAATTTTGACGTTTCCAATTGCGATTAAATGAATCAATTTGTACGTTCTCATTTCCCTAAAATATCAATTTTGACGTTTATAGTCGCGAAAATAATAAATTTCAACGTCTTTTATCAGAAGTATGTCAATTCTGACGCTTATTGACGTTTCTTCTTGTTCAGTCAAAATGTCAGTTATGACATTCTGAAAAATAATAAATAGGGATAAAATCAACTTTCATGTTGCTTGTCAATTATAATGTCTGATATCAATTTTAACGTTTGTGATAGCATCGAATGTCAGGTTTGAAAATCCAACTGCGTCAAGTCAGTTCAGGTGTTTCTAATGGTCGGCAGAACGTCACTTGTGACGTGTTTCTGATTACGCTTTGGTTAAGAGTAAATTTTGACATTTCTGATTGGGTACAGTGTCAGTTTTGACGTTCCCAATAGACAAAAAAGTCAGTTCCAACGTTTCTGATTTGGCGAAATGTCACTTCGACGTTCATAATAGTGGGACCTTCCAACTTAACTTAATGCCAATTTTGACTGTTCTAATTGTGCAAATGATCATTTTCACACTGCCGATTGAATGAAATGACAGTTTTGACGTTTCGAATGGTGGAAAATGTCAACTATCACGTTTCCAGCGCAGAGTAGGACGTTTTCAACTTGCTCAAATGTCAACTCCAATAGTTTTATTTGAGCAAATAGTAAATTTTGACGCTTCTGGTCAAGTCAAATGACAATTCTGACGTTTTTAATAATGGAAAGTGTCGACTCTACCATTTTCAATCGCGCTAAGTAAGACGTTCCCAACTTGACTGAATGTCAATTTTGACATTGTTGACGCTTCTGATTGAGTCGAATGACAGTTTTGACTTTCTGCTGCATAGTGGAGAGTGTCCATTTCTACTTTTTGAATTGCACAAGGTGACAAGTCTCCCACTGGACTAAACGTCAATTTTGACAGCTTCTGATCGAGTCGAACGACAGTTTTGACGTTTCTATCATGGTTCATGGTAGAAGTGGCAATTTCTACTTTTCCAAATGCACAAAGTGACAAGTTTCCAACTGGACTAAATGTCAATTTTGACAGTTTCTGATTGAGTCGAATGAAAGTTCCGACGTTTCTAATTGCCTCGATTGCGTCATTTTGGGCGATTTCAATTCGACGGAATGTCAGTGTTGATGGTTTTGTTTGCGCAAGGGACCAAGTTTGGCATTTTCTAAGTGAGCAGAGTGTCAGTCAAAACTGATCGCTCAATGATTGGAAGAAAGGTAGAGAGAGGTAGAAAAATGTAGAAAAAAAGAAAGGTAATATTGAGTAAAAAAAAAATTAGAGAAGGCCTGATCTCAAAAAGTAAAGAACAAGTGTCAACTTTGACGTTTCTATATGCGTCAAGTATCAATTTTATCGATGTTCTCAACTGCGTATGAAGACTTTTTTAACCTGTCCAAAGTGACAGCTTTGACGTTTCTGAACTGCGCAAGTTTCTCACGTTTCACGTTAGTTTTCACTCAAAAAATGTTGACAGACTTAAAACTGGGAAAAAAAACGCAATTTGATAGGTATGGCCGTCAGAATTGGATCTTGATGACGTTTCAAACTGCAGCGTCTCAAATAACTGTTGGGAAGTTTTCCCTGGCCGTGAAAAAGAAAGCGAAAATCAGTTTCTGAGCATTGACAGTTCTGAACGGCATCAAATGTCACTTTCGACGTTTCTGTTCGTCTGAGATGCCAATTTTGACGTTTTGACATGCACCATGCGCACAGTCAACTTTGTCGTTTCTGAACTGCGCAAAGTGTCATGTTTTGAAAAATTTATGTGCTTGAAGCGCCACCTTTGACGTTTCCCAACTGCGCAGTATTTTACGCGTTCCATTTCAAGGTCGACCGCCACTTTTCCAGAGCCCGAACAAAGAAAGGGATATTCATAACAAGGTTCAATCAAGAGTGATGACTTTCATAAAATTGCATAAAAGCCTTTTTCCAATTGAAAAAAAAACAAAGCGTAGGCGTCAACAGACAGGGAGCACGAAGTGCCTATTAAGGCGTACATAATACTGCGTCAAAATGTCATTTAGACGTTTCCATTTGCATGAAATCACAGCTTTGCGTTTTTGATGTTGACGAATTTGACGTTTCTGGCACCGAAGTGTCATTTTTGACGTCTCCAAATTTTGAAAAGCGTTCACATCAAGTGACAATACAGATTTGACGTGTCCGAACTGTGTAGAATTTTGACGTTCATATACTTGAGCGATCAGTTTTGACGTAGATATTTGAGCGAAATGTCAGTTTTGATTTTACTTTCTCATTACGTCAATACTGACGTTTATAGTTACCCACTGCGTCAATTGTGACGTTCATGATTGCCCATAGTGTCACTTGTGACGTTCGTAATTGCGTAAACAGCTGTCATTTTTGACATTCTCGTTGTTGGTAGTTTTAAACGGTTCTGGTTGCGCGAAAAATCAATTTTGACGTTTGAAATACACGAAGCGTCAATTCCGACAGATCTTCTGATTCTTTTGATGATCAAAGTGTCAGATTTGATGGTTTTTAATCGCGTAAAAGTCGAGTTTCTCTTAGTTTAAAGCTTGATTGATTGAAGTTTTAATTTGCGCAAAGTGTCAATTTTGACGTATCTGGTTTCTTCCGATGTTCACTTGAGTTTTCATCGCAGTCATGACACCAGCCAACTAAGATTTACAAACTTAGTTCAGCTGTCATGGCTCATCGCAAATGGCATTCTTCAATAGAGGGAGCCAGTGTAGGCTCGTAAAAACTAAAAACCTTTCGTGAGGCATGCATGCGGCAAAAACGCAACTCCCTATAAATTTGTACGCAAAACTTGCCCGAACGTCGTCTTTTATGTGTTACGCTCTGCTCCCGTATCCTACACAAAACATATTTTATTTTTGATATAAATTAGAAGAAAACTATATTGCCATTGTCTCGATAATAAAGTAGCCGGCCGTACTACCGGTCCGTCATATTCAAGAAGCGGTACAGCCCGGGTACACTTTTCCATATTATTATCAAAAGACTTTACGGGTTTAGTGATAATTATACCACAGCCGGCTCGGATGACGGTCCGCACTAGAGGGAGCCCAAAGGGTTGGAGCGCGCAGGAGGAAAACTGAATGGTTCGAAACATGCGATGTTTTTTAATGTCTCCGATGCACGCATCTTTTTCTTATAAGTAATCATATTCTCCCTCGGCTTGGATTTATACCTATATACGTCTTTATATTAATTAGCATTATAGGAGAGGTTTTACATTTTCCGCAATCCCGCAAAGCTTTTTCGTTGATTTGCTTTTCAGCGAAGGTGAAAGCAGGAGAAAAAAATTAAACGATCGGAATCGTAAGCAGTAAACACAAACAATTTGATTTGGAGTTTTAAAAAGTTTGAGAGGAGGAGGAGGAGAAAACAAACTTGGAGTATTTCTCACAAGCGCATCGTCTCAGAGAGAAATATTAAAAACGCGGAACGATATTAAAAGGAAGGGTGGAAAAGCCGGGAGAGAGAGGAACGAGTTACAAATTAGAACTGATTGTTCGCCCGAATATGAGTGGCTCGCCCCTAAAAACTTCAACCCTTCTGCGTTATTCAGCCAGCAGAGCATCACAGCTCTACTGCTCGCCAAAAAGTATGTTAGTAGACAATCGATTTCTCGCTGACAAATTTGCATGTTACGTCTTTCGCCTAAAAACACCGTGTTTATCATCATTACGAGCATACCCACCTTACCAACCATCGTTTTCTTTCTTTATAGGCATAAGTGTCCATAAAAAAGCCGGAATGGTCGTACAAGTACGACTACGAGTAGTTCAAACAGGGCAGCCCAATTTTTGAAAGAAATTGTGCGTTTAGCTTCAGACAATATTTTCGAATTATGTAAAAACGCAAGTTTGAGACAGAATTTTTTGCTGCGTTTGTGGTCGGTTATGACTATGAACTTCCTGCCATATAAATACGGATGGAAATACTTCAAACCAAATATGATATCTAGTAGTTTTGAAGCTGTTGCCGAACAATTTTTAAGCTTCATATGTTCTAGCAAAAAAATCTAGTCGGACTTGCGTTTTTCTTATGAACAAAAATATTGTATGAAGCTAATCGCTTCGATCAAAAATTATGATATACAAAAGTATGAAGTGAATTGCTCGTAGGAACACCTGAGCCAGAAGAAACCACCAAGAGCGTTGGATAGATGATTGAAATATGCAGGTAAAGCAAAAAATGTAAAATTATAACCACCAGAGGAGCTTGAAATAATGACAATTGCAGCCCTGCTGTATTACCACCGCCACTGTTATTATTACCATTTGAAGTTCTTTGTAACGTTGATTTATAAAGAGCGAAATTAACTGAACTTTTCAGCATGCGGCAGGCAGAGAAAAAGCTCTCTCTCTCTCCGTCTCTCTCGACATTTCTACTCGAAGAATTTTTAATCTAAACTCTTTATATAGAAGAAGAAGCGGCGACGGTGGTGCGGTGGCGGCGGCGGTGGTGGCGGGCTCTGAGCCCAGGTGAAAAATTTCCCACACTCTTAATAACCGAAAGAAATAAATTCAACTCGCACCGGCGACGACGTTTTGTCAGGGTGGAATAATATAAAATCGGTGGCGATGGTGGTGGTGGCGGAGGAAAAAAGAGGCGTGCTGGGAGTTGAAAAATCGCGTGGAAAAGCCATGTAAAAGTGGGGCGGGGTGGGGCATCATCGCAGACGGGGGCACCACCGACCTGATTGGGGGGGGGAACAATTAATTAGCGTGAGGGTTATGACCAAAGTTAATTGGAAATTGAGTTTTCTCCCATAGTGAGCAGCACATCGATTCTTATTTCCGCCTCACTGTTTGAAGCTACCCATTTTTTTTTTCGTTCGCACTGCTACTCAATAATGCTCGGTCATAGTTCACATGGGAATTATTGTTACGTTCAAATGAAGTAGGCTTTTCGACGCATTGAAGACGTTAAAATTGACTTGTTGTGCATTTTTTGGATCAAAACTGGATGAACGTCAAAATTCTGCGCAGTTCAAACACGTCAAATCTGTTATGTCATTCAATGTAAAAGTTGACGCTTTTTGTAGGTCGAAGACGTTGAAAATTATGACACTTCGCGTGTCAGAAACGTCAAATTTGTCAAATTGAAAACGCAGAGCTGTCATTCCACGCGAATTCAAACGTCTAAATGACATTTTGACGCAGTTAGAACCGCTGAAATTGTCACCTAGTGCAAGAAATGTCGGTGTTGACGGTCGCGCTTTGTAAATATTTTCAATTGAAGAAGCCTTTCATGCGATTTTTTGAACGTCATCATTTTTGAACGTCATCACTCTTTTCAGTTTCGATGAAAAATTGTTATGAAATTCCCTCTCTTTGTTCGGGTTTCAGGAAAGTCGCAGTCGACCTTGGAATAAAACGTATGAATCACCGCCCAGTGTGAAAACATCAGAGGTGGCGCTTCACGCACTCTAGTTGTGTCAAAACATGACACTTTGCGCAGTTCAGAAACGTCAAAGTTGACTCAGCGCATAGTGCACATGAAAACGTCAAAATTTGCATTTTAAACAAACAGAAACGTCCAAAGTGACATATTTGACTTAGTTCAGAAACGTCAAAACTCAAAAACTGACTTTTAGCGGTTTTTTTTCCAAGACCAGGGGAAGCTTTCCAGCAGTTATTTTAACTTTTTTTTCAAGGTTTCAAAAGTCCCTGTCGACATTATTTTTCTGGGTAAAAATTGACATGAGACGTCAGGAACTTTGCGCAGTTCAGAAACGTCAGAGGTGAAACTTCGCGCAGCTCCAAAAAAGTCACAATTGAGAACGTTGATAAAATTGACACTTGATGCATACAGAAACGTCAAAAATGACACTTGACACTCGTTCTTCTCTTGATCAGAATTCATTAGATCAGGAAAAGCCTTCCTTGCATTTTTTGCGCAATATTATGACATTCCCCTTACGAAGTTTGAAAAAAAATCACTGTAGAGCTTTCTCTAGATAAAAATTCGAACAGAACGTCAGAAACTGTGCGTAGTTCAGTAATGTCAAAGCTGATACCTAGCGCAGTAACCGTCAAAATATGGCTGTTTGAGCAGTTTAAAATGTTGACGAAATTGACGTTTCGCGCATGTAGGAACGTCTAAAGTGACATATTTGATGCATTTCAGTAACGTCAAAACAGTTTTGTTTTCAAGGCCAGGGATAGCTTTCCAGCAGTTATGTGAAACAAATTTTCAAAAGTCACTGTCAACATTTTTTTTTGTACAAGTTGACATGAAACGTCAGAAACTTTGCGCAGTTCAGAAACGTCAAAGCTGACACTTGACGCAGTTCTTTGGAAACTTCAAAATATGACATTTTGCGCAGTTCAAAACGTTGACGAAATTGACGTTTCACGCATGTAGAAGCGTCTAAAGTGACACGTTTGACGCAGTTCAGAAACGTCAAAACTCAAAAACTGACATTTTGCAGGTCTTTTCAAGGTCAGGGAAAACTCAGAGGTTATTGGAAACGATTCAGTTTGAAACCTCATCACGCTTCAGTTCTGATGACCATACCTATCGAGTTGTGGATTTTTTCAAGTTTTTGAGGTCTCCGTCAATTTTTTTTTCCGTAAAAATTGACATGAAACGTGACGTTCAGAAACGTCAAAGCTGACACTTTGCGCAGCTCCAAAAGAGTCTGTGGGCGCAATTGAGAACTTTGATAAAATTATCACTTCGCGCATGAAGAAACGTCAAAGTAGACATTCAGTCTTTTTTGTGAAAAAAGCCTTGTGAAAAAAGCCTTTTTCAACTCTAGTTTTGAAGCGCCATTCAATCACATTTCCGTCATGAAGTTTTCAAAGAATCCCTGTCGGCTTTTCGCTTGACAAAAATCAAAACAGAACGTCAGAAACTGTGCGCAGTTCAGTAACGTCAAACATGACACCTAGCGCAGTGGAAACGTCAAAATATGACATTTTGCGCAGTTCGAAACATTGGCGAGATTGACATTTCACGCATGTGGAAACGTCTAAAGTGACATTTGATTCAGTTTAGAAACGTCAAAGTCGGCGCTCTACCATTGTAGATAATTTTATGAAGTATTTATTAAAACGTCAGAAATATATGAGAAACGTCAAAGCTGATACTTGGCAGGCAGCTTTCAGGTTAGAACACGCCCTCTTCAAGATTTGAAGCCACGAAAAAGTTGAAGCGAAAAGGCTTCTTGGCAAAAAAATTTGAAACTTCATTAACTTCAAAAACGTCGGACTTACAAAAATCGGCCCGATATCGGAAACATTACAGAGTGTCAAATTTGACGTTTCCATAGCCGCAAAGTACCAACGTGAACCTGTTGAGTGGCGCCAAATGTCAATGTTGACGTATGAAATGGCGACGTATAGCGTCACTTCGGGCAGCTCTCGCTTGAAAAAAATCTCCAATTTGACGTTTCCAATCGCGCAAAATGTCAATTCTGACCGCTGTGATTGCGTCAAATGTCACTTTGACCGGTTCCGATTTCTTGAAATGTATCACGGGTTAAAATTCTGAATCGGCACGGACTGGCCCAAGTGAAAATTTTTATAGTCGGGTCCTGGATTTCACCGCAAAACCAAATAGGTGTGCTGAATAAAATAAGTTATCGGAACTTCTTTTGGCTTGCGATAATTTTTACGTAGCGTTTTTACGGGAGTATAGTAGCGAATTTGATACGAAGAACACGGCTGTGTGCTGTATTGGGCGATTTCCAAATTAATTCGAATCAAATATACAAGTTGCCGAAATATTGTACCGCACGTGACGTTGCCGTTTGCCGTCCGTGGACAACATTTAGATTTCGGAGAACTGCGCTATTTTGGTAAGCAAGAAAAGACTTCGATAATATCAGAACGCTAATTGGTATTTTTAGGCCATCAGAGTCCTCGCAATACTCGTCATATTCGTCGTACCCTGCGTACTTTGTGTACTCTGCGTACTCCTTTCACCCGCTAATCTCGATACGATCAAGTACATTCGATCAAACACTCGGGATTTGTCGACCACTCCTGGACCGCTATTGAGATTCGAGTCAGCGTGGAATTGAGGTATTACGTCACGTCGGCGTTGGATTCAACTTCCACGAGGCTTACTCGACATCCGTCGCAATCTGAATATCACGTCTGGTGCGGTCATATTAAATTGCCGACAATATCGAAGATTTTACGGCGATTCCCTAGTCGCTGACGAATATCTCACGATCAGCTGACACGTATCGATGAATTCAACGTTCTCGAGGACGAATAATCAACCATCTGCGTCCGCAATTCCCTGGAATTAAGTGTTGCGTATATCCTTTTTGTTATTGTGTCGTATGTATATTCATCCATCATTACCGTCAATATTCGTTATTTAATATCAGAATTGTCGCCGTATTATTTGCTGCAGGTTCGAACTTATAGTAGGTATACAGGTATATATTCTAAATTCTCCAACGTGATTGTGATGATTATACCGTATTATTGTTGTGTGTGATTGCGCAAATACTTGATTTCTGGATCGTGTAAATATTTAAATTAATTATGTTACATGCAAAAGCAATGATTTATTTCTAATTCTATTTCTGAATTTTGGTTATAATTTTCTATTCGATTCGAAAGTTATTATTTTACAAAATTATTGTTGCTCGTGATTCGTCACATTCATTTAATTTTCTTTTATTAAATTTGTTAAATTACTTGTCTGCATTTTCTTTATCTGTGTTTGTGATTGTCCTCAAGTGTTAGCCAGTTCAATAGTATAGATCGTGTGGCATTGGCCTGCAACAGTGCCATCTAATACTTACGATTTTGTAGGTGGCGCCTAACTTAAAAATCTTTTGCATTAATTAAAACCCCCCCAATCTCCGACGAGCTACGGGCACAGTTTGGTGTCGCGTAGAATTCGCTCATTAGATCGAATTTTGCGTGATAAATGGCAGTGCGTAAAGTCGAGTTACGGCGTCTCCCGTCGGGCGGATCTAGTTCCACGAAATGCCAATCTTGACGTTTGAAGTTTCGCGAAAGTTTTGACGTTTCTATTCACACCAAATGACAGCTTAGACGTTCTTCGATCACGTCAAATGTCACTTTAGACATTTTTTCAATTGCGTGGTCTGTCAATAATTGAAACGCGTCCGATTACGCAAAGTGTCAAATGTGGCATTACTTCGAATATTATGCACCAAATGTCACTTTAGACACTTGCCAATTGTGTCAAATGTCACTTTAGTCACTTCCCGTTCACGTAAAATGTAAAATGTCACTTTGAACGGTTTTCAATTGTGCGATGTGTTACTTTAGTCGTGTCGAATTAGTGTAATGTGAGTCGTTCCTTAAATGCTTCGGAATGTGATCAAGACATGATGAAACGTCAATTTAGACATGCTAAATCACGACCAGCATCACGTTTGACGTATCTATTTGCGCAAAATGACAATTTGTGACGTTTTTCTGTCGAAAAGTTTATTTTTTTCGACTTCTGGTTGAGCAGTGATCACTTGGACCTAAAAAACTGACTCCAGAAGAAATTGACATGAAAACTAGAGCTGGTTTTGACAGGAGAAAATATAAAAATACCAAAATATATACAGGTGTTCTCGAAGTTGAGTGATTTCTTTCAAGACGTTGTTGCTGGCATGTCAAAGGATTGATGAAAAATAGTAAAAAAAGAACTTTGTCATCAAGACCTAAAGTTTGGCCGTAAAATTCTATAGTTGCAGATATATGTACAAAATATTGACACAATATACAAAAGGCCATTTGTCATTTATTTCAAGCGAAAAAAGCTAGTCACTGCTTTTTTTAAATTAAGTATTTATATTGAAATTACAGTAATTTTGAGAATATTTGTTTTTTTTAATTCATTTTTCCTACATGTCAGCAATAACTTGTTGGAAGAATTGATTCAAATTCTGAAACACCCTGTAGATGTCAAAAAATAGCAACGCCAAGGTGACTATAGAAACGTTGACAGATTTCTAGTTTCCAGGTTACGGACGGCCATAGAAACTCTTGAGCTGTCACTAGAACGTCAACGTAACCATGGCAATCCACTGTATGATAAATAGATGGGTATACACAGTATACACGTACTTGATTAGTTTTTTTAAACTTGGCCAACTGAGACGTTGCGTTTTTTCTCGCCGATGCCGATAAATCTCGAGGGCTAAACGGGGCGTCCGTTTCGGGAATATAGAGCAGTTCTTCACGCATTAATAAAATAATTCACGCTGGTGGTGAAACAACCCCCATAAAAATGTCGACACGCCGCCCATATCTTAACAGCGGATCTCATCTATAAATTCTTTAATAAATACCTGCTCCCTGTTTGTTTTCAGAGGCCAAAGTATAATCTCCAATTATACCCCTTCTTCGCGTTTCTCGCAACCGCAAGAAAATGCTTGAGGGTGGTACGCGGGGTTGTATTATAGCCGACCGCGACGAGAGACTTTTTCGAGGCAAAGAAGACGGCGGGGGATTAACGGATTTTTCGCGATTATAAGACCTCGCACCTGATACTCTTCCCGGGCCGCCGACACTCGACCCCTCGATAAAGGGGCGAATCGCAAATAATAACAGATTTCGCCTTGTTGAATGAACACTTGCAAAAATTGGTTCGTCACTTTTCTGAAGTGACGAAACAATTTTTTTTTCGTCGAGGGAAAGGTGTAAACTAAACGCATATACAAAATAAAAAGGGCGACATGTACACTGTGTTTAAATCAAGATAATTGTGATCGAAAAAGTTAATATCTCAACACTCGGAAGGTCTGTTTTGGAGCCTTCAAGCATCAACTCTTGAAGGAAGTTTCAATCGTGATAGTGACCTTCCGAATGCCAACAAACGAAACGGACCTTACAATAATAACCAACGATAAAAAATCATAACACATCAACGATAATTTTCTATAACTATGATACTGATCAAATAAAAGAACTGAAAAGAACCAGTGTATACATACATGGCTTACTTTCGACGTGTGCGTCCTCAGGCTGGATTCAGTGGCGAAGCCTTTGCCGCAGATGGTGCAGTGGAACGGACGGTTCTTGGCCCGTTCCACTTGGGCGTCGTGGTTCCGCAAGTGCTGCTGCAAGTTGCTGAGCTGGATGAAGGCCCGCCCGCAATCCGGAAGGTGGCACTTGTACGGACGTTCGCCTGCAAAAAAAAACTGAAATTGTAGTCGAAAATTCTAAAGTTGATAATAGTTTTAGTTATAAGCCCGTTTTTACTGTAACGAATGAAGTAATGGCATGAATGGCATCAAAATCGGATTCAGCATGCTCAAGTTAGTCAGAAACGGCACCAAGCTCGGTTCGTTTCAAGCAACTGTTCGCTCAGGCGCTATTCGCCAAAAACGCGGAAGGGAGTGAATTGTGACGGCGCTTTGTTTCAAATGCATCAACAAGTTGCACTTTCCGACAAGCTTCTGCTATTACCACATAAATACATGACTGTTCAATTCTTATGACTTCTTCGATAACTTTTGCGCTGAAAAATTGATACAACAAACTCGTTCTGCCAAATTCTTGCCCCATCGCAGTTTTCATTCTATTGCCTTGTGACATTTTATAATACAATTTCTTTGCAAAATAGTGTTACTGCAAATCGAAGCGTTGGCAAAGTGGTGCCGTGACAAGGATTGACGGCATCACGAAACGATTTGAACGATTCAAATTTAACAGCCAAGAAGCAAACGAAGGATTCCTCCAACGCATCGCATTATACTTTTTTTTGTACAAGTCATGAAACACCAATTTCCACCTTCGATTAGTTTTACATACGTTACATCCTGACCCCCATGGGTGGTGGGTATGGTGCAAATAAACCCGACTTCCTCCTTTGGAATAACGGCCCAGTTAATTACATGTTATTTGTCGACTTTTAAATAACTTTATCCGAAAAACAATTGATGCTATCACCCGCATATGGCCATTACCCACCAATTGACTCTCAACTCCAGGGAAGAGGGTACGCGATATACTTTCACTTTTTGTTCTTCTCTTTATTTTTTGTGTGTGTGTGCGTTATAACCGGATGGATCGCCACACATATGTTAAACGGGGACGTTTCGGATCGCAAGAGCAAGAGAGAAGGATTTTTACGAGCGGTGCAATCTGAAATTTATTTCTTCGCATTTCTACCGGCCCTCGGCGCAACACGGCACCTATATGCACAGTTCTTATGTTTTACTAATTTACATACAACACACGCTTGTTTGTAAGTAAGTATATGTGTGTGCGAGGGCCTGCTCCGATCGGAGAATTTATTCCTCGCTTCCTTCTATAGATCCTCGAGAAAGGGTTGATTATGATAATGAATAGAAAAGTAGGCCTTGGTATGCGCTTGGAAAAACAAAGCGGAGAGAACGGGCAGGAAACAATCGATAAGGGCACCGAAGCCGAGGGCAAGCACTCTTTGATTCCACATGGTCAAATAGACAACATCTGCTAAAGGGTCACTCTTTGATGGTACACACACACAATAACGAAAAAAAGTCCCCCGCATATCGAATGCGTAAATGAGTTTTTATTGTGATATCATTCACAGTCATTATGGTAGGCCGTGGAGTGTGCTGCTATATAGGTGAAAGCTGGGTGAGAAAGACAGAAGCGGAAAAATATACAGAAAGAAAGAATGAAAAGAAAAATGCAGGACATGTGTAAAGCATGGTTGAGGAATTTTCAGCTTGGCCTGACACGCTAATTTGGTCGCGCGGGCGGCTATGGAAGCGCTTCACACTTCCTGTCATCATCATCATCGCCACCTCTTTGATTATGATAATTTCGGGTTTGATATAATAACACCTGAAGCGTTTCATTCTTGCGTCTGCCAATCTGCCTACCTATACAGGGCAATCTGAATTATTATTCGAGGCATCCGATTTCTTTGTTTCTAAAACTGAATCACCAACCACAACTTCGGACGTAACTTCAGGTTATAGTTAGTCATTTAATCCATATCACTGTGGGGTATGGACTCTAAAGAACTGGTCGTGACAGTGTTGACCAAGCGGGATAAGAATTTTTCCAGAAAGATATCGATTGCGACAGTGTCGGAGCGAAAGGCATCAAATAAATAAAGTATAAATGAATGTGAAGGTATCACGGGGCAATATTGTAACTGCCGGGTAAGAATTCAGCAAGACCAAATCTGGATTTGCCCGCTGTGTCAATGCTTCGGCGCTGAAGTTACCGAAAAAATCATGGAATAGAATTCCAAAATTTCACGGGGCAATAAAATTTATCATTCGCACTACAAACGAGACCATAGGATGAAAACTGCAATGATTACACGGGGCAAGAATTGAGCGAGTCGATTTGTCATAGATTCAGGACGAGAGTTTCCGAAGAAATACAAAATTTCACGGGGCAATAGAATTTATCATTCGCACTACAAACGAGACCATAGGATGAAAACTGCAATGAATACGGGGCAAGAATCGAGCGAGTCGAATTGTCATAGATTCAGGACGAGAGTTTCCGAAGAAATCATGAGAATAAGCCAAACAATGTCATATGGGGCAATAGAAACAAAACTAGAAGCGAGGCAACGCAGTGAAAACCAATACGGGGCAAGAATCGAGCAAAACGATTCGAATCGTGCCAATGCTTCAGGGCGAAAATTACAGGCGGAGCAATATTATGGAGACGTGATAATTGTGAATGTGAAACGGGGCAAGAATTTCGCGAAAATGATTGTGACAGTGTGCCGGCGAGGACTAACTAGGGAAAAATGTGAGCATTCACGGAGATTTTCTGGGATTGAATAAAGCAACATAACTGAGTTATCTAGAATACAAGCGTGATAATTGTGGCATTGGTTGGGGTAAGAATTTCGCCAAAATTATAGTGGTGGTTTGATGTAAAACTAGAAAGGAATCAACGAAATTATTTACGGGGCGCAAAAGGAAGTAATTGTGACAGGGGCAATAGAATTTATCAATCAATTCAAAACCGTTGACGGAGCAATAGAATTAAAACTGCGAAGGGGCAAGAATTTGGCGTAACGAATCGATTTGCTTGTTGTGTCAATGTTTCAGCGCGAAAGTTATCGAAGAAGCCATAAAACAGAACTCAACGATGTTATGGGGGCAATAGAATTGGTCAATATTATTAAAACTATAAACGAGATAATACAATGAAAACTCAACAATCACACGGGGCAAGAATTGAGCGAGTCATGACATTGTGCGAATGATTCACGGCGATATTTCCCAAAGAGATTAAGAATGGAATTTAACAATATCATGGGGCAATTATTCAAAATAACAAGCAGGGCAATAGAATGAAAACTGCGATGACGCTACGGGGCAAGAATCGGGGAAAATGAGTCCGATGTGACATTTTTGTGAATGCTTCAGATTAAAAGCTTTCGGATAAAAAGAACAAAATATAACAATGTCACGGGACAATAGAATTCACTATTAGATTTACAAACATAAACGGGGCGATAGAAATAAAATTGTGATAATAAAACATGGGGCAAGAATTGGACAGAATGGATCGATTTGCTGATTGTGTCAGTGTTTCGGTTCGGAATTTATTGGAAAAATCATGAATAGAATTTAACATATCACGGGGGCTATAGAATCTGTGAGGCGATGTTTCCCGAAGAAATCATTATAATGAATCAAGCAATGTCAGTGAGCAGTAGAAATAAAACTATAAACGAGGCATGCAATGTTACAGGGTAAAAATTCAGCAAAATGAATCAGTTGTGGCACCGTTCGAATCCTTCGGGGCGAAGGTTTCCAAATAAATAATGAAAATTAGTTTCTGAAGAAATTATAGAATTGAATTCACCCAAGATATGGGGCAATAGAAAATTATCATTATAATTGAAACTTTGAATGGGGTAATAATAAGAAATAGAACTGCGATGAGCACACGGGGCAAGAGTTTGGAAATACGAATCAATTTGAGCATCGTGTCATAATTCGACGCGAAAGTTATCAAAGAAAACAAAATAGAATTAGGCAATGTCACGGGGCAATAGAACTTGGATTTGATTGTGACACGGGGCAAAAATTGTGCAGAGTAAATCTTTTTTTTTTCCTTATATCAATGTTTTGGCGCGAAAGTTAGCAGAGGAAGTATAAAATAGAATTCAAGTCACGGGGCAAGAATTTCGCAAAAGTGACTGTGACGGTGTGCCAGCGAGGACTAACTTGGGAAAAATGTGAGCATTCACGAAGTTCTTCTAAAATTGAATAAAGCAGCATAGCTGAGTTATCTAGAATACAAGCGTAATAATTGTGACATTGGTTGGGGCAAAAATTTCATGAAAATTGTTGTGGCCGTTTGATGTAAAACTAATAAGGGTTTAACGAGATTATCCACGGAGTGCAATAAAAAGAAGTAATTGTGATCGGAGCAATAGAATTAAAACTGCGATGGGGCAAGAACTTGGCATAACGAATCGATTTTTTCGTCGTATCAATGTTTCGGCGCGAAAGTTATCGAAGAAGTCATAAAACAGAGTTCAACGATGTCATGGGGGCGAAAGAATTTGTGATTTATTGAAACTAACTATAAGCGGAATGATAGGATGAAAACTCAACGATCTTACGGGGCAAGAATTGAGCGAGCCATGCCATTGTGCGAATGCTTCATGGCGATATTTCTCGAAGAAATCATGAAATGGGGTTCAAAAATGTCATGCGACAGTCATTCAAAATTACAAACGGGGCATACGATGAAAACTGCGATGACGCTATAGGGCAAGAATTGATGTGACATTTTGTGAATGCTTCAGATTGAAAGTTCTCGAAGGAAGATTATGAAATATACCAGTGCCACGGGGCAATAGAATTCACCGTTAGGTTTGAAACCATGAACGGGGCAATAGAAATAAAATTGTGATGATAAAACAAGGGGCAAGAATTGGGCAGAATTAATCGATTTTCTCATTGTGTCAATGTTTCGGTGCAAAAGATATTGGAAACGTCATAGAATAGAATTCAACATATCACGGGGGCAATAGAATTTGTGAGGCGATGTTTCTCGAGAAAATTACGCAATGTTACAGGTTACAGGGTAAAAAATTCATCAAAATGAATCGGTTGTGGCACCGTTCGAATGCTTCGGGGCGAAGGTTTCCAACTGAATCGTGAAAATTCGTACAGCAATGCTGCGGACCAGTCGGATAAAAATCGGAAACGTGGCAGCGGGATGGAAATTGTAGCGACAAGGGGCAAGAATTGTGAGAAGCGAAGCAATTGAATGAATGCCTCGGTGCGAAACTTCTCAAAGAAATGAAAATTCAACAATGTCGTGGGCAATAGAATTGAATCCACCAACGGGGCAATATGATGCGAACTGCGATGATGACACAGGGCAAGGATTGGGCAAAAGAATTTATTGTTCTCACGTTCGGAGGTGAAAGTTCCTGAAGAAATCATAGAATGGAATTCACCCAAGTTATGGGGCAATAAAAATCATCATCATGATTGAAACTTCAAATGAGGTAATAGAAAATAAAACTAGAATGAGCACACGGGGCAAGAATTTGGAAATACGAATCGATTTGAGCATCGTGTCATAATTCGACGCGAAAGTTATCAAAGAAAGCATAAAACAGAATTTAAGCAATGCACGGGGCAATGGAATTCATCATTGATTTGAAAACGACAAACGGAACAACAGGACGACAAATTTATTTGTGGAATTTACAATGTGATGGGGCAGTTGATAAAAATAATCATCTGAGGCAATAAGATTGAAAACTGCGGTGACGGTACGGGGCAAGAATCGAGCAAAATAGGTCAGATGTAACATTTATGAATGCTTTAGTACGAAAGTTCCCGAAGAAAGCAGAGTGGAATGTAACAATGTCACGTAGAAATATAATTCATCATAAAATTTACAACAAGAAACGGGGAAATAAAAATAAAACTGCGATGATGACACGGGGCAAGAATTGTGCCGGATAAAATGGTATGTCAATGTTTTGGCGCGGAAGTTATCAAATAAAGCATAAAATAGAACTTGAACAATGTCACGGGGCAATGGAATTTGTCATCAAGTAGTCTAAGAATTGCAAACGGGACTATAAGTCTAAAATTGGAATGACGACACGGGGCAAGTATTAAACAAGTTGAATTGATTGTGGCATTATATCAATGCTTCAGATAAAAAAAAAATCCAAAGAAGTTATGGAAATAAAATAACAATGTCATGGGGCTATAGAATTGGAACGACAAGTTAGGCAATAGAGTGAAAACTGTAATGATGACACGGGGCAAGGTTTGGGCAAAACGAGGCGATTAGGTAGCATTGGATCAATGCTTCGGACGAACGTTCTCAAAAATACCATGAAACTGTATTGAGCTTTGTAATGAGGGCAATAGAATAAAAACTAGAAACAGGGCAATAGTCTAAGTACGGTCAGGACGATTCACAACACTGGCTAAGAATGGGGCAAAACGAATCAATCAAGTTTAGTGACATTGTGGGATGTTTCGGGACGAAAGCTTCTGAATAAATAAAATGACATATCCAAAAACTACAAACGGGCCAATAGGATCGAAACTGCGATGACGGAACGGGGCAAGAATCAAGCAAATTAAGAGTCATATGTGACATTTTGTGATTGCTTCAAAGCCAAAGCTCCCGAAGATAGCAGAATAGACTGTAATACTGTCAAGGGGGAATAGAATTTATTATAAAATTTTGAACAGGGAATAGAAATGAGACTGCGATGTTGACATGGGGCAAGAATTAGGGGGGAATGAATCGATTTGCTTATTATGTCAATTTTTTAGCGTGAAAGTTATCAGAGGGAGCATAAAATAGAATTCAACAACGTCACGGAGCAATAGAATTAATCATTGGTATAATAGAACTACAAACGGGACGATGGGATGAAAACTGCAATGATCACACAGGGCAAGAATTGAGAAAGTCGAATTGTTTGTGGCATTGTGCGAATGCTCCAGGGTGATATTTTTCGATGTAATCATGACAACGAGTTGAACAACGTCAGTGGGCAGTAGAATAAAAACCGGATCACTCAAGTCTCTTGCACCTCTGTCTAGAAAACCAAACTGCATCTCGATTTTTTCTTTCTATAAAGCTGGTATTTATTTTTGCTGCTTCGTCGTGTCAAATTCCTCGGTGCCTCTCATCCCGGTATATAAGCAGGGCTGAAATTTTCAGAAAGATCTCAATTGAGGCCTATTTTGACACATTTTAGTTTATTTTAGGAAACAGATTTGTTTAAAATAATACATTTGTTGGTATGTTTGAAACAAAACGCCACCACAAAGAACTCCCTTCCTCGTTTTAGAAAATGATAATTGGAAATAATTGTTTAGAATAAATCGTGTTTGGCATCGTTTCGGAATAAAATGCTCATTGCGAACACGATTTCAATATCATTTATGCAATAATGTATGTTATCATTGTAAAAATACGGACAACTAACAAAATTATCTGTCATTCAAAATGATCCTAATTTTAGCTAATTTCACACATTTTTCTTGTATAAAATGACAATTCCATCAGTAGAATATTTAAAGGTGATATTCTTGATATATTCCAATCGATTTTATTTTAAGAATGATTCCTTTGTTTATTTTGGAAACATACCTATGATATAATTCAAGCAAATTCAGTCTACAGCAATGCTTCGTATATAATGTTATCTAGTGTAGCTTTTCCGCTATTTGAAACGCAGTGCCACCACAATGCTCCCTTCCGCATTCTTGCAAATTATTGCTGAATGAATCCATGATGGTTCTTGTTGAAGATGAATCAAGTCTGGTATCATTTCCGAGCAATTTGCCAGCTCTGAACCCGTTTTTTATGTCGTTTGATGAGTTTCCTTCGTTTTTCGGCTATGGTCTCATGAGGACTTATTCGTGTTTTTCTGCGAGATTTCTCACCACGGCTTGCTCTTCCGGACATCTTGTCGCATGGGTAGATTCAATATGTTTCTTTTTTGTGCCCAATACGAATACTTTCGTTTGGAAATTTGCGTCCTGATTTGGAAAAAATTGTAAATCTCTCTACAGGTATCAGGTTTAATGATCGGGTATAGTTTAATCAATTCACACCTTCTCCGACATTCCACCGACACTTTGAAAAGGTGTAAATTACCAAATCACTCACGCTCACTCTCGCACACATACACACAGGACGTAGGAAATTGGCGGTCGTTTAAATCTCTGGAGGCCATGTGGTGGTCCTACTGACGGCGATGGTAATCACACGTTTCTTATAAGAATGGGTTCTTGGGTTCTTCATCCACCGAATAAGGCACCTGTTCGACCAGCGCTTATTTTCTTGGTGCCCCATCATCAAAACAGAAAAAAAACGGGGGGCAGGTGGTACCTACGGCGTACACCAGTTTCCCCCTTGTTTTTATGTCGAATTGAAACAATGTGGAAACGGGTTGAGTTGTGGGTGGCTGTTATGCATAAGTAGGCATAAAAGCACCATCGAACCGTCGGCCAAGAAAGAGAAACAACAGGAAGGTGGTGTGTATACGTACCGACTCTGAAAGAGTTGAATAAAAAGCAATTATTGTCTCCGCCAAGACATGTGGCCGATAAAGTATAAGGGGAGTTCGAAAGGAATTTATGCCTTCATTTCGTCCACTTGACGTGCAAACGGCCCAAAAAACTCGATGCATTAATCTTGGAAGACGCGAGGCTTGAAACGGTCGTTTCCGAAAAAAAAACCGTATCGATTGTTTTATTGCTGTTATAAGTCAAGTTGAGGAGGCCTTAAGCTACGCAAAAAATGTACTTTTTCATTAGAAAATTTCATATGTGTATAACAGTAGATTATCTCATGAGTGAGAGAAATGAGCTTTTAACATAAATAAGTGAGATGTTTGGTACATGAACGCTCACGCGAGTGTGGTAAATTCTCACGTGCTTATAATGGCATTTCGCTCACGTGTGATATACGACGTTTTATCTTAGAGTAAGTAGTGACTTGAGCTTGTGTCAAAATGAAATTGAAAGACATTCTGCCAAATAAATCAAGCAGTAATCAATTCTGATGGGTTATTGTGAAATGCGTGTATAATGACCCATTCACTTGTGAATAATAGCTCACTTTAGTCACCGAAAACTATTGTATAGTTGTATTATACACCGGATACTATAAGATGAAATTATAAAAACGCGTGCAATCTGTGAATACGACTTTTATTACTTTTATATGCCAAAGGGGTCGAAGAAAAAAAAACTGCTTCTCTAACTGGCCTGTAGTAGTCGTGACAGGGCCGTATTATTCGGGGCGTAATTATTCACGAACCATTTAGCCCGTCCGGCTTCAGAACGCGTATAATTCATACGTCCCGATGGCATAAGCCGAGGGAAGCCCTGCGGAATAAATAACGATTCCATTACATTAATAATATGCGTTTTTATGTTTTAAATCACAATATTTTCAAAGGGTTACAAGTCGTTAGGATGTAATAAAAGCGGCTTTCTTATTGCCGTTTGCGGGCTCCGAATGTATGCATAATGAGGAAAATAGAGCCATGTGACGGGGCGGCGGCGGCGCGCTTTTGAAAATTCATGAGAAAATAGGGAGAGAATTATTGATAAAGGTTAGTCGCCGAGATTCGGGCCTTGAAGATAAGTACTTTTGATTTAATTATCATCCGCGCGCTATACAGTTCAATAAAGTATTCTTAATTGTTTAGGAATGCTGTTTCAGGATTTGATATAACCGAGCTGGCAAGAAAATTAGAAAAACAAACGCTTAGCGGGCCTCAACATCAAAGAAACACAAACCAAACGTAAATTTGACATACTATAGTCGAAACTCTGGCATGGCAATCGTTGAAATAAAGTCTTGCTTCAAAAGTCCGATTTTTGAAGATAAGTACCTAATGGATTACTCGTAAAACTGCCTTTATTGAGGTAATAAGTGGTACGATCGCCCCAACGACGTCAGAATCGTGTTCAGAATACGCGAATTAGTTGGAAACGATACCAAACTCGGCTCATTTCGACCTGTTATTTGCTTCGCGACCATTATACTGAATTACGGAAGGGAGCATTTTGTGGTGGCGTCGTGTTTCGATTGGCACTCGACCTATACGAAATGACGGAAATCTTAAAGAGAGGCAACAAGAAAACTTCAAGAGATCCCTGGCACACTGTCTAAACACTTTTAATTATCTTGCTTTGTTGGATCCTACACCTCGGTGCTTCGCACCTCGGCACGTCGTTCAGCTGATCAAAAGTGGAAAGCATCGGAGCAAATTTACAAAAAAAAAACAGTAATTTTCCGAAGTTTTCTCTCGACAGTTTTCGTTTTTTTTTTCAATAACGTAAACTACTGTCATTCCGTAATGATCGAGGTGTGAAGTATCGAGGTATGTAACACCACGAGGAAATGAGAATTTGAATATGGGAATTCCCGCCAGGCTCGTAGACCAAAGAATTTGGCAAAGCACTATGAATAAAAGATGTAGATTCACTTCAGAAACCATGTTTGGTGAATTTTCAATAACGGAGATATAGCCTTTCAGTTGAAAATAAAGAATCGTTTTTTTTTCGCATAAGTAACTTTTGGACCGTTCAACCGATTTTTTTTTCAAATTTGAACCAGAGTCTACTGAAATAAATCTATTGAGCAGTGATAATATGTAAAATTAAAATTTTTTGGTGGCGTAGATAAGGGGGGGGGTGTTACCATTTTTCTCTCTCTATTTTCCACCTCTTCAAGTATTCTCCAAAATTGTTCAAATTTCTGAATTCCACTTTCAATTCAGGAAAAAAAACAAAAATAACAAATTTTGATTGAAGGCTTTGTTTTCGGATATTTGAGCTTGAAACACTGAAAAACATTTCAAAAACACCACTTTCAAAGATCCAATGATTCTACTGAAAGCAAAATTTTGAAAAAAATCACTTTTTTCTCTCTAAATTCAACGTAGAATTGAAAAATTCCAACATTTAAGTAGGGGAGAAAAAGGGTAACACCCCCCTCCCCCTTATCTACGCCTCTGGAAAATTTTAATAGGTTTTTACAAAACATAATGTCACTGTTCGATAGAGACTTATTTCATTCAGTAAATTCTGGTTCAAATTTGAACAAATCCAGTTTAACCGTCCAAAAAAATTATACGAAAAAAATCTTTATTTCCAAATTTTGCAGAGCTATATCGCCGTTGCTATAGGCATTTTTCAAAAATATGTTTTCTGGGATGATTCTTAATTTTTTTTAGATCCTATATTGTCCCTTGAATTTCCATCGGTTAAATCTGAAACACCTGTAGTCCGTAAAGGAAGACTTGCCATAAAAACTCAAGGTGCGTAGCACCGAGGGATAAGTACGACAAAAGTAGGCAACATAACATTTCAAATGCAAGTAAGTATCGTAGTCAACGACCGAGGTGACAAGCATCGAGGGATTTAACAACAAGGGAATATGAAAGCAAATAAAATGAATACTTTTGTCTAAAACCGAGGTGCGAAGCACCGATGGTGGATGTAAAAAGAGCAATCAAAATAAATACAAATGTATCACTGCGTGTCTCCATATAGACCATGGTGCGAGGGGTTGATTTCTCCGGAATTCAGTGTACATTTCATTTCGAAAATCACCGGAAATCCCGGATGTCTTTCGGAAATCACCGAAAATCCTGGGACTCTTTCGGAAATCACCGGAATTCTCGGAAGCCGTTCGGAAATCACCGGAATTTCTTCGGAAATCACCGGAATTTTCTCGAAAATAACAAAATTCCCGGAATTCTTTCGGAAATCACAGCACCGTGATTCCCTGAAGTCTTTCGGAAATCACTTGATATCGCGGAATTCTTTCGGAAATCACCGGAATTCCCGGAAATCTTTCGGAAAACACCGCAATTCCCGGAAGTCTTTCGAAAATCACCGGAATTCCCAGAAGTCTTTCGGAAATCACCGTAATTCCCCGAAATCTTTCGGAAATCACCGGGATTCCCAGAATTCTTTCGGAAATCACATCAGCGGAATTCCCAAAAAAAGCTTCGGAAATCACCGGAATTCCCGGAAATCTTTCGGAAGTTAACGGAATTATTTTGGAAATCACCAGGATTCCTAGAATTCTTTCGGAAATCACATCACCGGAATTCCCTGAAGTCTTTCGGAAATCACTTGATATCGCGGAATTCTTTCGGAAATCACATCACCGGAATTCCCTGAAGTCTTTCGGAAATCACTTGATATCGCGGAATTCTTTCGGAAATCACCGGAATTCCCGGAAATCTTTCGGAAAACACCGCAATTCCCGGAAGTCTTTCGAAAATCACCGGAGATCCCAGAAGTCTTTCGGAAATCACCGTTATTCCCCGAAATCTTTCGGAAATCACCGGGATTCCCAGAATTCATTCGGAAATCACATCAGCGGAATTCCCAAAGAAAGCTTCGGAAATCACCGGAATTCCCGGAAATCTTTCGGAAGTTACCGGAATTATTTTGGAAATCACCAGGATTCCTAGAATTCTTTCGGAAATCACATCACCGGAATTCCCTGAAGTCTTTCGGAAATCACTTGATATCGCGGAATTCTTTCGGAAATCACCGGAATTCCCGGAAATCTTTCGGAAAACACCGCAATTCCCGGAAGTCTTTCGAAAATCACCGGAGATCCCAGAAGTCTTTCGGAAATCACCGTTATTCCCCGAAATCTTTCGGAAATCACCGGGATTCCCAGAATTCATTCGGAAATCACATCAGCGGAATTCCCAAAGAAAGCTTCGGAAATCACCGGAATTCCCGGAAATCTTTCGGAAGTTACCGGAATTATTTTGGAAATCACCAGGATTCCTAGAATTCTTTCGGAAATCACATCACCGGAATTCCCTGAAGTCTTTCGGAAATCACTTGATATCGCGGAATTCTTTCGGAAATCACCGGAATTCCTGGAAATCTTTCGGAAAACACCGCAATTCCCGGAAGTCTTTCGAAAATCACCGGAATTCCCAGAAGTCTTTCGGAAATCACCGTAATTCCCCGAAATCTTTCGGAAATCACCGGGATTCCCAGAATTCTTTCGTGAATCACATCAGCGGAATTCCCAAAAAAAGTTTCGGAAATCACCGGAATTCCCGGAAATCTTTCGGAAGTTACCGGAATTATTTTGGAAATCACCGGAATTCTCCGGAATTTTTTCGGAAATCACCGGAATTCCTGAAAGTTACCGGAAATCCTAGGGAAGTCAGAATTCTTGTGTACTTTTTTTTCTCGGGAAATCAACCCCTCGCCAAGGTGTGAAGCACCAGGTATGTAGTACGATGAGGCAATATGGAACCAAATAAAATGAATACTTTTGTCTAAAACCGAGGTGCGAAGCACCGAGGGTGGGTACGAAACAGATCAATCAAAATATATACAAATGTATCACTGCGTGCCCTCATATAGGCCGAGGTGCGAAGCACCGAGGTATGTAACAAAAGAAGGCAATATGCAAGCAAATAAAATGAATACTTTTGTCTAAAACCGAGGTGCGAAGCACCGAGGGTGGATGTGAAACGCAAGGAGGCAATATGAAAGCAAATAAAATGAATATTTTTGTCTAAAACCGAGGTGCGAAGCACCGAGGGTGGATGTGAAACAGATCAATCAAAATATATTCAAATGTATCACTGCGTGTCCTCATATAGGCCGAGGTACGAAGCACCGAGGTATGTAACACAAGGAGGCAATATGAAAGCAAATAAAATGAATACTTTCGTCTAAAACCGAGGTGCGAAGCACCGAGGTATGCAACACGGCGAGGCAATAGAGATGTGTAATGTTGAGTTGAGCTCGCAATTGAGCCAAAATTTTATTTCGGCACAAAAAATTCCATGTTTGAGGCATGTTTTCTGGGAACCATGGCAGTCTAGATGAACAGAAAAAGGTGGGTCTAAAAAAAAAAACGGAGTTTCTTTTCAAAATATTCCTGTGTAATTGCGTTATTCAGAATCAATTATAGATTTGGAAAATGCGAGATAGACGATGAAAGCGATATTAAGCAACATACAGGGTGGCCCATTTGGAAGGTCGTTCCCTGTAGGGAAATCGTAAGTTGCAGGATTTGGATTACTGTATGTCGAAAATCTCATTTTGGAGATCAATTTGGTCATATTTCAAAATTATCGTAAATAAATTAAAAGGTGTGTTTTTTTGCTGGTAACAACTAACTTCTTTTTTTTACATTCGTTTTTTAGTATTTCATTTTTTCCAGGTAGCTTTTTTCGATATCTAAAAATATGTCGTATCTTCCACCAGGATCAAACATAATCGAGTTTGTATTTTTCCCAGTCGAATCTTCTAGCGACACGTGTTGTATTTGAGGATGATCGGTCAACTATAAACAATTTGTATCAACAAATATGTACATCTGTCAAGCTTCGTTCAATTGGGAAAGCTCTAAAAAAAAAAAGCTTCGCCTATACGGATCCGTCAAGCCATATCGAACGGCTCCTCCGCCAATTGTACCAGGTTTGTGGCTTATCCTCTAATCGGAGTTTCCAGCGAAAATCGCAACAATCTTCCATGTCTTTCGAAGGATTGAACATACCAAGTCCGTTCTTTCGCCAATCGAATCTAATCTATAGGATGATTCAAAAGTGTCGAACCAAAATCATTTTTGAAATTACGAAGGCGGGTCAAAGTTTTCCCCATCTCCTCCAGTTTTGTTGTTTCAAAGTAATTCAGTGAACTGTTATTGGTAGATAATGAGAAAAAAAATCAACCACTGAATGTGTATTGGATTTGTGTTCATTATACCAGGTGAGCCCGAAATTCCAAAAATCATCTTTCTTCAAAAATGCCTCCGAGTCATTCGTTTGGCCCCTCGACCGATATACTGGGACTACTGGGTCACTGAGTTTTGTAGCAAGATTTTTTCTAGTTTTTTTTTTACTAAAATTAAATTTTTTCAGATGATTAATCTGTACAGTAAAATGGAAATCTGGTACAGACTCAGTGGTTGATATTTTATTTATTTTTATTCGTAACTCTGCTACTAACACTTTACCAGGATATTTTGGAAAAACAACTAGAAAAGTTCGAAGGACCATCCCTTGACCTTTCATAACTTCGAAAATAAAAGCTGAAGATTTGTTCAACATTTTTGGTGGGCTTCATAAAATATACGATATACCGTGTTATGGTTTCGGTCCGACACTTTTGAATCACCCTGTATGTATTCAGGCTCAATACCTATATATTGCACTTGAGAACGATGGGTTAGGAATCGTTTCTAATAACTTTTTTACTCATAATCATATCCAGCTGACTCAAATCTCTCTAAATAACGAAACTAGAAGGAGTAAGTTAAAAAAAGACTTTTCACAATTTTTTGTGGTTTTTATAGAAGATTTCATATGCCTTGTAGTAATGTGATACGGTGGGGTGACCCTGTACAGCTTAATGAAAACTAGATCAAATTTGAATAAAAAATCACCCACTGCGTAGTTACAAATTTTTCAAAATGTAACCTTTTGGAATTAATTTGTGTAACTTTCCCACGGCGGCGTGTACACTTACGCGACTTTAGATCATTTCCTGCTCGGCTACTTCATCAGACATTCCTGCAACAGCATGAGCTTTACCACACGTCATTAAACACTACTACCAAGTACCAACTCTATTTTTTTCCTCCTATCATTACATCTGTACTCGTGTACTCTATGAAATCGCGGGATTGAACGCTACATCTACCCAAATCTAGTATAGCTTTTTTTCAAGAACTGTTCAAACAAATGCTGATGAAATAATATAAACCTGTACACAACCAGCAATCTAGATTCTAGATTTCTCTTTTACTCAATTAACACAGCTCACTTTTACAGTTATAGTATCACCCAGCTTGATTGTACTTTTCTAAATCCCAATTTCCAATCAAGCACCTTTGGCGATGCGTCCACCAGAACCAGAGAGGACGAAATTTCTAATTTCCTTTGGAAATTCTCCCGTTTCGTATACCTATACCCAGTCGCAATACAATGTAGGTGCACCAATATGCCCTCCTCTTCGATGTAAAACGTAGTGTCAAAACCACGTGAGCGCCGCACTATCATCGTCATGAAGGCAAAACCTGCACAATACTGTGTTCCGTTAGTACATAGGCAAAGCACCGCCCCGCAGATATATCACATGTCCATCCGCCTCCCCCGCTCACCCCCCCCCCGTGTTGCACCCCCTTCGACCCGCTCATATGCATTTTCCACCCTCCCGTCGCCTCCCCCTCCCACCCCACAAACCACATGCATGGTCGAACCCCACACACACACACGTACACTAGCAATGATTGCATTGCATCATGAAGCGCCACCACCCGCCGCCATTTTGAATTTGCGTGCACCGGAGCGCTATGGTATAGTTGGCAAAATTTGACGTGAAGCAAAAATTCTCCAATAATATCATCCGTATGTATATGTGGAAATTCCGGCACCCCCGCACGCCTCCCGCGGAATGCAAACAACATATCGATTCGATTTGAGTTGCGGCGCTATTATTTTTACCAAACAAGTCTCACCCTGTATTACACCGCACACACATATTAATACACAAATTCCAATGGAACTAATCAAATTTCCAGTGGCCGAAATCCAATTTCGGAATTGACTTTTCCTCTTTCCGCTTTTACTACCGCTGATGCTCCCCTCCTCCTGTCCTCTCACCCCTGTGATGCTCAAAGCTGATTTTTCCAATAACTTTTCTTCGGGGGGCAAGGAATGAGGGATCGGCGAAAGGATGAGGAAATCGGCGGGGATGGTCTTTCAATAAAACCCCTTTTATTAAAAATATGTCATCGCGCGTAGTGCGGAGGAGGCCGAGGCCCAAGGTTCGAAAGAATGCCCGATCGGGAGGCTTTGAAATTAAAAAGTTTCGCTTTATTATTTCCATTAAATTGGTCGTGAAATTCTTATACAAATTTTTAATCTTCGGGAACCGATGGGAGAGGAGGGCAGCAGCAGCCAAGCATCGTCACGCGGAGACGGCCGCGCCGCGCGATGCTCTTCTGTTATTGTAATCGCGCGGGCGATATTGTGCATTTTTATGGAGATTCGGGCCCGGCATCAAAGGCGGCCTGGAGTTTTTCACGGCGCGCGCGAAAGGATCGAGGGCGGCTTGGCTTTGCGTTTCGCTTTTCGGCACACTCACTTGATTTTTCTTTATTAAGCTACAAAAGAATACCTTTTGTTTTTCGTTTGTTTTTCTCCTATCTTTCTTTTTTTTACCATCATTTGTTTCTCACTTTCTTTTTTTTTTCGTTTATCTCTTTTTATTGCTTTAATCTTTTGTGTTTTTGCTTTATTCCTATGTTTTTTGATCTTTTGCTTCTTTTCAAATATTTCGCTTATGGGCATTAGCTTTTTTTTGTATCAACCTACAAGGTGTTTGAAAATATCTTTCGTGGTTTGTTTTTTTTTCCTATTTTTTCTTCTGTGTTATGCTTTCGTTTTTTCCTTAATTTTTTTTACATTCATCCTGTCTTTTTTTCTTGAGCTGGTCCTTTTTGTTTCTCTGTTTTGTATTTTTGATTTCACCTGTTTTCTTATTTTTTTGTTTCTTTTCGTACTAACAGAAAAAGAAAATCGGAAGCTCTGAGTGATGATGACTTAGTTTTGGGTTTCGCTTTTGGGCACCCTATATGGTTTTTTCAATCAAGCTACCAGAATTGGGAATACCATCTGTTTTCTGGTTTTCTTTTGTTTATTCCTCATCTTATTTTTTTATCTTTTGTTTTTTTGCTATTATCTTCCTTTTTTACTTCATCTTTTGTTTTTTATTTCCATCTTTAATTTTTTTCATCTTCATTTTTTGTTCTTTTTTGCTTCTTTCTTTTGTGTTTTTGCTCTAATCCTTTGCTTTTTCATCCTATGTTTCTTTTCAAACTTGAGATACAAAAAAAATCATTCCTTTTTCGGCATTTTCGACTTATTTTTTTGTTTTTCCGTTAATTTTTTTTGCTTTTGTCTTTATTTTTCGTGTTTCATATTTTTTTTTCACATCCATCTTTTTTTGGCTTGATCTGTTCTGTCTTTTGTATTTTTGCTTTCATCCTATCTTCCTAATTTTTTGTTTCTTTTTTAATTGAAAACAAAAATCAGAAGCTTTGATCAAGGGTGGCTTGGCTCTGGGTTTCGATTTTCGGCACACTTACTCCGTTTTTTACCAAGTCATTATAAGTATTAGGAATACCTTTTGTATTTTGTTTTGTTTTCATTTTTACCTTTGTTCTTTTGCTTTCGTCTTCATTTTTTGTGTTCAACTTTTGTTCTTCTTGTTCTTTCTTGTTTAAGCTTTTGTATTATTGCGTTCATCTTTTGTTTTTTAATTTTTTGTTTCTTTTAGAACTCAAAAAAAAAACAGTAAATCAAAAGCTCTGATTTAGAGTGGTCTTGAATTTCGCTTTTCGGCACACTCACTTGTTTTTCCATCAAAGTACAAGTATTTAGAATACCTCTTTTGTTTTTGTCTTATTTTTCTTTTGTTTTTCTTTTTCGTTTGTTTTTGTTTTGTTTTTCTTCCGTTTTTCTTTTTTTTTTGCTTTCATCTTCCATTTTTTCTTTCTATCTTTTGTTTTCTACTTATACCTTTCCTTTTTCAGCCTTCATCTGTTCTTTTTGCTTCTGTCCTTTGTGTTTTTTGCTTCAATTTGTTTTTTGATCTTTCCTTTTTTTTCGAACTTACAAAAAACATTCCGCTTCAAGGCAAAAACTCGTTTTTCAACAAGCTACAATATTAAGAATATCTTTCGTCTTTCGGTTTTGTTTTTTCTTTTTGTCTTTTGCTTTCGTCCTTGATTTTTTTCGATTACTTGGTTACATCTTTTATGTTTTCTCTTACACCCCCCGTTTCCTTCATCTTCTGTTACTTTTTGAACACAAAGAAAAAGAAAATCAAAAGCTCTGTTTGGTATTTTACTTTTATACTTTTTTCTTCCAATATGTTCTTTTTTGTTTCTGTCTTTTGTAATTGCGCTTTGATCTCTTGTTTCTTGATTCTTTGTTTTTTTCAGAACTTGAAAAGAGCAAATTTCTTTTGTTTGTCGCTCAATACTTCTTTCTTTTACTTTTTCGCTTCTATCTTTTTTCTTTTGCTTTTTCGCTTTCATATCCATTTTTTATTGATTTTTTACTTCATTATTTCTTTCTGCTTTCATCTGTTTCTTTTTGCTTCTGTTTTGCGTTCTTGCTTTCATTCAATTTTTTGAATCTTTTCTTCCCAAAAACTAGTCGAGGGTGAGCTCTGTCTTTTTCTTGTTTTTTTTCTTTTGTTTTTTGCTTTCATCTCTTTCTTCATCCCATATTTTGTTCCTTGTTCTTATCTTTTCTCTTTTTTGTCGTCATCTTTCTTTTTTGCTCTTATCTTTTGTTTTTGCTTCAATCCTTTGTTTTTCAATCTTTTGCTTTTTTTTTCGAATTTGAAAAAGAAAATCAAAAGCTCTGATTGAGGGTGCGCTCTGCACCCGTGTCCGGTAAAGCCGAGGTGCGCAGCACCGAGGGGTGTAGGGTGAAATATTTAATAAAAAACGCGACGGTTTTGTTAGTGAAATTATCTCTCTTCATTCCTCAGGAAGCATATAACGCCGTTGGTCTTCCTGAGTCAGCGAGCGAGCCTACTAACTACTTCAAACAGGGTTAGAGTGGTAAATGGGTGCAGGACAAGCTTCGTCTGTCCCCGCAATGAATCCCAACGATTTTTTTTCATCTCACTTCACTCTTGACCTCGGTGCTTCGCACCTCGGGCCGACTACTAACTAGTACATTGTCAAGCGCCAAGTGAATTAATTATAATTCATACGAAAACAAAAATAATTACCTAGTAACTGAAGCTGTGTTCTGGAATATAAACTGGCGCCTCAGCTATAATGAAAAGACCACAACCAGCTTGAATGATCTTCAGGAAACGCTCTTTACAAAAGAGTGGAAAGTGCTACTTTACCGCCCTAGGGCGTTAAGGCTCACTTTTGTTCACTGATGCTGCCATAGTTTTGGCGTGTCATAGCTACTATACCATAATTGTACAGAATTCTAGTAACTCTGCATGATGCCGAGCTGCGGATTACCGATGGATATACATAAAATACAGGGTGTCCCAAAAGTGGTGCATAAAATCAGAAAGCCCGAAAAAGTGTGAAAAAAAAGTTTTGGCTGAAAATTCTTCGAGTTTTGATTTATGAGCTCATTTTTTCCGTTATTCTCTAAGATATTTGGAAAATGTAGCATCGCAGCATGCTAAATAAAGGTTGTTGCTAATTCCAGGTTCAACATTTTTAAATGAAGTGAAAATTTTTTGTTCGATTACATTTGGATTGTGAAAAATTTAAAATAGAGGAAAATATTTTTTGTATCTCTTCCGGACACCTTGTTGACCCGTCTGCAACGTACTGGAGGGTCTAGGCGCCGTTTCTGGGAGACCATGTATAAAATTTGAATGTCATTGGAATAGAATGAAAATGAAAAAGTTCTAGGACGACAAAGTAACGTTTGAGGCCCTCAGACGATTTGCTACCATCTTTGAAGAATCTTGAAATTACACTTTGTAATATTCAAATATAACCGAAAGCTCTGTTTTGTTTTGTAAAATACAGGGTGTGGCGATTAATAAGGATGCAGTTTTTAAGCCTCGCCAGACGCAATGGCAGATGCTTTTTGTGGTCTCTTCTTGATTTTTTTTTATTCCAAGTTTTATAATTTATTATTGTTCTTTCAATTTTTACCATGAAAAACTACGTCGATTGCAGGTTTTCTCTTGAAACGAAACGGTTTATGCTACGCCCTGTAAATTATATGTTCTACAAATTACTAACGATAGAATATGCAATAAAAATTAGCTGGAAAAATCGATCATGAATTTATATTTTTAAATAAATTTCACATTAGGGATGGAACGGTTAGTAGGGTTATATGGAGAAAGGGGAACACCTCGCAAATCAATTATATTTTTCCTTATTTACCAACATAAGGCATGTTTGTATAGAATAATCGCTGTAATAAAATCAATCAATCGAAATATTGTTGTGTAATAGGTATAAAAAAGAGACTTGATGATGGGTGGCAACAAAACGAAACGTCATATGAAAAAACCGTGTGCCTAAAATCCTAGTCAAGCCATTTTAGTAGAAGCTCTGAATTCAAAAAATAAAAAATTGAAACATCTAAATATCTATTATAGGCAACGCATAGCAACCACTATGAAAAACATCATGAAAAATTTTCAGTTTTTGTTCAATTTTTTTCCGCTTTTTTTTTCTTTTTTCAAATTTTTCTTTAAATTTTTAAATTTTTTATATTTTTTCAATTTTTTCATTTTTTTCTCTCAGCAAACAAACAACTGGAACGTTAAAAATTCCTGATGATGCATTTTTTTTTTTTGGTTCTAATATCGATTTAAAATAGATACAAGAATTTCCACTAACCTGGAATTTTGAGCGGAAATTTCTTTTTTCTCCCACCCCCATCTGAAACTTCCAAACTTTCAGAAAATTTCGAAAAAGAAAACAAGAATCACAATTCACAATTTTCAGTGTCGTTCGTTTTGTTCAGGCATCATCATCATTATTATATAATGACACTTCTGTTAAATAACCGGTTATAAATATTTTAGTTCAATTTTTTTCCACAAGATTCTCAAAACATCACATGAATGATTCAAGATAATTGTTTTTACAAAAATAGTAGCTTTTTTCAGGCATCAGAATTAAACATTGCAATCATTCAGGTCTTTTTCATCAGAATATAATAATGCCTAACTTAATATATTAAAAAGGTAAGTACAGGGTAGGATTCAACATTTTACTACGTACCTTGACTGAATAGTGAATTTTTAATGCTCACAGCAACAGTTAAGTAAGCCTACCTATCAAATTTGTTGACTGGAATTATATTATCGCTACGAGCTTTTACAGACTTGGAATTTGTTTAATAATTGAATTTCGCCTATGAATTATGCATGCATGCCTGTGCCTGCTGAGACCAGTACATAAATATCACCATTGATTTATGTCTAATCAACTAAACTTGCGTTTTTATTTTTCCTTGTTTAGTCTTAGAATTGTTATTGGAGTCCGCAAGTGTTTTTGGTGTTTTTGTTTTTTATTACCTTTCATTAGTACTTATTCATTCTTGAAACTCTTCTTTGAAGCTTTCCTAATTCAATATTCTTTTGCAATTTCTGAAAAATTTGATCATTTCTTTATTAATAGATCAATATCTGAAGCTTTTGGCTACAAGCCACTTATCTACGGTACGTTTCAGCGGAAGAGTGGATATTTACATTTTTCAACTAAATTACTATAATAGAGGCGGGTATAATTTTATTATGCGAGCCTGGATTGCTCTAATAGCACGGACAGCGATGGTTAATTGGTTTAGAGTCGGTAATACATTTATAAACGAACGCTTTATTAAAGTCACAATTCGGTATACCATAGTACTATGGACGGACGTGGTCCCGTCAGGAATAATTGATATTTTCAGGGCTGGACGCCACTCTGGCTCTCTGGATGTAGCCGGGCAATCGAAATCAATATGTAAAGTACCAAAATGACAGCTGCATTTAGCATGGCTGATCGACCATGTCTGCCCGCAACAATTCCGATCGTTGCCTCTGATCTGATTTGCATCAAATGGAGAAAAACTGCAATAATATGTGTACCCATAGAATTGCACCAGGCCTGGAATAGTTCATAATCAATGTTACGGCTTTCTGTATTGGAGCAAGCTATGGAAAAAATGGGTTACGTTGGTGCGAATGGCACGTTGACGACTTGTTGGCAGCTAGCTGTCTTTATGTACAATTTCCAGTGTGACATTGTCACCGTCCCGGGGAGTCATGTACGCGAAAGTGAAAATTTTCGAGAATATTCGAGAAATTGTTGGTTTTCCCCGAGGGATTTGCAGTGTGGACGATAAGGGAATTGTTTTAACTGGTTGGTGGGTCTTCGCCAAGGCTATTAGGTTTTTGCCGGCCACAAAGAAAATTATGCCGGAAATCTGTGATGCCGTGAAGAAATGAAATGTAGAACGGAAAAACTTATTGCCCAAAAGGAAACGGGAGGCGGCTTGGCGACTTCAAAAACTCAGTATGTGTTAATCAGGACACAAAACTATCGGAGTGTAAGTTTCCGATTATTTGGCTTGACCTGACCTGATCTTACCTGACCGACCTGACCTGACCTGACCCAACCTGACTAACCTGACCTGATCTAACCTGACCGACCTGACCTGATCTAATCTGACCGACCTGACCTGACCATTATTCACAATATAATTTTTCCAGTTTGTACTTCGCAGGATTCATGATTTTTCAATTGAGCTGATGGCAAAAAAGCCTACGTCCACAAAAAGGCAAAGTCTTTCAATTTGTTTCCACATGCACACAAATTGCCGTATTTGATACAACTTTCTGATTGCACTTTACAAGTGAACTTTGTGAGGGGGTGGTCGTGTGCATGACACGGTGGCGGTGTGTTAGTAATGCCAGATTCGAGCTCGCAGAGAGAGGAGCCCCAGTTTCAGAGAGACGTATATATACACAGACCCAGCAGACTCTGGGCTGGGTGCGATGATTCCGTGACGTGCGGCAAATTTCAGTTAACGCGTATAATTGGGCACCCTGCGCGCCACATGCCCGACACCAGTCGGCAGCAGGATTCCTCCTCGGTCCTCCTGCGCCCTCAGCAGGAGCAGGAGCGTCGGAGCCGTGTGATGAAAATCGGCCCGCCGCCAGAAAGCACAGGAGTCATGATGGCGTGTTCGGGGCCACTTATGAACACACATACTGCTTCCTGAAATTGGATTACCGCACGTATCCTTGATTATCCCGTAAGGGATTGGGGGGGGGGAGAAAGGGGGCTTCATCCCGAAACGGAGCGACCCGCTCGAGTACGGCTATCTCGAGTTCGAGTTGTTTATTCCGTCAAATTTTTAGCCAAGCGTTCAAGAGCCGGCTGGAAGAAAGGAAGTACCAGTTTGCAAATACGTGAAACACTCTTGCGTACGAACTAAAAAGAAATAAATACTATAGGTCGCCTTAGGCGAGTGCCCATCATCGGGTGGAATAAAAGTAGCAAAAAAGTAGCCTCCACTGGGGCTCCCAAACGTTTGATGTAGAAGAAATACCAGTTTCAGAAATGTTAGTTTCAGTAGGAGGAATACTTTCTCGCCTCCGGTGGGAGCAAAGAAACGCTTAGAATAGAAGAATTACAAGTTTCAAATAGGTGCATTGCCCGTTGCAGATAAAATACCGGTTTCAAATAGAAGAAGTACCAGTTTCAAGTAGACGAAATACCAGCTTTATTCAGAAGAAATACCGGTTCCAGAAATTTCCGTTTCAAATAATGTGGAACACTACCTTGCCTCCGGTGAGAGCAAAGAAACGCTTGAAATAGGGAGAATTCAAGTTTAAATAGGTCGTATACCAGTTTAAATTGAAAAACCAGATTCAAATACATAAATACCTTTTTTTTAAGAAATACCATTTGCGAATAGGCGAATTAGTTTCTTGTCTCCAGAAAGAGCACATAAACACTTGAAATAAGAAGAATGCAAGTTTGAAACAGGTGAAATATCACTTTGAAATAGAAGGAAATACCAGTTTCAAATAAAGTAATTATCAGTCTCAAATAGAAAAAATAGGACTTCCAAATAGAAAAATACAAGTTCAAAATTGAAAAAATAGCAGTTTTAAATAAGAGAAATACCAGTTTTATGTAGGTAAAATACTACGTTACCTTGGACGAGGGCTCAGAGAACCCAGGCATATTATTTGACTAAGCAACGTAAATGCTGGCAGTTTTTTTGCTATTTTCTATCCCTCGGTGCTTTGCACCTCGGTTTAGTCTGATTTTGTGTTGCCTCGCCTTGAAACATACCTCGGTCCTTCGCACCTCGGTCACATCATAAACAGCTAGTTTGTACACTTCGCACAAGAATAAATTATACTATGAAATTATACAAATAGGTTTGAATGGTTACATAATGTACCTACGCTTTATGAACTGAGTAGAAGAGTTACTTTACCGCCCTTGGGCTTCAAGAACTCATTTTTTGCTGCTTCGTTTGATTAGCCTGAACAATTTTCAATTTATCACGGTAGACGTCTCAGACGTATTTACATTATTGCTTCGGTGTATTATATACCTCGGTGCTTCGCACCTCGGACAGCTTATACGGTGATGTACTAGGTTACCTTCGGCAAGTGCCTATTACCGAGTGAAGTAGGAGAAAGAACGGTTCCAAGAAAGACCTCCGGCGAAAGCTTTTGGACGTTTGAAATAAAAGAAATACTAGTTTCAGAAATACCACTTTCAGATAGGTGCGATACTCTCCCGCCTCCTTTATGAAACGCTTGAAATAGGAGAAATACAAAATCCAATCAGGTGGAACACCAGTTTCAGAAAGAACAAATACCTGTTTCAAATAGGTAGAAAAAGTACAAACTTCAAATAGGTGAAATACTGTTTCTATTTTCGGCGAGTGCAGCGTCAAAAAGGACTCTTGGAATCAGGGGAATACTGATTCCACACAGGAGAAATACTTTGTCGCCTTCGGCGTGAGGTGGAATTAAGAGAAATATCGGTTTCTGTTAGGAGAAATACGAGTTTCCAATTGAGGTAGTGAGAGCTCATAATTGAAATAAATTTGTTCCAAATAGAAGAAGTACATACCAATTTCAAATAAGTGAAATGTTACCTCGCCTTGGGCGAAGGTTTAGGAACGCTCAGAGTAGGAGAAATAACAAGTTTAAACAGGAAAAATACTCCTTTTATTCCCGGAGAGTGCAGTGCTAAAAAAGGCTCTTGGAATCAAAGGAATACCGGTTTCACACAGAAGGAATACTGTCGCCTTTGGCGAGAGGAGGTAACACGGGAAGTACCGGTTTCAAATGAAAAAAATACCCGTTCCAAATACAAAAAACATGAGTTTCAAATTGAAGAAGTAACAGTTCAAAATTGAAGAAATATCCATTTCAGTCAGAAGAAATACCAGTTTCAAATAGGTGGAAGACTAACCACGCCTTGGACAAGGATTCAGGAATGCTTGAAGTAGAAGGAATACCAGGTCTAGGAGAAACGTATCCATTTCCGGCAAGTGCAGTGCTGAAAAGAACTCTTGGAATCGGAAAAATACCGGCTCCACACAGGAGAAATTCTTTGTCGCCTTCAAAGAAAAGTGAGACACGCTTCAAATAGGAGAAATACCGGTTTCAAATGGAAGAGATACCAGTTTCAAACAAGCACAAGACCAGTTTTGGAAAACAGGAATACGTGTCTCAAGTAGAAGAAATACATTTTTCTGATACATTTTTTTAAATTCACGAAATACATGTTTCATGTAGAAGAAATACGAGTTTCAAAATCGAATAAGTATAGTAAAAGGAATACAAGTTTCAAACAGGTGAAATACTACGTCGCCTTGGGCGAGGGTTTAGAAACGCTTGGTGGAGAAGGAATACGAGGTACCAGTTCTATATAAAAAAAATACTGGTTTCAAACAGGAGAAATACTTCGTCGGTGAGAGCTCGGATACGCTTGTTATGTAAGAAATACCGAATTCAAAAAGAAGGAATACCAGTTTTATATAAAAGAAATTACAGCTTTTGATTGAAGGAATACAAATTCCAGATAGCTGAAATGCCAGTTTCAAATAATGAAAGGAATACCTGTTTTAAATAGAAGAATTACCAGTTTTTAATAAAGTGTCAGTCCCAAATACGCGAACTACTCCCTCGCTCCTGGCAAGTGTAGTGCTAATAAGGCTTGAAATCAGATGAATACTTTGTAGCCTGAAGCGAGACACGCTTGCAGTTTGCAATAAAGAAAATACCGGTTTTAATAAGAAGAAATACTAGTTTCAAATAGAAGAAATACCATTTTTAAATACAAGAAATACCAATTCTAATCAGATGAAATACTTCCTAGTCTCCCTCCGGTGAGAAGTAAGAGACACTCGAAATAAAATTAATACATGTTTCAAACTTGTGAAATGCCAATTTTAAATGGGAGTAGTGCAAGACTGCGAGTTTCAAATCGAAGGAATATCAGTTATGAGAAATACCAATTTCAAACAGGTGAAATACTCCCTTGCCTCTAGCTTTGGCGAGAGTAGAGAAACGCTTGAAACAGGAAGAATAAGGGAAAGCCCCAAATAGAATACCAGCCACAAAGACAAGAAATACCAGGTTTGAATAGACGAAATACCAATTTTGAATAGAAAAAATTCAAATTCCAATAGATAGATTCCAGTTTCAAATAAAAAAAAACCTTCAACAGACACTTTTAACAGAGAAAAAGTAAGTTTCAAATATACGAAATACCAGTTTCAGATAAATAGGTGGATACTTCCTCGTCTCCAGTGAGAGCAAAGAACGCTTGAAAAGGGGAAAAACCAAGTTTCAAATAGATCAAATACCACTTTCAAATATAAGAAAGACATGTTCCAAGTAGAAGAAATACGAGTTCCAAATAAAATAATACAAGTTCAAAATTGTAGAAATACCAATTTCAAATGAAAAAAATACCAATTTTATATCGGTGAAATACTACGTCGCCTTGGACGGGGGCTAGGAACACCCTGACGTACAATTTGACGAAGCAGCGTAAATGCTGCCGTTTTTTGTTGCTATTTTGTATCCCTCGGTGCTTCGCACCTCGGTCAAGTATATACAGCTGATAAACTTTGCACAATAATAAATTCTACTATGAAATACACCCGGTTTGAGTATAAAACATGTGCCTACCCTTTATTGAATGAGTAGAAAGGGTTCTTTACCGCTCTTGGGCTTCTGTAACTCATTTTATTGCTGCATCGCAGATCAGTTGGTAACTGTTGATTTATGTGGACATCTGGCTTAGACGTATTTACATTATTGCTTCGGTGCTTTATATACCTCGGTGCTTCGCACCTCGGCAAACCTTTGCCTAAGGAGAAATACTAAATGAAATAGGGGGAAGAACGGTTTCAAAAAAGACCTCCGGCGAGCGCTTATTAACGCTTGAAATCAATGAAATACATACTAGTTTCAGAAATACCAGTTTTCAATAAGTGCAATACTCCCTTGCTTCCTTGAGGAAGCATACCCGCATAGGAAGGAGTGCCTGTTTCAATTATCTATCTTCATGTTCATTTCTCAACCATACCGAATTTTATTCGTCAAAATAAAAGAAATACCAATTCAAAATTCAAGCAATACCCGTTTAAAAAATTTCGCGAAACATGCTGGAAATAGTAGAAATACCGGTTTCAAATGAGAGGAAGCAGTTTCAGCTAGATGAAACAGTAGTTTCAGATAGAAGGAATACATGTTTCAAACAATAAAAGTACATGCTCCGAATAGGAGAAATACATGTTTCCAATAAAAAAATACATGTTTCAAATAAATGTGTGAATAAATCTTACAACGAAATACGAGTTTCAAAACTATAGAATATCAGTTTCAAATTGAAGAAATACCGGTTTCGGATATATGAAATACTACGTCGTCTTGAGCGAGGGCTTCAAAACGCTTGGAGTAAAAGGAATACCAGGTTCAAATGAGAAATATATTTTCTTGCTTTCGGCGAGTGAATTGGTGTAAAATCTCGTTGAATCAGAAGAATACTGGTTTCACAGAGGAGAAATACTTGTTTAGCCCGTTGAACCCAGAAAAATAACCGTTTTAAATATAAGAAATACTAGTTTTATATAGAAAAAATATAGTTTTTGATTGAAGGTATACACATTTCAAATAAAAGCAATACCAGTTTCAAATAGGAGAAATACCAACTTCAGTCAGGCAAGAGTAAGGAAACGCTTGGAACAGGAGGAATACAAGTCTCAAATATGTGGAATACCATTTTTATATCAGAATTAATACTAGTCACAGCTACAAGAAATACCAGTTCTAAATAGAAAAAACGCCTCAAATCACGGTTCCGTACAGTTCAAAAAATAAAAAATCCCATTTCAAATAGAAGCAATACCAGTTTTGAATAGAAGAAATACCAATTTCAATCAGGTGAAATACTTCCGAGTCCGGGGAAAGGTAAGAAACACTCGAAATAAAAGAAATACAAGTTTCAAACAAGTGAAATACTAATTTTAAACTAGTGAAACACTTCCTCTTCTCTGGCTCTGGCGAGAGTGGAAAAAACGCTTGAAACAGGAAGAATACAACTTTGAAGTAGGTGAAATACCAATTTCAAATAGAAGAAATACCAGCCACAAATACAAGAAGTACCAGTTTCGGATGAGTGAATCACTTCCTTGCTGCTGGCAAGCGCAGTGCTAAGAAATGCTGGAAATCAAAGGAATACCGGTTTCACAAAAGAGAAATGCTTTGTCGGCGAGAAATGAGATACGTTCGTTAGTCAAGAAATACCGCTTTAAAAGAAGAAAGAAAAACCGAATTCGAATAGGAGGAATACCAGTTTCAGATAGGCGGAATACTCCCCCGCCATTGGCGAAAGCTAAGAAGTACTTACAACATAGAGAAAATAATTTTTAAATATACGAAATACCAGTTTCAAATAGATGGAATGCCGGTTTCAAACAGAAGAAATACCATTTTGAAATAGAGAAAGTACCAATTTAGGTGAAATACTACCCTGCTTGTTTTCGGCGAGTTCTAATAATTCCTTGTAATAGAAGTACCATTTAACCAAAAGTAGAAATTGAAGGGTGCTTTTCTGCCCCGTTTTTGTACAAGTGTTGTCGGTGTGTAACAGGGATATAAAACGAAACGGTAAAATGATCATTTGTAACACCCGAGATACATACTAGCTATTTATCCATTAAGCGCGTAAAGAATCTCATTAGAGCTCACAGCCAAGGTGTAAAACACGAAATCAGCAGTTGACGGTCTCAAAAATTCAAAGCATCAAGCGATATGAGACGCAATCAACATTTGTTACGCCCGAGATATATACTAGCTATTAATTCATTAAGGGTGTAGTGATGTAAAGAAGCTTTTCATAGCTTACAGCCAAGGCAAGCATTCAGCAGCCTCAAAGCTATAAAGCATCAAGCGTTTGGTAAAAACCAACAACACTTGTTATGCCCGAGATGCATACAAGCTGTTTACTTATTGAGTGCATGTAGTGAGGCCCTTTATAGCGTAAGCCGAGGTGCGAAGCGCCGAGGTGTTCGGCACGAGATATGCTTTCAATAGCCTCAATGTTATGAATAATGTTACTCATGATTATTCAAGCAGAATACATATATGAGCATTTGTTAGGGTATAATAGCATATTACATACCGAGACTGGGAATGCAACAATACTGCTGAGGGCAAATATCCTCCAGCCTTCAGGCTCTTTCTGCCCTAAGCAGTGATGAAGCATTTACTTTCGAGAGTATGTATACTTTTTTCCGCACAACCATGTACCTAGCTTACAGGATTAGGTACAGGCGTCCAAAAGTTTAAATTTGAAAATCTAATTTTGCTACAACTTCCAGGTCAGCCGATCAATTTTGCTGAAACTCGGTTAAGGTAATGCTGATTTACCCGCTCATTGTTTGGTTGGATGCATTACTCTGATATTTTTCTTCTGAAACTGTGAGTTCCTCATTTTACCGCGGAGTAGATAATGGGTCACTTCCCGGCTTTCCGCCCTCTTACATGGTATGTAATGAGTCAATTACCATAGTGGTTGTGACTAAAAGAGCTCTTATGGTTCACAGCCAAGGTATGAAGCACGGAATTAACAGCCAGCACCTCAAAAATATAGGTAAAGCTTCAAGCAATATGAAATGGGTGTAGAAAGACTTGTTACGCCCGAGACACATATTATACCTTTTATCCATTTTTTTCTCCAAAATAGATGACCTACATCACGTTCGTGTTATCCATACAGAATTTGTTTTCTCTCCGGTTTTTCGTGTTGAATGTCCGACTGCCAGCTGATCCACAGCACGTTTGATTATTTTGACGTTGTACAGCTCAGCATAATGCCGCGTTTTATCGATACAAAAGTCGTTTCAATCGAAATATGGCGGCATACAATTTGGGTTCGACAATGGAAATGCATAATTTACACAGCGCCATGGTACTCTGCAGCGTTGCAGCACTAGAGAGAGGAATATATCATAACAATAAATACATTTATAACGAAATCATTAATTGGAAATAAATTATACCGATGGCATATAGTAGTGGTATGGTGGTACGGTCAGACCCACCCTCCGACTCGTGAAACTATAACATGTAGGGGATGCTAGGTACAGGCGGCATTACGGTCCACACATTCGCCGTGTGCGTACGGGCAAAACGTGCGATTTTGGCCCTTACGGGCTGCGAATCGGACCTGCGGATTTTTGATTGGAAATCGACGTGGGGCGAACGGGGAAATAACGAGGTGACCTGCTGGAAACTCTGTGCGCTGCAATATACAATCACATACACAACGCACACACACTTGCACATACATTATCGAGCTGCAACATCATCATTGGCTAGGTCTAGGCTATTTGGGCTAGGTACTATCATTTCCCAATATAAAAGAATATTGGCTATAGGTACAGTATACACGGTTAATGAACCAGCTATATGCTAAAGTTTTGGAAATAGTTGGATGTGGTTGCGGTAAAAAAATCAAGTCGGTTCTGGCCTAGTAGCGAAAAAAAGAAGCGCGGATACGCACGCTTGATCCTTGAAGAATTCCAAACTTTTCCAGCGCCACCTCGACGGCACGCCGCGTGCGGTCACCCCCGCCTGCTTTACCCCTTCGCTTCACACCGCGCGCGACCTCTAATCCGAAAATTAACCAATTTTTCCAATCATCTCTTTCGCCCTTCCACCATCGTATTTAGTAAAATTCCAAATTCTTAATAATCCTCCCCTCATTATTCTCCGGCGCGATCTCTTCTTTATACTTTATATTTCAAAGCCGATATCTCGAGCCGATGATGAAAAAAGAGGGTTGTTGATAATATCGCAGTATCGGGAGCCGATGGGAAAAAAAGCTCGGGCCTTCTTCGACGATGATGATGCTCTCTTTTATGGACGCGGGCCATGGCTACGTTGCTTGATGAAATTAAATATTTTCCACATCACACAGCCGATCAATTATTCACTGCCCACTTTTTACGCATAATTACCAACTGAATATTTGATCGGCCGAGTCGAGATCCTCCCTTTAAAACGACGCGAAGGGTCAGTTTTAATTTCATTTGTTTTTATCTTGTAATTACGTCGAGTGGCTGATGGCCAGCGGAGCACAGTTCAAAGGGATAAGTATCCGCATCGAAAATCGATGGAAAATGCATTTTTATTACGTACACATCAGGAATGTGAAGAAATGTTGAAAAAAGTGTCTGCCGCGGGACCCTGAGCTCCTGTTTTTTGCTAGCGCATTCAATGAAGCTGAAAAAATTATCCTACAATAGAAAGAGAGCTACTAGCCATAATTTTTGGTGTGAAGTACTTTCGACCGTATTTATACGGCAGGAAGTTCAAAATCGTTACCGATCATAGACGCAGCAAAAATTTCTATGGTCACAGACCTACTATGATAAATGCAAATAATATGTCAAGTGATGTTACTGAAAACAATCCAAATATCTGAAAGATACCGACACCACAAAGGCTGCGGAATGCGGATCACTTGATGATAATAAAGTAGCCGAGACCTTGGTGCCACTTCGGCTTTTAATTTCCATTTCCAGACCCCGAAAAAACTCAAGGCAATTGCTTAAATGGTAATCAAACCATTTATTCGGTGATTTGCTGTTTGAAAAAGACGAACCGAGCCGCCGATGTCTCGGCACTTCCAGCGATGCCCAGACGTACAAATTTGAAGGGTTAATGGTACAGGACACCGCTTGCCGTTCCCGTGGACTTGCATCATTACGACTATTAATATTCGCGAAAGTGCTCCGGCTATTACCGGTGAAAAATGAAAAAGGCTCTTCTACTGCTCTCGATGCCTGCTTTCGCCACCCGCCGTACTTCTTCTGCTTGGCGGTGGCGGTGTGATGATGGGCGATGGAAAAATTCAAATTCGTCGTCTAATGCCCCGTTCAATATATCAAATTAGTCGCGGAGTTAATGGGCTGGGAAAACGACGAGGAAATTTTAAAAAGCTCCGCTGCCGCAGGACAATGCCCGTGACGGCAAAAGTCACCCCTTTTTTTATTTCCTCCGTCCATATCGGCGTCGTCGATAATGTGAGGTGGTGGTGGCGGCGGCAGGTTTATTATTATACCGCCACGACGACGACGAGGTGAAAAAAACTTTTTTTATTGATGGGAATTTAATACTTTTGGGGCGGCGGAGTTAATTTGATAAGAGGATTATGACATGACTGGGAAAGGGACTAGAAACTAGAAAGAAATCGAACGTCGTTTGAGTAGTCCAACCTTTCAAGAAGTGTACCGATACGTAATATTTCTATTATCATGAAACATAAAACTAGTATCTCGCTTACTCTACATACACTATACACATATTCGGCTGTTTGCTATAAAAAGCCTCATTACATACCTCCAATAAATAAATAAATAGCTGATATGTATTTCGGGTATATCACTGTGTGCTATGATCGTTTTATATCGCTTGATCCTTGATAACTTTGAGGCTGCTGAATGCTTATTCCCTGCTCCTGTTGTACACCTCGGTGCTTCGCACCTCGGCTTTGAGCTATAACAGCTTATTCACAGCACTATATCCTTAATAAATAAATAGCTAGTATGTATTTTGGGTGTAGCAGCCCCCACTACTTTTACCGTTATACAGGATGTCTCAGAATAAAGTATTCAAACGCCTATGGGAGATAGCACATAAGAAACTAAGAGACCTGTATAATGTTCTTCCCGCGAGAGCTCAAATTAACCGAGATACAGCTCTTCAAAGTTTGACTTTTTCAGTGGTTTTTCTTGAATAATTCATAAACGGGTCGAAGTATGCGGCTGAAATTTGTCAGAGACTTGTTTTGAATGATAACCTACTGATTGGTGAAACTTCACTTGAATTCATGCAGTTCTTGAAAAATTGAAAAATGCAAAAAAAAATGGAAAAGTTGACAAATTATCCCATTAGCGTTTGGCTACTTTTTTTCATGGGATCCAGTATATCGCTTGATGCTTCATATTTGAGGCCGTTGACTGCGAATTTCTTGCCCCACATTTCGGCTGTACACTATAAAAAGCCCTTTTACTCTTTTATTCACAATCACAACCACTATAGTAATAGACTTATTACTGACTTTTAAAATGTTGGAAAAAGACGCTTTGTTGATGATTTTGTTTTCCGCCTCCGAAATTACTTTTCCCCCGGTTAGAGGGCGGAAAGTGCATGGCCTCCTTGACTGATTGACAATTGACAGAGGGATGACGGAATGACAGGTGTGAAAGGGCTCGAATCGAAGAGTCAAACGCAGTTTTGTGAGGTTAAGGGTGCCAGTTATTATTGTGGTATGGTGTTTATGATATAATTATTGATGATTCTGATAGCCTGGAGGCTCTAGCCCGAAGCTGGAATGATGTATTTACCGTCGAGAGTATGTATACTATTTCACTCACAACCATGTACCGGGTGTTCACGATAAAATTCACCCCCCCTCTAGGAGGTTCCTCTTTGAGATATTTTGGAAAACCAAAAACTTTTTCCCAACGATTTTTCCCAGGGATCTTGAATCAATCGTCTGAAAGTTTTCAATTGGTACCGTATACAGGGTGTGACATATAACTTTTTTATTTCAAATACGACACCCTATATTTTATTACGTCATTCAATGAAGCCTTTCTTTCTGATTACAAAGATATATAACATTGATGATTTGTTTTGACAAGGAAGCTGTCAAAAAAATAATAAAATCGGTAGTCAAATGAGTTGAAAATTAAAAATTACGCGACACCCTGTATTAGGGACGAATTAGAACATTTATCCATGCAGAGTTGAATTCTGCGGACAAAATGCTGCGAGAATAACTTTTTTTTCAAGGAACTGTAAAAATCAAAGCCATCTTGCCGCGAAAAAAAATTATGTGACTACCTATTTCATCATTTTTTTGACAAATTACTTGTCAAAATAAATCATAAGTGTCATATATTTGTAACCAAAAAAAAAGGCTCCACCAAATCACGGAATTAAATATAGGGTGTTGCATTTAAAATAAAAAAGTTACATATCACACCCTGTATACGGTACCAATTAGAAACTTTACGACGATTGACTCAAGATCCCTGGGAAAAATCGTTGGGAAAAAGTTTTTAGTTTTCCAAAATATCTCAAAGGGGAACCTCCTAGAGGGGGGGTCAATTTTATCGTGAACACCCTGTACTCAGCTTGCAGGATTACAGGCGTTCAAAAGTTGAAATCTGAAAGTGAACTTTTTGTCATAACTTCCAGATAGGCTGATTAATTTTGCTGAAACGTGGTTCAGGAAATACTGATTAACACACTTATTGTTTGGTTGGATGCATATTTTGAAGTTTCCCTTCTAAAGCTACCATTTCTTCACTTTCTCGGGAGGTCGGCAATGGGTCACTTCCCGACCTCCTACTAGGTACGTAATGAATCAATTACCATAGCGGTTGTGAGTAAAATAGTATGCATACTCTTGGCGGTAATTGCTTCATTCCTGCTTCGAGCATAACTGCGAGCAGCTGCGAGCGTCGCAGCTATCTTGCTTCCAGCAGTAATGAAGCACTTCCCGCCTTGGTATGTGATATACTATCACTCACAACCACTGCGGTAACTGATTCAATCATCATTACATACCATGTGAAAGGGCGGGAAGTGACTCAATTACCTACTCCGCGGGAAAAGAAGAAATGGTAGCTTCAGAAGAGATTGAAAAAACTGGATAAATCAGCTGGTTCTCATCAAGACCGAACTAAATCTACGTTGCAGATGCTACGTCAGACCGAATGCAGGCACGTATCTAGTGTAACTTTTAACGAAAAACGCGAGAAAATGTGAATAGTGGGCGACTTTTTGTGATCGAAACGTAGTGTATGTTACAGTGAACGATAATGTGGTTCCTGTATAATCAAAACAGTGTTGACATTCGAGAAAGTTCCCTCTCGAAAATCAAACAAATTCATCGATAAAAACAAGGGGAAGCGTTCTGAACGTAGTGCAATGTGTAATTATGAGTTCGAGTGTGATACATGTGTAGTGTGAGTGTAGTGTAAGTGTAGTGTAAGTGTAGGGTGAGTGTAGGGTGAGTGTAGTGTAAGTGTAGTGTAAGTGTAGTGTAAGTGTAGTATAAGTGTAGTGTAAGTGTAGTGTAAGTGTAGTGTAAGTGTAGTGTAAGTGTAGTGTAAGTGTAGCGTAAGTGTAGTGTAAGTTTAGTGTAAGTGTAGTGTAGTGTAAGTGTAGTGTAAGCGTTGTGTAGTGGTAGTGTAGTGTAAACTTAGTTCTACTTGTTGACAGAGAACCATATTTTGATTATCTCTGGCTTCTGAACTCTAGAAATTGCTACAAGAAATGTGAAAAACGTAACAGATTCAGGCCACACAGCGTGAATAAGGCAGAAGCGTAGTGTAATAGAGGCGCATTGATTATCAAGTATAGGTTAATCTCTCCCAACTGGTGCGTAGCTTTCGCAAGAAAAATTCTATGCTGAAGGACAGTTTGCAAGCAACAGTTCGCAGCTGGCGTACAAAATGTGATGGGAACTGAGGGTCGAAGAAAAACGTAGCTGAAACGTAGCGATTCCACAGTTTGATGTATTGTTACTGTGACAGTAATCTCATGCCATTTTGGTGAACGTAGCTGAGCTAATTGAGCGCAAGCTTTTAGAAAACTGCACACATTCAATAAAAAGTTCTAGTCCAGAACGTAGTGTATAAACGTAGTTTAGATTTGCGATACGTTTTGAGGAGGAACGTGAATAATTCTTTGCTCCCTGGCATTTGTAATTGGAGCTACTTGTGTTTAGGTACAACGTAGTGCACTGTATTTGTAAGTTGAACGTAGTGTAAACTTGTTACGGAGTTAAACCGTGGTGTAACAATTTTTTAGACATTTGAAAGTTGCGATTTCAAGATGTTTTCTGAAGTTTCAAACCCAGATATCTCAAAAACGAAGCCTCTGATCAGAATTTTGCAGAAATAATTTAATTTGATTAGCTGAATTGCTTTTTAATTTTTCATAGACATGAAAAATAAGAACAATTTGGAAAAATAACTAGGGGGTAAAAAATAGGGGGAAAATACGACGACACCCCTATTATGTACACGCCTCTGATTTTTTTTGAACACGTTGCTATTGTTCAATATATTTATTCAAGTTACCTTTTGTTCCAAATTTGAACAAAATTGATTGAACGGTTCAAAACTTATGTGAAAAAATCGATTTCAAAAAGTGGACTTGAACACCCTTCAACTTTTCAACGGAGCATTTCAGGACAACAAAGTTATATCTTTTCCTGGTCCATTTGTTATGGGGAGTCTCCCCTATGAGTTTGTAACCATAATTGCGAAAAACCCTGTATAGGGTGGCTCAGCAAAAACTAACCAGACAGATTTTCGGGCATTTGTCTTCATTTTTTAGAAATAAGTCCGGACAGGTCAACTTTGCTCTCAAATAAGACGCTCAACTGTTATCAATTCAACCGTGAAGTTTCACCCCCGTAGTCAGGGCGGCAACCTCTTCGAAAATTTTGAAAGACAATTGGGGTTAAGTGCTACATCATTTTAAAGCTGGTTCAATTGTCTTTATAGCGGTGCTATTTTTTTCCGGTTCGATGCAAACTTTGTATGATAATGCCAATTCCAGTGTTTTGGAAGGGTAACAGCCCCTTCTAGGAGGCTGGCTTGAAGTTGCCGAACTCATGACGAAGCCTATTTTCCTCTAGTGAATATATTACGGTATACAAAAAAATGATGCCAGATTCCCAAAAATCTGTCTGTTTCGTTCTCGTTGGGCCACCTGTATGCTTGATTTGTTGTGATCAGTGCATAGTGTGAACAAAATTTAGTGAAAAAAAATCAGTTTGAAATCACACGTTTTTCTGACAGTCATAACTTGACAAGCACACAAGCGATCACTTTTGGAATAAGCTCGTTGGAAATCTACCACAAAAAAGCACTAGGAATCGAAAATGTTGCTCTTTTTCAAGTTTTTCATTTTTGAATTCCATTTTTTTTAAATTCCAAATTCGAGAAGTTGATCCCTAGTACTTTTTTGTAGCTTCCGTAGTACTTTTGCAGTATAATTATTGTCACATGTATGGGTTGACGTCACCCATTCCCCCGCGACGGAGGTAGTTTCTTAGTCCGAGCAACTAGCGCAATGAGTACGACAGAAACTTGCGGGCTAAGTGTTAATGAGTGACGTAGTGTAGCGGATCGGGCTGTCCGACCGTTCCAAGCAAGGAAGGATTGCTCCCTTGCCTACGAAAGGATGTGTGTGATAATTTTTTTTTCCAGTCTATGCTCCAGACAGTTTCAAGTGGAATACCTATGTTATAATAATTAGCTGATTTCATGTGAGAATGGAGATAAATGGGTTTTGCTAGCGACACCAGACTTTTTTATTGTTCCAATAAGTCAGTTTTCCCAAAAAGAAGTTGGTGATGATAACCCTTTGAATGTCGAGTCGGCATTTCAGGGGAGGGGAAATGTCACATGTATGGATTGACGCCGCACCTTTCCCCACGACGAAGGAACTCTGTCAATTTAGATGATGGTCTTCTTTATTTGATTCTATTTTTAATATTTAAAAAAATTTCAATTTTCAATTTTTCTATTTTTTTATTTTTTTTTTCCAAAAGAAACCAGTGTACAGGAAAACGTAAGAAAAAATCGAAGAAGTGACTTACCCGTGTGCAACCTCGTGTGCTGCTGCACGTGACTGAGCTGCTTGAACCGCCTGTCACAATAGGAACATTTGTACGGTTTTTCACCGGTGTGCACTCGGATGTGCTGGACCAGCTGGTGGTTGCTAGAGAACGACTTGAGACACTGCTGGCACTGGTGGGGCTTGACCTCCGACCTTCCCGTCAGCTCCCTGGCGTGCATCTGCATCGCACTTTTGTGCATGAAAATCTGCGAACAAAACAATACACAAATCAGTTCACCGATCCTGAATCTCGAATCCTAACCTCAAAGTGTGTGTATGTGTGTTTTATGTGTTCGTACCATAGTTAGGTCGAGCTGGCCGCGTTCCGAGCGGCCCGCCAGGCGACAAAATCTAGCAGCCCAATGCTTCGGCTGCCAACCGCACGCATACGCAAATTTGTCGTTTCATCTTCAGTCTGAGTTAAGATCTTTTGCTGCGTTTGTGATCGGTTACGATTTTGAACTTCCTGCCATATAAGTACGGAAAATAGTACTATAATAACGTCGTTGAGAGTCTAGCGTTTGTCGTCTGATTGGTCGAAACCAGACCACGTCGTCGAAACTTGACCAGACGTTCTATTGACTAGCAAAAACGATTTCGAATGCAATATTTGCAATTTTTGCCATTTTCGAACCACTTTTCGGCCGCTTCCCGCAGCCCCATTCCCGCACCCCTTTTCGCCTCGCCTTTTCGGGGATTTAATGAAACGCGCTTGGATTTCTTTCGCCAGACAAGGACGGGCTGATAACTTTTTAACCCGGCGACGCTACGGGCAAGCCGCCGCCGCCGCCTTGATGCTTTTCCGTTTTTCCTTTTGCCCCACTCGTTTTTAATCACAGCTTTCTGCGATTTCAGACGCTTACCTGCCGTTTTAATTCGTCATTATTAAAATAATGCTTCAGTTTTAATATTTCATTAGGGCTGATGGCACCGCCGGACTTTCGTCTTTTTTCCCAATTCCAGAGAAGGCAGGGAGAAATTTCTTTCCCGAGTGAGAGAGGCCACTCGAGAAATTAAGATTTCGCCGAGTCGGAGAGAAATTACGGCTGTTTTTAAAGGTGGGCGCGATTCGATGAAACGAGCAAATGTTTTTGCGTCCTAATTAATTTTTGCTTGTCCGGCCTCGAATCCGGCATCAGCAGCGCGGAAGGGAGTAAAATGTGATTGCGCAAAAAAACCGAATTTAAGCAATTGTGGCCTTACGTTAAGCTCGCTCCAAAATAGTTCTTATCTAGCTGGTCTGTTTGTGTTCAATTAAAATTATGGTTTAAACAAAGCCAAAAACAGTGCTTGCAGTATTTGTATATTAACAAACACATCTGTAAATTACGAGTTACATACCAGACTGGATCAATAAAATGTAACAAGATTGTCACATAAAATGCACTCGGCGAGAATGAAATAATCATAATTCAAAACGCACTAATTACCCACTCGATTGGGTTTTACGACCTCGACTCCGTTTTTCTGAGCCGCTTTTCAATCATTACAATTATTATTGATACCCTACCAGAACACCTACTTTTATTCTCAATACTTAATTATCATTCCCGTGTTTCTGGTACAATTTTAAAATGTTTGCCCAGTTCATTTTTGTATTACATAATTTTTATTATCATATTTTTATTTCATTTTTCATTATTCACAACCACGTTTTTTTTTCAAGACGTATAAATGTACAAGAAAGCAGATTGAGAACAAACGAATTGAGAAGTAGAAATCAAGATATACATGAGAAAAAAAAAGAATGAATCATTGAGCAAAGGTGGTGCGATGACGTACACCGTTTCATATACCCATGCCCGAAATTAAAACAAATTATCCTGCCGTGAACCCATCGCTTAGGTACTGCGTATGCATTTATACTTCAAGTCGTTTGTTATATCGAGCAGGCCTTGGCTCTCCACCATCTGCCAGTCGTTTGTTTCAATTTTTTTTTTGGTTACGCGTTTTGTTTCGTTTTCTTTTTTTTCCTGGTCATTTCATTGATCTTTATGCTTATCAAGCCGTATATGCGTCTTCATCGGAGCTTCCTAGACGAGAGCGTATGGCATGAGCATTATAAAACTCCTACGCTCTCGCACAAAGTATACTGTACGGTAAAGAAACCCAATTATTGCACTTCCTGTTACATTCTCTATAACCAATAATAAATTAAACGGAACACAGCCGCAGCCAGCTATATACGTACGGACGTGGCCAGCCAGCCGCTAAAGCGCGCGTCTCTTGCAAGTTGGCCATGACTTGCAGGCATTTGTTCAATAAAAGAGCGTCGTGGAAGAGAAACGGCAGAAAAACGGTTTTTTGGTTTTCATATGTCAACTGTCAACTGTTGCCAACTTCTACACGCAAATATATTCAATCTCCAGGTCATATTGCCATTTATTCCAAGAGAGTGGCTACAATGCTCTGAGGCTCTGGCTAATAATCGCCCGTCCGTTTACCCTAGTAAAATATCGTTAAAATCGTTGATGGAGGTCAGAAATAGATAATAGCTCCAAATTTATCATTTTTACATGAATAAGCAAGTTAGTGTATTCTGGAGATTGAGTGGGAAATTTTCTTGGCGTGAAGTTGGGCAATAGGGAAGCAACAGAAGTTGATAAAATATTTCTCAGTTCACTTTTTGTTCTTGACAAGAACTACTCGGTACTTAGAAATTGTCTATATTATTGTTATTATTGGAAAATTTCTTGAGGCTATCTCGCTTGGTCGTACTCACATAAACGCTCTAATTGAATGTTTTTGCACGGCTTTTACTCTCAACGCCTGCTGTCTGAATTGAGCCCAATTGAAAGAATGCAAATGCAGATAAATTCGCTTTAATTGGACACCAATAAATGTCGTTTGGCATTAACTTCTTGGCATTCGAGCTTGTCTTTATCCTGTCGTAATTTATGCGTTTTTCTTTCAGTAGTTGATTTTTTTCTCGTTGGAATTTTGAAAAATTGGGAAAAATCGGAAAATTGTATTTGGAGAATGCCAGGTTCGGAATCCGCTTAGAATTCTGCGTTTCCAGACACCAAACTCGGCATATCTAGCGTGAATGGCTTTTGATTGGGAGGGAGACGAAGAATTCCAAAGCCAACTGCGACTGGCTGATCTTTTTTACAGAAACGCAGTTTTTTGCCGTTCCAGTACACGGTTTTTACTACACAATGGCTTCGATAAAAACTTTGTCTGCCAATTTGATATATTGATTTCAACTTAAACACTATTCCAACTAAAAATTTTTGAAAAATTATGAAAAATTGAAAATTGCCAAATCTGATTATGGAAATGTAAGATTCGAATTCTGTTCAAAATTCTGCGTTTTCAGACACCAAACTTGGCACATCTGGCTTCAATAGCTTCTGATTGGGAAGGAAACGAAAAATTCCGAAGCCAACCGCGACTGGCTATAGTCTCTTTTCATGAAACGTCATTTTTCTGCCGTTTCAGTACACGATTTTTGCTACAATGGCTTCAATAAAATCCCAGTTTATCGATTTGATCTTTCTTCTCCAATTTTGACACTTTTTCAAATTGAAATTCCTGAAAAATTTCATCATGAAAAATTAAAAATTGCAGGATTTCATCAAGGAAATGCCAGATTTAGATTCTGCTGAAGATTCCGCGTTTTCAGAGACCAAACTCGGCATATCTAGCTTGAATGGCTTTTGATTGGGAAGGAAACGGAAAATTTCAAAGCCAACTCCGACTGGCTGCGTCTTTTTTATAGAAACGCAGTTTTTGGTCCCTTCAGTACACGGTTTTCGCTGCAATGGCTTAAATGAAAACCCTGTTCATGATTTTGATTTTTGCTTCAACTTTATCACTTTTCAAACTTCAGCCACCTTCGACAAGCTAGTTTTTTATTTAGAATACGTACTCTGTTATTTTTCGTTTTAGTACTCGATTTTGCTTCATAATGTCTCCAACGAAAACTCGGCTTACTAATAATTTTGTTGTATCTGTAGTTTTTAGGTTTTTTTGTCAGACTCCAAACTCAGCATATCTAGCTCTGGTAGCGTCTGAATTAGAAAGAAAAGAAAAATTCCACAGCTACCTTCGACTGGCCAGTTTTTCAGAATAATCAGTTATTTGTCGTTCAAGTACTCGATTTTGTCTTCATAACGGCTTCAATGAAAACTCTGCTTATCAACTCAATTATTTTATCTGTAATTTTTACATTCTTTTCTACAATGTGACCGATTTAGAACTTCCGAAAAATAATAAAAACTTAATTGGAATTTTTTGGAATTTTCAAAAAAAAATCTTGAAAAATCCAAAAATGCCAATTTAGTTTTGAAAATTCCAAATTCAAGTTCTGCTTGAAATTCTGTGTTTTCAGATACCAAACTCGACATATCTAAGTACAGCAGTTTTTGAACGGAAGTGAGATGAATATGTGATTCCATAGCCACCTGCGACAGGTTCAATTTTTAACAGAAGTGTTAGTTTTTTGCCGTTCTCGTGCTTGATTGTTAACAAAATTTGATTGAAATGTCAATAATTGAGAAACTGTCTGTTCTTTCAGTTCTGATGTTATTTTTCTGCCTTGTAGTAAAAAAAAATAGTTAAAAGTCTAAAAATATGAAAATTGAATTTTGAAAGTGCCAAATTTGAATTGCCTTTAATAATTGGCTTATTCAAACACAAAGTTTGGCATTTCTAGCTCAAATAGCTATTAAATACGTCCCTACTTGTCCTTTGTCAAAAATTTTGAATTTTTTACAATGAGGAATTTGAATTTTTTTATCAAAACCACATTTTTGCAAAAAAAATTGCAAATATTTTAATTTTCGCAGAACCGCTGAAAAACTCAGTTATTACGCTAATTTCGACGTTGTTTTCCAATGCAAAAAACACGTAAAATCGACAAATGTGAAAATTTGATTCTGGAAATGTCACGGTAAGATTCAGCTTGAAATTCTGCGTTTCCAGACACCCAACTTGACATGTCTAGCTTGGATAGCTTTTGAATTGGGACTAAACGAAAAATTCCATAGCCACCTCCGACTGGCCAGTTTTTTATTTAGAAACACAAGCTCTGCCCGTTTCAGTGCTCGATTTTTTTTCACAGTTGCTTCAGCATTATCTTCTCTCAATAATTTGAAATTGTTATTCTTTTACTTTTAACTTATATTTTTCTGATGTGACTGTATGAATTTTTGGAAAAATCAAGAAAAATTGAAAATTACAGGATCTGATTACGAAAATTCAGATTCAAATTCTGTTTGAAATTCTGCGTTTTTGGACTCCAAACTTGGCATATCTGACTGGAATGGTTTTTCAGTTATGAACCAAACAAAAGATTCCATAGCCGCCCCCACATAAAGTCTTGTACACCACAAGTTGCGTTTCGAGTGACATATGAGATGACAGTAATCAGGCAAGAGCCAATCCAAATCGCTGTTGCTAGGTTAACGCGGCATTTATCGTCTGATTCATGTCACCCGAAGCACGACCAACTTGATTCGACTATAGACGAGCCGCGGATTTCCACGAAAACCGATTTTTACGGGACAAAAAATGGAAAGGAAATGAGAAGAAACGGCGCGCTTCTTTCATAATAACGGAAAACACCATCATCAGAGCCCGCGGAGAAAAGTGGAAAATAATAAACACAACGGCACCAGTTTAAATAAAACCGTGTCCCCCCGGCTCGCCGCGGCATGATGTACGACCGCGTCGTTTCTTGTTCCCCGGGACCGCACAACACTGGAAATGATACTTTTTTCATTTAGTGTGAAACCAGAAGTATAATGTCTTTTTTATCTCGGGGGACGCCGGGCTCCGCGACGCTTTTACCGGCGAGAGGATTGGAAAACGGGCACGCGGCGGCATAAAATCAGTCGTCGTCGCAGGAGGAAGAGAAGAAGTATGAGAAAAAGGGTTTCGCCACATAAATCACTTGACTTAATTCGAGCGCCAGCGGTCGTCCTCATCGCAGCGGGCCGCGGAAAAAACAGATGGGACCCACCACCGCTACTATATCGAAGCTGGCCGCGGCCAACCCTTTTTCGCCGTGATATTTTTTATCATTATCGCAGATGGCTTTGCTTTTTTGTTACTTGTTTCTTCCGGCTATAGTTTTCTTTTGTTTTTGCTTCATCTACTTGATTTGGTACCTGCGATTACATTCATCAGAAGAAAAAAACAAAAAGTGCAACCGAAGCTGATTTTTCAAAAATGCATTTATGAGCGGAATACGAATTTTTTAAAAATACAGCTTCTGATTTGAATTCTACTCAAAATTTTTCGCTTTCAGACACCAAACTCGCAATATCTATGTCAAGCGTTTCAAGAGTTACAACGAAATCTTGATATTCCATAGCCGTCTACGACTGACTGCTTTATCAAGTTAAAACTCGCCAGATTTTCACTTTCACGGCTGGATTTGTACCAACTTTTTTCTGGTATGAAAACAATCCAAGAGGCAAACCAAAACTTCAATTGTGACAAGTAGCGCCCGATTATAGCGGGCACAGGAGCCGAACATGTTTTTTACACGCTCCAAACGCCAGAGACGTGCAATTAGTAACTTAACAATGTAATGATTATTAATGAACTGCCTGGTGTTGGATGGTTAATAATGAAATAAACACCATACCTAGTACCTGAGTGGCTGCCATGAGCTTAATATATTTACTATACCTACCTTCTGAGAAATATCTTGGATGATTAAAATAATATGCATAGGTAGGATAACATCAGCTATTCGTTTCTGCAGTCAGCTTTGTGGCGTCTCAGTAATTTTTTCGAAAAAGTTTAGAATTGTCAAGAATTTCTTGATTCAGTGAAACACGATACCAAATCTGCCAGAAATAATTTTTTTTTGTTTTTTTCTGAAAAACTCGAAGTGAATTAGTGAAGCCATTTTTTCTCTTCCCAAATTGACCTCAACGATAAATTTCTGCTGGAAAATAAGTCTGTTTAGCAAGAAGGCGTGAGCGCCTTCCATAGCAGTCGACCCTTAAGCCTCAAATCCCCTTAATTTTTAGACAGCATATTTTAAAAAAAATTGGTTCGTCTTTTTGAACATACCTATTGAGGCTTCTTTAGCGTTGATAAAATTAAAGAATCTAAAGCTTTTTCGGTTTCAGTTTTTGAGCTATTCGAAGCGTAAAGTGGGCTTAAAGTAAGCTTCAAATCGCTTTGATCCGCCTCAAGTTTTTAAGTTTCCCAGCGAAAATCTAAGTTCAGTTCCATTTTGATGTTCCATAAATTTCTTTGTTGACAATCGAAACTTGACGAGCTTCCAAAGTAACTTCGAGCTTTTTTTTGCCGACTTGAGCTTCTCGTCAAGTCTCAAGTGAAACTTTAATTCGCCCTGATTTTAGAGTTTTCTTAAGAACATCTAACCTTTCCAACTTCGCTAAAGATTCTGAAAAGATCATACTCAAGCTTTGAAGCTTCTTTTTTGGGAGTTATTTGAAAATTCTTGTGCATTATCAATCTTAGCTTTAGAATTAGAGCTTCAGGAATCTCAATCAAGCTCGATGTTAACTTATTGAAAGCCATGCTTAGAGCTCTTTGGGAGCTGCAAGAACCTCAATCAGGAATCTTTTTTGTACATGTCGGAGCTTCCGTCAAGCCGAATTGAACCTTATGCGAGCTTTTTAAAGCTCCAGGAATCTCACGAAGCAAAGCTTCATATTTTTTCTTTCAAAATTTGCCCAAAGCTTTAAAAAGCTTCAGGAACTCGGCGAATGAAAAATTTATTTCGGGTCCTGTCAAACATCTATTCGATTCGAATTTTTAGCTTTTAAGGGTGGTTTGGCCCAATAAATGTATCCTAATTTCAATACAGCTGCTTTAGTTTTTGATCAAAATTGAATTTTTCGGTGTCTATTTGAAGCTACAAAAATGTAGAATAGCGCTACATTTCAGATTCTACGTTGGTCCCCCAAAATTTCGTTTTTAGTAAATTTTGCTTTTTATCAACAAAAAAATTGAAACGTAATCTTTTCCACTCGAACAAAAGAAAGTGGAACGTGGATGTCTTACGCTTTTCTTTCCCTACAAGTTGAAACCTTGAAAGTCAATTTCTGTCAAGAATTAAAGCCGCTGGATTCGAACTAACACGCAACCTTCACCAATGACACCCTTAAAAGTGTAAACCGCAGGTGCTCAAAATGGTGAGGAAATCTGTCGTTTATCGAGAAAGTCAATCCGTCTCCCGCCTAAAAGTCGATCTCTGACTGATACAAAAGTCGATCTGTCACCTGTCACAAGTCGAGCTGTCAACTGTCAAAAATGACAAGCTGTCAAAATTGAAAACCGAACATTGAATACCGTGATAAGTTGGAAAGCAGTAAAATGACATTCGTTACCCTTGAAAATAGTGTCTTGTTTTCATTTTCCCATACGCCTCCTTGATTCGTTCGACATTCGAATTTTCAGCACTTAAGGGTGTACTGGAGTAATAAGGTACCTAGTTCCAATATAGCTGTTCCAGTTTCCAATATAGCTGCTTCAGTTTTTGACATAAATCAACTTTTCCGGTCTCCATTGAAAGCTACAGAAAAGTGTAAGAGCGCTACATTCCAGTTTTTGAATCCCCCCCCCCCAAAATTCCTTTTTTAGTAATTTCATGTTTTCGATCAACGAAAAAATTGAAACGTATGCTTTCCACCCGAACAAAATAAGTCAAACGTAGATATGTTGCACTTTTGTTTGCCTACAATTTGAAACCTTGGAAGTCAATTTCTGTCAGAAATTAAGGCCGCTGGATTCGAACTGGGACGCAACCTTTGTCCAAGAGACCCTCAAAAAACTGTAACGTGCAGGTGCCTCAAATGGCTGAAAGAAAATTTATCGTCCATCGAGGAAGTCAATCTGTCTCCCGCCTAATAGTCGATCTGTCACTTGTACAAAAGTCGACCTGTCACCTGTCAGCAAGTCAAGCTGTCAACTGTCAAAAATGACAAGCTGTCAAAGTTAAAAATTGACGAAACTCTTGCCTACTAAACGGATTTTAACCTGAATTGGACAGTAGTAAAATCATATTCGTTACCAAAGATCTGATGAGTGAGCATTGCTAATAGCAGTGTTGCAACTTGGGACGAATTGATTGTCAGTCAAGAAATTGAGCCAACCATTTGGTTTTCACGCTGGTTTCGGCAACGATTTTTATTTAAATAGGTGGAATATCTTATTTTCATTTTTGCGCGATGCCTTCTTGATCCGTTAGAAAATCGAATTTTCAACAATTAAGGGTGCACTGACACATTGAGGTATCTAGTTCCAATATAGCTGCCCTATTTTCCAAAAGAAATTGACCGTTTTGGTCTCTATTTGAAGGCACAGAAAAGCAGAAGGCATCTACGTTGTGAATTTCCAGTTTTTTTTTTCAAAATCTCCGATTTCAAATATTTTATTTTTGCCTGGCAAATAAATTTAAATATATTTTTTTGCCCCAACAAAAAACAACGTAGATAATATGTTCGGACCGATCATGCCTACTTGGTAGGTTCCATTCGAATTTTTAGTGTTTAAGGGTGCCCTGGAGTAACTCGCGAATAGGTGCATCCTATTTCCAATACAGCTGTCTTAGTTTTTGACAGAAATCAACTTTTTCTGTGTCTATTTAAAGCTACAGAAAGGTATAAAAGCGCTTCATTTTGGATTTACAGTTTTTCTTTCTCACAATTTCAATTTTTGCAAATTTTGTTTTTGTCCAGAAATTTTTTTGAAACGTAGATGTTTTGTGCACGAATCAAAAAATTCAAACGTAGGCATCTTGTGGTTTTTTCTGCCTGCAAATGGTAACCCCGAAGCTCAATTTCTGCCAAAAAATAAGCCCGCTGGACTCGAACTGTGAAAAAACCTTTGTCCAGCACACCTTGTCTATTGTTTTTCTCCAGTTATTTCATTTTTTTTATGTGTTGTTTCCATTGTTGTTGCAAATTTTTTGTTTTTTCAATTTTTCACCTAATTTCACAATTTTTCATCCATTTTTTTTAATTTTTGTTACATTTTCCCTCTCCAAAAAAAAATTGGTTACTGGTACCTGATGGTGATGGGAGTAATCGAAGGGCAGCACGGGGGCGTACGGGTACGGAAACGTCTGGTGCGCGTGGGGGTGGTACGCGCCGCCCCCGCCGCCGCCCCCCGGACCCCCGGCCGGTTCGAAACAGTTGAAGTGCGCGGGGGGCGGAAGCGCCCCCGTCTCGCCCGCCGCCCAGCCATTGCCGCCGCCACTGCCGCCGTCGCTGCCGCCCCCGCCGCCGCCCCTGCCGCTGTCGTTACTTCCGCCGGTCGCGTACATCCCCGACGACACTCATTTGTTCCGCTTGCTCCCGCAAGAAGCCGCCGCCCGCTTGATTTTCCCGCCGAACATCACACATAGCTGGCACGTTACATTGTTGAAGCTGCGTTGTTTTGTTTCGCTGTATCTCTTGATGCACACAGTTTTCACTTGAGTTTTCACAGCCGACCAAGTTAAACTTGAATTTTGATTCGCAAGCACTTTTGGAAAACGGGTATAAATTCTAAAAAGCTTTATTTCGATTATGAGAGACCGGAAAAAGTTCAACGTTGGAAAAAAAGCTTGACAAAAAAAAACTTTTTTGGAAAATAATTTTTGAAAAACCCGATCCGCACGTCGTAGCGGACTAGACTGTACTCTCTCGTTGCGTGCAAGTATAATTCAAATATAATGTGCTCCATATTTACAAAATAATTAATAATATAAAATCGAAGCCGAAGTAAAATAAATCACAAGAGTGCTGCGGCTAATGGTGTGCGGTGGTGATACTTTTGTTTTATTTCATGCAATTACGCAAAACTGGTACTTATTTTAATCGGGCTTTGAGAGCTTATTTAGAATTAGATTTGTCGTGTACCCGTGCAGTCGGCCAAATCCAGTCGCCGCGGCGATGACTAGATAATTTCGTCGTGAATTTCGCTTTCGGAATGGCCGACTGTAATTAGGTCAATTTATTTACCAGGAGATAACAAGTGCAGGCTGCAGAAATTTTAACAACATGTAATAATCGAATGAATGCGTTTTGTCTGGAGGAGAGCGTGTGCTGCGGCAACGAGAAAAACAGAAAACTTTTTCAGCAGAGCCGGTCAAACTTAGCCATTAAAAATGTACAATCACCTAAATCTTTTTTTTTTTCTATAATAGAAAAAGTTTCTTTAATTAAAAATTTTTACACTGTTGCCTAGTTCACGTGAATAACAAAGTGTGAAGTTGGAAACAGTGCTCTGAAGCGCTCACACCTAATCGCCAGGCAGTTTACCCAACTGAAGTAACGTCTAAGGGTGCTACGACTAAAACAAACGCCGCTAGGGTATCGCCCACTTTTCCAAAGCCAACTCCAGTTTAGACATTCTACACTTGCGTACGATTTTTTGAGAATTTTATTCCAATAAGCATTAGTGATTAATAACAGTCAATTAAAACTGCATTCGAATTGAAAAAGTGTGCTGTTTTTTTCTTCAAGATTTTCCTCACGTTTAATTCTCGTGCCCACGTTTTATCATCAAGCAGGCCGCGCGGATGCAATAATAAATACGTAACGATACAATGGACGCGCATTGATAAGAAATCACCGAAGCAGGCCATGCGTGCGCGCTTGTAGATTTTTTTTGGCTTTTGTTTCTCTGCCAATCTTTACTTACGTAATTGTCGTTTTTATCTCACATTTTCCTCATCTCGTTTCAACATGTATTGAACCGAATTACTCAATCCATAGTCCTTTCTAACCTCAACCTTTTGATGAGCTAGCCTAACGAAATTTGTTGTACATTTTCACAGAATTTCGAATAATTTTTCTACAGTTGAAAAAATGCAGTTTTTTTTTGTAAAGAAGGAAAAGGGAAGCAGAAAAAGAGTTGAGAACTATAAATTTGCTATGGTAGGAACTTCTGCGCGCCGCGCAAGTTTCGCCATCAATCACTCGAAGAGCCATGGCTTCTCAACCTCGACGTCGATAAATACCGCTAAGGTCAAATATTATGGTCTCTGCATTTTTTCAAATTCTTGCCTTTTGCCTTGTTGTTTTGTTCCTTTGTTGGGGTAATTTTTTCCTTTTGTGCAATTTATTCCATTTCATTTTCTTTTTCCGCTTTTTCTTTTTCCTTATCGTTCAAAACAGTTTTTCCTACAGCTTCAAAATCCCATTTTTCAGATTTCTTCCTTAATTTCAAAACAGATCCTTTTTTCCAGCTCTATTTTTTGCCTGTTTCTCTCTCTTTATCTCTCCCCCTCTCCCTATATTCCAGCCCGTGAAAGATTTTGTTTTTCTATTATTCCAAGTTTTTCGAGAGGTTGCACCTTGAAAAATCCTCACAAACACTCCAAGAGAAACAAACAGGAATTTGATAGTACTTGAAAAAATTATATAGGAATCAATTGGATACAAATCTGCTTCGGTACACGGCCGTTTGCTCAAATCCTTGTATTCAAATAGCAAATTTACTCATCTATTGAGTTTTATCACGCGTTTTTGGGCTGGTACTAGATGGATAGGTACTTATTTTGATAATAACCAATAAAAATGGAACATGTCTCAAGTGTACCTACGTATAGATAAAGCAGGAACCTATACTCATGAATTTTATCATCGCAGACGCCATTTTATAACTGAAGTGATTTTTGATAACGAATTGCTACCCAATTTCCTTATCAAAACTAAAATGAGATCGATTTTTAAATGCGTGATAGATCTCAGTAGCCTGATCTGTCGTTTATTTTCAAGCCTTTTCGATCTTTTTCAATATTTTCAACGTTTTTTTTTCAGTTCAGCATCCTATCCAGTTGTCTGCGTTGACGCTTTTCAAGAGGTTGCACCTCAAAAAATGCCCACGAATTAATACATCAGAAACAAACAGAAATTGATAATACTTTGAAAATTAAAACGGAATCAATTGGATACAAATCTGCTTGGATGCACGGCCGTTTGCGTCAAATTTTGCGCTTCTTCCCGATAGTCTCACGATTGAGCCTTCTTTCTCTCTGAAACTGCTGGAAATAGATGACAGAATCAAATTGTTATATTGCCAAGGTTCAAATTGGTACGAAACGATGTGAGACTTGCCTGTACGTTCGAAAATTCAATTTTTTTTTCTGGAACCGTTAAAATATTCTTGAAACGTAATTTTTTTTCAATTTTGTGACCGCTGAATTGAACATCTTGTCTTGAAATTAGTGAACAACTATACCAAACTTGCTTTGTTGGAAAATGTCAATTTCTCGAAAAAGTCAAGACAATTCAATACTTTTATTTTCCGATGATTTTAGTCGGGTTTATTGTTTCCTACTAAAACGAAGCGATGTAGCTCATCCTGACATTCACTCTGCTCTCCTAAAACTGCATTTTTGGCAAATTACAACTTGAATTTTTGCAAAGTTCCAATTTTTCCTAGAAAAAAAAAACCATGCTACGAAATCGATAGCAGAATTGAGCAGTTGATGTCCGAATTGGTAAGAAACAATACAAACTTGTTGTGTCAAAAGTAGTGAAATGTTATCAACTGTCAACTTTTGGAAAATGTCAAATTTTGAATGTTGAATTTTTGAAAATGTCAAATTTTGTTCAAGTCGAAAAACCTCCAAATCGTCAAATGATTCGATTGTTCCTCTTTCGAATACAATACTGAGACAAAAATGACTGGCAGAATTCATTTAATGTTTGAATTTCAGCAAGAAACGATACAGAACTTGATTTGCTGGAAAATGCTAAAGTTTTGGTGATCTTCAAAGTAATCAAATTATTTTTACATTTTTGATTTGATGCGTATTTTGCTATGATCTGTTCTCTTTTATCGCTGAGAAAAAACGAAATTTTGAAAAAATTGACTCGCATATTTTCAGTCTGCAATTTTCAAAAAATCTAATAAAGCTCGTTACAGAAAAGCACTACGGCGAAACTGACTGCAAAAATGAAGAGCCAATGCTCGAGTTAGTAAGAAACGATACCAAACTTGGTTCTCTGAAAAATGTCAACGAATTTCAAAAATGTCAAAGAATTTCCAAAAATTGTAATTTCCAAAAATTGTGATTTGCGGAGTTTTTGAACAAGGCAAATGTGGTATCGTTTCTTACTAAACCGAGTCCCAGCAACCCGATTCTGGCATCAGTTTTTGCACCACATCTCTTGAAAACGACTTACGAAATTACTTTTGATACTTTTCAGGATTTCAAAGTTTATTTGAGTAGGAAACACTAGCTATTACAGAATTGAGTATGAATTGAACAGCTGATAGTTCATTTGTGAGAAACGATACAAAACTTGCTCTCTGGAAAAATGTATTTTTTTTTGAAAATGTCATTTTTCCAAAAAGTCAAACTTTGACATTTTTCAAGAGCGCAAGTTTGGTATCGTTTCTTAGTAAACTAAGCCTTAGCAACACGATTCCGACGCATTTTTTGGCATACGGCTTTCTCAAAAGTAATTATCGAATTTTATTTTGAAATTCTCTAGAATTTTCAACATTCACGCAAAACTAATAACGACACGACAAAACTGACCTCAGAAACGAATAGCTGACGTTTGAGTTAGTAAGAAACAATGCCAAACTTGCCTTATTCAAAAATGTGAAAAAATCCAAGAATGTCAAAATATATGGAACGTAAATATTTGACATTGTATATATGGTAATTTTGGTGTTCTTTCACTAAACCAAGCCATAGCTACACGATTCTGCAAACATTTTTGCTTGATGATTTTTCGAATATATATGTCAAAATTTATTTCGACTTTCTGCACGTTTCTACACTTTGATCGAAAAAATTCATCGACACGACAAAATTGACCACAGAAATGAGTAGCTGGTATTCGAATTAGTAAGAAACGATACCATACTCGCCTTGTTTTGGATGTGAATAAAATTCAAAATTGTCAAATTTTCGGAAAAATTGATTTTTCCCTAAAACGTCAAATTTTGACATTGTACATTTTGGCAAGTTTGGTATCGTTTCCTACTAAACCGAGCAGCAGCAACACGATTCTGCCACTGATTTCCACGTAATGCTCCGCCAAAAATAGTTACCAAACAAATTTTCGCTATGAATTTTTTTTTGAAATACAGTAGCAAGCCAGTTTTTTCACTAGTTGGCGTACAGCCTAGATTTCTCAGCCTGATGCATTTTCTGTAATCTTGGTCGACTTAAGAAAACTTCTTCAACCGCTTTCTTTTCAAGGTCATCGCTACAATATTTTTCAAACAATTTTTTTTTGAAAGAAACGCAATCAAAAAGCTCGATGTTGCAATTTACGAAAAGTCGTGATTCTAAGCGAGACAAAAACCGATTAGTTTAGCCCGACGGATTTGAGGATGCTGCTAGTTTTCCGGGTATCTAATCAGTTCGGCGGCGATCTGGTGATTTGGGTGGCCGAATTTTTCTCACCGCCCGCCTGGAATGTACCGGTTGTGCATCATCGAGAATTTATTATCGAACAAAGCGCTGTAATAAACGTTTTATAAATTGAATGATGCATTATCTTTTTACGGTGAATGTACTGTACGTATGCACACAGTCACGACCTGGGACACCACTCCTATTTTTGTGGGTGTCGTAGACCAGACGAGGCCGTTCTGTAAAAACGCCTCAGCACAGCGCGTTCTTTCTTCACGTGTCTTTTTTCTTCTCCCGTTCCCTCTCATTTTTTCTTTGCATCTCCCTTTTCCACACAACAGCTTTGTTCTTTGCATCTCTTCTCCGTGAGCGTTTCTTCCACGCAACAATTATTATATATATACTTACTTGTTGCAATTGCAATTTCTATTCGATAGATAATAGAGAGTGAGAGAGAGATGGCGCGGAAAAATCGAACAATGACCCCCCTCGAGGCGGCGTTGACTTTTTTTTCGTGTTTCGCTTCGCCTTAGCCTTACGCAGTGTATACCAGATTAAAAGCTATTTTTAAATCTACAAACAACATTTTCAAAGTTGAGATAGGTTATGGCTGAGCAGTAAGTCAGCTCGGCAGTGGCCTGAGCAGAATGTGCCCGGAGTCGACTGCGTGCTGTGGCCGACCGCAGGTTAATATACTTTGAAAAAGCAAGTCGTTTAAAAACAAATAAAAATAACAAAAAAGGACACGCCGGTTGTTTTGCCTGGCATGTAGAGGGCGTTGCGAGATGCACGGCCTCCTCGATTCATTCCACATGCATTATGCATTTTATAATTTCTCTGTGGTCGTACCGCAGAGCGGCCAGCATGGTGTGCGACAACGGCCCGAAATTCGACGTCGAAAATTCGAAGCGTTTCCGCGGAATCGACGCGGACGGAGAACGAAGGAGAAGAAAAAAGCGTCGACAAAAGTGAAAATAAAGACATAAATATCGTAGAAAACACACAAGAAATTAAGAATGCACTAATTGAATGGCTTTAATTCGATGCAGGGAATAGAAATCGTCATATTAACAAACCGCATACAATAAATTTAATTGCCTGGCAAGCTCTGTCTTTGTCTCGTGTCCAACTGCAGACGGAGACGCAAGAACTAGACACATGCTAGGATCGCGGGACAAGTATCGGTTATGGCCACCATAAATTCCGCTTCTTGCGTGAAAAACTTCAGCCGAGTGGCTGTGCCGCATTTTTCCTCCGTTTTTCTCGTCCTTATTTTTATCCTTGCCAATTATGCGTCACTCTACCTGCTGCATTCAATAGTTGAACAAATTTCGACTGTAAGTTTTTCAAAAAAATATACCTACAAGGAAACTGGTGTTGAAAAAAAAATAAAAAAAGTTTGAGAGCTTCTGGTTTACGGCTACTATATCGATAAGAGTTCCATGACCTACCCCATTATTATTGTTTGTGTGTATGCATAATCGAGCGCACTGTGCGTCTGATAAGAAAAAATCGAGGCTGGCATTTTACGGCGGTTGTAAAAATGCCCGGCATCAGCCTGCTTTTTCCATTGTTTTTATTCATTTTGCGCAAGAATCGAGGAGGCTATTAATGAAAATAGATTGACACTAGACTTTATGCACTCGGTAATATGTGTACGGGGGACATAAGCGAAAAAACGATCTGAATATTCATTTTTCCGCCGCACTAATTCCAGATTGTCAGCCCCGTCATTCATTCGGACAAAGGGTCAGGGACGTATCGAGGTGTAAAAATGAGGTCACAGAACTCGCAGTGTCGACGTTTTTTTTTTGTTTTGCTTCATTTTGTTTTGGATTATATCTTGCCACAGCTGTTCATTGGCTTCCGAGAAACTTGTCCGTTGATATGTCAAATTCAGAAAGAAAAGAGTGTTGAGAAAAAATGTACGGAACAAAAATGCCGAAAAAGTTCACGCAAGAAAAATTACTATGCAGTTTATAGGAAAAAGAAGCGATGCCAAAACAAAAAGGCGACCATAAAAGTTTTCATACTTGGCAACTGGCATTTTTTTTTCACTCGACTCAAAATATGCGGAAAAGTACAATTTTTACGAAAAAATTGACGCTAGTTTGAGAAAAACATCAAATACAGAATAACTGACTGCAGAATCGAACAGCTGACGTTCGAATTAGTAAGAAACGACCCTAAACTTGATTTGTCGGAAAAATCAGTTTTTTCCTGAAAATGCCATTATTTTGAAACATTTTTCTTAAATGTCAAACTTTGTCATTTATCATTTCGGCACGTTTCGCATTCTTTTCCGTAAAATCAAGGCCGAGCTATCCAATTTTGACACTCATTTTCGCATGACGCTTTCCTGAAATCACATTTTTAATTTTGAAATTTTGCAAAATTCAGGTTTTTTTTTCAAGAAAAATTCTACGACCAAACTGACTGCAGAATCGAACAACTGATTCCGATTTAGTAAGAAACGACTGCAAACTTGGAATTGCCAGAAAATGATATTTTTTTGAAAATTCAACATTTTCAAAACGTCAATATTTTGAAACATTTTTTCCAAAACGTCGGATTTTATCATTTGTTATTTCGACAAGTTACGTGTCGTTTCCTACTGAATCGTGCCCGAGCTATCTCATTCTGGCACTCATTTTTGCATAACGCTTTTCCCGAACTTCTTTTTTTATTTGAAAATTTTGCAAAATTCTGGTTTAAAAAAAATGCTACGACTGAACCAACTGCAAAATCGAACAGCTGACGTTCGAATTAGTAAGAAACGACTTCAAACTTGATTTTGACAACAATTTTAGTTCTTAAATGTCAATATTCTCAAAATGTCATTATTTTGAAACATTTTTCGAAAAATGTCAAATTTTATCTTCCAATATTTCGGAAAGTTTGGTATCGTTTCCTACTAAATCGAACCCGAGCTATCTCATTCTGGCACTTATTTTTGAATCACGCTTTTTTTCTTCTACTTTTTCAATTTTGAAATTCATTTGAGAACAGGTTTTTTTTCCAAAAAATATACTACTACCAAACCCACTCCAGAATCGGACAGCTGAGTTAAAATTAGTAAGAAAAGACTCCAAACTTGACTTGTCCGAAATTTTTCTCTTGAGAATGTCACTATTTTCAAAACGTCATTATTTTGGAATATTTCTCCCAAAACGTCGAGTTTCATCATTTGTTATTTCGACAGTTACGTATCGGCTCTTACTAAACCGTGCTCGAGCTTCTCATATCTGATTTTGGCATGATTTTTGTTTTCCCAAAGCTTCTTTTTCAGTTTTTAGATTTTGCAAAATTCAGTTTTTTCTTCAAGGAAAATGCTAGGGCCAAACTGATTGCAGAATCGGACAGCTGACTCCAATGAAGTGAGAAACGACCCCATACTTGATTTGACCCAAAAAAACTTTTTTCCAAAAATGTCATATATTTTAAAACATGATTTTCCAAAAAGTCAAATTTTGTGATTTGTCATTCCAACACGTTTGGTATCGTCTCCCATTGAATCGAGCCCGAGCTATCCCATTCCGGCACTCATTTTTGCAACACACTTTTTTTTAATTACTTTTTTAATTCAAAACTTTTGTAAAATTCGGGAATATTTCATAAGAACAATTCCATTTTTCACTTTTCACAAGCAAACTGACTGCAGAATTGAATGGCTAATGCTGATGTTGGGATTGGTTAAAAACGATACTGGGCTTGTGAGAGACGCAAAAACAGACTTGTTCTCAAAATGTCAATTTTTTGCCAAACGTAAATTTTTTCCGAAACGTCAGAATATGACATTTTCATTTTTGACAAGTTTGGTATCGTTTCGCACAAAATCGAATCCGAGCTACTCGATTCTGGAGCTCATTTTTGATCTACGTGGTGAAAAAATGGAAGAATTTTCCAAAAATGTCCGATTCCTCCCAAAACGATCAGATTTTTTTAAAATAATCGAATAGCTAATGTTCAAATTAGTGAAAAAACGATATCAAAGTTGCTTGGAGTTAGAAAATCAGTGTATTCTTACAAAAATTTTAGTTAAATTTCAAACCGTCAAACTCTATCCTTGAAGTCGTTTTTCCCCGAAAAGTCGAAATTTGATTTTTTTTGGCAAGTTTGATATTGTTTCTTGAGAATATATTTCTTCAGAAACGCGTCACGACAGAACTGACCGCTGAATTGAATCGGCGATGCTCGGATTAGTAAGAAACGGTATCGAACTCCGAGCTTGCTTAACCGAAAATGTCATTTTTTTCCTAAAAACGTCAAGTTCTACCAAAAACGTTTTTTTTTTCTAAACGTAATTTTTCGACATTTCCGACAAATTTATTACTGTCGTTTTGTGCTGTTTGTCAAAACGTCAAATTCTGCCCAAAACGTTTTCTAAAATTGTCAATTTTTGACATTTTCAGCAAATTTAGTTTCGTACTGAACGATTTGATTCTGGCATTGATTTCTATAGAAATTTGTTTCGACATGAACGCTACGACAAAACTGACTGCTTGCCTCATTGAAAAATCAAAATTTAAAAAAAAAATCCCAAAAAAGTCAAATTATGACATTTTGACAAGTTTGGTTGCGTTTTTTGTCAAACGAATCAGACAAAAACGATCCTAGCATCCATTTTTGCATCACATTTTTCTAAAACTACTTGACTAACTACTTGACTACTTTCTAAACTACGAGCTTTGCCAAACATGTCTGCATTTTTTAGAATGTCAGATTTTCTCCAAAATGTCAAAATTTCTCCAAAACGTCAAATTTTTTAATGTTCTATTCCGGCGAGATTGATATCGTTTCTTACTAAACCAAACCCAAGCTACCTGATTCTGGTACTGATTTTTGCAATCCACTTTTTTAAAATTACTTTTTGACTTTGAAACTTTGCAGAATTCAAGGATCTTTCCCGACAAAATGGATTGCGAAATCGAATCGCCGATGGTCGGATTAGTAAGAAACGATACCAAACTCGCTTATTGAAAAAATCAAAGAGGTCAAAGTTTTTTGAAACGTCAAATTTGATCTAAAACGTCATCTTCTCAAACGTCAAATTCCAACATTTCTGATTTCAACAGGTTTGGCATCGTTTCTCACTAAATCGAACTCAAGCCACCCGATTCCGGCATTCATTTTTGCATTTTACTGAGAATGTCAATATTTTCCGAAACGTCAAATGTATGCAAATTGTCATTTTTCCCCGAGACGTCAGATTTTCTGTCAAATTTTGACATTCTCAATTTCGGCAAGTTTAGCATCGTTTCTTACTAAACCAAACCCAAGCTACCCGATTCTGGCGCTCATTTTTGCATCCTACGTTTTTGAAACAATTCTCCTCAAATTTGTCGCAAAATTTAGAATAAGTGTACATAGGAAAACGCTACGACCAAACGGCTTACAAAATCGTAATGTGAATGCTTCATTATTGAGAAACAATACCAAACTTGCGTATTAAAAAAAGGAATCGGTATTTTCCGAAATGTCAAATTTTATCCAAAACGTCATTTTTTCCCCCAAAAATCATGTTTTCAAAAAGTCAAAATTTGACATTCTGGCAAGTTTGGTATCGTTTCCTACTAAACCGAACCCGAGCAGCTCGATTTTGGCAGTCATTTCTCTGCCAAGCATTCCCACAACTACTTAACGGGCTCCGAATGACTCCAGAATGACATTCGGCTTCTCCAGATACCCAAACGCGGCTTGCTCGATTCGCGATTAATTTTTTCGCCACCCAAGCCTTTGCGATATTGATTTTTCCAAGCCGACACGAAAAATTCACGAGCAATCAATCACTTGATGCTGCACAGCCTACTGCACACGATTTATTTATAAAATCGCAGCAGTATACTCTGGCCGATGCTTCTTCGATCTGTTCTGCGAACGATACAAAACAAATGATATTTTTATCGCGCGAGCTCGGCTGGTCGTTGTACTGTACATTCTTTTTCAAGGTTTTTACATAAGACTTTGCGTGATAAAAGTACAAGTACGATAAAAAAGTGTTGGTTGGAGCACACAGTGTGTATGTGTACGATACGAAAAAATGGAACAAACGCATATAAAACGCATACAAATAATAATAAAAAAGATAAGTGTGCGAGTCACTAACCTACGACAACGTTTCCAACATAGTATTAAATGTTTATATTTATACGCAAGCACATAATGACGGCATTGGATTGGACGTACAGTCGGCGGAAAAAAGCCTGGCTCTTGAGTGTCCTCCATTCATTTTTTTTTTCTTTGGGCCACACGTTTCGTCTGTTTGTACAACTAAAGACTTTATATGCTCAAGTAAAAGGTTTTTTGCTACACGAGTAGTACAAGGCGGTAGTGGGTATAGTAGTGAGCGAGTACATTATTGTGCATGGACTAATATTTATGGCCCCTCGGGCGGAATTCGTTCTCCTTTAACACGAGTTTTGCACGCGGGGAGAAAATATTTGTTGTTGTTACGTAGAGAGGAATAGGAAGGAGTACTGCATGCTTCTTCTGTAAAGATATAAGGATGTGTTTTGTAAGAGAGTAGAGCTTGAACCTACAAAGGTATTGACCGTTATGTTGTACCACATTATCTATTATAATACTCATTTTGCTTCGTAGGTCTTTTTTATACATCTGGCACAAGTAATCGTGCTTATGAGACGAAATATTTATTATATACAATCATGTACATGAGCTCCCTGCATGTACTGTTTTTGAGTGAGCGTCAATGAAAAATTTGCATCGAGTTGGAAACAGTGCTCTGAGGCTCTGACGCCTAATCGCCGGGCAGTTTACCCAACTCACATAACACCGAATGTATCGTAGATTAGTAGATAGGCCAGTCAAATTAGAACAAATTTTTCCGTTTGAGAGAACAAACTGCCGGAGCTTTGTAAATTTGACGTAAATGTCCGGTAAGGTGTACATATAAACATACTAAAAGTCCTCAACTCTACCTGTTGCGCTCTAGCCGCCATCTTGGAAAAATGGTCCTTCGATCCAGTTTTCTGCTTATATTGCGCTAACCATCAGATATGTTAAATTAAGTTCGATAAGAAATCTGGATCGAAGAACCATCTTTCTAAGATGGCGGCTCGAGCTCAATAGGTAGAGTTGAGGACTTTGGAGATGTTCAACAGTACACCTTACCGGACATTACTGCCAAATTTCCAAAACTCCGACAGTTTTTTCCCTCTAGCTTTCCTTATTTGAGTGGCCCAAGATAGAAAGTAGAGATACCGACAAGCTTCACTCTTACGATCTTCTCAGTGAACAGCAAATATAATTTGAAGAATATTCACGACAATTCGGCAACAGTGGCTTGACATCCCGTCCCTTCTTATCGAGACAAGTGCGATATAAAAATTCGCCTTGAAAGTTGGATTGCAAGAAAAAACAACAAACCGTAAACAAATAAAAGTGAGGCATTGAAAAAACCAGACGTGTAAAAATAAACGACGGTTCTCTGTATGTGTATGAATAAAAGGCAACAAACTTAGCGCGCCAAGGCGGCCTTGTGAATAAAATGCGTGAGTATGTGTCACCGCCCGAGCAAAGCCGGCTTGATTCGCGCAACAATATTATTAATAACAACAATAATTTTACTACCAGTTTTCGAAACGTCGTACCTACTTTTCTTATGATTATTATTAATTGCGTAATGGCCAGGAAGCGCTAAAAATTATTCGAAAAAAAAAACGGCAAATACAAAATCCCAGAAGAGATGATTACGAAAGTATGCTGCCATGCACCAACTCCAACTACTACATGGTTAATAACCGCATTTCTTATTAAGTTATTTGCCATAAACCAATATGGTACTAACTGGTAGTTAGCATAAAGTTTATATTCCGTTAGGTTTTAAATGAGTTATATGATGAGAGGCTGCTCTTCTCTCTAGTAGTAGTATAGTGGAAGGTATATACACGGCAGGCATCGGGACTCGTCTTTTTTGCCATTGGAACGGAGGAGGCATGGGCAAAAATAATTGCAAGCCGAGATGATGATGATGATGATGATGCTGTCGGTTATATTCTCTTGTGCTTGGTGTGCTCGGATTTCCTAGACAAGTCTTCTTGTACGCTGTACATTGGCCGGTATCAGATTGACCCCCGCGCGAGGGACGTCAATTATTATTGAAGTCGGTACATGACGGCATCGGCATCATCACGGCGTTTTTAATGCCGGCATAGAAATTATGAGCTTGAGAAAAGTGCATGCGACGTAATCGAGTTGGTTTGAAATTGATTTTTTTTTTGTCAATCACTGGTGCATGCACCCTACCTAGCAAAAATCATGATGTAATTTGAAAAAAAAATAGAATATGTCTAGCGTATAGGAATGGAGCAATCAAGTGAGCTAAGTTATTGAATGTTCAATCTCGATTTTTCGAAAATGTAGGACTGTGGGAAATTTGTGAAAATTTTGGAAAATTGGGAATCTTGGTGGTTAAGAAAAAGCGTGATGCAAAAAGCAGGTGTCAGAATCGTGTTTTTCTCGTTTGGTTGGAAGAAAACTGACCAATACTACCGACATGAAAAAGTGGTGGAGGATGTTTTTTTTTAAATACTTATTTGACATTTTTGGAAAAATTGTAATTTTTGAACAAGGAAAACTCGGTCTTGTTTACTACAAATACGAATATCGAACCTTAGTTTTTTTGTTCAGCTTCATCGTATCGTAGGTATTCCTTGAAAAAAATTTGGATTCGTGAAGAATTTCCAAATAAAAATTTAGGCCAATTTTGAAAAAGCTCAACTCATGTAGAAACAAATGCCAGAATCGTATTGTTACGACTCGGTTTAGTAAGAAACGGTACCAAACTCGCTCTCACGAAAAAATGGCAAATTTTTCATTTTGGAAAAAATGACATTTTTGATTAATTTGACGTTTTTGGAAATTTTGAAATTCTTCATCAAAACAAGTGTGGTACCGTTACTCACTAAATCAAACATCAGCTATTCATTTCTGTGGTCAGTTTTATTGTGTCGTAATCTCTGACAGAAATTTTAGTTCGTGGAAACTTCAAAATGGAAATTTTTTGTGTTTGAAAAAGCTTCACTTACGTAGAAATAAGTGCCAAAATCGTGTTGCCACAACTCGGTTTAGTAAAAAACAATACCAAACTCGCTCGTATAAAAAAAATCCAATTTTTTCATTTTACATTTTGGAAAAAATGACATGCTTGATTTGACGTTTCAGAAAATTTTGACATTTCTCAGCAAAGCAAGTATGGTACCGTTTCTTACTGAATCGAACATCAGCTATTCATTTCTGTGGTTAGTTTCAACGTGTCGCGTATTCGCTGACAAAAATTTTGATTTTTCGAAAATTTGTAATCATAATTATGGGCGCTTATTTTTGAAAAAGTATCACCTAGTCAAAAAGTGGGTGCAAAAATCGTGTTGCCACGTTTGGTTAAGTAAGAAACGATGCTACCACTGCTGGATAGAAACGGTTCAATTCAACAGTTTGGGGGAAAATTAGATTTTGAAATCAAAAAAATGACATTTTGGAATCAATGTGACATTTTTGAAAACTTTCGTGTTTTCGAACAAAGCAAGAGTATTATCGTTTCTTGCTGATTCGAACTCAGATATTGATTCCTGCAGGCAATTTTATCGCGTCACATGCTTCCTCCGAAGAACGTTTTGAATCATGAATAATAGATATACAGGGTGATTCACAACTTGTGAAGCTCCTATCAAGGGTGGATTTTTTGACTGATTATAATTATAATACAAGAAACATTGCAACAAAATTTCAGAGTTTCTTTTGTGGTTTGATCTTTTTCCTTGATGGGCCTTGTTAAGAACATTACAAACTGTGGATCACCCTGTATAAATTTATGAATTCAATAATTATTTTTTGCAGAGGATCATGCAAAGATTAGTGCCAAAATCGTGTTGCTACTGCTTTATGTAGTGAGAAACGATACCTAACTTGCCAAAATGAACAATGTCAAAATTTGACGTTTTGAAAAAAATCAATTCTTTCAAAATGTCAACATCTTTGGAATTGGTTGACATTCAAAACGAGGCAAGTAGGGCATCTTTCTCACTAATTCGAATGCCAGCTATTAATTTCTGCGGTCAGTTTTACGATGTTGATGTAATTTATTCGATAAAAGTTGAGATTCCTGCAGGATGTAGAGAAAATTTGACTACGATTTTCAAAAATTACACAGGTCAACAAAGTGAAGAAAAAGTTTTGTGCCTGGGTTTATTTTATGATTTTATTGAATGTCATGAGTCAAAATAATGAAAAAATACCCACATTCTCATTAAAGTTTGCTTTTGTAATATTGGTAGGTACTGATAAAACAGATTTCATATCATGAATAAAAACAGAAAATCAGTTTATAGGGAGACGGAGGGAAGTTCTGACGTTCATGTGTCATCTACATTAGAGTCTAAAGTGCTCTGGAGTCGCAAAAACGATAGTCAAGTGTTTTATTTGACGTTTGTAGGAAATTAAAAATGCCGAAAAAAATGGAAAAATGTTAAAGTTCTCATGATCATAATAGGAAGAGTCAAGGACTTCATTTCTGTTTTTTTTTTTTAATATTTTATATTAATTTTGTGTTGAAGTCGAGGTTAAAGTTGAAAGAAAGAACAAAAAAAATTTTTTTTTCAATTTTTTTCAACAAGTGAATTATTAAAATCGAGATTTTCATAAAATTTTAAATATGTGAAAAGCAAACTTTTTCATGGGATATTATTTTTTTTCAGGTTAATTTGACTCAAGCTACAGAAATTTGGTATACTTATCCCAGGCACAAAATTGGTGTTGACCTGTGTTATCAAACAAAAATTTGCGCTAGAATCGTGTAGCTACGGCTTTGTTTGGTAAGAATCGATACCAAAGTTGTCATAATTGTTAATGTCAAAATTTTAAACATGACATTTTATGTTTAAAATTTTGACATTTCGCCGTTCACAAATTTTGATCTTTTTGGATTTTCTTGGCATTTTTTCACAAGGCATGTCTGATATCGTTTACTGCTAACTCGAACGCCAGTTATTAATTTTTGCAGTCTGTTTTGTCGTACCGTTGTAAATTTTTCGTGAAGAACGTTAAAAGTTGTAGATGATTTCGGAATAAAATTTGATAATAATTTTTGGGAGAGCTTCATGGCAAAAAGGGCACCAGAATCGTATTGTCATGGTTCGGTTACTGAGAAACGATACTAAACTTGCCGACATAAACAATATCAAAATTTGATGTTTTCAAAAAAACAAACTATTTTCACGAAATTTTGACGTTTTGGATCGGTAACCATTCCAAACGAGGCAAGCACGGTATCTTTTCTCGCTAATTCGAATACCAGCTATTCATTTCTGCTACCAATTTTGTCGTGTTGTCGTTTTTGTCGTATTGATGCAATTTATTCTATGAAAGTTGAAATCGTGTAGAATGTCAAAATAAAATTTTCAAAACTATTTTTCGAAAATGATAGAACAAAAATGCGCAATAGAATTGTGTAGCTACGGCATGGTTCAGTAAGAGTCGATACGACAGTTGCTATAAAAAATATGTCAAAATTTGACGTTTGGCAAATTTTGACATTTTTGGATTTTCTCGACATTTTTCAATAGGGCAAGTTTGGTGTCATTTCTCACTAACTCGAACGTCAGCTATTCATTTTTGCAGTCAGTTTTGTCGTATCGTAGTAAATTTTTCGTGAATGTTGAAAGTTGTAAAGAATTTCGAAATAAAATTCGACAACTATTATTTTGAAAGGTCGCATGCCAAAACGGGGCCCAGAATCGAGTTGCTAAGGGTCGGGTTACTAAGAAACGATACCAAACTTGCCGGAATGAACCATCAAATTTTGACGTTTTGCAAAAAATGACATTTTGAACATTTTTGACATCAAATAATTTTGACATTTTCCTACAAGGCAAGTTTGGGAACGTTTCTTAGTAATTCAACTATCAGCTATTCAATTTCTCAGTTAATTTTGTCATAACTTGTGTTTTCTACCCAAAAATACTTCAAATTCTGCAAAATTTCGAAAAGTAATTTCGTAAATAGCTTTTAAGATGATACAAAAACGAATTTGAAAATCGGGCTGCTGCGGCTTGGTTCAGTAAGAAACGATACCAAACTATCCTCCAATAATTTCGCAATTCATTGCAATTTTCGGAACTTGCACTTTTTGTAAAAAAATTTACATTTTCGAAATTTTTTGACATTTTTCAGAAAATCAAGTTTGGTATCGTTTCCTACTAACTCAAACATTTGCTCTACAGTTCTGCAGTCAGTTTTGTCGTAGTGTCTCCCTGTAGCCAGCTTGAGCGAATTTTTGTGAAAATCGCAAATTTTGCTTCAAAATTTTTCATGATGTCAAAAATTACAGTTGCTGAGTGTAACCGACAAACCAATAAGACAAATAGATGCTGTAGAATTCCAAGAATGCATGAAATGAGTTTTGTGTCTTTGTCAACTGTCAGTTGTTTCTGTCAGTGGCTTCACGTCTCATCATTTGACTTGGCAAAAATGTTAGACTTTTTATTGAAAAAAAAATGCGACTACATATTGAACAAACTCTCTAAATATTAAAAAAAAACTCTAAATGTGTTATTATGCAAGCTCATTTGGCATTTTCCCACTTTTTTCCCGAAATCTTGTATTTTTCTTGACACGGTAGATGATTAAATTATAAATCAAATTATTCAAATTCCATCAAAATTATGAAAATGGCGACTGAAGCGTCCAAAATAAAAATTGCGGACAAAAAGGTGATTGTCAGTAAGTTCTGTCAGAATGACAGAATAGCTACACGTCAAACTTCACAAGCTCCAAATGTCATCACGTCATGTTACTGTATCGGAATGCTAGAACTGAATCAAGTGGGCCGTCCATTTCAGCGAATGGAAACAAAAGTTTGATTGATTGTGAAGGATTCCATCAAAATTATCAGGATGGCGACTGTGAAATGTCTAAAATGGCATTCGAAGTGACAGCTGAATGACCGCGTTTATTGTCAAAGTGACAGTTGTTATGTCAAAACGACAGTAGTGATGGCAAAATGACAATAGTAACAACAAAATGACAGTAGTAACTTCAACTTAACAGCCCTAAATGTCGAAGAATAAGTAGCTATGTCAAAATGACAATAGTACCGTCAAACTTTCCAAGTGTCAGATGTTAAAAAGGTCAACTGGAAACCCAATTATCCTATGGGCTGTCTGATTTCTACATGATTCTAGTGGGCTGCGATTCATGCCGTCATCCAATCTCATGCAAGCTTTTTTTCCAATGAATGCAGAGTGCTTTCTGAAAAATAGAAATGTCAAAACTCACTTTTCAAATTTTTTTTGCTGCTGTCATAACGTTAACTTTTTCTTCTTCAAATTCCAGTTCCAACTTCAAAGCTCAGCTTTTTCGATATTTTGAATCTCCAAAAGTTGATAAAAATGTAAAATAATCAAAAATTTCAATTACATTTCGTTTCGAAGCAAGCTATCCGATTCCACGGTTATTGAATCAGCTTGCATTTGCAAAACGATCTAGTCGCTGTTGCCTGACGAAAGTCGAAAAGTCAATTATTGCCATTCGAAACGTCAAGTTTGACAGTGGAAATGACACGTCGAAACAGTAGCTTGCTGCTTTCGTGAAAGATATCATCCTAGTGACAGTTCCAGCGCGACGCCCACACCAAATGAAGGAATGGTTAACGAATTTAAAAATTACGACACTTGATTTGAAACGTCAAATCTGACAGTTCAGTGTAGAAAGCGTACCGAATGCCATATTCTAGGCTTTCAAGGAAATGTCATTGTAGCGACTGTTGAACAGTTCGATTAAACGCTTGCTGGATCGCGAATAATGACTTGAAAAAATGGCATCTGGAACGTCAGAGCTTGACAGACTGAAACAAAACGTCAAATTTTTACAGACGTCATTGTACGACATCAGTAATGTCACAATAATATCCAATAGTATCCAAAGTCACAATAAATGCTAATAGTGACAGCTCTGACAGTTTGAACACGACGCCTACTAAACGCAGACAATCAAATTGAATATAATAATCAAACAGCGTGCTGTAAAACTAACCTAAGACTTGTTTATAAATATTATCCATCCAATACCCATTAAGTCTAGGATAATAATAACAATTACGGTATAGTGGTATTGCTGATGGGAAAAAGTTAATTTTTTACGCTACAATAATTTCCGTTGTATGTTTTCTGTTATACAAAAACATATCTGCTATGCCGTTAAAACCCATCCAAGGTTTTCTTGAAGAAAAAATCGACTAGGTATGAGTATTATGATGAAAAAACCAATACCTACATAGTGGCGAGTACATATGTTTATTCCATCCAATAATTGAATCGAAAAAAGCACTTTGTGGTGCTAAAAATAAAATAGTGACGTCAAACTTTGGTCGCATCCATAACCTAACAATTTACGTTGTCAAAGTCTGGTAGAAAATTGCTTTCAATTGCTTTTACTTTTTCATTCATTCTATTTTCAGATAAGTACTGATAAAAGTAATAAACAATAAACTTGAATACACAGAAACAAAATACGTGAAAAACTGTGAAAGAAAAATGAAAATTCATTTGACATCAACATAATTGTTCAGAGTAATAAAAAGCTATACTTGAGTAGTTAGTCTTGCTGTGTTAATAATAACTATTTCAGAGCTTAGGAATCTGAGAAGCTTGAAGATGGAACACAGTTGAGGAAGTTGAAAAAAAATCCGAAAAACTTGAAGAAAATTGAAGGAAGTTGGAAGAGAGTTGAAGAAAAGTAAAAAAACAAACGGTCAAGGCAAACTTGGGTAATTTTTGGAACAAAAATGGAGTCTTTGTTCAAAATCCCGATAAGTACAGCACTGTAAGCACGTGCTGAGAAAGGTCGCATCCAAGTAGGCGAAAGGCCAAAAAAAGTGCGCATCACCGGAGAAAGCGCGTGCCAAACTCGTTTTTTCATCAACCCACGCGGCCGAGTTTTTCGAAAAATTGCGAAAAAATTATTGAAAAAAAAACAAAAGAAAAACGTTACCATGTTCGTGAAAATCATGCACACTTGATACGAATAACTCCCAGAACTAAAAACAATCGCCGATTATCATTGCACCGCGCGATATTTTCCAAGTGCTACTACGCTAGAATTTTTTCATATATTTATATTCACACTTCAATGTTATCTATCAGTGCTCATTGGTTTATCAATCCTAGACGCTACAAAAATTCTTATAGTGGTAATACGAACCGCGTTCTCTGCCATTTCCATTTCCATGCCGCTTCCTTCGATCACCATCGTTATGCAGTCTTATTTTGAATTTTTCCAGTTCGAAAAAAATGACACAAAGGCACCACGGGGTCGAAAAAAAAATCAAAACAGTAGGCATTGCCGTTGACAGAAGCCAGTGGCGGCGCAACTGCACTCGTTTCCGCACGACATTTTTGGCGACCGCGATTTTTTCCCAATTTTTTTTTCTTCGAGAAAAAGTGCAACCAGCAAGCGTTTATTAAAAAAGCGCTTGATGCAACCGACCGGACGACGGCTGAAAATGCACTTGTGTGCAAGTGCTATAATGCAAGTAACTGCATTTGGTCGGCCTTGCGGTGCACAAAACCCTGGATAAAGGCAGTTTTTTCGTAGAGGGGATAACTTCAAGGGTAAAATAAGAATAGGATCTTTGCCGCACGGAGATCTCAGAGTGCCATGGCCCCCGATCCTCTCGGCACAACGTGTGGCGGCGAGAAAGCCCTGGAAAATTGAATCTCGTCGAAATAATTGAGGTGTAGGTACACGAATTTTAGGAGGCCGTGGTGATGCACACACGGTGTTTTGTTTTGCGCCAGCCGGCAGTGCTGCGATAGGAGGCTATGACGCCAGCCGCGCTCGCGGTTTCCTGAATGAGCTTGAGTTGTAGTAGGCCATGGTTTATGCACTTTATTTGTTTATCAAGCACCTGTACAAGTGTACATTATGCATTTGTTTCAGGTATTTATTTGGTTTCAATAGGTTTTTAATTGTTTCTAAATTTACTTGCTTCATTATGTTTGTTTCAATATATTTGTTTTGATATATCTGTTTCAATAATTCAATATATTTATCTTAATATATAATTTGTTTGATAGTGTTTGTTTTAGTGTATATTTTTGATGATCGGTTTGTATCGATGAATACGGTGAACTACCAAAACGCCATTTTGATGTAGAAAAATGCACGACCAATGGTTAATTAACTAATTAAAATACAAATCGCATGTTGTGCTCGCAAGCCAGTTGGCTGTAAAGTATACACTTGTGCATAGGTATTTATATAAAATTATACTTGGTAGGTGAATGCTATTTTTCTCTATACCAAATATATTTTCAATTTTTTCTATCCATATCTTATTTTGCTCAAGTTTTTTTCTTGTGCAAAATCAATATTTCCTGCCAATATATTTTTAGTAAGATTTTATATAAATATGAATGAGTAAACCAAATATTATTTGAATATTGACTAGTTCATATTGAACAGAATATTGAGTAGTTAGTTTTGCATAAAAACAAGCATTTCAAGGATTCAGTATATTTTTTGACGTAGAAATATATTCTTCAATAATATATGTATTACCTGTCCGATTTTAAATAGAAGTTCTTATATGAAGGACAAATTGGAAAATATATATATACACGTACTATTCCACTGAGTTCTTGTACGCAACTTGCGGAAAGTTCACATATATTTTGTGAGAAATGATAATTAAACTTCATGATAATGGAAAACTTGAATATATTTCTCAATATATTCATCATAATTATATATTGCTTAGTATATCTAGTATGATATTTTTAAAATCAAGATTGCTGCGACTCTGCATACAAAATCAGACTATGCAGAGAGTCAATATATTCTTCGACCTTCAAAATATTTATTTCATTCTTTGTTTTCGTCAAGTTGGGAATATTATGTTTGGCTAAGTTTTGTTTGCATACTTGAAAGTTTTTTGGGGACAAATTCTACAACTAGCACGTGCCAGTACCCAAAATATAGTTTGCTCAACCTTGAACTGTCAATATTGAAAATATATATTTCTGATTCATTTAATGTTTTTGATGCAATTTCAAATACAACAAAACGGTGAGAAAATTGTTTTGGCATCAGTAACAAATTGTAAAAGTGGATTTTTTTTCGAATCTGATCAACTGTTTTGTAAAAATATATTTTTTCTAACATCATCACAAATATATGTTCTTTAAATTCAACCTTTGTCTCCCATTAGAAATTTTCGGACAATACTGGCAATTCCTGAACATGTTTGATGAAAATTCAAACTTTTATATGTAAAAAAGGTGTTGATATATTTTGAATGGAATATGGTAGAATTTTCGCGCGAATGTTCGCGCGAAAATTCTACCCCCCACTGGAGACTTCCCCTTGAAGGTAATTTGAAAAATTGAAAACGATTGTCTTATAATTTTTTCCCGTAGGCTTCGAATTCGCCTACAAAAATTGCCTGTAGTATATCGCTTACAGGGTGCAACATCGAAAATTTTCCTCAAATTGGACACCCTGTATTTCATTATGGGAATCGATTCCACTTCTCATCCTGATTATAAATATATATCACACTTGATAGGTGAGTTAACAAAACACTAGTGAATAAATTGATGAAGTTTTAAAAAATATCTAAAAATATGTTTTCTTCCAAAAGTAACTGAGTGAATTAAGTGTCTTTTTGGTGAAATGGATTTAATCATAGTTTGAAATTTTCATCTGACTTGAATTAACTCTACAAACTGAAAAAAATATAATTTTTCGAAATTTCAGGAATTTTTTTCGAACAACAAATTTTTCCACATGTGTTCAGTTGAAGTGTGATATATTTTCATAATCAGGATGGAAAGCGGAATTGATTCTCATATGAAAATACAGGGTGTCCAACTTGAGAAAGAAATTCAAGATTACCACAGAAAATTTTTATGGACAAATTCGAATCCTACGGAAAAAATTATATGAGAATCGTTTTTAATTGTCAAAATTATCTTCAAGGGTAAGTCTCCAGTGGGGGGGTAAAATTTTCGCGCGAACACCCTGTATGTCAGGTTTTTTTTGTCCCCCGATTTATTTCCAAACCGTCAGGCCGATTTCAGCCAAATTTGGTATGCGGGTATGGTCGGCGAGAGATGGAAGAAAATAAGCTTTTCACCGTGATCTGTCAAAGGGAAATGTCACTGTCAAAAAGTGACAGAAGATGTAACGATTTCAATTTTTGACAGCGCATTTTGAAGCTCTCGAGAGACTACTCAGAACATGTGACAATTACGACACATTTATCATCCGTCAAAAGCTACAAGCTGTCGAAGAAAAAACTTTGAAGCTCGATAACTCGAGAAGTACTGAACGGATTTCGACCAAATTTGGTTTGCGGCAAGAGTACCCGCTAGGGACTTGGTGGAACATGGGCAGCTCCGATAAAAATCAGGCATCCAACTTGTAAAAAAAACAATTTTTTTCCGGAAAACTGGTAAAATTGGACTTGTCACTCGTTTTTTTTCCAGGTTTTTGGAGCGATTGCGATACAACTTTGCACACATACGTTAAATAGTAGCGAGACGTGAAAATGAGCTTTTGGGCCTGAAACGTCAATCAGGTATACCACAACATAATTAAATAAACATATCCGTTTTATTGTCACATCTCTGGAACGCTTTAATAACTTTTGATGAAACTTGGTATGTGGGTAGTATATGACGGGTGGAACGTGTTAGGTTGACATTTTGTTGACATCAGGCAATCACGGCCGCCAAAACTGTGAAAAAATTATTGTCCATCATCCACCCCTGGCCGTTGTCACGCGAGAGGGCCTCTCCTCCGTATTATGACCAGAACGACTCGTTTTTGATGAAGTACTCCACTCAAAAATTCATTCCTGTTCGGGGATGGACTTTTTTCGAAAAATTTCAACTGATATCGAAAGCAGATTGAATTGGGCGTCGCGTAAACTCATTTTCAAAATCGAACCGGTTCCGGTTTTTTGGCGGTGATTTTTCCAAAATGAAATTTGTACATTCCGTGAATTTGAAAAAAATGCAGTGTAAACTTCCACATGCGACGGGCGACGGACCCCATGGAATATTCATTTTAGGTGCAAATATGCTTTGAATAAAAGTTTTAGAAAAGATTGAGTTAATTTTTGGAGGAAAAATTTCCGAAATCGGATCAACGGTTTCCGAGTTTTCCTCTTTGGAAAAACTGCAAATTTTCCAACTTTTTATTCCGTGAACAGATTTTCAGAAAATTTTATAGAGTATTTGAAATCACTTTTGCTATTTTCTGCGATCATCATGAAGCTGCCCTCACTTCCGGAAGTAACCGAAAGTGACATCAACTTTTGATTTTCAAATTGAACACCCTGTATATTTTTTGAAACTCGAATCGTTTTTTTTTTTCATTGATACAGTGGTGGTCTTGGAAATTCTCTATGATGGAAAATGACGATTTCATAGCGGATTGAATAAAACTGAAATGTATCAAATTATCGGCACCAGAGGTGGCTGCGACCGCAAATAAGAATCTGAAGTTGAAAATTTGTTCATCGTTCATGTCGGTTTCAACCGGCAACGCTTCCTGACTCGAACAATAAACAAACTTCCAGCTTCAGATTTTTATTTGTGGTCGCAGCCACCTCTTGCACCGATAATTTGATACATTTCTGTTATATTCAATCCGCTATAAAATCGTCATCTCTCATCACAGAGAATTTTCAAGACCACCACTGTGTCAATAAAAAAAATCTCTATCCGAATGTCAAAAAATATACAGGGTGTTCCATTTGAAAATCAAAAGTTGATGCCACTTCCGGGTACTTCCGGGAATAAAAGTAACTTGATGATCAACGCGAAAAATATCAAAAATAATCTCAAATAACCCTTGAAAATTTCAAATGTATATATCTCATAGAAAAAAAGTTATGGGCTGGTGCGGTTTTCGAAAAACACACGGTATAAACCTATATTTGTCAAGTACAAGTATCAGTAGGTTCAATATATTCACTTGACCATGGTAATTATGAAATTGAGATATTTCACCTTCACTTTTTTTTTAATACTACATCTTGCGATTTATCCTATCCACATCCAGACCAATCCAAACTGCATACGTATGACATTTGTTAGGAATCTCACTGCATTTATCAAGGAAGTGGAAGGAATCGCACTGTATATATCAAGGAAGTAGATATATGCACAAGTCCCTTTGCAATATATATTTTTAGTCAATTGATTCGATGGAAATTTTCAAATAACTTTTTCTCAGCACGTTTTCATCAGAAACTTGAGTAGGTACCTGTACCTACTTCAAACTTGACATCTGAATACATATTATCAACGAGTGAATCAAAATGTCTATCCAGAATAATATATTAAACCGTCACTGATATTTCGCGGAAATAAAAAAAACTGGAGCGTACAGTGCAATTTGACCCTTCGGCGGCTCCCTTGTGCATTCCCTCGTCTTCCTGGCGACCCTCTTTAGTCTTTAATCAAAGAGATTTTTTCAGTCGTGGGAAGAGGTCCATGTTTACTTCCTCATATCTCCTCAAGGTGTTGCCAGTTATTCTTTTACCTGTGCTCATTTGCATACCCGTACACCCGACGGCCCATTAAGGGTGCGCGAGTTTTTAATTTTTTGCCATCGCATGCCTTGAAACAATGCCGACCCCTCTCTGTTATGTTAAAACCGTTGGTATAGGAACCGCGATGATGATGACAAATTTTTTCTATGTACATATATTGTTTCAACTAGTCGCCGTGTGAATCTTTTTTTCTTTCTCTTCTTTATTCATCGTTATATTCTTTTAATATCACCACCTAGAGCTCATTGTTTCATTATTAAATAATATGAAGGGGAGAGAGCAAATTGAATCAAGTACTTACAGGGGCGATATTTAACGGGTTGATATATACGGTTTTTTTTTTTTGGGTGGAAATATATTAAACGACACATTGTTATTTATTCGAGCTTGGAGCGATGAAATCGGCTAGCGGAAGAGCGCAACTTAAAAATGCGCCATTGGCGTGTTCCCGGGTCATTATTGGCTAAAAATTTTCAAATTATAAGTTTGCAACGTAATTTTATAATATTGCATGTCAATATCTTCTATATTAGGAATCAAATTATGGGCCGAGAAATTTAAAGCTTGAAAACTTTGTGTTGATATTAGAGCATAGCGGGAGCGGGGCGAAATGCTTCCCCATATTATCCCGGTTCGCTCCCCCCGGAACCCCTCCCGCGCCCGGTCCGGCAAACCCCTGGAAAACTTGTCGATGTTTTATTGTTTTCCAACGGGATTTTTCCGGTTCCTTTTTGCCGAACCCGAGCACTTTCCCAACAACTAATCGAATTATCCCTAAGTGCTGCTCCTTTCCTTTCTTTTATTCTTTGCTGCGCGCCCACTTAGCGTGGTTTTAAGCCTCAAAACAGCCGCGCTTTTGTTTTTAATCCTCGCTGCTTTAACATATTATATATCGTCAATATATCAAGCTCTTTATACGCAAGTTTTCATCTTCATACACGATTCCAACTTGATAGAATTTATTGTTGCAATATAAATGATATGTTGAACAAATCTCAGTAGAAAATATATTAAACCTTTGTTCAATATATATTTTTTGAATTATATATATGCAATTTGAAACAATATTTATACCGCTTTTTTCACACCATTCTACTCAATAAATAGAGTTTCATAAGTTAGGCACAAATGCGATATACATATTGATATTTTTATATTCCAGACAACTCGAAAAGAATATATTAATCTCGGCTCGGAACGAAACTTTCAGGCTGATGCCACAAGCAAAAACACAATAACAAAATTTACTGCTTTTCACATAGCCCACCGCCTGGGACGACCTACAAAAATTTACACGCAAGTGGAATCTCCGAACACCACAATCCCTTTTCTCTTTCTCTATATATATACTTTATCAGATTCAAAATAATAATAAAAACGGGACCGGGTGAGCTTGCGGTATATATATATATATACAGGCGGAGGGCTAATAATAAAACAGCAGAGAAAACTTCCATCAAAAGATCATATCGAACGTTTTCGCATCACACTGGTACCTGATGGTACAAAATGCGTACAACCTCTGGCTATATATCTGCCTCCCATCTACATACAGAGTGCATCCGTCTCGGTCTTTCTCACGGGCCTCGCGGCTCGCAGGGTTGAGAGCGACAGGGTGGGCGATTGGGCATGTTGCGTGAATCGAGAGATCTTATCGGCCGGGCCACTCCGTGATTTTTTTCGAATCGAGGGCAAAAACGGAGCTCGGTTTTCCCATTTGTTCCGGCACCATCGGATCAATTCCGCCATGCGATATATTTTTGCTGTGTGTGTGTGTGTGCACGTCATATATATATTTGTTATTGAATATACCATATCCGGGTTATATCGCTTGGAATTTCGCACAAAAACGCGAGCATTTTTCTTCTGAGTGAAATATATCAAACTGGTCAAAATATATATATTCTTGGCTGGAATATATTTTCTTCTATATTGCAACTGTTCAAATCAAAATCTCGTCGCTTCATTTGAAAATTTTGAAAAATAATCCCCAGTGTTTATATTTTTATTGTCAAATCAGTTCTGGTTGTCCAAAACGGTGAGTATACAAGATGGTCCGGTTTTTGATACATAAATTTTGAGAGATGATAGAGAATCAAAAATGATGGGGAAAGTTCCCATTTTTTTTTTAGAAGTGCATAATAATGGAAATATAGCCCTTCAAAGCTGGAAATGAAAAAATATTTTTTTTGGCATAACTTGTGAACCGTTCAACCGATTTGGTTCAAATTTAAACCAAAGTTTTCCTAATGGAGTTTCTATCGAAGGGTAATGAGGCGTTTTATCAAAATTATCCAGGAGCGTAGATGATAGGGGGCACCCGTCTTTTTGCCCCGTAATTTTTCACCCCCTTGGAAGTTTTCAAAAATTTATCGTGAAAGTTGAGGGATTCTCCTTATAGAGGCATCTTGTAGGAATAAAGTTGTGTAAATAATCTGTCTCTCCACGTAAATTGTATAAATATAATTTGCTGACGCGTTTCGGTCTTACAATTGGGGGTAAAGGGCCATCTTCAAAGCAGTAAAGGTGTAAAATGTATGAAGTGTCAAAGTCAAAGATAACAATTAAATAATAATAACAATCAAAACAAAGTTGGTTAGAGACAAGGTATGTATTATTTTGGTTTATTGTTGAGAATTTTGAATTTTTGTAGGGGGATAAAGAAAAGAGAGTAAAATTGATGAATTAAAATGGATTTGGTCGTTCAAACAGAGATTAGGGAAATTTGAATATAACTCCCTTATTTCTAACTCCTCGAGATAGTTACATAACATTTTACCGTCTGTTGTATGTAATACTTTTTTGAAAAGGGTTTGATCTATGTGATGGGATGAGAGTGATGAATGAGAAGTGAATGCTGAATTATTGTCGGAATTCAAAGTATTTAGAGGTCGCAGGTGTTCTTTAATTCGTACATTAAAATTTCGATAAGTTTGGCCAACATAGAATTCTCCACAGCTACATGTCAATTTGTAAACGCCACTTTTTTTCAAAAATCGGAATAAATGTTTTGATTTTTTATAATTGATGATTTCAAAGGATGATGTATAGAAAAAGAAATTTTGATATTCTGACTTTTTAATAGTTTCGAGATTTTTTCGGAAATATTTGGAAAATATGGTGAAGAAATATATGTAATTCTTGAATCTTCTTGAGAAGAATTCAATAAAGTGACTTGATTAATTTGGAATTTGTGGAGTATTTTCTGATATAAAGTAATCTAAAGTAATCTGATAAAATCTAAAGTTGTTTCTAAAAAGTTACACACGTTTATGAATGAACCACTTTCCACCCTGTATATCATACAGTATATTAGCAAACACAATATCCAAATGTGAAACTGGTATTCGGAAGAACGCTTGAATCATAAACACCGTCTTTTTTCAAATCGGTTCATTTTTTGTCACGACATCCTCATTTGAACCTGAGCGAGTTTTTGGGGTGGACCACTTCAATATTTGATCTGTTTATATAAAACCTACTGATACTCCGAAAATATATTTTTGACTAAAATATATCTTCTCCAATAATAACAATAGTTGACGCATGCTCATCTTTTTCTTCGCTTCAAGTAGAAAAACAACAAAAACTGAATTTCACGTCCATATTCAATCATCGAATACGTATAAATGATAAAAATATAAATAAGTTGATAAATACAATATACCTTTATTCGAAAGAAATGAAAATACCAAATTTATTACAGAAAGCTTTGTGAAGTGCCTAGGTATATATTTTTTTGTATTCAGTCAAAAGTCCTACCTATCACAAATTTATATTCAACTACTCGTATATGTGTGTATCTTGGAAAACTGCGTAAATATATATTTTCAGAGAATATAATTATTCTATATTATAGAATGTGGCAGTTCTTGCGATAAACGTGGGATAAAGGAGTGATGAAACCTTATTGAACGGAAGCATGTTCTTGAACGACTGATGCTTCAATATGGCTCATTTCCGTAGCAATATTATTGAATGTAGGTAATATATTAAATCTTGTGAGCGCCCGCAATATATTTCTTAATATACTTCTGTTATATATATTTAGCGTAAATGAAGCTGAATTCATACCCGAAATTTATCTATAATCAAGTGAATGAAGTTGGAAGTGAAGAGTTTGAAAAACAAGATATGACAACATGTCAGAATGAAGGTGTTTGATATGACCTCAGTGTATGCAAATATGTGAAGTTGAGGAAATTTGAAATATTTAATGCATAGTGAATTGCGTTTTTCATTAATTTCCAAATAATGAAATAATGGCGGTACTAAGCTCTCAAACGGCTACTTTCTTGTTTTCTTGCTCTTCTCTACCACTAATCTCGTGAGAAATCAACGCTTGCTCCAGTTATGAAAAATATATATTTCATACAATAAGTTAACCTTGTTGTTAACAGTTGATGTTAACAATACTTATACGATGCTCCATGGATATAATACATTATATTTTCTATCGCATTTTGTTTACGTGTTTACTTCAAAATGGCCACTTTGAAAAGCTTGACAATCAAGCTTCGTTATGGACTATAGAGATTGAGTTGCAATATATTAGCAGAACGGTTGATAAAAGCAATATACTTGGATTTACACCGCTTGGTGTCAATTCACGACTCGGCTTATCACAACCGATGCTTGCTGCGTACGTCTGGCTTGCAGAGCTTCTGCTTTGCGCCAGTTTATATATGAAAAATAATATATCCGATATATATTTTTTGCCTGCAATTTTTTGCGTGCAATTTTTTGCTGCGAGCTAGCGATAATCTCTGATGTGGTGCAACGCACTATCGTGTTTTTTCATCAAATAAATGCACAAGTGGCATTACACTTCTGGGTGATCCGGGAGATGCTGTGTGCGGTGGCATGGCCACTGCTCTCTTTTCCAGATATATATTTATACCTACGGCAGCTCGGCATATACATAATGCGGCTCTAAACCAGCGACTTTTTTGCGCCGAGTAGTAGACTGCGCGATAAAAATAATAAAAACATAACTGACCCGCACAATATAAAATCGCGGCGGCGAGGTTCTGTGTGTGTGCGGCGGAGGTGGTGGTGGACTTCTCTCCTCCAAAGTCAACGTATCTAGCAGGCGCTGGCTGCACACCGAGCTCCTCCAGAGAGCCAGCAGTAAAAAACCGGTTGGTTGCTTTGCGAGATCGAGCCTCGGCAGAAAAATGCACGCGACCCGAGGCCGTCCAAGAAAAACCGTTTTTTTTCTGCACATAGCTGTGCGAAAAATATGTCCGCCAAATGAATATATTCGCAAAATATTCGCTCAATAGTCATCACTACGACATCACAGCCTGATTAACATATTCGGTTAATAGACTTGTGTTGATTGGACATTTCCAAAATTGATATATCCGCATATTATTTGCAAAATTGATGTATTCACAAAATGTATATATATACTCGCTAAATAAGTATATTCGCGAAATTATATATCGCATCGGGCAAAAAACCACTGAAAAAACACCGCTCCCTTGCATACAAAGCATGAATCTTATCTTTGCGCCGCTGGTGCTGCGGGGAGGTGCTGTATAGGTGGAGGTATAAAGCGAAATTGTACGGAACATTATGGAAATGAAAATCGCGCCATTATTTTACATGGCCATCTCAGTTTTATATAATGGCCCGGGAAAATTCGTGGCGGCGATGGCGACGGTGTCGTGTTTCGCGGCAATTTTCGAGTGGTTCCCGGTCGAGCATTGGAACAATTCGAAATCATTACGAATCACAGACGGCCGCGGAATTATAGGCAATTACACATAATTCGGTTTGTTTATTTCTCTCCCCGAACGAACCATCACGGCAGCCGTAAAAGCGCCGCCTTCATATTTCTCGCCCTTGTCTTTTCGATGCAAAAATTTCGATATTCCGTCGATATTTGTCTAGCATATTGGAGATATTAACTTTGTGCTTGAGTTATTTCCAGCCTAGTACGACTATGATCAAAACCTCGATATCAATCACAATGGGTATGTTTGTTTTTTCCAATATATACCAATATATCAATAATATTGGTAAGGTATATCGAAGTTATTAACGGTATACACAAGTTGAATCTGACCATATCCCAGTATGCTCGATCCGTAAAAATTTATATAAAAAGGTATATAGTTTCCTTTGATATATTCCGATATATTATTAGTATTGACCAAGTATATCACAGTTATCAACTCGATACACAAATTATATCCACGAATATTGCAGTCTGCTCAAGTACTAAAAATGTATTGATACAGACACGTTGTCTTTCTCTAGTATTTTTTGATATATTGAAAAGCTATGTCAAGTATATTGCAGATATTAACTGAATATGTACCGTATGATCAAACACTTTTCTCCTCTAGGCAGGCTGTGGTCTGGTCATTGGCAGGCAAACGAGGCTGATTTTGGCCAGGCCACAGCCTGCCTAGAGTAGAAAAGTTTTCGATCATACGGTATATGCACCTATATAAACACGTGCAGTAAATGAAGCTGTGAAAAAAGAAAATGCAGAAATATTGAATGCATCAATGTGTAGGTAGGTGCCTGTGTGCATATCGAAAAAATATATATCAAACCGGGCGATGAATATATCACGGCTAATCATTTCGCGGCCGCGTCGCTGGGGACGACGAACAAATCCGCAAAGCAAAAAAAAACCGGCGGGACCCTTTTATTGAAATCAAATCAAGGGGTGCGTTTTTTCTTGCCATATTACGCTCCCGACCCGGAACTGCATGCGTTCTTACGCACGCTGAACAAGGAACGAGAATGCCAGATTACTAAACACTTTTATTGTGGGTCGATCCGGCGAGCGGGGCTTAGACTATACAATGAAAATTTAATTACGTCAGAAGCGCCAAGAAAAAATTAAATAAATATCGAAACGATGACTGCCGGAAATTTCGAGAGGCATATCGCAGGCGGCGTATGCACACGCATATATGTAACCCTCTCTTGATTTTTGATATCAAGTTTTTTTTGTCCAGAGAGAGCAACACCGTTTGAATAATCAAAGCCAGATGGTGTTTACGAAAAAAATTCAATATATTTTCGTTATAATGTCATAAACATACAGGACAATATATTTTTAGGAAATATGTACATATATTTCCCCACGCTATTCTTAAATATCAAAATATATAAAGATTAACCTTAGTTTCAATTTTTTTTTTGCAGAAGTGTGCATAGTCAAAACCAGATAAAATTTACAGAACAAGTTTAATATATTTTCCAAAAAATGTGTAAGTATAATTTTTTCGTGTCAGTTTCAATACATTCATATTTTACTCAAAGTCAAATAATTTGGATGAAACTTCAATATAGTCTAGGCAAGATCAGTCTCTTCTGGACAATATATTGAGATTAATATATTCAAGAAACGCACTGCTTCGGCTGTACCTGTGCATGCAGAGCCAGGAAGAAAAGTGAGAACTTTGAAAGTAATTAGTATTACAGAGACGTGCTTTACAGCTCAGTGCATAAGGCAAAAAATAGCACCGTAAAAATTTATGTATATATACATACACAATAATCGTATTTGTTACTGACTCGGCCATAAATATCGAATGATTAACTTTTACTTTTAATGCTCATTCTTCTCCTTTATGGTAATTAGAAAATCGTTTGAACCTAGACACTTACTTAGCTGTTTAGTCTCACTTTTCCCTGTTCATTTAATTTTATATGACTGTTTATTGTCCAGCAGTAGTCAATCTAGCTTTTAAATAATCATTGAATAATATATTTCACAAACAAAGCTGATTGTGCTGAATTCTGACTGTGCTGGTTACTCCAATTTTTTTTATTCAATATAACGAATTACGAAACATATTGTCATTTGAGACATGATATACTCTCGTTTTTTCAAAGTAAAATATATATGCTTTCGCTGACACATTCTCTCGTTAAAAAAAATCACGTTTCATCTTTTCTTGAGTCTTCAAAGTTCAAAACACTTGATTGGTTTTCAGTAAAGACGTACCTACAGATCCGCACCCACAGAAAATAGTGCGGGCGCTAAGAGCCAAAATCGGGGTGAACCTTGCAAATGGTGATGAAAGCATGAAATTCGGCACACATACTCAGAATGAGCACCTCTCTCAAATAAGAGGTGGAGCCACGCCGAATTTTCACCGGAAGGGGGCTCGGGGGGCTCCTGAAAGTTGAAGGTGCTAGGGCTCCCACCAAACCGCTTACCAGATCGTTTTATCAATTAAAAAGAAAACTCATGAATATATCGTAAAAATTGACGACGTTTATCGCCTTGTCCCGGGAAGTTTTCATGATGAAAAAAAATAAGTTCTTCGGCAGAACACACAAATTGGTTTTATTTTATTTTCACCTACAAAGAATTAATGAGGAAATGTGCAACACGTTGATTCCCACAAATTCGTATCCTCTGAATTCGTTTGTGGAGTCAAAATTTTGATGGTGTATTTTCTTGAAGAGGGGCATTCCAAAGAGTAAGCTATTTTCAACACTAAGTTCAAACAGAATTTTTTCAATGTTCTAAATCGAAATTACTGAATTCCTTCCAGCAATGCATACCCTGAACCCTTCTTTGGAAGTACCACGTGCGATTGAACGTGGAGTAAGTCCTGAAACACTATCAGAATTTTTCTTCTGTGATGCTACTATCCACTCTCGACCGGGGAAATTAGGTTCCTACACAGCATGCGCGGAGTGTATACACGATGCAGGGTATTTTCTCGGTTCAGTCAAATTTTTCATGATGGAAATTGTGTCATAATATTGAAATAACGTGTATACACTCCGCGCATGCTGTGTAGGAACCTAATTGCCCTGGTCGAGAGTGGATAGTAGCATCACAGAAGAAAAATTCCGATAGTGTTTCAGGACTTACTCCACGTTCAATCGCACGCGGTACTTCCAAAGAAGGGTTCAGAGTATGCATTGCTGGAAGGAATTCAGTAATTTCGATTCAGAACATTGAAAAAATTCTGTTTGAACTTAGTGTTGAAAATAGCTTACTCTTTGGAATGCCCCTCTTCAAGAAGATACACCATCAAAACTTTGACTCCACAAACGAATTCAGAGGATACGAATTTGTGGGAATCAACGTGTTGCACATCTCCTTAATAATTCTTTGTAGGTGAAAATAAAATAAAACCAATTTGTGTGTTCTGCCGAAGAACTTATTTTTTTTCATCATGAAAAATTCTCGGGACAAGGCGATAAACGTCGTCAATTTTTACGATATACTCATGAGTTTCCTTTTTAATTGATAAAACGAACTGGTTAGCGGTTTGGTGGGAGCCCTAGCACCTTCAACTTTCAGGAGCCCCCCGAGCCCCCTTCCGGTGAAAATTCGGCGTGGCTCCACCTCTTATCTAAGAGAGGTGCTCATTCTGAGTATGTGTACCGAATTTCATGCTTTCATCACCATTTGCAAGGTTCATTCACCTAGTGCCCCCACTAAAAGTACATCAACCAGAAAAGTTGGAATGTCGAAAAATATATTGAATATATTTTCGGGCATGTTAAATAAAAACTACGTAACTTCTCTATTTATACATCCAAATTGATTATTTGATGAGACTGATTGATCAATCGATCAAATAAAGAATGAACTGAACACCGAAAAATGCCATCCGGAATTTATTATATCAATTGTATCCTTCAATTACATCCAGGAAAAAATGAGCTGCTTTTGCAGGGAATATTTGTAAAGGAAACCTAGTACTGGCTTTTGATTGGCAAACGCTAACAGATTTGTCGAGAGACGAATATGGTCACGCAACATTTTCACTTGAAAATATATCGAAAAATATAATAAATGGGATAAGTATATTGGGTTACCACGCTTTAATTTCCCCCCATACTGGAAGTTCCCCCTTTGAGATAATTCGAAAAGCAAAAAATTTCTCTGAAACAATTTTTTTCATATATTTTTAAATTGGAAACAAAAATATTCTACAACCTATAATATACAGGGTGTCGCAATAAACTTTTTTATTGATGCCACACCCTGTATATTCGAATCGCACTCAATGTAGTCCATTATTCTGAATACAAATATATACCACAGCGTTGAGTTATCCTTGAAGGGAAATTGTCGAAAAATTCACAAAAAGCCCATTTCCATTATCCCTGACCTGAACTTCCGTTTGTTTGGCTAGAAAATTTCTTGAATGTGGTTGAATTGGTTTTTCGGGGAGCTAATTTCTCTCAAAACTCGAACATAGGCCTGAAATATTGAAAAAAAATGTGGGCCAAATTTTTGAACTTTTTTCGCCAAATAATCATGAGTTTAGTAATATAAAATTAATATATTTCTCTTTTTGGTGTCTCATTTGTAGGACTCGACACAATAAATTTATCAACAAATTAGCACGTTCTTGTTTCTGAATAATGTATCAACATTTATATATTAATCATTTGAATTGAACACCCAATTATTTACTGGAACATGTACAAAAAAGTCTAGTCCGGGACTTGCGTTATTAATATTAAACAAAATGTACATTCTTGTTGCAGATTGATGTATCAATACCTCTAAAATAATCAAGTTATATATTAAATTTGCTCAGTAATATATGTCGACGTAGTAACACTCACAAACATGACCAATAATATATTGATGGAGCATCTGACTTGAGCATCAAAAGCTCTAATTGTCGACAGGTTTGCCACCGATCAACATATCGATGATTATAAACAGATCAAATACAATATGTGAAATATATTAAACTGATATATGTTGCTTGGCTTAGTATCTTCTATTCACATTATTTACAAGCCAAAACATGACCTACATAATTATTAAAGAGCAAAGACACAAACGCAGCGGCAAATAAAGGTGCGAGATGAGCAGCGAATTTTCTCATCCCTTTCCTTAAGGGCACATTCCCTCGCACGCTTCTTCTTCCCCCTTTTCTCGGCTTCCTCCTTCTTGTCCTCCTCCACCTCTGTATACCACCAGGGTTGACTTCCGGTTCCGGCCATATTTCACCCCTTTTCGCCCCCTTTTGCTCCTTCTTGCCGGCCCCGGCCGCCCCCCCGCCATCCGCAAAGATCAACATGTTCAGATCTCCAGAAACAGAAGAGTTATTCCCATAAATCTCCTGATTTTTCTCGCGCCGAGCCAGCTCGAAAAGTGCTGGCTTCAGAGGAGGAGGCGCGGAGGAAAAATCCAATTTTCACACTCGAACACGTTTTAATTTCGTTACTGTGCAAATAGAGGGTGTTTCCGATTTTTTTCCCGAGCGTCAGGGGTCGAGGGCGCCATTTTTGCCACCCTCTCACATATTAACTCTGTTTACATAATAATATGTACTGAATTTTCTCGACATGCTCGTCAACATACAAGTCTTTATATATTTCATATTCACCTTGTACAATTATTTACAGTTGACAGTATATATAGGATTCGCTTGACCGCAGTTAATATATCAAGTCCTTAGCAAATATATCAAGCTATCGCTTCGTTTTACCTCAATCATTATACTTTTTTCGGTACGATATGTTTCTGTGTAGTAGTGTACGTTTTCTAACTCACCTTCATATCAGACATGCCATTGCCAATACCCCTTTGTCGAGGCATGTCTTCGCAGATCACATATATTACACCAAAGTACGACAAACATGCAAAAAAATTGACAAGGGGAAGTGAAATCATAGTTTTCGGGGAAGTGAAGAAATAAAAAAACTTTTTTTTCTCGCAAGAATGGAAGAGTACGCTACACGGTTGAATATGGTCCAACTCACTCGCTGAATTGTCGTCCAGCATTCTTCCAGCGTCCTCTCGGAGATTGTCGAAGAGGTCGAGTTCCTCTGCAGCTGGTTAAAGTCCGGCAGCGTTAGTTGGGAAAGCAACTGTTTAGTATACATTAGTACATTTCTGAACAGAGAGAGCTATTTTTTGGAAGAAAAATATGTACGTTCGCTACAAAACATACCAACAAGTATATACAGAGAGCGTTTCATTGGAATAAAACTGTAATATGATTGTATAATAAGCTTTCGAAATTAATATATTGGATTTTTTTGTAATCCTAATTGGTAACTCCACAAGCGAAACATGCTGGATATTGAACTCAACTTTTATAATATCAGAATGTTTGCAGTTGAATGCCTTATATTATACGTTTCTGCAACATATTCACTGATATGTTCTTGACACGAATATAAAATATTATCCATAATTTCGAAACAAGCAGAGCAGAGTTAAGAGATCACAACAATTATTTATATCGCATTGAAAAGTGGAATTGTAGTTGATATATTTTTCCAATATATTTTCTATTCTTTTTCTTTTAGTCCTTCGCTTCAAGACATGCTTTGGTTTCTCTTGAGTCATATGTAGGTAGCATTGAGTCATGACATGAATTTTACGACATATTTTTGCAAAAGAATATATTTTTCCGTGCACCACAATTATGTGATATCAATATATTATCCACTAGTATGTTTCTGTTCACATATGAATTTCAGCTACTCAAACTCAACAGTCACTAGATATGGACGCAAAGGCTTGTTTTAAACTGATTCAGACTGCATATCCAATTGAAAAAATTGATTTCCAAATGTAAATTATATTCTCACAATTAATTTCCTGTTAATCTTCGCATATAATGGTTCAGTTTTTTTTGGCTTGACAGGACCGAAATAGTAATTTGAAACCAAGACGCTGTGTAAATCTTTCTAGCTCTGCTTATTTCTCACTTGTCTATATATTTTTTGTTCACTTTCTCATAGTATATTGGCTTTTTTCAAAATATATTTTGATTCTTATTGAAGCGACTTGAATGAAAAAAACAGTTTCATCACCAATTTGTAGCTGCAAACTTATTTTGTTGAAGCCGTAATATGTTGACAATATATTATACATCAATATGTTCCCATTCATATGCAAATATATTTTCTGATATTCTCTAGGAATGACCCACAAAGACTAGATGGCTTGTTTGAAACCAAGTTAGTGTATAGCTAATTGTAAAATTGTCAATATATTTTCATTTATTCTCGCTAAGTATGTGGTCTATATGAAAATATACTTTAATTGCTATTGAAGCAACATGAATCAAAATTCTTCAGATTTAATCATAATTTATATGTTAGGTGTTACATTTTGTATGCAATATAATAATGTATATTGACAAGAATATATTAAATTCTGATATGTTCCAATTCACATATGAATCAACATATTCTAGGCATAGCTTACAGGAAGAAAAGGCTTATTTGAAACAAATTCAGGCTGTGTAAATCTCACCGAAAAATTTGCTCAATATATATATTTTTATTGATATACGTGTTATTTAAAACGCATATTTCTGTCATATATTTGCTCAACTTCAAAATATGCGCCGCTTCCCTTAAAAACCACAACTTTGTATACAGCTTCCAGCTCTTTTGGGTACATTTTTACCGTTGACGTATGGACAATATGTACTTTACGTTCTGTGTCTTGGTACATATTAACCGTTAATAGATGGCGCGGGTTTCGGTAAGTCATGGATGTTTTGTGTGTGTTGAAAAATTTGCGTATATTGTAATTCATATGTAATAATCCACTGTTATCAATAAAAAGGCGCAAAAACTCCTATGGCGCTGAAAAGCCGAGAAGGAGGAAAACATTTTTTTTTATTTATTTATCTAAACTGCTTGACAATTGAACTGCAACACCTAAAAATTAGGTGCGTTTTCAAATTGAGATAGCTCAAAAAATATCTGACGGATTCTAGAAATTCAGGCATGTGAGGAAAGATCATTTCTTCGACTATCGAGTGCTGCTATTGATGATGAGTTTGATTGCACAATTTGTCATATACAGGGTGCCAACGGAGAGCGTGCAGATATGGACAATCTTTCACCTTGTGCAACTTTCGAAAAAAAAGTCCGAGATTTTTTCTATCGCGTGCTTTTGAAAGGTTGAATCATTATGCCGAAACGGTTTTGGAATTTTTACCCTAACTTTTTTTTTCAAGAATTTGTGCTCAATTTTCTGAAATATGCACTTTCTGATTAAGAAAAAGAAATAGAGACATTGTTTGTTTTCAAACGGCGTCCATATTGAATTTACTCACAAAGATTTTCATTCAAGCCTCCACATCCCTTAGAAACTACCCCTTTTGGGACACCGTCTCACAACAAGATATGCAATGCTTCATTTAAAAGGCCTAAGAAAAGTACTCATCAATAATTGGATTGAAATAAGTATACTACGATGACCCCACACGTACAGCTTCCTAAAAACCACCCCTTGACTTCAAGGGACAGGGCGAGGGACAGGGCTGGTATGATAAGACATGCAATACATAAAAATTCCAAAAAACGTCTTTTTCAACTGTTTCACTGAAAAAGTGATGCTACACGATGACCTTTTACGTAGGTCATCCCAACAGTAGCTACCCTCTCGAAAAAAGAACTACCCTTTAAAAAAACAGTACTTCCGCTATACCTCATTTGTTGGGATTCTTTCAAAATCTGTCGCAATAGTTTGCCGCTACGATGATTTCATTCACATATCTACCCGAAACTACCCCTTCAACTACCCCTTCAACTACCCCTCCAATATCGCATAGCCTCTAACTTGATGCGTTATTTACGAGTTGAAAGAACTTTTGACTACTAACCGTTTCATTGGAATGATGGTGTTTTCAACGATGATAGTACAAGACCTTTCCTGAAACTACCCCTAGAAATCGCCCCTTCAGTAGAAGGTATGCAATACCTCATTTGGAAGCTCAGAGAAGGTGCGATTGAATAAGTCCAATATGATTTCGCGATGACCTTACACACATCAAGGCCAAAGCTATGCGATATTGAAGGGGTAGTTGAAGGGGTAGTTTAGGGTAGATATGTGAATGAAATCATCGTAGCGGTAAACTATTGCGACAGATTTTGAAAAAATTCCAACAAATGAGGTATTGCGGAAGTACTGGTTATTCAAAGGGTAGTTCTTTTTCCGAGAGGGTAGCTACTGTTGGGATGACCTACGCAGAGGGTCATCGTGTAGCATCACTTTTTCAGTGGAACAGTTGAAAAAGACGTTTTTTGGAATTTTCATGTACATATTATATTGCATGTCTTATCATACCAACCCTGTCCCTTGAAGTCAAGGGGTGGTTTTTAGGGAGCTGTACGTGTGGGGTCATCGCAGTATTCTTATTTTAATCCAAATATTGATGGGTAATTTCCTTATGCCTTTTAAATGAATAATTGCATATCTTGTTGTGAGACGGTGTCCCAAAAGGGGTAGTTTCTAGGGGATCGGATGTGGAGGCTTAAATGAAAATCTTCGTGAGCAAATTCAATATGGACGCCGTTTGAAAACAAACAATGTCTCTATTTTTTTTTCTTAATCAGAAAGTGCATATTTCAGAAAATTGACCACAATTTTTTGAAAAAAAAAGTTGGGGTCAAAATTCCAAAACCGTTTCGGCATAATGATTCAACCTTTCAAAAGCAGTTGATAGAAAAAATCTCGGATTTTTTTTTCGAAAGTTGTACAAGGTGAAAGATTGCCCATATCTGCACGCTCTCCGTTGCCACCCTGTATATGACAAGTTGTGCAATCAAACTTATCATCAATACCAGCACTCGATAGTCAAAGGAATGACCTTTCCTCGCATGCCTGAATTTCTGGAATCCGTCAAATATTTTTCGAGCTATCTCAATTTGAAAACGCACCTAGTTTTTAGGTGTTGCAGTTCAATTGTCAAGCAGTTTATATAAACCGTTAATATATTTTTTGACTTAGTATTCATTTTCCATATTTTACACAAGCTATGTAACTCGTTTAAAAATTGAGCCTCTCTGTCTCTGAATATATTATTAGTACTGACCTTTCAAATCTATACAATATTCTTATTTCCTTAGCTTTCTATAAAAATATGAGCTTTCCTTTCTGATATCTGTCACATCCCTGATAGTTTTTAGTAATAATTTATGCATGCAACAAAACGCTCTTGTATCATACCAACACTGAACATCCAACAACAGAAAACCCCAAGCATCCAAAAATATATTGCATAAAAAAACTTGGGTTTAAACCTCTATATATAAAACTCGATAAAGAAAACTTTGTATAAAAAAATATATTACGAATTGTAGGTACATAAAAAAAGTATATAAAAAAGATATGAAATAACTTTGTGTAAAACACTAAGAAAACAATAAAAAATGTACAAGGTGCAAGTGCGAAACAGGACAGGGAATAAAAATCGAGGGAATCCGGCGTGCGCGAGATCAAAACAAAAGAAGCGCGTCGCGACGCCACCGTCCGCGAAACCGGCGCGCTCGCAGCCGAGACGCCAACCGCGCGCCACGTGCGTCCCGCGAAAAAAAGGCGGCGTCGCGACGCCGCTTTTTGCGTCCAGATGGCGTTGGAATTAACTTTTGCTGAACTTTCTCTTCGTCGGCGTTTATTGTGTATGCGCGCCGCGCGCGATCGTCGTTTTGTATGTATCATCAAGTAGGTATGCCGGCGCTTGTTTGCTTTTCACGTGTTTCTCTTGTTTTAAGTTCGCGCGATTTATATTAACTAGGCAGTATATTCGCGATATCATTTTCGGATTGATATATTTTATTAGTTTTACACAGGCGCGTTTTAGATGTAGCAGTTTGTTTCTGTAAGTTTTTTTTTAATCGTTTTTGGTTAATTATATATTGTTAAAAAAAAATAATTTCAAGTGATATATTATTTCTGAATAAGGATATATTATTGCTGCATTCATGTTTCAGCACATACCACTTAAGTTGAAGATGTTTTATTTATTATGATTACGCGTTAATATATCATATTATTGAAAAAAAAATAATAAAATGGCATATCCGGATGAGTACTTCAATAATTTTTAGCTTCAAAATACATTAATTTTTGCACCTATGTTTTAAATGTGACAATTGTTAGTTTTTTAATCGTTTTTGCGGTGGGACATAATATGTAATTGCTTTAGAAGAATTTATATTTCTAACGTATTATTTCTGATTTAGAATATATTAATTATGCATCCATATTGCAGTAGGTTCTTACACATCAATTCAATTAACAATGTTATTTTTTGTTTACGCTTTAATATGTATAGAGTTTATTTCTAGCATAATTTCTAGATGAGTATATCAACTATGTTGTAGCTCAGTATAGATTTATTTTGGTATCTATGTTTTATATGTACCAGTTTGGTTTTTACAGGTTTGTTTTATCTTTTTTTATCAATATGTATTAGTTCAGGTATAGTTATAGTTTAAATATCAGGAAAAATATTTTCAATGTATCATTACAATATAATTTATTCTGCATCCATATGCCGGAACATATATAATTTACACTTATATATCATCTACGTTAACTTCACTTTTCCTTCACACATCTCCATTTATAAACCTGCTGTTCTTCCAATTCCTATTCCAAATAACAATATATTTCTTTCGACTCGTAAAAAGTTTTTCGGAATGCTATCGCGGAAGTATATTAAACGTTCGGCAGTTCGTTTAGCCGGCCAGGTATACCTTTTAATTTTTTTGTTGTTGTCATGAAACAATCATCCATTACTCTGGCCTTTTCTTCAGCGGGCATATGTTCCGAACACATGTTACTTGATTTTGTTAGTGTGTGTTGCTGCTGTGCCCCGTCGGAATATAAAAGCTCGTATATACCGAGTACACATATGTGTAATTAAACTCTTTTTTCTCCGTTTAGGACATCGCCAACTTCGTTCCGTTTGGCGCTGATGGAGTGTGCAGGGGTGTATGATTAATTTTTTCTGCGTCTTGTCTTTCCCTCGTACCCACCCGGGCCCTTTTGTACGTCACTGGTAAGTATATCTATATGGAGAAAAGAAAACGTTTAATGGGCAGCGGGCCGTGGTGAAACAATTGAAGATGTATACGAACGCCGAAGCATCGCAGTCTTTTTGTTAAGCGAGCATGACCTACCATGTGTTTTTCATTATTACTACTACTTATAGCGAGTTTAATTATGGTAGGCATAAGGCAAAGTATGTATGTGTACCTAATATGCTCGTATAACATGTGATTTTTTTCTTTGGTGAGCTAGTCGCGAAATTATGGACATTTAGCATGAATTTGTGGTAGGTATGCGGCCGTTCTTTGTGTGTCGTTTATTTCTTGTTTTTCTTTCGTTGCAAAAATACCCATTTGGTAAATAATTATATCTTAAAATGTGAAATTATATGCAATTTTGTGTGAGTAAATGGGTATTTAAAAAAATGGATGCATGAATAAACAAGTGGGTATTTGAAAAAAATGAATGCACGTCTGTCGAATGTCGATATAGGGATTTGCAGAAAAAAGTTTGCTTAGTAGAAATGGCAAAAGTGCAAGGTTGCTATAGTTTCACAACTCATTTGACGTTTTAACAAGTGACGTTTGAATCACGTCTCAAATTCTCAAATGACATTCCAAGTGACTTTCCCAATGACGTTTCAAGAACGTTTCAAGTGACGTTTCAACACCTCCACTAATTTTCCTGTGAGAACTAATTCGGCAAATGTACAATCAAGTTGACGTGAAACTTCACGGGAACAATCGGGTTTCTTGCTGTCATTTGACTTGAATTTGACACATCTTGACGTTTCCCTGTTACTTGATAAAGATACATGTCAAGTCAGTTTGACAGATTTTGCCGTGAGTGACACTCTTTTTCATTCACTTAGTAGTCGAAATTGAACTACTCTCAAGGCTCTGCCATTTTGATAGTTTCAACGTCAACATTTGGCTCGTGTCAGACCAATCTCGCATCCTATTTTGACGTTTTTGACAGTGATGTGACATTTTGTCGAAGCTCACGTGATAACCATGAAAGAATCAAGTTGCCTTGCTTTATTGAAGTCATTGCATTTTGACAAGCGACACAAGAATACCGAATAGCCACTATGTAAAAGTATATGGTGTCATTTGGACATATTCAGTCAAAAAATTACACGTCAATTTTTTGATGAGAAGAAAAACATGTCACGTCGTTTTGACAGATTTTGATGGAAGTGGCAAGGTAGTGACAGTTCTGTGAATTTTAATTCGCCATATTGAATAAGTTGCAAAATTTTAATTAGTCGTTTTTGACACGACAAGATTATACTATGACATCGTTTTCCCGAATTCTCAACATTTTGACAGATTCCAGACATTTACAGTTATTGGCTGTTGACATGATTGAACAATTTCAACGCTGTTGAAAAATATTCACAACAAAGAAATCGCAATTGAGAGGGCTATGAATCCACCTGCCATTTTGTCAACTTCTGACATTGATACGTCTTTAGCCAACTTTGTGTCATTTTGGTTTTTGAAAAAGTTATGTTGAACGTGAATTTGACATATTGAGAAATAGTTTCGAGGTTAATATAAGAATTTTTCGGGATTACAAAACCATTTCTGGGGAGAAATTGAGAATTTTCGATGTTTTTGACACATTTTTGACGTTTTTGAGCGCTGTCAATTCACAAAGTCGTCGAATTCCAATAATCAGGAGTTGATGTTTCAGAAAACAATCATAATTGAAAAAGTCATTGGGTTGGGTGGCTTTTGACATTATCAAGTAGTATAAAGTCGTTTTTTGTGTCATTTCAGTTTTCGACAAGGTACTGACTTGACATATGACAGCTTGACACAGATACTGAAAAAGTTTCGAGACTACGATCAAAACTGTTTGACATTACAAGACTGATTTCGGATAGGAAAATTGGAGATTTCCAATATTTTTGACACGTACATGACATTTTGTGTAGATACTCATGATAACCCTTCTGTATCATTCTAAAATGTGTGATACCTATCGACCTTGTGACAGTCGACATTTAGAAGTTTGACGGACAAATGCAGTCGACAGAGTTTTGACAGTTTGCAGTTCAAAAAGACTTAACATAACGACAGTCTTCAAAACGTCTAACGTCACGTCAATTTTGACTAGTTGTGACCATGCTGAACGTTTTTGACATTCGATTTCCATCATATTTGCGTAATTTGTTGACATTTTGACATTTTCAAGCTAAGCACTTTTATCAAACGTTTCAAGATCTCTGTCAAATAAAATACAACAATGAATCAACGTTGTCAGCGCAGTATTACACTAGATTGTCGACTAGATTCTGACATTTCATTGTCAACTTCATCATGACATTGCAGTGTCAACTTGATATTGGCATTTCATTGTCATCTTCATTCCAACATTTCATTGTGAGCTTAATTCTTTTATATTACATCGTCAACTTGACTTTGACATTTTAACTTGACACACGGCTCAAGGGAAACGTCACAGCCTTGTGTCAAGTGACGAAAATGACAAGTTGGTTATTTTTCATCAGTATGACAGATTTTGGTACACATGAAAGCATGAAACACAGATTTTGGCATTTCTTGACATTTCCAGTCGATTTCAAAATTGATTTTGACATAAACCTTTGACATGGGGCACAAAGTTACATCTACGACATTTTGACGTAACTTTTGAAAATTGTCGTGCTGGGTCCAACTCACAAGTCATCGTCGTTTGATACAACGTTGTCAACATGATTTTGATTCTTCATTGTCAAATTGACTTTGACACTTCATTGTCGAATTGATTTTGACATTTCAGCTTGAATATAACATTCTCAGCTTGTCAACCGATTCTAGAAACAAAATCACAGCGTTGCGACAAGTGACAAGTTGATAATTTTCAATCGGTTTGATATATTTTGACATCTTGTACGTAGATTGGCACTAGCGAATCGCTGGTTGTGACATTTTTGGCTCAAAAATAGTTTCTTTTGACGACGTATGAGGTTTTTGAATAAAATATCAAGTCCACAGAATCGCATTCAAACTTTCATCTAGTCTAAGCTATTTCTTTCGAAGGTTTTTAACATTTTGATTTTTACAAGTACGTGTTTATTATCAATATTTATCTCCCTATATTCACAACCAGGGCCGTATTACACATTTGTTATGTCACATAACCGGATTTTATTTATTTAGTTTTTTCGAGCTTTGTTTTAAATTCGCCTTGATTTTACATAAGGTACTGATTGTAAAGCGAATCACGAGGTTGCATTGGGAATGTGGGCCCAGACTCGCCCACAGTGATGACAAAACAAAAATTGAATAACAAAACCATGCGTGATTCTACTGAAAAACTACTGAATTTAGACGCAAATCTACTTGTAATTCATCACGAAATCCTACCTGTAAATCGTTGACGAGCTTTTCGGCCATCTTGTCGGGCGAATTCTGCCCGCTGCCGCCTCCCAGCTGGTGCTGCTGGCTCATGTGCACCAGCTGCTGCTGAGCCTGCACCTGCGCGGCCAGCGCATGCGCGTGCGCCTGCGCGACCTGCGAATTCGGACTGCCCAGCTGTTGCTGTTGGTTTTGCTGTTGCTGCTGCTGTTGCTGTTGCTGTTGCTGCTGGTTCTGTTGCTGTTGCTGAACCGCTTGCTGCTGGGCCGCCTGTTGAGCCGCCTGTTGCGCCGCCTGCAGGGGATTCTGCGGCTGATTCGGCTGCTGCTGGTTCGACTGCTGCTGCGCATGCGCCTGCTGACTGTTCTGTTGCTGTTGCTGCTGCTGCTGCTGCAGCTGGTTTTGCTGTTGCTGAGTTTGCTGCTGTTGAGGTTGATTCTGTTGCTGCTGCTGTTGCAAGGCCAACGCCCCCGATGTTATCACGTGGTTCTGTTGCTGCTGGCCGACGCTGCTGTTGGACTGCTGCGACGGCGAGTGGGCCGGTATCGAGTTGTTGGCCGAACCAGGCACCTGCAATGTCCAAAAACCGTTTACTGAATATCCAAAACAAAAAATTTTCTCCTAGAAATCGATTGGTATTTTAGCTAAAATGCTCAAAAATTCACCGAATAAATCAAGAAAGAAGCTGGGCAGCCCTTCGAATTATCAGGAGGTGAAAATAGAGGTCAGAATCATGTTGCCCATGTGCGACTTACTAAGAAATGAAATCCCACTCGACTTTTGTGGAATTTTTGACATTTTTCAAAATTTTGACGTCGGGATTTTGACATATGAGTGAATTTTTTTTAAAGGCAAGTTGGGTATCGTTTCTTAGTGAACTGGACACGAACATTGCAATTTTGATGTTATTTCAGTCGTAGCGTTACAAATATTCGTTGCCTATGAAAGTACCAGTGTAAAAACTTGAATTTTGACGGATTTTTCTGTCAGCAGTTCTTCATACCAACTTGAGGCTGAAACTGAACCCAGAAACGTGTTGCTCATGTGCGATTCATCAAGAAATGATGTCCCACTCGACTTTTGCGAATTTTTTGACATTTTTCAAATTTTGACGTCGGTATTTTCACATTGTGAGTGAAATTTTGCTAGTTTTTTTTTCAAAAAGGCGAGTTGGGTATCGTTTCTCAATAAATTGGACACGAGCATTGCAATTTTGATGTTATTTTAGTCGTAGCATTACAAATACTTACTGTGTATGTAAGTTAAGTGTGAAAAATTGATCTCTTTTTTATTTTGACGTTTTTTAAAATACCGTCACGAAATTGCAACTCTGAAAATGGGACTTTTCCTAGTTTTTTTTTCAGCAGTTTTCAAACTGACTTGAGGAATCTGAAGCCGAAAACGTGCTCCCCGTTTGCGATTTATCAGAAGGTCTCACCCGACTTTTGTCATTTTCAGTATTTTTAAAAAATTAAGCAGATTGAAAGCTGTCGTGAGGTAAAAACTTTAGCCAAAAATGTGCTGCACGTGTACTTTTTACTAAGAAATGACTTATCGCTCAACTTTTATTATTTTTCAAAATTTTCACGTTTTTTTTCAAAATTCTGTCAAAAAATGTTGTGCAAAAAATCGAGTTAGGTTACGTTTTTCCAACAAATGGGACACAAACAACGCGATTCCAGCTTCAATTTTTGAAAATAATGAACCAATTGTTTCGTTTTCGAGAAATGGTGTTAAAATTGACAATGTCATTCTGAACAGATTTTGAAATTGTTTTGACGTGATAGCTAAAGTTTTTTTCTTGAAATAATCCCAGGAGTCACACCCTAAAATCCTCCGCAGTATTTATGAAGATACCAGTATAAAAATTGGTCCTTTCGACTTTTTTTTTCTTAGCAGCTTTTCAAACTGGCTTGAGGTAAAAACTGAAGCCAGAAACGTGTTGCTTGTGTGCGATTTACTAAGAAATGGTATCCAACTCGGCTTTTAAACAATTTGACATTTTTCAAAATTTTGACGTCATACTCAAAACGTGACGTGAGATTTTTTGAGTTTTTTTTTAAAGCGAGTTAGGTATCGTTTCGTAGTAAACCGGACACGAGCATTACGATTTTGATGTTGATTCAGTCGTCACGTCAGAAATATTCACTGTATTCATATAAAGATACAAGTGTAGAAATTGCATTTTTGTCAATTTTTTGGCAGTAGTTATTCAAACTGACTTTAGGCGAAAACTGAAACCAGAAACGTTGTGCCTGTTCGCATTTCCTAAGAAACGATTCCTTACTTGACTTTTTGTCATTTGTGATATTTTTTAAAATTCTGACGTCGTTTTTCAAAATGCATGTCAAAATTTTTCAATGAAAAAAGCGAGTTTGGTATTGTTTTTGAGTAAGTGAAACACGAGAAACGCGATTTTGGCTTCAGTTTTCAAGTTGCACAGAAAACAGTTGCCTTGTGAGCTTGAAAAATAGTCAAACAGACCTTTTTTTTTTGAGCAATTGATAAAACTGACTTGAAGTGAGAACAAAAGCTAGAAACGTGCTGCTCATGTGCGATTCACTGAGAAATGATACTACATACGATTATTATGGTATTTTTTATATTTTCAAAATTCTAACGGATTTTTCAAAATACTTGTCCAAAATTTTTAATTGAACAGGCGAGCCTGGAAATTAATTCTCATCCACGAGCAACACGAATTTGACTCCAGTGTTCATGATAATCCAAAAACTCTCGCATAATAAACGGATATCCTGTCAAAAATGACAGCTTTTCATTTTGAGCAGTGATGAAAATTGACTTTAGGTGAAGATAAATTCTAGAAACGTGCTGCTCGTATGCGATTTACTAAAAAACGATACCACACTCGACCTTTGTGAAAATTTTGATAGATTTCAAAATTCTGACATCGTTTTCAAAAAAATGTCAAAATTTTTTGTTTTTTCTTCAAGACGCATGTTGGGTATCGTTTTTTAGTAAATCGGACACGAGCATTGCGATTTTGGTGTTAATTTTGACGTCACATCAGAAATACTCGCCGTACACGAAAATAGAAGTGTGAATATTTGATTTTTTTTCGGAAAATCGAATTGGAGTTGGAAATTGAGAATTGACGAAGGGGAGGATACGCACCGGCGAGTTCTGATTGGAGTTGCTCAGGTTCTGCGCCATGCTCTGGGGCGGCCCCCGGGCCTGGTTCCAGAAGTCGTTGTTCATTTTGAATACGGGCCTGTTGTTGACCTCGGCCATCGAGGGTATCTGCAGCGACAGCGGCGTCGACCTCAGGTCCAGGGCGGCGTTCTCTTGGACCTTGAAGCTGTTCTGGAGCCACTTCGCTACGAGGTTTTCATGTTCGACCTTGAGATTGCTTATCAGATTTTGGTCCTCCGTGTTGAAAATGTTGAAGGCCGTTTGGGACAAAGCGACGGATAAAACTTTTCCTTCTTGCGATGGCCTCTCCTTCGTCAACGCCCGTCGTGGTTGTGCGGGTGTTGTCGGCCACGGTTCACGATTTTTCGGAAAGAATTTTTATTGCGGGTGTTCCGTCGTTTTTGTGATCCGTGTGTGGTTGCAGAAACAGTGTCCACGTGGAACTGTGTGGCGCCAACTGGATCTGAATCGGTTATAATTTAAATAAGTTGGTGGTAGTGTACGGTATAAGGGTGCGAGAGTACTATGACGCTCCCTCCTTTACTCTTCGTTTTTTTTTTGTTTCAGTCAGTAATAGTAGTGGTAACGAATGGCAGATGTTTTCTTCTTGCTTGTAGGTAGTAGCAGTAGATTGATGTAATGCGTAATAGTAGAGTGAATCCGGTGGTACAAGCCTCGGATTGTGTAGTAGTTGGATTGATCTGTAATTAAGAAACGATTATTGGGTTTGGTTGATATATTACCCTTGCCTCTACTTATCCAATACATAGGCCTATATTTCCTATATATCTGACGAGGTATACATAAAATCTTAGCAAACATGTGCTTTCTTCCAAGTTCTCTTGCCATCAATTACAAGATTTTCGCTTTGAAAATCAAATTTTCATCAAACTGAGCGCGACAGGATCCCCCCAAGCTAAATATTTTTGTCGTAAAGCTGGCTCCAAATAGAAGGTTTTTGATTTTTTTTTCATGTTCACTAAATATTGGGTGGTACAGGTTCAATAGAATAACTTTTACAATAATCGATAGAGTGTAGGAAAATAATGTAATCCTCCTGGCAAGTTCAAGGAATTTTCTTGAAAAAATTCTTGCATTTCAAAATAACGCTATGAAAAGCTTGGTGTTTTTAGTCTCTCAGCGGTCATGTTGGCGAAATTGTTCAACTGTCATCGTGATGGCCTCCAATTGTTTTGCAAACTGTCATCAGAGTGACATTCTAAGATCGATATAATAGTTACGAAAACTGCATCAATTCATAATATACTCGTAATGATGAACACTGATGATTTCTGAAAAGTTTAGTTTTTCTTATCGGTAAGGTTGGCACTATTGTTCGTTGAAACTGTCGATATCAATAATTGCTGCACAAGCAGTAGCACCAGCTTTGCAATAACCATTCCATTCAAAAATTAGTGCTTTGAGGAAACTCCCAGTGGTGTTGGCACTACCGTTTCTTTTCAGCTGTCACCAGAGCGGCGTTTCACTTATTAGAATCAAAGTAGTTGCCGTGAAAACAATTGAGTATACCAATTCCAAATTCACAATTTCAAAAAAAATAGGTACTTTAGTGTTTTTATAGTGAAACTTGCAGTTATAGTGTTGGCACTATTTTTATTTAATTATCAATTTTGGCACCATCGTTATCGAACTGTCAATTTTGGCACCATTGTTATCGAACTGTCAATGTTGACACTACTGTTACCTAGCGGTCATCAGAGTGGTATTTCAGTATCAATATCAGCTGCAAAAGGAGTTGTGTCGACTTCAAATTCACTATTCCAAAAAATCTAGTGGTTTTCAGGGAAACAAAAAAATGGTTGTGTTGTTATTTCTGTCGAGCTGTCGTCAGGGTAGAATTTGAACGTCAATAGTAGTTGTCAAACCAGTTGCACCAACTTACGATTTCTGAAAATCTTCAGGGGTTTCAGGAATAGTTGAAAAACGGGAAAGCGAAAATAGAAATTCTGAAACAGAAGCTTGAAAAGCGCGGCTATTCGTTCGAGTTTTCTTGCTAGATTTTCTCGCAGTTTTTTGGCAATTTCTGTTCGCTAAAAAAGGTAGTTTGGTGCTGTACGGACATCACTTATCCCCAAGATAAATCCAGGCAAACAAACTAACCATTTCAACCGTAGTGATATACCCAAAAATCAGGAATGAAAGCAATCCAGCTATGGTGATGCCCGAGGTGCGAAGCGATTTTTTTTCAATTTAGACATATCTTTCTCGGTGCTTTGCAGTGTAGATCATGCATCACCTTGTCTGTTATGCGTAATTGCAGCCCGAGGCGCAAAGTACCGAGGAGTACAACACCATAAGGGCCGTTATAACAAGTTATTTATTTTGTTTTTATTGAGACTCATCGCCCATGGTTTCTGTCCTATCTTTTTCGGTGCTTCGCAGTGTGGGCCATAAAGATCAACTTGACTGTTATAGGCAATTGCAGCCCGAGGTTGCAAAGCACTGAGGAACAAAACACCACAAAGGCCGTTAACAAGTGTGGGGATCCTGACATTGTTTAGGATAGCGGTTAAAACACGTGATTCTTCAGGATTCGTTTTTATTTTTTACCTTCTCACATCATGGCGGATAATGTACAACCGACAGCAAAGTGAAATTGACATCTACACACTTCCAGGGGTGCGAACTTGAGTATTTGGCGCGATAATTTCAAAATTTAAAATAAGATACTACACAAGTGATTTATTCTTTGCAATACGACTCATTGCTCATGGCTTTTGTTGTACCTTCCCCGGTGCTCCGCAATGTGGGCCATGGATCAACTTAGTTGTTACACGTAATTGCAGCCCGAGGTACGAAGCACCGAGGAGTATAACACGACTAGAGCCGATAGAAGTGATTTATTGTGATGCTTGTAATGGCCATCGACGGGTTAACTGGAGGCGCCAGTTTTACAAATAGAAACCAATTGTTCGTCAGCTAGTTACTTCCGCGGTACCCCGAGGTGCGAAGCACCGAGGTGTATATAACTACTTACACAAAGGCTGCATGTGCAAATGACGATTTGTTTTGACCACGAAGTTTGTCATGATATTGGTATTCTTATGAAGCCTCATCACAAATTAAGGTGCTGTAACTGTTCATAGGTATATCACAGCCCAACGTGCAAAAAACCGAGGAATATAACACAAGGGCTGGGAAAATGAGAATAATCTCTATGATGTTACTGTTTGGAAAGAATATGATCGAAATGAAAAATTCAGCTCCAAGCGATTATTTGGATACACCAAAACCCAGAGTGAGACTGTCTCATTCACTGAGACAGCTTCCATTCTGGCTTGGTCAAGGCATTTTACCGAAACTGCCAATCTTTTTTTTTTATAATAATAAATAAGCGATAAGTGACTGTTACCCCAAGTTTCTTGTGGTATACAAATAATATTACGGCGCTATATTTTGTATTACTATCATGTTATTTCCTTGAAGCGATCGGATTTGCATTTTATTCCACTTTTATGAACATTTGATCCCCCGTTTGGTACCGAACTGAAATTTGATACCGCACGTTTGTGCATTATCGGGCACAAGTGCGAATTTAAATAATCATGAATAAGTGAGTGAATGGTTTTGAAGTGCATTATTTGGTGTAACTTCTTGGATAAAGTACCCACCACCACCACCTCACAATTGTTAATGTGCAAACGCCCGGCCACAACCGATCATTTCGATGCATGAGATGCATTAAATCAAGGCCTTGAGTATCCTTCAGCCATTTCAATAAATGTGTATGTATACGAACACTTTTAACAACAGGCGAAAACTCATGATGCGCTTTTAGGTTATTCAGATCAAATCAAATCAAATCAAAATACTTTATTGAGCTTGAAGAACATGTAAAAATCATTCACATGGTAAAAATAAGTTTATTCTGAAAAGAGCGCCAGGAAAGTAGAGCTCAGAATAAATCCTGCAAGTCCTCAATCGGCTTATCCGCCAATTGTGCAGGTTCGTCGCTTATTCTCGAATCAAAGTCCCCATTGAAATCGTTGCATTATTTTACTTCAGTTAATATTTCACGATTTTTTGCTAATTACTATAATTTAATCAACTATTATTCATTACTGGATTGAAACTTAAAATACCTATACCATAATGGATAATTATAGTGTTCAGCATTGATGGTGTATTTAAAAATTCACCACAGTTTTTTTTTCTCTTTCTCTCTTATTTGTCTAGCTTATATAGAACTTAACGGCTTTAGCGAAGAAACAAATTGCTTTCAACTTATCGGTGCATTATACCATTTCCTTGGTTAACATGTCGAAATTTCTACAAGCGAAAGTTTTTCCATGCGTTTTTCCTCAGGCACTTTTACCATATTTTGCGAAATAATAACTATGTACCTAATGCATCATAAGTAGACGTATTTGTGCAATTTTTCCTTATTTAGAAATTACATGGCCAATGATCGAGAGCTTTCATACCTACATGCGATAATCACGAAGATAAGCAAATAATTATTGAAATGGAGTAAATAAATGGTATAAAGCAAATGAATGAGATGAAGCAAATAAATATTAAACAGAATAAAACCAGAGTGTGGATACAGCAGAAAATTTTCCGGTGAAAAATCAAGAGCTGCGAGCCAAGGAAATTTTTCAGGCACGTGCATGCCGACGAGAAAAATGGTGCATGCCTCCTGGTTTATTTTTCCGAGATCTTTTCTTAGCTTAGTTTATTATAAGCCCGCCCAATCCCGCTCAATTTATGTTGCTATAGTAAAAACTGCATGTATACCAGAGCATAACTATATACCACAGCCCGGCGCCATTTTCTTCAGAATTTTTCATCATTCGTATATATAAAGCGCGCGCTCGCTATAAATAAATCCGTGAGAGAGCCTCTCCATTATTTCCATTTCAGAAATGCAAATTGAAGAAAAAAAACGACGATAAGTGAGCGGAAAATTCTTGGAAATTGGTTTAGTACCAGAGGGAAATGATAGGAAATTAGTTCTCGCTATGTATATCTGGCCGGGGTGGTGTATATATACTTTTCCAGCGTGATGGAAATTCGAAACGACTCTGAATTTTTGATGCAATAAGAACCGCTTACGGGATTCAAATTGCGGCGCTGCCATAAAAACTCGAAACTTTACGTATATACCTATACCATTATAGTTAAATCAAAGTTTTGTGCAGTTTGTGCTTTGTACACGTCCACAATGGAAATCATATTGTATACTTTTACTAAGCAAAAATGTATTTTATCCACGTTATAGGAAAAAGTTGCGGGTAGGTATATGCTCAATTTCGAGTATACTGGAAATTAATTCCAAGCAATTACACAAAGATGTTTAAATTCACTATTCATTATCGATCATTCAATATAAATTGATCAATTATTCAGATCGTCGCTTTTTGAATAATTGATCAGTTTTTGAAACGGCGGCGCTTACGGTTTTAAAGTGATCAATTTGTTTTAACGACAATACCGCGGCGTTGTGATGATTTTGTGCTGTAACTCATACAAATAATTAGTTCGAAACTTTTTTTTTTGAAACTTATGTACTGAGTTTTCTACAAGTTGATCAAAAATTGAGGCTTTTGGTGCGAGCGGTGCTCTCGTTCGGTGAGCTTTTGCCACCGTACAACTTAATTGTGCACCACCAAGAATAATTATCGCGGTCGGCCGATTGCCTGTTATTACCGCTGTTATGTGTGTTATTTTAATTTTATTAGGCGCCACCACATACGATGCTATAAATTTTTAAGTTTTAATATTATACACACTGTGTATGTGTATGTTTATTATTTACCGCTATACATACTACTTAGGTACACTTGGTGCGAGATTTCATGACGTTTATATTCAACATTAGTTATTCTAGCAATTGTTTTGAACTAATCTTGTTTCTTTTTGATGCATTGGTTTTGATGATTGACTAATAGGCGAAAATTGTTTGTTGTTTAATTTATCATTTATCAGATTAAGGTTTTTTTTTTGTTAAAAATAAATAATACAAATTTCTATCACGGCCTTCGAGTCATCACACCCCTCGGTGCTTCGCACCTCAGGCTGCGAGGCATGCTCCTAATGTACCCAATTACAAATTGCCTTTGATAAAAAAAACACGAAAACTGAACGTGGGATAGCAGCCGCGTCAGCATATCCCTTTTTACAGGGTGTTTGCAAACCTATGGTAGAAAATTGAACCGCAGTTACGGAAGTGCTCCAAAAGTATCAGGAAAATGTTTTTATTTTTGAAAATATGGTCGGTCAAAAGGTGGTCCTTCGACCCTCTCTATTTTCGTTATTTTGGACGATTTTAGTAAACTCTTTTCAACAGACCAAAAAGCAATGTTTTTGAACCTTTGAATGTGTTTTGTAATTCAATTTACTATACAGGGTGAGTCGTACATCCGGAAAATCCAGTTTACTTCAAAAATGCACGCAGAAAATTTCATAAGAGAACTAGGTAAATATTTGTGTTATTTGTTGCCCTACATCAGTTTTCTAATCTCCAGAACCTTTCACAGGCATTTTTGAGGAAAAATAGATTTTCACGATTTATGACTCACCCTGTACACTAATTAAAATTACAAAACACATTCAAAGGCTCGAAAAATTTGCTTTTTGGTCTGACGAAAAGAGTTTACCAAAATCTTTCAAATAACGAAAACAAAAGGAACCAAAACCTTTTGACCTTCCATATTCCCAAAAATGAAAATCATATATTCTTTAAACATTTTTATGACACTTTTGGAGCATTACCCCAACTGCGGTTCAATTTGCTACCCCAAGTTTGCAAACACCCTGTATACGTCCTCCGCATGGCCTCGAGTGCTTTAGACCTCGGTGCCTCGCACCTCGGGTCACGGCCCATGCAGCTAGCTGCAGCACCATTTGCCAGTTGTGAAACAATGCGAATTCCACATCATATAGCCCACGGCCTTTGCGTTATCGAACACCTCGGTGCTTCGCACCTCGGGCTGCGTCGCGTAGACGTCTGGTGGCACCAGTTGCAAGTTGCTTTTAAAGCAAATGAAAAAACTGAACGTAGTAGGTATAGCGGCAGCACCCCTTTGCATCTTTCGCTTCGGGGCTATATTCCTCGGTGGTTCGCACCTCGGGCTACGGCTACTTATTCAGCTACTTATAGCTATAGCACCAATGGGCGATCTGACTTGTTAATAAATAGTACAAATTCTATATAATTTTGCTCACGGTCCTAATGTTCCAACACACCTCGGTGCTTCGCACCTCGGGCTGTACGCCGTAAGTATTGGTTTGTTCCAAAAATCAAGCGAGAAGCTGAATTTTTGTTTGTTTTTGTCGCTTTTTTGCTTCAATTGGTGAAAATACGTAATACTATCAGTATTATTATCATTATTAAAAAAAATTTTGCCTGCGCTTTCGGCGCTCTTGTACTCCTTGTCAATATTCAACTTTATATTCAAGTCTTGAGAGCATTAATAAATTAACGTCATTTTTCGACGTGGAATCGACGTCTAATATCCATCAATATGAATGGCTTATCAAAAATCAACGTGATATTGATGTGTTCAGGACATGTTGATGCAACGTGAATATTCAACGTTGCATTAACGTGGAATTATATTTCAGTGTGATCCCCTTGTCAATATTCAACGTTATATTCAAGTCTTGAACGTCTTTTTTTGACATGGAATCAACGTCGAATCAGTCTATGAATTGATTATTCCTGTAAGATTCAACGTCTTTTTGACGTTGAATTTTTAACGGTCATGAAACAACCAGTTATCAACCGTTGAAAATTCAACGTGGAACGTTATTTCAACCAGTACAACGTTGATTCAACGTTATTTTAACGTATATGTGTGTTTGCTGGGGAAGCAGTCCAATCTTCATTTGGATGAACAAAAGAATTCACTTATCACTTATAAGCTTCGTGGTGGCTTATCACCTTACACAGATCCAGATCCAACCTATAGGTAATTGTTTTTTTTTTTGGGAGGAAGCTCATTTTCCCCCTTCAATTTTGCTACTCCGTATCTTGTGAACTGAACCATTCTCAACCTTCAAGAACCTTTTCGCTTGCACAATCAGTCGTAAGTATAGACAAACAGTCAAGGAATTATTTTCAGAATTTAACGGCATAGTAGCCACAGGTCAATCAGGTCATGAATAATAGTCACTTGTTATGCCTTTGTGCTGTAGTACACCTCGGTGCTGTGCACCTCGGGCCAAAGCAATAAACTCATATGACACGTAATAATTGGTTTACAAGAAGAAAATGCCATTCGTATATCTACTCATTACGTTGCTTTTTCCCATCGGCTTTGGCATGTTTCGCACCTCGCGCTGCAGGCCACCGGTACATACCCACGACACAGAAGAGACATTTCACGGACAGAAAACATTCGTTGTTTACTCAGGTTGTTACTTGCTCATAGCCTTTGGGGTGTTACACCCTCGGTGCTTCGCACCTCGAGGTTCACTTTCGCACCGCTGAATTTCATCAACAGTATAATAAGTGCTGAGTTTTCTCTAGTTTGATCGTTTCAACCTGGAAACAACTGTCTTTCACTAGGGCAAAGTAGACGCAATATTATCTGATACAAATACCGAGACGAAGTCGAGAAATTTTGTTTGATAATGATAGGTTTACTTCCTGAGTGATCGATGGTTATTTGTGAAATTTCAAATATCCAACTCGAAATCAGTACAAAGCACGAGTCATATTTTGCTGATTATCATATAAACGCCTATTGCGCTGAAATGGTTCATTTAAACTACCGAAAGCAAGTGTCGGCGCCATGCACCTCGTTCCATGGCAATAAACTCATATGACATGAATTGATCGGTTTATAAAAAAAAATCATGTCATTCGTATATCTCCTCATTACGTTACTTTTGCCCACGGGCTTGGCCTAATTATACCCCTCGGTGCTTCGCACCTCGCGCTGCAGGCCACCGGTACACACTCACGACACAAAAAAGACATTTGACGGACAGAAAACATTCGTTATCTACTCAGGTTGCTACGCGCTCATAGCCTTTGGGGTGTTACACCCTCGGTGCTTCGCACCTCGAGGTTCACTTCCGCACCGCTGAATTTTATCAACAGTATAAGTGCTGATTTTTTTCTGATTGAGTCGTTTTAACCTGGAAGCAACTGTCCTTCACAAAAGCAAAGTAGGCCCAATATTATCTGATACAAATCCCGAGACGAAGTCGAGTGATTTTGTTTGAGATATTATAAGGGTCACTTCCTGAGTGACCGATGGTTATTTAAGAAGTTTCAAATATCCAACTCGAAATCAGTACAAAGCACGAGTTATATTTTGCTGATAATTACATGAATGCCTACTGCGCTGAAATAGTTCAATTGAACTACTAAAAGCAAGTGTCAAAGTGAGTTTTTGTTGGTTATTTGGAATAGTTGAATTAAACCAGCTTGAAAAATACTATTTAGATTGTTGCTCATGTTATTCTAATAAAAATTCGGCTTTGTATTAGGTAGTTGGTATGAATCAGCTGCCTTGACACTGATGGCAGTGGTAGCTCTCGCGGGTAGTTCACATGGGTGGCATTTCAGTAGAGCCAATGACACCTTATCGTATGACCGACAGGTGACAGGTTGCGGAGAGAGAGTTGGACACGCCCCGATGTAGGGGAGGCCCACACTGCTGGAATTTGGCTCAAATGAACTAAATACTACTTTCAAATCACCACGTCAGGCAATAATTCTAGTTTATTGAAATCACAATTCCAATTCTCTTTCAGCCCCCCTTGACTTTATAGCCACCAAGTTGTATTCCAGTAACATTCGACTCGCAATTGAATAATCACTTATTACAAGCCTCTGACAAGTTACAGGTGCTTCAACTGTTCATGGTCTCTGCGGTGTTGTATCCCTCGGTGTTTTGCACCTCATACAACTGAAGCAATACAGGTGGCTTCCGCAGGGCCACCGACTCGATCGCGGCCAGGTATAATGACCAATCCACTGAATTAGTGACGTCACTTTGTTTATCGGCATGCATGCTACTGAAAAGAGTTGCCTGGCAACGTGACGTCACTAATATTATTCGTTACTCGCAGCAATTATCAAGGGATAGAGTGCGTTGCTAGGTAACGTGTGGATTATTTTATATTATTACAGTACAGTATTACTATAGTTTTCGTCGTGACAATAATGGAGCCGGGTCAGTATTAGGCGACTGTACCCTATACACACATATACGTAGATGACATTTCATACAACTTGCCAAATTTTTAGATTTCTCTGGATAAATCCAGACAGAATTGAGAACAATAATTTTGCCGGTGTGCTTATCTTATGCTATAAGGAGCCTTTCCAATTCATTTTGAAGCAAAAGTTTTCAGTGGCTTTTCTTTTTTATGCACATTTCCAGATTTTCTCCAGAATTTGCATAGAATTATTGTGATTTTCTGTTAAGAATAATCCTGATTTTGCTGCTTTTTTATTTAAGGTATTTTCTCTTGATATTTTGCAACAGAGTTTTCTGCAAGTTTTCTCCAATTAACGAAAATGTTTAGTAGAAAATTCAATCAGGCTTATAGAAAAAAGATTTTTTTTGAGAAAACGGATGATTCGTTCCAAGGAGCATGATTTCCTTCGTGAACATGAAATTATACCAGGGGAAATTCTTTACGTTGTCCATTCCATCGTGATTTTCTATTCTCGATTATTACAGTGTGATAACTACTACAGTGTTAGTAATAAGTTCATAGTTTTCTATACAAATATCCGGTTATTTCCTAGTGGCAATGTTTCTCTTGATGCTTCTTTCCATTTTCAGCTCGAGTTTTCCGAGGAAATCGTTCTTTTCCATACTCATTTTCGGTGTAATTGAGCACGATTCTTATGGGTTTCGCTAGCAGAAAAATTCAAGAACATTTGTTGGAAGTTGAACAAAAATATGCTAAACTAAAGTTAATAATTCATCAAAAAAATTTCTTTCAATTCCTTTGGAAAGTCTTGTTTGGAATTCTCCAGTTTATTTTGTCAAAACCACAATAATCCAGAACTAATAATTTGGAACAGCAAATGATGTAAAAAACCATTTAGAAGGGTTTTAGCTTTTTCCCAAATAACACAAGACACTAAAGTATTTCCTTGGTCGATTAACTTGTGGAAAATTGAAGAAAATAACGCATTTGAATGCCCAATTTATCAAGTTCTGTGTGCATAAAAAATTGATACCAAATTGGTAATTGGTATAAAATTGAAACCGCAAATACGAAATTGGCAATCAACACCGAATTTGTTCACATTAGCATTGTTCTGGACTAGACTTCAAACTAGTCAGAGTCAAGTTTTCCTGTTTTTTGTGTAAATTTTCATGTGGGTCGAATTTAGCTTAACACATATACTTCTCACAGATTGGAGCATATTTTTCACGATAATAAATATATAAATTCCCAATTCATGAAATGCCGAGCAAAAAACTCCCTTAACAAAAGGACGAAACAAAAATCTTCTCTTCTAGTAGCCTTAGTGGAAAACCAAGGAGAATAACAGGAAATTAATGTCAGAATACTTTTCAGTTTTTTTTTTTAATAAACAAACAGCAAGGCGAACAAGTCAGGATGGAACAAATTCGCATATTTTCAAACAAAATCCTGTGAAAATCCGGCCATTTCCCGCTCGTGAAATACCGAGCTTTTCTCAAATACAAAGAGAATTTTCTTTTACTTCCCAAAGCAAAAAGAAAGCTACACTGTGACCTTCCAAACATTATGAATTAAAATCGGGAAATCGGACATCAAGAAAATGTATTGCTTGAGTAGAACATTAATTTATTGAAATTATGAAAAGCTCGGTTTGAAAAACGTATGTGAGAACGAGGAAAATCTTGCATTAATTTTGTTTGGGGGAAAAAACGGAAGGAAATTTGTTTCGAAAGCCGGTATCAAGACTAACATTAATTTGGAAATTACTGTTCAGATTTCACGAAAGTTTTTCGTCATCTTGATTTCCCTTCAATGTTTCTAAGCGAAAACAAACATGAAACAAGCAGAAGCATATATTCACGATTTTTCGGGAAAGCTGTCATTTCAGAAATTAACTGAAAAAGTGGAACAAAATTGAAGAGGAGTTGAAAAAATTCCTGCTGGATTTTCTTGAGAAAGAGCAGGTGAAATGGAAATTTGTTTGGCTATTTTATTGAAGTTAGAACTGTTGAGTAGGAAAATTGGTGCGTTTTTCTCCAGGCACGTCTGAGGAGCAAAAATTGTATCTTATAAGGGAAATCTAGAGGTGATTATTTGTACTGGTAGAAAAACCTAGCGCGAAGATTGGGGCTGATATAATTTTTTGATACATCCTTTAGAAAATTCTGACAAAGAAAACTAGCCGATTTTCCACTCGGTAGAGGCTGCAGGTCATTTAGGATTTTTACAATTTTAAGCAAGCCAGAAAATTTCGGAAAGCTCATTGGAAGTTCAGGGAAAATTGTGATAAATTCATGGCAATTTATAGAAAATTCACGATGAAAACTCATGAAAAAACCTGAAGAAAATCCATGGACAATTCATAGTAATTTTACTATAAACTCATGGTAAACTCATAGTGAATTGATGCTAAATTGATAGTAGTTTTATAGAAGATTCAGTGGAAATTCATATAAAATACCATCATGAAAAATTCATGTGGAAATCATGAGAAGAACCGAATGAAATTGAGTGTTGGTCCTGGAAAAGCCGGCTTTAGCGCACCGGCATGTCAGCACGGCGGATGAATTTTCTAGGTTTATTACGAAATTGCTTTTCACAAATTGAAGGAAAACTCCCGGACAAGAACACTAACTTGTTATTTGAAATTTGTAAAGCAAAACCAGGCCGTAATTTTCAGGTTGATGCAAAAAATTCCAATTTTATCAACAATAACAACAATGAGTTTTGCTTGTGATCCAGAACGCTTCAAGCAAGCTAATCCGTGCAATTTTTCCAATGGAAAACTAGAAGAAAATCAAGCACCGGTTCCCAAAACCGGTTTTGAAATATGAATTTCCAACATAAGCCCACTTGCCGATAATCTGACTGAAACATTTTTTCAATACTTCAATCTTTTTTTTGCCAAGCAAGTGCCTAACAAATTTTCTGCAAGAGAAAATTTGTATATTTCATTGGAAGAAAAACGCGTAATTTCCAGTGAGAGAAAAATCGGTTTCCATTGAGTGGAAATTGAATTTTTATAGGTAAGAAATTTGATAATAATTTTCTAAACACCAAGTATGGACTAACGACAAGTGTATGGTCTACTGGAGGGAAAATCGTACTAGTGACAATTTTCGCTGTGGAAACCGGGCTGGAACACATGTCAATTTCGTTTCAAATTCAGGGATGAGTTTCCACGTGAATTTTCCGCCACGTCCGCTTTTGCCGCTCAAACTTCCAATAAGTTCCACCGAGATTGGGCATTTGGAAAAAAACAGCTCGAAAATTACTACTCACGTTTTTTACTAATAACTAGTATTGCACATGGATTTCCAGTGTTGAGGTAACAAACTATAAATTCACACTTATTTATCGTTAATTTTTTTTCAAACGCACAATTCCGAAAACCGGCACCGAATTTTTATTTATTATTATTAATAATGAGAAATATATCAATTCACTGTTGAGAAAAGCCGAAGTGGTATACCGAAGGATGTATACTTGAGGAAAATCGCGGGCGGCGGTGTGTGTGTATACAGTGCTTGTGTAGCAGGCTGTGCGGGCGTCCCGACGCGTCTGGGCGATAAGAAAGTCCGCAGATAACTAAGAAAACGAACGGCGTCGCGAAAAGACGACCAGCGTCTGAAAACGACGCCTTCAAACTAAGAAAATAAGGGTGAGAATCGGGGCAGACAGGGACGGATTTATCCAAGTGAGCTGCGCCAGACAAGGAGGGCAATGGAAAATAGGAACAAGGAACGACGAAGACGTCACCAGCGCGAAGTTATACGCGCTGGAAAGAGATGTGCAAGGGACGGTGCGAGGGTAGTGACTGAAACAGAAACACACAAGAAATCCGGGTGCGAGAGAGACGGGGCAACCTTAGAATTGTATCTTGTAGGACGCGCACGCGCACCCGGGGGGAAGTTTAAGGAGTAGATCCGACGGAGTTGGCGGCCGCGCTCTCTCCCCCCCACCACCGAGCGCGCTCCTGGGCCGATGCGAAAAAAGTCCACGAGCCACCCCGACGTGCTCCTTGCGTTTTTTCTGAGAGGGAGAGAGGACGTTCGCCCCACCACCGATGGCGAAGGGGAAGCGAGAAGCGAGGGGAGGCCGGGCAACCCCTCGCGTCCCTGATTTACTCCTCGCGAACGGAGGGGAACGCGTTTCTTCTGCGTGTGTGTGTCTGGCGGGCGACCACGTGAGTTTTTTCGCGGGCAAGGGAGGGGCGGTAAAAGACGGCAAAAAAAAGGGACCGGAGAAGAAAAAGTCGCGGTGGGGATTGGGGAGCTAGGGGTGGAGGGGGGCGAGTGCGTGAGACCTACAAGGAACGAGAGGAAAAAAGTGTGCCACCCTTGCGTTCTCAAGTCCGGCCTTCTGAGCGCGGCGTTTTTTTCACGGAGGGGTGGATCGCGGCACGCGCTGGAACCGGCATTTGTTACATGCATGCGCTTCCTGGCTTCTAGATTTCGCTTTTAGCTCCTTTTCGATTGTTTTCTAGTTCTGTGCCGATATGTTTCGTAACTAGAACTGTAGGTGTAAGAAACTAATTTGAAAAAAATGGATCCAATACTATATAGCTTTGGGGTTCAGATGTACAGGGTGGGCAAATTTGGTTGTTTCTATAGGAGATCTCGGTAACTATAAGAGCTATGAAAAAATGGATCGTATACCTCCTTGATCGCTTTTTTTGAGACGAACTCAATGGTGAAAACTAGAACTTGCTATCGTCCTTGGTTTTCGAGCTATATTTAAAAGTTTGATTTTTCACGATTTCGATGAATGTCGATATCTTTTTTGGTTTCCAAGTTACATAAAAGATATTCACACTTTCTCTGGGCACTTTTTTGAGTAGAATGAAATTACCTTGACAGATTTTGAAAAACTTCCTTTGTTTTTTGATTATAACACAAAGTTCTATTTTTTCATAGGCAAGTCATAGTTGGCCATAGACAAATTAAATAGAGTGTTTTTTTCTCTTTTCAACGATATATAACATAATATCTGTTAAAAACTTATGAAAAGTTAAATTTTTAAAAATAAACTGAATTTGTCATTGTTACCTGGGACATTTTTCACTATTTTGACTCTTCACCTTGAATTTGTCATTGTTACCTGAGACATTTTCACTGTTTTGACTCTTCACCTTGAATTTGTCATAGTACTCATAGTACCTGAAACATTTGTTCACTGTTTTGACTCAGTGACTCAGTCAGTTCATTTTGAAAAATGTAACTTCCCATAAGTTTTTTGTCAGACAATCATGTTATATATCGTTGAAAATAGAAAAAACACTCTGTTTTATTAGTTTATAGCCAACTATGACTTGCCTATGAAAAAATACAACTTTGTGTTATAACCAAAAAACGAAAGAAGTTTTTTCAAATCTGCCAAGGTGATTTCATTCTACTCAAAAAAGTGCCTGTAGAAAGTGTAAATATTTTTTCTGTAACTTGGAAACCAAGAAAGATATCGACATTCATCGAAATCGTGAAAAATCAAACTTTCAAATATAGCTCGAAAACAAAAGACGATAGCAAGTTCTAGTTTTCACCATTGAGTTTGTCTCGAAAAAAAGCGATCGAGAAGGTACCATCCTTTCTTTCATGGCTCTTATAGTTACCGAGATTTCCTATAGAAACATCCAAATTCGCCCACCCTGTACAGGGTGCTTCATAAATCCTTCTGAAAATTTCGGATGGTGATTCCTGGAGCTATTCGAAGAAAAAAGTTGGTATAAACATGGGTCGAAAAATGCTTATCCGCTGAGCTATAGTCCTCAAGAGTTCGGGCCCTAAAGATAGTTTTTATTTAATGTCACTACAAATGTCTTAAGTTGAAATTATGGAATTCGCTACAATTACTAGTCTTGTTATGGTCACTTAGGCTGGATAAAAACAATTTGGTGGAACATAGTTAGAAAAAAAGTCGAGGTCATTTGCCCCTTCGGTTGACCCACACCCTGAAAAAACTCTCCAAATTGTTCTTATCCAGCCTAATTAGGCATGAAAAGACTAGTGACTGTGTACCAAATTGCATTGTTTTGACTTTTGACTTACAGTTTTGGAGATATTGAATAAAAACCACCTCCGCGGAAGCCGAAATCTTAGAGGCTTTAGCTCAGGGGCTAAGTATTTCTTGACCCATGTTCTTGAAAGCTTTTTTCTCGAAAGGACCTCAGGAATCACCTCTTTAAATATTCTGCAGTATTTATGAAACACCCTGTACATAGCAAGCTTGGGAACAACAACTATTTTCAACCTTCAAGAACCTATTCGCTTGTACAATGAGTCGTAAATTCGTAAATCGTGAATCGTAAATTCTTGATAATTTACGAGAATTTTCATAATTTTGATAATTTGTGATAGCTTTGGCGATTCCCGATAATTTTGCTGATTTCTGATCATTTTGGTAATTTTGGTAATTTTGATAACCTTATTATGTCATGATAATTTGGAAACATTCTTTCTAAAACGTCATTTTTACAAGATTTGGATTTTTCCTAATTTTTTACAAAATTTTCTTGGCACTTTCGACGCATTTTTGTAAACTGCCTGGGATTCCATGCGAATTATGAATCACCCTGTATGACAAAAATGATACATTTTTTCAATAAAATTGACGTGATATCATGAGTGATAATTATGAATATATACAGGTGTTTCAGGGATGATAGCAAAAATAGGGATGATAGCTGTGAGTAGATCTCGTCAAAATATGACGAAAACCTATATACCATTTCGCAAAATTCGGCCTAATGACGTGTATCTTCGTCGCCCACCAAAGTTCACTTTTTTCGGATTTTAAAAATTTGTAACTCAGGAACATGTGAACAAATTTAGCTTCAATTTAGCATAAGCTAGTTTGTCATAGTTATCTATCAACCTGCCAAATTTGGAAAGAATGCAATCAAAGGCGTAGAAGTTATGAGGGGTCACCTCAAGTCAACTTTCCGGATGCTTCTAATTTATTGACCCTCATAACTCCTATACCACTGGTTGGATTCTTACCAAGTTTGGCAGGTTGATAGATAATTATGACAAATCAGCTTGTGCTGAATTAAAGCTAGATTTGTCGAAACGTTCCCGAGTTACAAATTTTTGAAATCCGAAAAAAGTGAACTTTAGAGGGCTGTATCTTCGTCATTAGGCCGAACTTTGCAAAATGGTATATAGGTTTTCGTCATATTTTGACGAGATCTACCCACAGTTGAATTTTTTGCTATCATCCCTGAAACACCCTGTATGATAATTTTGAGGAATGTACTTGTCTCGGAAACATAAAGCAGCTTTAAAATGGTTACGAATAAAATCGAAGTAAGTAAGTCTGCTTCGTAATAATTGCTATTACATAATTATCAATCAATTATGGAAATATTTGATAATTTTGATAGTTATTGAAAACTTCAAAAATCCTAATTTTTTCAAAATGTTATTATAATATCGCCGTTTTTTTTTTGTTTTCATGTAACAAGTCATTTGTATTTCATTTCATCAAAAGTTGTAAATAACTGGCAAAATATTGATGAAATAATTGTCATTACGGTGATTATCTTGATAATTTTCTTTACATCGACAATATTTCTGTTAATTTCTGCAATTTTCCTATTTCTAGAAGATTGATTTGATTGATCCTGAATAGTCGACATAAATTCAATACGTTTCTAGCTTATATGATAAATGACAAAAAAAGAATTGATAATTTTTAAATACCGTGTTTTTGTAAAACCGCACCAGCCCATAACTTTTTTCCTATAAAATATATAGATTTGAAATTTTTATTGGAGATTTGAAAGCACTTTCGCTATTTTTTGCGTTGATCACGAAGCATTTCTCACTTCCTGAAGTAACGGGAAGCGACATCAACCTTTTTTTTTTAAAGAAACACCCTGTATATTTTTAAATATTCGGATAGAGATTTTTTGTGCTGACACAGTGGTGGTCTTCGAAGTTCTCTATGATGAAAAATGACGATTTTATAGCGGATTGAAGATAAATAAATTATCATTACCAAAGGTGGCTGCGACCACAAATAAAAATCTGAAGTCAGACGTTTGCTCATTGTTCATGTTAGGAAGCGTTGCCGGTTGAAATCGACATAAACACACAAACTCCAAATTCTCATTTGTGGTCGCAGCCACCTTTGGTACTGATCATTCAATCATATTTTTGTTATATTCAATCCGCTATAAAATCGTCATTTTTCATCATAGAGAATTTTCATAACCAGCACTGTGTCAATAAAATAAATCTTTATCCGAATATCAGAAAATATACAGGTGTTCTTATTAAACATCAAAAGTTTATGTCACTTCTGGTTGACCGGAAGTGAGAGCAGCTTTATGATCAACTTTATGATGAGTATAAATTACCTAATGGACTATCGTATCTAATTGTTAATCACCCTGTAAGACGGCCCCGTAGCACAGGTGGTAGTGCATCGGCCTGTGGTACGGTTGGTCCTAGGTTCGATTCCTAGTCATGTCTGGGTGTTTTGTGCTGTCCACATTTTGCGTCAATTAAGGTTTTTTCAAATGTATACTAAATTAAATAAACGCAGATAACTCCTATGCCGTTGAAGAAGCCTATAAGGAGGAAAACAAACTTTTTTTTAATCACCCTGTACAGAAAAAGGTGTGAAAGTCTGGAAAATTCAAGGAAATCGAAACAAATTCAGGGAAAATAGCTCTATTAAAGGCAAGCTTGATCATGATGATACAGTGATCAAATTTTCAGCTATCAAATTGAATCATTCATTTGACGGAAATTGATAATTTTGGTTCAATAATTTTGTTAGTACAATCATCTTGAGTAATAATAAAATAAAAAAATAAAAAAAAGAGTAAAATTATTATTAAAAGTCCGCTGCAGTTAAGCTCGATACTCGATACTTACTTCCACCCTCTTGCCTAATAGAAAAAACTTTAATCGTCATCATCGCAGCACGAGAGGGGAATACTAACCCAACCCTCTTTTAAAAAAAGCGCTAAGCCACCCCTTCCGGCTGACCCACCCTCTTTTTTTTCCGCCTCCTATTTGTTCCTCGTATTTCTTACCCATATTCTCTCCTCTCATTTTATCTTCTTATTTTCTCCTCTTGTTTTCTCCTCCTGTTCTCTCCTCCTATTTTCTCCTCTTATTTTTCTCCTTCAGCTCCAGTTTTCTCCTTCCTTCCTCTCCACTCAATCCTCTAATTATTTTCTCCTCTCATCCCCCACCCCACAAGGGACAAGGGGTTGAACCCCCGGAGCCATCTGTTCGATTAAGATTCGAGTTATCTACGCTATCGTTTCCATAGCGCTTCCTATCCGCCACCCGCGATCGCGTCCACCGGAACTTGACCATTAGCGAAAATATCGAGTTGGTCATGTTCCACTCGCACTTATCGCTATCTTGATTTTTTTTTCTTGCCTGCTCTTATTAATAACAGCATAAAAAAAACCCTTATTATTTCATTAGCACGCTACATTTTCTTATCTCCCCGAGCATAGTAGGCTGCTGACGCTTTTTTGTTTCGTTTCCTATACGACACACTCTTTGATTTTCTCATGGGTATATGCCCAACATTCAAATTGTTATATTATTGCAATAAAGCGTATAAAAACGAAACACTGCGTGTCGATGGTCTTTTATTTTCTTATCACACAATACAAGGCGAATATGCACGCACACGGCATATGAGTTTTTGCTCGATTTTATATAAGTATTATACTTATGGGAATAAATTGAATTTTGAATAAATTGAATGTCGAGTGCGCCTGCATTTTAATTTCTTGCACGATTGGAATTATATAATTTTTACTGATGCGGGAGTTACGTAATAACGCACACACGGGGCAGGTGCGATCGAGTGTGCCGCGGACGCCGTATTATAAAATACATCGAAGCGTGCGTGGAAGGTAATGGTTTGAGGGTGCCGGAACGCACGCGATGTGAAAATTTCTGCGGAAAAAATGGCGTTTATCGCAGCGCGAGAGAACCAAGTGTGCTCAGGTATTTTTGCAATTGTTAAACTTGCCATAGTTGAAAAAAATTGCGAAAAAATATGAAAAAAATCGGACCAAAAGCAAAGCTAAACAAAATACTCTTGACAAGTATTTCCACCGTATATGGAGTAATTAACGAGGCCCACAATTTTTTATTTTTTTTTCTCTAATAATGGATTTTTTATTATTGTTTGCGCACGGGTGCGGGTATTATGAAAGATTCAATATACTAGGATTCTGACGGGAATTTTGCGACACCCTGTACTTGATTGGGTACTTTTGATTTTTTGGTCAGGTTAGATCAGGTCAGGTTAGGTCAGGTCAGGTCGGGTCATTATTTTTGTGGGCTCTGTAAAAGATTCTATACATATACCAGTTTTCTGACGGGGACTTTGCGACACCCTGTATTTGATTAGGTACTTTCGATTTTTTGGTCAGGTTAGGTCAGGTTGGTCAGGTCATTTTTTTTTGTGGGCTTTGTAAAAGATTCTATATACCTACTAGTATTCCAACGGAGATTTTGCTGCACCCTGTATTTGATCAGGTACCTTCGATTTTTTGATCAGAATACTTAAATAATGAGAGTGAAACTTGTAAGTATTCGAATAAAATTCACAAAGTTTTTCAAATGAAGCGCAATATTTTTTTGGTAGACTCATGTGAAAATTGGCGGTATAAAGCTCGTCTTGGATTTTTTATTGGGAAAAGGATAAAGCGATAAGGATGGATAAGGATAAAGGATAATAGAGGCGAAGAGGGTGGAAAGGACGAGTAGGGGTTGGCGTTTCGGCTTCGAGCCGGTAGATGGCGAAGGGTGTCTGGAAAAGGCGTCGCGGCGCTTTATCCCGATACGGGCTCTTTCGCGATAGTCGACGTCGCGACGCCGGGCGTTTAGCTGCGCACTTTAATCCTCGCTTTTTCCATTCCATGCTCACGCGATTGGAAAATCGAAATCAAGCTGTCGTAAATTTCGAAAACAATTGCAATGGTACAATCTTGCTCCATCAACGCCTACTTCCATTTTGTAAAACGATTTTTTTTTCGTTATGCTGTAGAGCGTCGAAAGCGTCGCGTGTTTTTGAAAACAATTGGAACTGCAAGGTTATAATTTTTCGTTGAAACAATTGAAACAGCAGCTACCTAGTTTTTATTCAACATTTATATAACAAGTCCGCTTGGTGCTTTTTCAGTTGAATCGTTTCAACCAGAAAACTGTCATCCACGAGTGATCACTTGCATCACTGTGTGATCACGATCAAGCTTGCTTTCAAAGCGATTTTCCGTAAATTTTTCAAAATATTCTTGAATTTTTAGCCTGTTACACCACCTATTTTACTTTTATTGTCTTCTACTACCTATATTTCAGGCTCAAAATGTATCATTACTCTTTTTCTTGACCAATACTCTCCGATTATAACGTAACAGAGCAAAAAACTTGACAAAATGAGGAGAACATAAAAAAAATTCGAGCTCGAAGGACCATACATGATTTCTAAATTACGTCTACAAGTACAAAAAAGTCTTTTTTGAGAAATTCAACAGCCTTTTTTACAAAGTTTACACTTGATGAAAAAAAAACAGTGAAAAAATGTCAGTTTTACAAAAAAATTAAAGAATCATTATTTAGTGGAATAATTTCACAGATAAAAAATGTTCACCTATACATATCCATTTTATTTACAACATTTCACTTGAGAGTTGATCCATGGTACAACATGCAAATTCTGAAAAAATGCGTGTACTGCTCTGAATTGAAGAACAATCATGAATTGTAGTTGAAAAATATTTTTCTGTATACCTGAAAGAAAATGGAAGATAGTTAAGAAAAATAAGTTCTCCTCTTTATTGGCTCCTCACGTCATAAGAGCTATTGCGTTTCTATTATTTTATTATTGCGCAATGTTTCCGCATAAACGTTGCGGTATGCCGACCATAGATGGCGCTGCACGGGAGTCTCACTCGTGAGTACTCTGCGGTGACTTGATATGTTGGATTCCGAGACGCCAGACCATCGAGCATCCGCCTCGTATGCGTATGCCCCAACACTGATGAGACCCAAACAGGTTGAAACACGCGTCTGTTGGGTTTCTATGTTGATGCTCGGTCTGTCTGGCGTGTAGGATTCCTCATTTTCGTTATTATTGAAACTTTGCCTCATAGAAAAAGCGTGGAACCTTTGCACATAATAATGACGTTTTTCCGTTCGAAGTCAAATTTTCGCAATCAAAATCGAAGTTGTAGTTTTTCAAGACAAAATTTCAAATTGATTTGTTGTGTTTCAAGTCGAAATTTTGAGATCAAGTTTGAGTATTTCGGGTTTGAAGTCGAAAATTGTTCAATGTCAACATCTCAAGATAAGGATCGAATTTCTCATGTTGGAAGTGAAATTTTTTGAAAAAATGTCAAAGTTTTTCGTATTCAAAATCAGAATTTAACGATAAAAGTGAAGGTTTCTGGATTTGAAGTCGTGATTCTTGTCGAAGTTTTTGTGTTTAAAATCAAAATTTCGTGTTCAAAGTCGAAATTTTCGACATGGAAGTCAAAGGTTTTTGCGTCTGGAGTCGAGATTTCGAATTAAAAGTCAAAGTTTGTTTGTTCAAAGCAGAGTGTTTGGAGTCGAAATTTCATTTTCGAAGTCGAATCGAAGTTTCCATGTTTGAACCAAAAATTCCGAAGTCAAAGTCATAGTTTTTTGTGTCAAACGTTTTTGCGTTTGAAGTTGAAATTACGAGATCAAAGTTTGAATATTTTAGGTTTGAAGTCGAAGTTTCGTGTTCGGAGCCAACATTTCGAGATAAGGATCGAAGTTCTCATGTTGAAAGTGAAAATTTTGAAATGAAAGTCGAATGTTTCCCTACTTGAAATCAGAATTACACGATAAAATCAAAATTTTGTGACTGAAGTCAAAATTTCGAGATTATATTTGAGTTCTTTGTGTTCAAAGTCGGAATTTTGAGATAAAAGTCGAAGGTTTCTGCGTCCGGAGTCGATATTTCGGAATAAAAGTCGAAGTTGTTTTGTTCAAAGTGAAATTTTTAGGTTCAAAGTCGAAGTTTTTCGTATTCAGTGCAAAATTTTCAATACGATACGAAATAATCAAGAAACAGTGAAAAAGTTTTCTCGTTTAAAGTCAAATTTCCGCAATAAAAATCGAAGTTGTAGTTTTACGGGTCAAAATTCTAAATTGGTGTTTCAAGTCGAAATTCCGAAATCAAGTTCAAATTTTTCGGGTTTGAAGTCGAAAATTCGTGTTCAATGTCAACATTTCGAGATAAGGATCGAAGTTCTGGAAGTGAAAATTTTGAAAAAAATGTCGAAGTTTTTCGTATTCAAAATCAGAATTTAACGATAAAAGTGAAGGTTTCTGGATTTGAAGTCGAGATTCTAGTCGAAGTTTTTTATGTTCAAAATCAAAATTCCGTGTTCAAAGTCGGAATTTTCGAGATAGAAGTCAAAGGTTTTTGCGTCTGGAGTCGAGGTTTCGAAATAAAAGTCAAAGTTTGTTTGTCCAAAGTAGAATTTTTGTGTTTGAAGTCGAAGTTTTTCGTATTTAGGGTCACACTTTCGCAATAAAAGACTGAGTTGTTTGTCGTTTTTTAAGTCGAAATTTCAAGTCAAAGACCAAGTTTTTCGTGTATAAATCAAACTCCAGATTTCGCGTTCAAAGTTAGAGTTCCTAGATTAAAGTCTTCAAGTTTTTGGTATTTTCAGTCGAAAGTTCAAAATTGAAGGCGAAATCGTGCTTGGAGTCGAAATTTCATTTTCGAAGTCGAATCGAAGTTTCCATGTTTGAACCAAAAATTCCGAAGTCAAAGTCATAGTTTTTTGTGTCAAACGTTTTTGCGTTTGAAGTTGAAATTACGAGATCAAAGTTTGAATATTTTAGGTTTGAAGTCGAAATTTCGTGTTCGGAGCCAACATTTCGAGATAAGGATCGAAGTTCTCATGTTGAAAGTGAAAATTTTGAAATGAAAGTCGAATGTTTTCCTACTTGAAATCAGAATTACACGATAAAATCAAAATTTTGTGACTGAAGTCAAAATTTCGAGATTATATTTGAGTTCTTTGTGTTCAAAGTCGGAATTTTGAGATAAAAGTCGAAGGTTTCTGCGTCCGGAGTCGATATTTCGAAATAAAAGTCGAAGTTTTTTTGTTCAAAGTGTAATTTTTAGGTTCAAAGTCGAAGTTTTTTGTATTTAGAGCAAAATTTTCAATACGATACGAAATAATCAAGTTGTTCATCGTTTCTCATGTCGCAATTTCAAGTCAAAAGACGGAGTTTTTCGAAAGTCCAGATTTCGTGTTCGAAGTCAAAGTTCCCTGATTAAAGTCAAAGTTTTCGTGTCTTCGTGTTTAGTCAAAATCTCGTGTTCGTAGTCGACAATGCGATACTAAAATCGATTTTTCATGTTTGAGCTGTGAATTTTTGAGCTCTTTTCTTGTCAAAAGTCAAAATTTCAAGATAAAAGTAGAAGGTTTTTGCGTTTCATATCGAAATTCTGGGATAAAAGAGGAACGAGAGGTGATGAGTTTCAAACATTCAGCTCTGAATCAGCAAGCACTAGTCATATTTTGCTGATTATTACATAATTGCCTACTGCGCTGAAATGGTTCATTTGAACTACCAAAAAGGTTTTTTCTTTCAATTCGTTCATTTAACGTCGGCCTATTTCCGCAACGAGGCCTAACACCGATGCCGGTGAATGCTTTCCTCCACTATACTTTTTTTTAATTTATTTATTTAATTGTCTTATTTTACGAGGCGACATTCAGCTATAAGCTGCTCTACCATGCAACCTCGGGGACAGCACAAAATATCCATGGATGAAGTAGGATTCGAACCCACACAGGGCAGCGCGAATGGTTTGGCTTGCTATCACCTGTACCACTTGGCCACCACCGCTCCTATACCGGAAATTTTGCCGAACCCCTGTGTGTTGGAACAGAGTAGGGATTTTCAACGACCACCAAAATCGCATGGGGTCGGCACCATCGTTCGTATTTTACGTCCCATGCGACACACATTGCATTTAGCAAGCATTCCAACTAGACCAAGAAGCTTGTTTTCGAGGCGAAAATCCGTCCCCGGCGGAGATCGAACCCGCGACCTCTAGAGTCGAACGCGCTAACTGCCACACCACAAGCTCTTCACCAAAAAGTTGGTCATGTTTTTATTGGTTATTGTGTGGAAAAGTTGAGTTGAAACAGCCAGCTCTTTTGGACAATATTATTTGGATTGTTGCTCAAGTTATTTTGATTGCAGTCTGGTTCTGTATTAGGTAGTTGGGTCAGGTTGCGGAGAGAGTGGTGAAAGATACCTGCATGATTCAGGAAAGGCCCACACTCCCTAAGTTTGGCTCAAATACAGTAAAAACGTGGTTCAGTTGACGAGAATTACTGCTCTAAGAAATAATGCTTGTTTATTGATCATAATCAGCAAAACTTGGGACATTTCAGGCTGAAACTAGCTCCAGGCCCAAGAAAATATTTCAATCCGGCGCTGTAATATACTAGTGCAATTTTATCAGTAGCAGGTGTGATTTTTCCACTTTTTATCGATAGCTAAAAGCAAGTAGCCTAGACCCATTTCAGCTGCCCTGATTGGTTGTTGGAACTAACCACCATGATAATTATTTTAAATCACTGGTTCTACATTGTATAAATCATTATATTTTTTGCAAGATAAGACACATCGCAAAAATCAAACGTCATGAATTTTTTAAAACAATTGGACGGTCGCCAGTTTTTGTCCGTTCCATTATTGCCCTTTTGATGTGATAAGATTACCTACACCTACTTTGTTTCCGCCTTGCACGCCGCGGTCAAGCGGGCCGCCGGAACTCGGTCATTAGCGAAAATATCGAGTTGGCCATGCATTTATGTTCCGCTTTGCCCCTCCGCGATTTATCAGATGATGCGATTATTTTTCTTTCGCTTGTTGCCAATGTATAAACCCCTTCATTATTCAATTATCGCGATTTTTTATCTTAATAGGCCGCATAGCAGGTTACGGTATGTTATTAAGTTAGTAGGGGTGCCTGTAAATATACTCAAGATTTCAAATAACAAAACACAACCGAGGTAGGTATTGGGCAAATGCGGGACGTGCGGGTATGTCTACAGACAGATCTAGCTATCGGGCATAAATTTTCAGACAGCTGAAATTTTGATAGCTTAGCGAAGCAAACTGGATTTTTGCATGAATATTGAGTTTTTTTGAAGCGATGACGAAAATCAAGACCTCCCTGAAACAAATGAACTTCGATGCATCAACCGGGGTTGGGATAAACTAAGTAGGTATACAGGGTGTTTCGCAATTACAGTTACAAACTTTTAGGGGAGACTCTCCATCAAAAATGAACCAGGAAAAAATATAACTTCGATGTCCGAAAATGCTCCGTTGAAAAGTTACAGGGTGTTCAAGTTATCAAGTTGACTTTTCAAAATCGATTTTTTTGACATAACTTTTGAACCGCTCAACCGATTTTGTTCAAATTTGGAACAAAGTTAACTGAAACAGGTCTCTATCAAAAAGTTGAAACGTGTCTCATAAAAGAAATTCAGGGGCGTAGATAATGAAGGGTTTCCTCATATTTCCCCCTCTTTTTTTCACCCCCAAGTATTTTTCCAAATTGTTTTGATTCTTGGATTTTGCGTAAGGAGAAATAGTTATTCTTGCAAAATTTTGATTGAAGGCTCCGTTTCCAAGATATTTGAGTTTGAAACTTTGGAAAACATCTCGAAATTGCCACATTCAAAGACCTAAGAATTAGAATTCAGAAAAACTCATGATTCATCAGCAGAAATAGGCTCTCTAGAGTTTCTAAGTTGATAAACCACCATGTTTTCTTAGAAACAAGAAGTTTTCAGGGAAAGAAAATTTGGGCTCATTGAAAGTGGCGATTTTGAGGTGTTTTCCAAAGTTTCAAACCCAAATATCTCAAAAGCGGAGCCTCTAATCAAAGTCTTGCAAGAATAACTTTTTTCTAAATTGAACGTAGAATTCAAAAATACAAACATTTCGGAAAAATAGCTAGGGGTGTAAAAAAAATAGGGTGGAAATATGAAAACACCCTCCATTATCTATGCCCCAAATTTTTTCTTAACAGATTTCTATTATTTAATAGAGACCTTTTTCAGTTAACTTTGTTCCAAATTTGAACAAAATCGGTCGAACGGTTCAAAAGTTATCTCAAAAAATTGATTCTAAAAAGTCTACTTGAACACCCTGTAACCTTTTAACGGAGCATTTCAGGACATCAAAGTTATATTTTTTCCTGGTCCATTTTTGATGGAGAATCTCCCCTAGAAGTTTGTAACCGTGATTGCAAAACACCCTGTATACAGGTGTCCCGAAATTAATGCAATAAAATTTACTGGGAGGTAGACAATTGAAAAATGAGGGGACTTCCTTGATGAAAATACTCTCGCAAACGTAATAACGGAGATACAGGCCTTCAAAGTTGGTTTTTTAAAACAGTTTTGTTTGCATAACTTTCGAACCGTTGAGCCGATTCTATTCAAATTTGAACCAAAGTTCACTAAAATAGGTCTCTATCGAACAATGATAACGCATTTTAGCAAACATTTTCAGTGGCGAAGATAATAAGGGGTACCTTCCCCCTTTTCCCCCTCTTTTTCACTCCCTTGAATATTTTTGGAAAGAGTTGCAATTTTTGAATTCTACGTTCAATTTAGAGAAAAAAGTTACTTTTGCAAAATTTTGATTAAAAGCTTCATTTCCAAGATATTTGGGTTTGAAACTTTAGAGAACATCTCGGAAACACCACTTTCAAGGCCTTAAAAATTAAAATTCAAGGAAACTCAAGATTCCTCAACTGAAATAAGTTTTCAAGGTGTTTCAAGTTGACAAACTACCATTTTTGCTGGAAAAACATGAAGCTTTTCTGAAAAAAAAAATTGGGCCCCGAAAAGTGGCGGTTTTGAGATGTTTTCCAAAGTTTCAAACTCAAATATCTCGAAAATGAAGCCTTCAATCAAAGTTTTGCAAGAGTAACTTTTTTTTCTAAATTAAACGTAGAAATGAAAAATTGCAACCAATTCCAAAAATATTCAGGGAGATGAAAAGGAGGAGAAAAAGGGGGAAGGTTATCCCTATTACCTTCGCCCCTGAAAATGTTTGATGAAATGCCTTATCATTGTTCGATAGAGACCTATTCCAGTAAATTTTGGTTGAAATTTGAATGAAATCGGCTCAACGGTTCAAAAGTAATGCGAAGAAAACTGTATTGAAAAACCAACTTTGAAGGCCTGTATCTCCGTTATTACGTTTGCGAGAGTATTTTTACTAAGGAAGTCCCCTTATTTCTCAATTGTCTACCTGCCTGTAAATTTTGTTGCATTAATTTCGGGACACCCTGTACTGGGTGTTCGGGTCTGGTCATTACAAACTTTGAGGGATGATTCCCTATCAAAAATTAAGCCGAAAGAACAAAACACTCACCGTCCTAAAATGCTTCCTTAAAAAGATACACGGTGTTGAAGTTGACTTTTTGAAATGGTTTTTCCACCGTAACTTTTGAACCGTTGGATTGATTTCGATCAAATTTGAACCAAAGTTCAGTCAAATAAGTCTGCATCGAATAATAATATCATAATTCAAATTTTTCTGGGGGCGTGCATAATAGGGGACTGTCCTCTATTTTCGCCCCTATTTCCATCTCCCCTTATTCTTTTTCAATATTGTTAATATTTTCGTATTCTACGTTTAATTAAGAAGAAAAAGTTACTCTTGCAAAATTTTGATTGAAGGCTTCGTTTTTGAGATATTTCGGATTGAAACATTGGAAAACATCTCGAAATCGTCACTTTCCTGGACCTTCAAATCACAATTCAAGAAAACCCATGATTCGTCAACTGGAATGAAATTTCTGGGTGTTTTATGTTGATAAACCACCATTTTCGCTGAGAAACGTGAGGTTTTTCAGAAAAAAAAACAATTTGGGCCCTGGGAAGTGGCGATTTCATGTTGTTTTCCAATTTTTCAAACCCAAATATCTTGGGAATGAAGCCTCTAATCAAAATTTTGCAAGAGTCCAATCCAAAATCGGTCCAACGGTTCAAAAGTTACGGTGAAAAAACGATTTAAAATAGTCAACTTCAACACCCTGTATCTTTTCAAGGAAGCATTTTAGGACCATGCGTTTTTTGTTCTTTTGGCTTTATTTTTGATGGGGAATCATCCCTCAAAGTTTTTGATAACCAGACCCGAACACCCTGTATACAGCTTGATTGCCAGGCAACCACCTTGTAGTTGCCATGATGCGGCACATGTTTTTTTTTAAGATGATATGATTTTCAAAATACAAGTATTAATTCAAATTGTATACAGGGTGTTGATTTTCAAACTTCTCACCCCTGATTTCTCGCCGCCAAATTATTGTTTACAGGAAAACGCCGGAACAGGTGGATTTTTATTCCGAGGGCAACATCTAGATTTTTCTGCTGTAAATCAAAGACAATTGTAATGAATGGTGAAAAATTCCTGCGAATTGAAAATTTGGGAAAGAAATATGAGTAACAAAATATCCATATTCAATTTTTTTTGCTTTCTTTTTTGCAGAAATTTTTTTAGTTAAGTTTTCATCTTCAAAGTGTTTTTCACAGGCCTATTTATTTATTGACAGTATAATTGTTTCTCAATTCAGATCAAAAAATATTTTTTCCAACCATATTGTTACCATCTTGCGTTCTAGTTATTGTTTACATGAGCATTAAATGTAGAAGTTGTCAAGTCTTAACTGATAAAATAATAAATCTTGAGCATCGTGAGAGGATGTATAGAAAAAGAGAACAACAGATAACGATTTTTTTCGCCAATGTTTTGATTGCTATTGCTAAGCCTCACAATCTCTTCCAGACTAAAACGATGTGTGAATACTCAACTAGTGTTTGTTCACTTTGATTATTACCATCAAAAGCTTACAATATCCTTAGAAAAACTCCTATAAGAAACAAATTAAACGTTACCCAATTCTCAAACTGAACTTTAAAACATGAAGTAATGATTCTACCGGGTGCATTTTCAAATTATGAATTATTGCAGTAAGGTACGGAAGTAAAAACGTATGTTCGCAACTTGATTCAAATTGCGCTCTTCAGGCAGTCGGCCATCAGGCAACGGGGAAACATGAATCAAGTCGTGGACGTACGTTTTCACTTCTATCGCTAACTCCGATTCATAATTAAAAAAAAAAAACACCTGTATATGTTCATTTATCTAGCTTGAAATACCAAAAGTGAAATCCTCCAACGCGACGAGATAGAAAATGCTAATTAAATAACGCATAAAGTGTGCATATACTCCAGACTCTGGGAAATAGAGATAACGTGGTCGTATAACGAAATGAAAGTTCAAATAAATATATATTGTAAATAATAATGAAGCAATAAATCATTATTCGCGTACACCATAAAAATCTCTTGTACGAAAATAGTTTATCTGCTTGATTGGTGGTAGGTATAATTGGTAATTAGATTCTGTAGGTATTATTGCTATCGCAGGTAACAATTTTCAAGATGTTTTGAAACCAGATTTGGAAACAGAGTTGTAATGAAAATATATGTCAAAGCGGTAATCACTAATTAGGAAGCGTTTCTGAAGAAAAATCAAGGACACGTTTCGCAATATCCCAGCCAAAAATATCTCACCACAAATATCCCGGCAATAATATCCTAGCCAAAAATATCCCTGCGACAAAATATCTCAGGTCAAGAATATATCCCCGCCAATAATATCGCAGCCAAAAATATCCCCGCGACAAAATATCCCAGGCCAAAAATATCTCTATCAATAATATCCCTTCCAATAATGTCCCAGGCAAAAATGTATCGTTTGAAGCCTTACTGCCTTGCATTTTTCCGTAGTATTCGGATTTCTATTGGGCCCCTTTGTGTCCTCGTGTGTCGTTTGGAGGTTAGAGCCCTAATGAGCCCCCATATATTTTTTCGTGGTTTTCAGAGTTCCAGTAAGCCCCCAGGCTTGGAAACCCTAGTGTGAATCTCTTGAGCCTTCATGACACATACGTATTTTCCTGGGGATGTACTTTGCCTGGGAGGTCTTTTCCTTGGGACTTTTTTTCCCGGGGACGTAATTTCCAATTGACGTATTGTGGGAAACATTTTTTTCGGGGACGTTTTGCGGGAGACATTTTTTCCTAGATCCGGTGGCTGAAGAGCTGTTACCTGCTTGCGATATTCTCAGACTGGGAAATTTTCTCGCGGGGATATTTATGGGTGTTTTTTTTTGGCTAGGATATCATTGGCGGGGATATTTCTGCCATGGGGTATTTTGTGGCAGGGATATTTTTTGCCGGGATATTATTGACGGTGATATTTTTTCCATGGCATGATTTGTCGCGGGGATATTTTTGGTTGGGACATTATTGCCGGGATATTTGTGGCGGGATATTCTGTTAGGGCAAATGGGTTGGAGATGAAAATTTGTCAAAACGTGTCCTAAATGTCCCCTCGAAATAATAGTCGACTTGCTTCGGCGTTTCCCTCTAATTTGATAGCGAGAAATGTGGGGTGGGAAGTTTGAAAATGAACACCCTGTCCTTGTATTATGATAATTATACTATTAGAATCCGCGAGGCGAGAAACTTAGCTTTTTATACTTTTTCTCAAGCATCTCAACACATTATAATTTATTGGTTATCTAGTAAACTATAGGTAGGTGATAAACCATTAAAATACAAGTCAATTGAGCGTAGGTATTAATAGCTTTGATGCCACTCGTGCATTTTTGATCTTTTTATCTAAATGAACATCTTGAGAAAACATGGTGCATTTAAAAGCTTTATGATTATAAAGAAAAAGATAATAATTTTATACCTGAGTGTTTAACGTTTAACTATACTGTAAAGTCATTACGGAATCACTTCTTCATCAGCTAATATATTTTTCATGCTTCCATGCTAAATTACTCTATACAGGGAATTCCATTGTTGCTGTTGGACCACCTTGAATCTGTGTCAAATAGAGATGCAATAGAAAGCTGGAAAATTGTTGAAAATTTTTCATGTCTTTCAATTTTGAAGTTATGTGAGGAGAAATGTTTGGTCTTTCAAATGTTTGGACATACAATTTTCCAACAACTTTTTAACATTCTAATCACCATGAATGTGCTAAAATTTTTTACAATACTGTCTTCAATGTGATTCATTCAGTTACTTTACAATAAATTACATTACAATATTACAAATTACAATGTAGTAGATACCAAGTGAAGAAGTGTCATTATTAGTAAAAATTGAGTAAAATGAAACCAAAAATGTACATAGGTAATTGGAAATTGCTTGATTTCGGTATAAAATCCGTGCAATATCCTGAAAGTGCATGATACGTAGAGAGGCATCGGGGGATTATTTATAGAACTGAAAAGCTAATCACGGACCTCTTCTTGACCTTTCCTCAGGTATTATACCTATACCTATTCACTTTATCGCCTCCATACCCAATCTCCCTGGGCAGAGAGCACGCTGTAATACTACCATAACCGTACCATCATTGATTCCATTTATTGATTCCGTTCCGTATCATTTACACCTGGTCTGCGTTTTACCTTGTAAGTACCTATATGCTTTAGTTTGTATAGTTGCTGCGTTTTTATGTACGACTTTAAATTACTTCCGTTTTCGAAGTCTTCATGCATTCTTACTGAATAAGACTTATATTCCCTCATTGCAACACTGCACTTATGCACTCATCATCAGTCTTGAAGCTTGAAGTCATAAGCAGTAACTTGTCAGAAAACAGGTGTAATACCTCTGTGATAATACCTTCAAGAAAGACGTTTCTATCTTCATAGCAAACGCCAAAATTTGATGGCTATTCATTCTTTTATACCCACCTACTCTTATAAATATTTATTTTTAATTTTTTAGGAACTCTTATTGAAAGAGTTGAGAAGACTGCCCAGTAAATACGAGTACGGTACGTCTCTCTGGTTGAAAAATGAAAGCCTAATTTCCAATTTTGATGAAAGCGTTCCCAAGAAGTACTACATAAGAAAGCGCAATATTGTTTATAAGAAAATTATCGTTGAATAAGGGAAAATTGATAAATGTTCAATTATTGCTAGACATTCAAAAAAGGAATCTACCTGAAAATAATGGTTTGGTGGCAACGTTCTGAAGACATACAAAGTCGAACGTTATATTATTGTGAAGGAATGATCGTTGAATGGACACGCGTGCGCGTGTCCTGGAATGTGTCACTTACCCCGAGAGAGGGCGCCCTGACTTCTAACTCACCGCTTCGGCCAATACCAGTCTAAGTGAATACAGAAGACTAGACTCTTTTTAACCAACGTCATGTCTCAAAGTTGAATCCCGTATCAATTTAGTCGTCCCAAAACACTTGATTTCTCGAACGTTTTCGACATGTTTAGTTTACTACTTGTTTCCACTGTTTATTGAGCTTATTGTGGTAGTTGCAAGGTAAAAGAAGTTCAAATAAGGGTACAAGGTTTCAAGGATTGGAAAATATATGAAAATTTTATCCAGAAGCAATATTATGCCACAGTGTTTGAAACAAAGTTGAATCACGCACCACCGTACGCTTTTCTAATTTATAAAAAAAGCTCGTTGATCACGCACTCAACATAACATAAGTATAGGTGTACGTATAGGAATGTTGCCAATTGCATTTTTAAATTAAGTTGGCAGACTTGGCTGGGCGATGACAAAAATGATCGTTTATGCCAATTTTAAAACTCGAAATTTCTTTCTTATAATTAATCTTTACCCATAGCTATAGGCTATAGCTGAATAGAAGCAATTGTTTTCTTGAAAACACTCTATAAATCCAATTTTAGATCATTAAAAACAGACCTTTATTGAATTTTCGTACACTTACAGAGTCCAAATATTTACAAAGAGGTACAAATTTGGAGATTACGCGAACTTGACCCAGTTTTTGAGGGTCCGAACTTGTTTTTAATTGGCAGTAAAAGCTAAGCTGTGAAAATTTTGAGTTAAAACCGTCTGAATGAAAGAAAACTGAATTAACAAAAATGTGGGTGGAAAAATCTGTTGATGGAAAAATCTGTAAATGAAAAATTGTTTGGATTTTTTGCAGACAAAAAAAATCTAATGGATGGAAAGACTTTGCCCATGTATACGTTGAGAGAAAAATATTGCTAGAATTTTTAATGTTCACAGTTAACCTATTTCCAGTGTTTGTTTTTCAATTCTCAGCTAAAAAATCCACATAACTTTTATTCAAATCATATTTTCACTGGTATATTTTATCATTCACATTTTTTTAATTCAGATTATATGTTTTTTACCATTCTTTGTTCATGGCAATTGTTTTTCTTATTTCACAGCAAAAAAATATCGTAGGTGTTTTCTCTTCAGATTGTTCTGTCCCACACGATTTTTTCATCAATCATTTTTCATTCAAATTTTTCACTCCACAGTATTTTTAATTCACAGCAAAAAAATGTATGGTCAACACTGAAATGTGGTTTTTGGCTAGCAGGTACTTTTCAAAAATCTCGTATTTGTTTGAAATCCAAGTACCTTTGTCTAGTAACAAGTGGATCAAAAAAATCTGTGACTTTTTTTTCTGTAAATAATAGTTATGAACACCTTTACTTCATACTGAATGGCGGCAGAGTTAAGCTGACGTAATAGGATTATTACATGTAGGGGCGCTTCTGCATGAGTTGAGAAATACTGTCAGTAGTGTCAATGTCTTACGTCAAAAGTCTGTCACTCTCATCGTTGTAACCTAACCTAAATAATTAACCTCACGGAGTCTTGATCACGACTATCTGTGATCAACTGACCACGACCATCGAAAATGCCGCGAAATTGTTTTGTGCCCCAGTGCTGTTCTGTGTCGCCTACGGCGGGGATGAAATTTCATAGTTTTCGACGGCTTGCCAAATTGTTACCAACCTTATCTTCGCAGTAAAACCAAATGTCCCAAAATCCCAATTCCAACCTGGCGGTGAGAGTTGCGAACTAACTTCATGTAATCACCCTATTTCTCCACTCAACTGCCAAATGGAAACGGTTCAATTAAACATGATCTTTCCATTCAGAAATTCTTTCTTACTTACAGACTCTGACTCTGTTCTATCCACACCAAAAATTTATTTAGATTTTTTTTATTCATGAATTTTTGTCATGAAATTTCCACAATCGAACTTGTTTTTAATTGGCATTAAAAGTCACAGCTATGGAAGAAATCTCAAAAAAAAAACCATCTGGTTGAAAGGAAACAAAAATGTGGGTGAACAAAATCTGTGAATTAACAAATCTGCAAATGGAGAACTACTGTTGAAATTTTTTGCAGATTAAAAGATCTTTGGAAAATCGTTTTCATAATAGGTAGAAAAGAAATTGCTGGGATTTTCAATATTCGCAATTTTTCCATTTCCATTGTTTCTTTTCCATTCCGCAGCTCAAAGAAATGAGAGACTGTTTTTATTTGCATATTTTCTTGTTCATAGTAATTGATTTTTTTTCAATTCATAGTGAAAAATGTTGCTTGTCAACATAAGAACTGGTCGAAAATCCTAGTTTTTTGTTCCAAGTCCAAGTCAGTAAATTTATTGAAAATGAAGAAACTTACGAAATATCATAACAAAAAAATTGTAAAGCGTTTACTGTGTTACCAAAATTTTCTAAAAGGAAAATTGTTCCGTATTCAAGAAGGGTCGACTGAGAAGTGAATGAAGAAAATCTGTGAATAAAATATTTTGCAAGTAAATCAAATTATTCATTTCTATTTTTTTTCTTGCAGATTTTGTTATAATAACGAAAAAGCTATCGGCAATTTTTTTGTACACACCATAAGTGTTTAAAATAATGAATGAAAAAGATTCGCCATAGCAAAAAAAAAATAAATGCTTTGCAGTAATATAGCTGTATTACACTACGCACAATTTCTTGTACAATTTCTTAACAATCCGCCAAAAAAGTGTAAAAAAAATAATGAATTCGATTGTTAAAGTGACGGATTGTTCAAGAAATTGTGTAGTGTAATACAGCTATTTTACTAAAATTCTTGTCCAGTATATTTAAAGTGCATACAAGCCGGCGTCTATACAACATTCGACCTTCTAAGGAAAGCGTCGCGACGGCCCCCAGCCACCTTGACCTACCCAACGCACATTTCCCTCTGCCTTCTAGCTTCTAGATTACGATCGCATCCTACACGATAAACATCGACGGAACGGAAGCACATAAACATTACATATTTAGTACTAGGTAATATTCCCCATTATAGCTGCCCATGTGTATAAATATGCCTCACCTCATCCAATAATCCTTTGAATTTTACCCGGAATTTTTCACCGGAAAAACTGCACAAGCAAGATTTTTTTGCTAATAATACATGTAAGCGCACAAGTCAGAACCCGACGTAAAAATGAACTAATTCTAATTTTTCGCATCATATTATATTGGATGTTGATAAAATGTTAGTGTAAGTTTTCGTATAAAAATCGTTAAACTTGGAACTGTTGCCTAATGCTTTATCGGGGCCCAATCCGTGGACAAGTAGCCGGCCGTGGAATCGAATAAAATGGTTATTGGCGGGCCAGAAAAAATCACGGCCCCAATTTACGCGCCGTGCCCCTCCACCGCCAATCATTTTTCGCCAGTTTATCGAACATTTCGGTTATATCTATTCTAATATTGGAGATAACGCGGCAGTCGCTGTATGGCAATAGTGAGTGGTGATGGGCTCCACAGCCGTGACCTCTGAATAACATTTTTGAGACAGATAAAATTCAATTAAAATAAATTCTCTTGTGTATTATAATTTATTTTATTACATCAGGAAGCTTTGAAATGTGCACTTTCATCTACTCACGTGAAAAAAATGGCAAAATTTGTTTTTACTTCCCTACATTTTAATTGACGTACAATCCATATACATAACGTAGATGTCTTCTACTTATTTGTAGCTTTAAACAGAGATGAAAACCGTGAGTTTCTGTCGACGATTAAGGCTGCTGTAATAGAAGTGCGATGCAGGTATTCGACTGTTGCACCCTTAACCCACTGAGTACTCAAGAAACACCCCAGTCTATAAATCAAATTCTTGTCATTTTATGGACAAACCATTTTGAGAAATTAGATTTCATACTCCCAGCTATTCTGACAAGAACACGACTTGACCTGACCCGACCTGACCTGACCTGCCCTGACCTGACCTGACCTGCCCTGACCTGACCTGATCTGACCTGACCAATTTTCTAAGCTACGCTACAGTGGCATTTTTCCAACATACACTACTTCTAACCAACAATACTAACCGGTGGATTGGATCGCAGGTTAGAAGGAGCGTGTGTTAGAAAGAGACGGACGAAGAAATTGACCTAAACATGGCAGTGTTTTTGGGTCTTCTAGTATATCCCAACAGATCGGCCTTCGGGTATTATCGGTATACTTTCTAACATATGCTACAAGCCCAAATTTCTAACTTACGCTCTTTCTAACTGGTGATTTTTCTAACAAAACGAACGCCACCACCGTTTTCAATAGCCCTTTGCTCTCTCTACAGTCAGTACCTACAATTTTGTTTTATTCGTCTAGATTTCATCAAAATTTATACAACTTTAAGGTAGACATTTTTATCCAGCTTTATACCTAATACAGGAAATTGCAACGAATTTTAATTGACGTTGCCTGGAAAACTCGAATGAAATATCACTAGTTTGAACTAGTTAAAACGCAAAAAAACTTTTAGCATACAAAAATAACCGACAAAACTAGTTGCATATTTATCGTGTGAATCGTGCTATAAAACCGGCGCCATTTAAAACAACATTTCGATCGCGGACAATTTCACATAAGCAATACCTAACTAATAAGTGCGTATATACAAACACATTGCACACAACTTTATATTTATCATGCCTACATTAAAATAAGTATGAGTAAATAATAACAGTTACAATTTAATACGTTCAATCTAGTATGCGAAAAGGAAGCGCTTTTACTCTATAAAGAGTAAGTATAACGTGCGTTTTTAGAGTGCGTAGAGAACGGCTGCCATTTTTTTTTCCACGGCCTTCTTCCATTTTTTTTTAATCGCTCCTCTCCACCACGGCTCATTATCGCCAGTAATTAACATCAAGTCGGCATGCATCGCGTAATATGAAGAGTACAAGTGGGCGCATGCACAGAAAGAAAGAGGGGGGGAGGGTGTTTGCGAAAACAATGGTCGTCAAATTTTCCAGCAGCGCCAGCCGAGATGCACGAGGAAAAAATTGAATGATGCAAATTTTTTTTAAGGATTCATATGCCAGTCTCAAGGTCCACATAATTACGGTCTTTTTTATGAGTGCGTCCCATATGCAATTTTCCAATTTCCTCTAGTGCATCAGCTCCAGCCTACTGTTAGCACAGTGCCATAGTACTTAGATACAATTTCAAATTAATAAATCATCTCTGTCTGTGCTGATGTGCATTTTCAAGGTCGCGTGCATGCATTAAAAATTGCACTTTACAACTTATACAGGGTGATCAGCTCTTCCGTATAAGTACCTATGATTTGAATAGCCGTATCAGTATCAAATCAACAAAATGATACAAGGAGAGCGGTTGGATGATTGGCCAACATAGAAGGTACTTTGGAGGTATAGGAGGTAACAAAAATCAAAGGGATGAAAAAACTACTGCCATATTTGCGAAATTTGATTTTTTTTTTAATGAAAATCATGCAGCGTAAAAACCAAATTTTTTGACATGAAGATAACGACCTTCAATTCGTCTAATGTAATAGCAAGTTCCAATCTCTAATTTTTAAGAGCAAGGCCGCCACAATTTTTTTAAATTATTTGGAATTTGCGAAAATTCGGTATAAGGGTATTGGAAAAATACATGTATTTTTTTTCAACCCTGTATAGTTGAAAGTGGTGGATATTTTGAAGCCGTAACCATTGGTTTAGGATATTTTTTGTCGTTCAAAGGATTAGAGAAAATCACGAAAAAAAATGACACCCTGTACAATTACAAGTACAACTTTGTTAAACATACTCCAGGCGTTGCAAATGTAAAAATCAAATATTTTTCTTTCGTGACGTAATCACCTGTCTTGTGAACTCTTCATGTGCTTTTTATCGATTTTTATATCATCACACATCATCAAGATGGCTTTGTATTACAAGCTCTGATCTATGTTTCTGTTTAGCTCCCTAAGAATTGGTGTCACGTGAAAAATACAACGCACATGCAATCCTCATATTCCTTCCACTAAAGAGCGATACCCAGCATAATTTTTTTTGTAGTTTCATCAGTTTTTGATCGATTTTTCAAATTTCTGAATTCATGTTCAATACAACGTGAAAAATACTATCAAGATTGTATTGCCCGTGTCCAGTTTAGTAGGAAACGATACCCAACTTACCTTTTTCAAAAATGTCAATTTTGATGTTCTCAAATTTTTTTGACAGATTTCTTGAAATTGAAATTTTTCATTGGTGCAAGTAAGTGTCAATTTCTACTAAAATGGCCATAAGCGTAACGGTTATGGTGGTTATTTTTGCATTTCACTGAAAATTCACTCGAGCAAATTCAACGTTCAAAAATAGTTACTGTGATACTTCGTGAACATTGACGTCACGTGAAAATTACTCTTGCAGTTGCGCTTTTTATGTTTGTTTCCGTAGAAAATGATGCACAACACGATTTAAAAAAAAAATGGATTTTGACTTTTCTGACAATCCCATTGATTTTTGATAGATTTTCAAGAATTTGGAGTTTTTGTTCAATACAACGTGAGAAATAGCATCACGATCGCATTCCTCGTGTCCACTTTAGTAGGAAATGATACCCATCTCGCTTTTTTCAAAAATGTCATTTTCGACGTTTCCGGAAAATTTTGACAGATTTTTCGAAATTTTGAATTTTCGATTGGTGCAAGTGGGGTGTCGTTTTCCACTGAACCGACCCCAAGCATAGCGATTGTGATGTTTATTTTTGCATTTTACTGAAAATTCATTTGTGAATATGATCAGAATTCGAATTTAGCTGTTGTTTGTTGTGAAAATTGACCTCACGATTGCACTTCCCGTGTTTGTTCAAGTGAAAAACAGTACCCAACCCGATTTAAAAAAATTATAATTTTTTCGTTTTCCATAATTCTGCCGGATTTTCGAAATTTTCAAACTTGAGTGTCATGAAAAATAATATATCCTTTAGTAAATCGGGCACAAGCAATGCGATTTAAGCATTTTTGGCGACATAATCCCTAGTCGCACTGCTTTTATTCAGTTCCGTAAGAAACGTCAACTTGTTAGTTCAAAAATGTGATTTTTGACATTTTCGACAGTTTTTGATAGATTTTCGAAATTTTGATTTTTTCTTTATACAGGGTGTTTCCAAAATGGTGTTACAAACTTCTAGGGGAGATTCCCCATCAAAAATGGACAAGGAAAATATATACCTTTGATGTCCTAAAATGCTCAGTTGAAAAGTTACAGGGTGTTCAAGTTGACTTTTTAAAACTGATTTTTTGACATAAGTTTTGAACCGTTCAACCGATTTTGTTCAAGTTCTCACCAAAGTTACCTGAAATAAGTCTCTATCGAATAATAGTAACGTGTTGGAGAAAAAAGTTCAGGGGTGTAGATAATGGGGGCTGTCCTCATATTTCCCCCCCTATTTTTTACACCCCTAGCTATTTTCCCAAATTGTTCTTATTTTTTTATTCTACGTTCAATTTAGAGAAAAAAGTTACTCCTGCACAATTTTGATTAGAGGCTTCGTTTTTGAGATATCTGAGTTTGAAACTTTGGAAAACATCTCGAAATTGCCACTTTCCAAGGCCAAAAAATTGGAATAAAAAAAAACTCATGATTTTTCAGTAGAAATAGGTTCTCTTCAATTTTCTAAGTTGATAAACCACTATTTCCTCTGAGAAACGAGAGCTTTTCAGGGAAAAAAAAATGGGCTCATTGAAAGTGGCGATTTCGAGATGTTTTCTGAAGTTTCAAACTCAGATATCTCAAAAACGAAGCCTCTAATCAAAATTTTGCAGGAGTAACTTTTTTCTCTAAATTGAACGTAGAATAAAAAAATAAGAACAATTTGGGAAAATAGCTAGAGGTGTAAAAAATAGGGGGGGAAATATGAGGACAGCCCCCATTATCTACGCTCTTGAACTTTTTTCTCCAACACGTTACTATTATTCGATAGAGACTTATTTCAGTTAACTTTGGTGAGAACTTGAACAAAATCGGTTGAACGATTCAAAACTTATGTCAAAAAATCAGTTTTAAAAAGTCAACTTGAACACCCTGTAACTTTTCAACTGAGCATTTTAGGACATCAAAGGTATATATTTTCCTTGTCCATTTTTGATGGGGAATCTCCCCTAGAAGTTTGTAACACCATTTTGGAAACACCCTGTATGCAAGTGAGTTGTCGTTTCATACTGAAGTGAGCACGAGCATTGCGAGTATGGCTATTATTTTTACATTTTATTGAAAATTCAAAAACTGTTGTCGTGAGACTCTGTCAAAAATTGACGTCACGTGGAAAATCACCCTCCCATTCTCTGTGTTTTTTCCGGTTAGAAACAATACCCGACATGATTTTTTTGCAGAAAAAATCACTTCTGACATTTTGGATGAGCCTATCGATTTTTGACAGATTTCCGAAATTTTGAAATTTCGGTTCAATGCAACGTGGAAAATACCATCACGATCGCATTGCTCGTGTCAAGTTTAGTACGAAACGATATCCATCTCGCCTTTCTCAAAAATGTCATTTTCGACGTTTTCGAAGGTTTTTGACAGATTTCTAGAAATTTTGATTTTTGATTGGTGCAAATAGGGTGTCGTTTCCTACTAAACCGACCATCAGCATTGCGACTATGGTGGTTGTTTTTGCATTTTACTGAAAATTCACCTAATCAAGTTCAACATTGAAAAATAGGTGATGTGATATACTGTAAAAATTGACTTCGCGTGAAAATTACTTCCACAGTTGCTTTTCTTGTGTTTGTTCCAGTGGAAAATGACGCCCGATACGATTTTTTAAAAGAATGGATTTTGACTTTTTTCACAATCCTATTGATTTTTGATAGATTTTCGAAAATTTTGGATTTCTGTTCGATACAAGTTGAAAAAAGCATCACTATCGCATTGCTCGTGTCCACTTTCCGTGGAAAAAATTGGCGGCGAGAAATCAGGGGTGACAACTTTTCAAATGAACACCCTGTATGAGTACTTTAGCAGCTATTTACCAATTTTGAATTTGATTCCATGTTAATTTTGGCGCAGAATTTTCAGTCAAAATCACAAATAACCACAATAATCGCAACGCTGATGATCGCTTTAGTAGAAAAAGACACCTTACTTGCACCAATCAAAAAGTCAAAATTTCGAAAAACTGCGATTTTTTTTGGAAATGCCGAAAATTGAATTTTTGGAAAAGGCTAGTTAGTTATGGTTTGCTTCTAAACTGGATCCGAGCAATGTGATTGTGATGATAGTTCTCACGTGGCACTGAACAAAAATTCCGGAATTTCGAAAATCTGTAAAATAAAATTTCCAAAAACGTCAAAATTGATTTTTTTTACTGTAAAAAGATGCTCAGTAACGTTTTTCACTAAGACAAACACGAAAACCACAAAAGTCAATGATTGTTCCACGTGACATCAATTTTAATTGAGTATAACAGCAGATATTTTTGAATTGTGAATTTGATTGAGTGAATTTTCAGTCAAATTGAAAAATAACTACCATAATCGCAATGCTGATGGTCGTTTTAGTAGCAAAAGACGCCTCACTTGCAACATCAAAAATTCAAAATTCCGAAAATCTGTCCGATTTTTTGAAAAACGTCAAAAATTTAATTTTTTAAAGAGGCGAGTCGGGTATCATTTCCTACTAAACTGGACACGAGCAATGTGATCGTTTTGTCATTTTTCACGCTGCGTCAAAGAAAAATTTCGGCATTCTGAAAATCTGTCAAGAATTATTAATCTAAGAATTGTCAGAAATGATTTTTTCATAAAAAAAAATCATGTTGGATATCGGTTTTTACTAGAACAAACAAGAGGATTATAGCGGGTAAGGTGGTTACTTGCAAAGATTTGAAAATGTGAAATTTCGAAAATATGTCAAAAATTTCCGGAAACGTCAAAAATGAAATTTTGGATATAGGTGAGTTGGGTATTGTTTCTTACTGAATCTGGCACGGGCAATGCGATTATTGCCACATTTTTGGTGTCAAATGATTCTTCAGATGGTTATGGCGATATATGTTACAGCATAATTTGGTTTTGGAGTCAATCGAGTCAATAAGAGTCACTTTTTTACGTATTGTAGTACCTAATAAGTAGGTATACAACTGTATTGTGTAGGTATAGGTGCTTGGAACTAGACTAATCGGCTTAGCTGCACATCAAGAATACGCTATGGTGATGTACTTATGTAATAAATGTATATCATGTATGTAAGCATGCATTTATGTATGTTTGCGTTTCATAGAAGACTAGGTAATCCTATTTGTGGCGACAAGCAACGGGAAGCGGAAATTGGCCGTTGCATATTATTGCCATTCCATCACACGCACTAATTTCTCACGATTTTCCACACCTTCCAGTCTTCAGCACACTGATCACAGCAAAATTTGTTCTTGGTTCTTGCCCAAAATAAAAATATTAAGGGTGTTTGCTATGGAATGCGCTCACGCCTTCGTTCTAATCAGCTTTATTTTTCAACAGAAATTCATTGTTGAGGTCAATTTGGAAAGAGAAAGGATGGCTCTACTCATTCACTGCGAGTTTTTCATTTTTTTTGTTATTGTTTTTGCAAGTTTCTAGCCACTTGTATGCTCAAAATAGAGCAAAAAAGATAGAAAAAAATCGAGCTGAGGTATCACAAAACAGGAGGATGAGTATACCGTTCTGAGTTTTCCGCTTTTGTGAGTGTGATTCAGAATCTAGACTATTATTTATAAAATCTATGAGAAACTTGTTATTTTTCTCCTCCGTAATATACTTAGGTATACTTAGGCATATACGCAACAAAGTAGGCAACAGAAACACATAGCATCAAGCACAAAACAAAACATAATTACGTCTAAATAGCACATTATATCCATATAAAAGAAAGAAATAACAAGAAGAAAGAATAATGGATAATAACGACTGGAGATGACGGTGATGATGATGGTGGAAAAAGATAAAATAAAAGAGAAAAATAAGTAGAAGAATATGATAGAATAATAATTGCTGAAACCGGTGCATCAAATAGGCGCAAGAATCGAGGATTGTGATATAAAAACAATGATGTATACAAAGAAATAAGAAAATCGTGGAAGAAAAACTACGAGTATGGAGAAAATTGCACTACTGCTATACTGAGCAATAATGATCAGAAAAACTGTTTTTCTCCTCAGATTTATTGCTTTACGTTATCACTAAATATTCAAACGTGGGTGCCATGGAATTGGATTGACGGAGGATCAAGCGCAACGTGATTTTATCAAGTCAAAAGAGAATGACAGTACAAGTAATCCGTGTCAAAACAAGTGACAGTTGGCTATGATTAAACAAGATGTACACAGCCAGCTATTCACAGAAGTATGTACCTTTACCTGCCCATGATAATTTCCGATAATAATTGTTGCTGTTAATTTGACGTTAACAGTTTTATTACCGGTATTACGATGCAATGATGGAATTGTAAAACTTGCCATAATAACCGCATACCTGCTATAGGTAGGTATACCCGAGTGGTGTGTGCGGCGCAGGCATTTATTATAAGTAATAACGGCTATGAGAGCGTTTAATAATAAATTTAATATCGTATTGATCTTGGGTGGCGCCATAAATTTCTTTTGGTTTTGTTTTTTTCCGGTGAGCACACGCAGTTTTTTATTGAGTTTCGATCTACAGGTGTTTCAGCTGTTACGTCACTGGATTCAAGGATCAAGGATCGACTGCAAAAAAAGGGACTCCTCACCTCACTTGGAAATTATGAGAGCTTTTCAAACTTTTACAGTTCAATAAAAAGTTCCGAAAGCTATGTATGAGCTTTTGAGCTTTAGAAAAGGAAAAATGCAACTGTTTCTTGAAATTTTCTCAATTTTGTCAATTCAGTTTGGCTCAATTCGATTTTCTCAATTCAGTTTGGCCCAATTCGATTCCAACAGATTGTTCATGAATCAGGGCTTTTGAAAAAGCTTCTGGGCTTTTGAGTATTTTTCAAATTTCCGAAGTTTTGTCCTCCAAAAAGCTTGTTTTTTTGAGCCCAAATTGTCAGATTGAAATCTTGAAATTAAAAAGCTTCATGGGATTGATTTTTGGCGCCAAATTCGAGTTTTATCATGAAAGTTCTAAAGCTCGGCTATAGCTTTCGCAGCGCTCTGTCACTGCAAAAGCTTTTGTATTAAAAATAAACATCCAACACTGATTATAGTTTTTCATGCTTTTATGGCAAAAATTTGGCTGTAGCTGGGTCTTTCTCAGAAATTCTCAGCAGGAACAAAAACGTTTGAAAGCTACAAAGCTTCCGCGAAAAGCTCCCGACTTGTTGTTGTTTTTTCTCAACGTAGATGTCTTGGGGTTAGCTTTACCTTTGAATAGCTTTACCTGACTGGTCAGTTTCTGTTAAAAAATAAGGCTACTGTGTTCGAAATGCCCGGCGAGACTCGACTGTTCCACCCTTAATTAATTATTGCGTATTCTAAAAGAAGAGTAAGCACAATCGGAATAAATTTTAGTAGCCCCGTGTGAACACTAATCAGTTATTGAAACACAAGATATGGTATTCAGAATGATGTAAAGTCTCATAAAAGCTATTTCATTATTGAAAATATATTCATAATCGTAAATTTTAAGTGAAGATTTAACGTCGAGAATTTGTCGTGCTTGAACCAAAGGTACTTTACCCACACTTCTCGTTGTTAGCATACATCTAGCTTACCACTAAACCAGCTACGTATAAAACTACTTATTATGGTGTTTTTGTTTGGTTAATTGGCAATAATGTTAAGTTATTAACACGCTAATTAATTTCCTGTGCTACTGTTTTGAACTGTAATAATAGCCATAACCGACGAAGTTCATCTACTCATTAACATCCTATCAAATTATACTTGATCCCAGTTTAGCGGTTCAACTTTTTTCTGTACTTGAAAATATTATTTTTCCCAAAAGCTCTAACAAAAGTCGAAAACATTTACAGAAAAGTTATGGTGGCGTTCAATTTGGGCTACAGGTAAGAGCTTTTTTGCAAGCTTCAAAATATTGACAGTTTTTAGTAGCTTTTTTTTCAGAAAGCTCTTTATTATACAGGAGCTCCTAATTATTCAGATCAAACCATAAGAAGTTGAAAATTCAAAAACGTTAGTTATGGAAGTCTTATGACTGAATTCCAATTACTCTGTAGAGCTTTTATTCATTTAGGCTCTGTTAAAAAGCTATTTTGAAACCTCAAATGCGGTTTGATAGATAACGCGGAATTTGTTTTATACCCCTATAAAGCTCGAAATCTCTTCTAATTTTCTACTAAAGCTCTAGCGCGTCGAGCTTCGAAACTTTGACAGTTCCAAAGCTTTTTTGAAAGCTCTAAATTTTGAAAAAGCTAAGATCAAGATTATTTTGTAAGCTTGAACCAAGAGCTTTTTTCTCAATACTTTTTCACTCCACTCATACTAGCTCTCTCAGTTCCAATTATCATCACAAATGCTCAGCAAAAGTTGGTTGCTGCTCTGGAGCTTTGGTTTTGGGAAAATGATTTAAAGGCTCTTGACCAGTGACCAGAAGCTACGTTTGTATACACATCAAAGTATATATGAAAAGTTAAGTTATAAATTAGTATAAAACGACTTTTGTATCTTAGATTCGTTCCTGTTGAAGCTCTAAAGCTCCAGTTTTTCTGAAAAGCTTCTTGTGCTTTTGCTTGTTCATCTTTGAGTTGCAATAAAGCTCAAATTAGTATTCGTCTAGATGAACAGTTGCGATTCACGAACTCTTTAGTATTAATGTTCCATATTCGGTTGTTCACTTCCAAAAGCTTGAAAGCTTCGAGCCTTGACCACATAAAGCTCTTTTTGAAACTAAAAAGCTGTTTGTATACAAATCGAAGTATAGATGCAAGAAAACTGGAACGATAAAAACAAATAAACCTATGCTCACTCTCAAATCATTTTGTGATTACAATTTCTTCGAAGCTTTTAGAGCTCTAAAAATCCTCTGGAAAGCTTCTTTAGCTTTTGGCTGCTTTCATCTGAGTTGGAATGGAGATCACATTCGTCTTTCCTACGAAAGGGTTTGGATTCTCGAATCATTTTAGGCTCGTTGGCTTTTTTACCAACAAAAGCTCAAAAGCTGCTCTTCTACCTTGAAAGCTCTATTGTGTAACAGTGGTAAAAATGTTTTGTGAACAAAGCATACGTATAGCGCCTCCAAATTTAGCGTATCACTGCATTTCAGGAAGTTTCTTACTGTCAGCTTTGAGAGCTTTTCACCATGAGCTTTCTATCCTGGAAGCTCTATTTTTTTAAAAAGCTGCATGATCAAAATGTTCACAATTTCAAAAAGCTTTTATTGGAAGTCAAAATATTTTTCTGCATAACCTGTAAAGCTTACTCAGCTTACAGTTCTCACCAATAATACAAAAGCTCAACACAACTTTGATTTTTTTCCAGAGCTTTCATTCATTTGAGCTTGGTTTTAAAAATCTGTCTTTGAAGCTCGAACGAGCTAGCTCCGAATGGGGATCAAAGTACCTACCTATGGAAATTTGAAAAATTATATTTTTACTTTTATTATTTTATTAAACTTTCAGAATTTTAAAGCTTTTCAAGGTTAATTTATCCCAGAAAGCTCACAAAGCTTTGCTCAAGTTTTTAGCAAACTTACGTTCCTCTAAAGCACAAAGCTCTCGATTTTTTTTCAATTTTCATCTTCATTCATGATTTTTATCAAAGCTATAAAATCCCACTGGTTATACGGAAAGCTCGCCTAGAGCTTTTACCTGTACTCTACCTCAAATTGCAACAAAGCTCGTGCTGGTTTTCAAGCCCAAATGCGAATAATTGAGATTTACCAATTCCCAATGCAAGAACTATGTTCGGTTTTTTGCTTATTGAAGCTCAAAAGCTCCGTTCAAACTCTGACTATGAGAAGCTTTTCGAAAGCTTTTCACGAAAAAGTCGAGGTTACGAAAACTGAATTGGATAAAAACACAAATTAAACCTTCACAGCAAGTGAAGGATTACATCTGGAGACTTTTATTGTTTCACAGCTTTCAGAGCTCCATAGTTTTTCTGGAAAGCTCTGAAAGCTTTTGAAGATGCTTTGTTTTCAATTCATTTAAAGTTCGCTTTCGTCTAGTTTATTCAGAAAATCACGAATTTTCAATTCAAAAGCTCCATTCAAACTCTGATTTTAAGAAGCTTTCCATGAAACTCAGAAGCTGTTTACGAACAAATCGAGGTTACGAAAACTGAATTAGAAGAAAACACAAAATGAAGCTACTTTTTCTAGCAGAAATATCGGTATATAATTTTGATATTTTTGTTATTTTGAAGCTCCCAAAGCTCCATAGTTTTCCTGGAAAGCTCGAATAGCTCTTGGGTGTGTTTCGTTCCGACTTGAAATGAAACTCGTGTTCGTCAAGTTTATGTAGAAATTCCACGAATTTTTTATGCAAGTACTATATTCGTTTTGTTGCTTATAAGAGCTTGAAAGCTCCATCCAAACTCTGATTATGAGAAGCTTTCCATGAAATTCAAAATCTGTTGACGAACAGATCGAAGTAAGGAAAATTAATCCAGATGAAAGCACCAATGAAATAAAACTGTTTTATTCTGTAGCTAGTATGGGTATACACTTTGAGCTTTTATTGTTTCAAAGCTTTTAAAGTTCTATAGTTTGTCTAGAAAGCTCGAGAAGCTTTTGAAAATGCTTTGTTTTCGAGTTGAAATAAAGCTTGTGTTTGTCTCGTTTATTTACAAAATTCAAGATTTTTCAATGCAAGTACTATCTTCGTTTTGCTGCTTATAAGCTCAAAAGCTCCATTCAAACTTCAAATATATAAGTAGCTTTCCATGAAATTCAAAACTGTTCACGAACAGATCGAAGTAGGGAAAATAATCCAGATGAAAATAAAATAAAATAGGACTTTTTTTTGTAGCTGGTAGGTAGGTATAAATTTTGAGCTTTTGTTGTTTCAAAGCTTTCATAGCTCCATAGTTTCTCTAGAAAGCTCGAAGAGCTTTGGGTGTGCTTCGTTTTGAGTTGAAATAAAACTTGTGTTCGTCTAGTTTATTAAAAAAATGCATGAATTTTCTACCACTATATTTGTTTTGTTGCTTAAAAGCTCGAAAGCTCCATTCAAACTCTGATTATAAGAAGCTTTCCATGAAATTCAAAATATGTTTACGAACAGATCGAAGTGAGGAAAGTTAACACAAATAAAAGCACAATAAAATAGAACTCTTTTTTGTAGCCGGTATAGGGAGGTACACATTTTGAGCTTCTATTGTTTCAAAGCTTTCAAAGCTCCATAGTTTTTCTGGAAAGCTCGAAAAGCTTTGGGTGTGCTTCGTTTTGAGTTGAAATAAAGCTAGTGTTCGTCTAGTTTATTCAGAAAATTCATGAATTTTCTACTACTATATTTGTTTAGCTATGTTTAAAAACTCAAAAGCTCCATTCAAACTCTAATTATAAGAAGCGTACAAACAGATCGAAGTGAGGAAAATAAATCCAGATGAAAGCATAATAAAATAGAACTCTTTTCTGTAGCCGGTATAGGTAGGTATGAATTTTGAGCCTTATTGTTTCAAAGCTTTCATAGCTCCATAGTTTTTCTAGAAAGCTCGAAGAGCTTTGGGTGTGCTTCGTTTTGAGTTGAAATGAAACTTGTGTTCGTCTAGTTTATTTAGAAAGTTCATGAATTTTCTACTGCTATATTTGTTTTGTTGCTTAAAAGCTCAAAAGCTCCATTCAAACTCTGATTATAAGAAGCTTTTCACGAAATTCAAAATCAGCTTACGAAAAGATCGAAGTGAGGAAAATTAATCTGGATGAAAGCACAATAAAATAGAACTCTTTTGTGTAGCTGGTATAGGTAGAGGTAGGTATACATTTTGAGCTTCTATTGTTTCAAAGCTTTCAAAGCTCCATAATTTTTATGGAAAGCCCGAAAAGCTTTGGGTGTGCTTCGTTTTGAGTTAGGATAAAACTTGTGCTCGTCTAGTTTATTCAGAAAGTTCATGAATTTTCCATCACTATATTTGTTCTGTTGCTTAAAAGCTCAAAAGCTCCATTCAAACTCTGATTATAAGAAACTTTCCATGAATTTAAAAACCTGTTTTCGAACAGACCGAAGTGAGGAAAATTAATCTGGATAAAAGCACAATAAAATAGAACTCTTTTGTGTAGCTGGTATAGGTAGGTATACATTTTGAGCTTCTATTGTTTCAAAGCTTTCAAATTTTCTGGAAAGCCCGAAAAGCTTCAGGGTATGCTTCGTTCTGAGCTGGAATAAAGCACGTGTTCGTCTAGTTTATTCAGAAAATCCATGAATTTTCTACCACTATATTTGTTTTGTTGCTTAAAAGCTCAAAAGCTCTATTCAATTTCTGATTACAAGAAGCTTCCCATGAAATTTAAAATTTATTTACGAACAGATCGAAGTGAGGAACATTAATCCAGATGAAAGCACAATAAAATGAATCTCTTTTCTGTAGCTGGTATAGGTAGGTACATTTTGAGCTTTTTTTGTTTCAAAGCTTTCAAAGCTCCCTATTTTTTCTGGAAAGCTCGAAAAGCTTCCGGGTATGCTTCGTTTTGAGCTGAAACAAAGCTCGTGTTTGTCTAGTTTATTCAGAAAATTCATGAATTTTCTACTACTACATCTCGATGGCCCCTAATAAGACTGGCGTAACTCCCAAGACCCGGTTAGAACTAGCGTATGTCGCGAGACTCAGTTAGAACTAGCGTAATTCGTGGCTCACCAAATGAACTAGCGTATCTCCACGTTTACCAAATGAACTAGCGTATCTCCGATTTGATCATTTTACAGGAGAGGAGACCGAAACTTTGAGCGTCCCTAATAAATTGCAGCCTGCGTGTTTCAAGCTGGAAATCTCAGGAATTTATTGTATGGAAATTATATAGCTCATGTTACAATTTCAGAGTGATTTGGTCAAGTCGAAACGGCGTTATTCACGATTTTGTACGACATTAGCACGACAAATATTCAAGTGGAACGCTTCACAGACGGTAGGTACGTGTTAGAGGAAAATATATGAGAGCAATCTTGTAGATAAAAAAATTCAGATATATAAGTCCTAATATGAGTGTTAAGAGCTAGAGAAAATGAAAGCGTGTCTGACTTTCTATACCAATGATGTTTTCAATTATTAACTTGATTAATCATATTCCCGTCAAGATCAACGTATCTCAGGTCACGTGATTAACCTTGTCGAGTCGTCGCCCGCGCCCGCCACCGTTCCGGTCGGTCCATAGTCATCCTGTGTTCTCTGTCATCGAGATAATGTAGGTACTAGCAATTATTATTTTATAGTGGTTTAAGTCAAGGGTTAGGTAGTACCTACTACCTATAAGAAACCAAACAAAAAGTTTGTTGGAATTTCGTTAATAGGTACCTAATTATTAACTATTGACGAATTGAGACGGTGAGTGGCGGCGTTAATTTTATTCAATGTTACAACAAGCGTCAGCAGCTGTTGTAATTTCCCACACCCCGCCATGGTTACGCAACACGTTTTTAGGTATGGTACTTAGGTATATTGTAAGTACTAGTACTAGTGGGTAAGTATTCTAAGTACCCTTGTTTCAAGGGATGGCGCATCGCATAGGTTGGTTTCTTGGTAGTCTTGGGGCACTTGAGGGAGTGAACTTTGAGCAGTTTACTCTTTCGTATAGGTACATACCTACTTGAGTACACTACTTTGCAAATACACTAATAAAAAATGTTGAATTTCAAATACATACCTACTCATTTTACCGTAATATAGATATAGTCCAGGATAATTAGGTTTTGACCTCAAAAAAAATCGTCTAGTCGTGAAAATCACGGATTTTGTTTAGAATTTTGTGCTCTTTCCAACTTTCCAAGTTTCAGAAAGATCCCATCAGAGGCTTTTTTGCTAAAGCTGTCAAAAGTCAAAATTTAAAAAAACTTAAAAAATACAACATTTTTCTTTGGTGCCACTCGGTTTGGGTCAAATACAATACACCAAGAGTATAATTCAATACACCAAAGCATAATGTTACCATTCTGTCACAAAACTTATCCGTCATTGTTGTGAAGGGGGAGTGGGGAAAAAATTATGTTTAGCCCAGGCTTTTTAGCATTTAACATGAAACAAATTAATCCACGTGCAATTTTTACGGTATCTTGATCACTTAACCTTACTTAACAACATACTAAAAGTCCCCAACTTTCCTCCGCATGCGTCATAGTTTTTGAGGTAGGGGACAAAATCACCATTAAACAAATTCTAGCACAAAACTTATCGATTGGGTGAACTCAAATTTGTAATATTTGGATACACTGGGGTTTAAGTGAAACATATTGACATACTAGATGTCTATGGTCCCGGTGAGGGGAGCTTGGGGGGGGGCAATCAGTGACGTGTACAGGAGATTGGGTTCTCACTGATATCAAAACAATACTGGCGTGTGTGGTATGGTTTCCCACTAAATCGGACTTCACAAATTCGATTATGACGTTCAAATCCCGATTAAAAAAGATTTCGACCAGTTTTCCGCAGAAAAACGCGTTTTTTCGCCACTAAAATGAGCGACTTTTCAATGTGCGTTATTTTTTCCGTAAATGCATCAAACATTAAAATTTCCGATTGGATCAATTATTTGGACCTTTTTGTACAAGACCATCATGTCACAAACGCGACATAAAGGCTCACGATGTAAAAAAAAAAATTAATTCAAAAAAATGTCACAGTCCTGAATGTCGCTCAAAAAAATCTCCGCGGACTTGGAAAAATTGTGTTTTAGCTGTAATATGGACTTGATTTTATCTTTTATGATCTCTCCTTGTAGCCAAAAAAATTCTTCATCCTCTCAGAGCACAATACTTTATATCAAAATAATAATAACATCACAGTAACAATTTTCCCGTGGGGATGCCCAGATTTTTCAGTTTCAAGTTGGCTTACACCCGACTTCACCAAGTCGATTTTATAGTACCCAAGAAATGATGGTTATGTCGAATGCCGATGATCTAAATACGTAAAATAGTTGTAGTTATCGATCCCATTTGGAATTTCGATCATTGATGCATTGAACGTAAAAATATCGCAAATTAAATATCAACAATTTTCAGTAGCAAAAAAAAAAATTTTTCCTAAAAATTGAAGAGAATGTTTTTCAATCAGAGCTGAAACACTTGATCGACATTCAAATTGTCTCTTCGCAGTCTAACACAACACAAAAAAAAATTGTAACGATGAAAAAAATCGATCTTAAAAATTTTAAGTTCACTGGCAGTCAAAAAATCGCGTCTCGCTTAGTATTCGTGAAACTTATTTGTCCAGTATTAAATTCGTTAAGATATCGTCCATTTATTTCGAAAGAATAAATCGATAGGTGGGTACCTCAAATACCGATAGTACCCATTAAATAATAGCGAAATTACCTAAGGCAAGGTTTATTCGGTTCAGTCCGATTTTTTTCATCGTCAGTGTACTTATGTAACATTGCAAATTCCACTTTTAATGGAACAATAAACCATGCCCTATGCATGCTGCACTAACTACATAACTTTACAAGAGCAGATCATCTCCAGGGATATCCTCAACAATTTGAGGTAGATGATTTGAAAAAAGATTTGAGGTTTTCCTGGAAAATTCAAAATTTCCAATTTCCTGCAAACTATTTTCAATCTTTCTGTGGTGCTAGTTTCAGATCGTTCACCTCTATTCATGTACTAATGCGTCTGACTGCCCCACTCGCTTTTCTTTCTACATAATTTGGTTTCTAATGAAAGCCTGCAAATTTCTAACTTTTTAGCTTAGGAACAGACTCGTGCTAACGGTCTTTAAACAAAGGGTAATTGATTCTTGAACATTTCCAGACAATTTCTTTTAAAATTCTTCAAGTTTTCCGAGAGTTTTCCGCTTTAAAATTCAACGGCCTAGCTTATCGAGGCGAATAATAATAAAACGGGGGTTGTTTTATTATTATACACTTACTCCACTTACAAGATTCATATGGATTCTCACAAGAAATTATCGAGACGAGACTCAAATCATGGAGCTCTAAATGAATCCCTAATTAGAGAAAATATCTCAATTCTTTAATCTTTTTCTCCAACTTCCCACCCGAAGGGACATCATTTCATAATAAAATTAACATCCGTTCCTTGCTACTCGTCGGGGAAGTTTTGGGGTGACAACCGATTTTTTTCAATACTACATATTATCTTCGCCACTTTACCTTCAATTTTGAAATTTCAAAAAAGTTTCTGAAGTTTAAACCGCCAATCTTTGTACCTAACACTGTACTATTGGGATACATGAAATTTTTGTTTAGGAAATCGCGCTCGTACTGAACTTCAAGCAATTCAACACTGTTCCATTGATCACCCTGTCCTGAACAAATGATAAATCACATCTCTTGTGTCTGATATGCTCACAAACAAGACATTAGGCTATCGAACAGTGGAAACCAAATTGAAATCTACGATCACAATCAAAAGTTATGCTGATTTGAGAAATCGTCTGAGTTTGTTTGACCCTCGGTTTGACCCCTATAATTCTTTTGATGTGTGTACGAGTGAGAGCTTCGCTCACACTCTTGTCAAATTTGCACACGAGACGCCAACCGAGTGCAAAAAGGCACAAAAGTTAGCGAATTCGTTCTTCACAAGTGTTGATTAGTTTTGTAATGAGCTACAGAGGCAGAATCGCCGAGCACGCCCCTGATTGCAAAACAAATTGATACGTGAATGAAATCAAAGAATAATACTTACGGTCATCATCCTTTTGTCGGCGACACAGGTCGACCATATGGCGCGATCGATTGCTGACCATTTTCACTAACTTTCACAGGAACACTCTGACTCTCGTTTTCCATTCAAGGTGTCTGCCTGATTTAGGCGGGATATGCATAGCCCGATCGACAACGCCGGCGGCTCTCGGCTTGACCTTGATGACTATAGCAGGACTAGATTGTCACGTGATCTGAGATCCGTTACTCTTGATGGGAACAATTTCAAAACTCAGAGATACGCTACTTATTCTTTTAGATTTTCCAAAGAATAGGTTGTAGTACCGATCTTGAAATTTTGAGACAAGATGTATCGATGGAAGGTGAACATTTTGCAATACTTTTTGGATTTTGACCAAAAAGGTATTTACGCTAGTTCATTTGGTAAACGCAGAGATACGCTAGTTCATTTGGTGAGCCACGAATTACGCTAGTTCTAACTGAGTCTCGCGACATACGCTAGTTCTAACCGGGTCTCAGGAGTTACGCTAGTCTTATTAGGGGCCATCGATCTGTCTTGTTGCTTAAAAGCTTGGAAGCTCCATTCAACCTCTGATTATAAGAAGCTTCCCACGAAATTGAAAACCTCTTCACGAACAGATCGAAGTGAGGAAATTTAATCCAGATGAAAAAGCAGAATAAAACAGAATTCTTTTCTGTGGCTAGTATAGGTAATAGGTATTCATTCTGAGGTTTTATTGTTTTAAAGCTTTTAAAGCTCCATAGTTTTTCTGGAAAGCTCAAAAAGTTTCCGGGTATATGCTTCGTTTTGAGCTGAAATAAAGCTTGTGTTCGTCTTGTTAATTTGGAAAATTCACGAATTTTTAATGCATTTACTATATCCTTTTTGTAGCTTATATAAGCTCAAAAGCTCCATTCAGGCTCTGATTAGGGACAAGAAGCTCTCAAGAAAACTCAAAAGCTGTTTCGAAAAAATCGATGTTACGAAAATCGAATTAGATAAAAACACTAAATAAAATTGTTTTCTTCAGCAGATATAGATTTATAATTATATTTTCATTGTTTTGAAGCCCTCAAGCTCCATAATTTTTCTGAAAAGCTCGAAAAGCTTCCGGGTATGCTTCGTTTTGAGTTAAAATAAAACTCGTGCTCGTTTAGTTTACACAGATAAAGCTTTCAGTTTCAGGTCAGTTTTATTCCGTATTCGCTTTTTTGCATGATGATATGAAAGCTCGAAAGTTTGCCCGAAAGCTCCAAAGCTTCATCCGAGATCAAAAGCCGATTTTTTCTCATGTCCAGAAAGAAGTAACAACAGATTTATTCACACCCAATTGTACAACTACAATAAGCCGGATGAATTTCTTGAAAGCTCAAAAGCTTCCCCAGTGAAGCCTTCACTGGCATTAAATGTAATACCATAAATGCTTAATTTATTCAGACCTGGCTAAGATGATAAAAATTATTGTTTTAGAAGCATTTCAGGTAAAAGCAGGTAAAATTATGGCTCCTTTCGCCCGAAACCTTTTTCACTTGTACTACAACACTTTGAAAGCTTCACGGATTTTTTCCACTATATCTGGGTTTTTGAAAGTGCTCAAAAGCTCTTGATGAGAACCAAACGATAGAAATTGGAGATAATCTCAAGCTTCATTTTGTGTCGTACGCTGGAATAATTTATATCGTTGGAAACTGCAAAAGCTCTCCCCATTAAGCTCTCTTCTCTCATTTTTTTTTTTAAATCGAAGTTCAAAACTTGGAAAATAAAATATGTCCTGGCACTCCAGGAATACGTTTTTCTTACTACCGTATGATCAAAAACTTCCCTCCTCTAAGCAGGCTGTGGTCTGGTCATTGGCAAGCAAACGCGGCTGATTTTGGCCAGGCCACAGCCTGCCTAGAGGAGGAAAGTTTTTGATGATACTGTACAATATGCCTGAGAGCTTTCTCATCATGAAAAACAAGACTTGAAAGCTGCCTTTTTCCTATCAAAAAGCTCAGATTTTCTTTAAAAGCTTGAAAGCGGTTCTGGAAATTCAGCTGTATCGGAGTCGAAATTTTCAAGAACTCCAGTTGTTGTTAACTATATATAATCACAAATCGTAATTCTACTTTTTTTGCATCTTTTCCAGACTCCCCCAGCCAATTTGACGAACGACAAAAAATGATTCGCCTATATCCACTGGTAAGTCTTACTAAATTTTTTCCATACGCACTTTTTCAATTTTTTATCGACTTTTTCCATAATGAAGCTCTCCAAATATCAGTTTCGATTTTTTATGTCTATACATAAGTATATGCCCCAACTTATTACGGTATTAGGGTTGAGCCTAGGGGGCTATGGTGATGCCAGAAACAATCGAGAGTAGGTGTGTAAGTTCATACATATAAACAAAACAAGTCGCTATGTACGAATGCATTTTCCAAAGCACACACGGATGCACTCCATTCCCAAGTTCAAACCGTATCACTGCCTGTGCACCGAGGAGAGTGCATCGCATCAGCTGTGTCAACTTAAACTTGACACATTTCCGCGATTTTCATTTTTATTATTATTTCCCTCACGGGAGGCTGTTCTACGCCTGCTTGATACCCGCGCGTTCATTTAAAAGTGACATAATTATTTTCCAATAGAAAAAATATCTTTTTTCAATTTTTTTTGCTAAGCTCGGGATAGCTGTTCGCTATTTTTACCGGGCACTGTTTATATTATTGTTAACAAAAAAAAAAACTTACCCCAAAGCTCCCGGCACACTAGGCTTATCGCGACGAAAACTGTTTCATTCTCGCAACATCAGCATCTTTTCGAATCTCTCCTCCATTTTCTCATTTTAAAGAAAACAAAAGAGAGGAGGCCAAGTATATTTTGTCTAAATTATGTTCTAAAAATATTCCAACGCACTCTGGCTTCGCCGCAGCGAATAGAACAAGTATGCTCGATAATAATATAAAAGTTGGGCGCCAAATGGCTGCGCTCTCTTATAAAATCGCGTTGGCGGCGTAAAAATTTCGTAAAAATTCGAGTGTGCGAGTGTGCGGCGTTTGTTTTATTTTTGTGTGCCAATGGAAAATCTAGGCAGGCCGTGTGTGGTGGCTGGGGTTACGCAACAGATTCGGGTGTGCTGCAGCGAGGCACAAGAAAAGAGGCGGAGAAAAAATGATTGGCCGAATTTTTGTATAAGTATCTAGTTGGCTGTGTGCTAGAAGAGTGGTGATGCATAGCGCGAGGAGATGATAAAAATCAAGATGGCCGTGCAAACAAAATCTATTTTTATCTGATATTAGTTTTGTCGGTTGGTGTATGCCCGCATGGTGATGGTGTGTGAAACGTATTGTGCCAGCGGATTTTTCGTTTCATATAAAGAGGCTCGTTTTAGGTTTTTTCTATTTTGTAATTTTTTTTCTGCCGATTTTTTTCTTCAGGTATTATTTATTGCCAATCCTGGTATTGGTTTCATTGTTATTGTTTTCTTATTCAGCGATAGGCACACTTACTTGATTGGCTTCTTGAGAGATTGACAATTAGCGCATCCGCCATAGTTTTACCTTGGCTGTTTTAGAAGAGATTACCTACTTGGTTAACTCAAAGAAAGTATCAAGAAGTGGCGCCTCCACCATAACTATCTATTTGTCTGGAATAAAGTGGCTAACCAGCTTTGATGGATGCGTGCATAGTACATAGCTAGATATTTGTTTCATCAAGTAGGCTCTTTGGGCACCATTTTGTTTTTTTTATTTGCATAGTTTTATTGTTATGTTTTCATTGTTCTTCGTTTAATAAGCCTTTTCTCAAGAACAGTGACGTTACGGTAAGTGGAATTATTTGAATTGAAATGTACTGATTAATAAACTATTATAATTAAAAATTATTCAAGTTATTTCTTGAACTTCCACCTGTCTGTCTAGAACAGCTTCAGAAGTAGGTAATGAAGGACTGCGAAAGCTCTTTGAGCTTTCGCGGAGAAAAGCTTCGAAGCTTCCCAAATACGAAGAGTTGCAATAATAGTCCTAAGTAGCAGTTATAGAGCATTGATTGTACCTATTGTTTTTTTTTTCAATTCCGTGTCAGCTGAAAATAGCTTTAGCGCTTCAGCAGTACGTGAATGAAGGATTGCGAAAGCTCTTCAAACTTTCGCGGAGAAGAGCTTTGAAGCTTTCGAGTATCCCTATGGGTGAAATTACATATTAGAAGTGAATATAAGGATTTTTTATTCTTGAGTTCCAAGCCTCCCTAGACTAGCTTTAGCAATAGATTAATTGAATAAAAGGGCTGCAACAGTTCTTCGAGCTTTTGCCGGGTGAAGCTTTGATGCAGCTTCCAACTAAAAAGGTAAATTTGATTTTTGACCTTCGAGTCTATTTAGAATATACCCTTAGAAATAGGCAATAAAAAGCTGCGAAAGCTCTTTGAGCTTTCGCGGGGAGCTTTGCGGAGAAAAGCTTTGAAGCTTCCAAGTGTAGAGATGCAATAAAAATCAGCAGTCATGAAGCATTAGTTTTATAATTTTTGAGTTTCGAGTCTGCCTAGAGTAGCTTACGCAGTAGGTAATAATAAACGGCTGCGAAAGCCCTTCAAGCTTTTGCAAAAAAGAGCTTTGAAGCTTTCGAGTATCTGTGGGTAAAATAATTGGAAGTAAATATAGGGATTTTTTTTTAATCTTGAGTTCAGAGTCTATATCTAGACTAGTTTCAGCAATAGATTAATTGGATGAAAAGGCTGCGAAAGCTCTGAGCTTGAGCTTTCGCTGAGTGAAGCTTCAAAGCTTCCAAGTGTAGAGGTGCAATAAACATCAGCTGTCATGAAGCATTTACTTTTATTATTGTTGAGTTTCGAGTCTGCCTAGAATAGCTTTTGTAGTAGGTAATATTAAATGACTGCGCAAGCTCATGAATCTTTCGCGGAGACGAGCTTTGAAGCTTCCGGATACCTGAAATAACTAGTAGTGGTGAAAAAAAGAGTTTCGAGCCTCCCTAGACTTACTTCAACAATAGATTGATTACATGAAAGCACTACGAAAGCTCTTCGAGCTTTCGGCAAGAAGAGCTTTGCAGCTTCCAAGTATGAAGAAGTGCAATGATGAGTATAAAAAAAGACTAGTTGACTAGTTTAAAAGAGTTATTTTTGTTTATTATAACTTTGTAATAAATGGCTGCGAAAGCTCTTCCCGGAGAAGAGCTTAGAAGCTTCCGTCGAGAAAAGCTTTGAACCTTTCGAGTATCTATGAGTGAAATAATTAGAAGTGAATGTAAGGTTTTCTTTATATTCTTGAGTTTCGAGCCTCCCTAGAATAGCTTCAGCAATAGATTAATTAAATAAAAGAGCTGCTAAGGCTCTTCGAGCTTCGAGCTTTCGCCAAGTAAAGCTTGCAGCTTCCAAGTAAAAAGGTTGATTTAATTTTTGAGCTCCGAATCTGTTTAGGGTTATAGCCTTGGAATCAGGCGACCAAATGCTGCGAAAGCTCGAACTAGTTTTTACGGAGAGCTTTCCTGGAGAATAGCTTTATAGCTTCCAAGTGTAGAGGTGCAATAAAAATCAGCTGTCATAAAGCATTAGTTTGATAGTTTTTGAGTTTGGAGTCTGCCTAGAATAGCTTTTGCAATAGGTGATAATTAATGGCTGCGAAAACTTTAAGCTTTTCGAGTTTTCGCGGAGAAGAGCTTTGAATCTTTCGAGTATTTAGAGGTTGAAACAAGGAGTAGTCATCAATTGATTGACTACTGATCATCGTTGATTCAATTGTTTTCGAGTTTCGAGCCCTTCCTAGTATAGCTTTATGAATAGATGATGAAAGGCTGCGAAAGCTTCTCGAGCTTCCGTTGAGAAGAGCTTTACAGCTCCCAAGTTCAAATAGGTTCAATAGAAGCTAATAATGAACGGTTATCTCATTTTTTGAAATCTGATCTTGCCTAGAATAGCTCCAGCAGTAGATATTGAGAAAATGGCTGCAAAAGCTCTTCGAGCTTTCGCGGAAAAGTACTTTGAAGCTTTTATCTATCAAGAGGTGCAGTAGTAACTAGTCATGAAGTGTAATTGTATTTTTCAAGTTTCGAGTCTGCCCAGAATAACTTTAGGAGTAGGCAATAATAAATGGCTGCGAAAGCTATTCGAGCTTTCGCGAAAAAGAGCTTTGAAGCTTTTGAGTATCCAGAGGTTGAAACAAGGAGTAGTCATCAAGCGTTGATTTAATTGTGTTTGAGTTTCGAGCCTCCCTAGCAGCTTAGGATAGCTTTATGCTTCTAAAATTGTGATAAAAGGGTGCGAAAGCTCTTCAAGCTTTCATTAAGAAGAGCTTTACAGCTCCTAAGCATATATAAGTGCAATTTAAGCTAGTTATGAGCGTTACTTTAGTTTTGTGAGTAAAGTTTCAGCAGTATGTAAAAATGAATGACCGCGAAAGCTTGATGAGAAAAGCTTTGGAGCTTTTGAGTATTTAGAGGTTGAAATGAGAATTAGCGAGAGAATTAGTCATGGAATATATTTTTTTTATTTGTGAGCCTCCCTAGATTATATTTAGAAATAGATGATGGAAGGCTGCGAAAGTGGCTTTCGTTGAGAAGAGCTTCAAGGCTTCCAAGTATCTAAAGGTTGAATTAAGGAGTAGTTATCAAGCGTTGACTTGAATATTTTTGAGTTTCGAGCCTTCCTAGAATAGCTTTAACAAAGAATGAAACGGTTGCAAAAGCTCTTCGAGCTTTCGAAAGAACTTTGCAGCTTCCAAGTAAAAAGTGTTATAAAATGTAGTTAAAAAGAGTTAATTTGATTTTTGAGTCCCGAATCTGCCCAAAATAATCCAGCATTAGGTGATTAAGGGCTGCAAAAGCTCTTAGAGCTTCCGTGGAAGAAACTTTGAAGCTTTCAAGTGTACAATAACTAGTACAATTCATAAAGAATAAAATGTTGATATTTTTTTGAGTTTTGAGTCTGCATACAATAACTTCAGCGACAGCTGAATAATAAAGGACTGATGCGAAAGCTCTTTAAGCTTTCGCGGAGAAGAGCTTTGAAGCCTTCAAGTATCAAGAAGCGAAATAATAAGTAGTCATAAGTGCTCATTTTACTATTTCCAGAGTTTCGAGCTTTTATGTAATAACTCCAGCGAAAGATAATACGGGGCTGCGAAAGCTCCTAGAGCTCTCGTTGATAAAAGCTTTGCAGCTTCCAAGTATAAAGGGGTGCGTCCATAAAAATGTATAAACGTCCATTGATGTTTTGAGCTTTGAGTCCCTCATGAATAGCTTCGGCAATAGATGAATGGATAAATAAATGAGAGGGCAAAAGCTCAAAGGCTATCAAAGCTGTTTGAGCTTTCGCCAGGAAAAGCTCTACAGCTTCCAAGTACTCGAAGATAGAAATGCAATGATAAGTTGTCATCAAGCGTTAATTTTATTTTCTTGGGCGTTTAGGTTTGTCTAGAAAAGCCTTAGTATTAGGCAATGAGGAGCTGTGAAAGCTCTTCAAGCTTCGAGCTTTCGCCGAGGAGAGCTTCAGAACTTCAAGTATCCAGAGATGCAATCATAAGTAGGTAGTCTTAGGTAGAATAAGAATAGCTTTAGCAGTAGGTATCAAAGGACTGTGAGAACTCTTTGAGCTTCCGAGAGAAGAGCTTTGAAGCTTTTAGGTATCTATAGAAGCTTCAATACGTAGCCGTCAGGCGTTAATTTTCAGACATTTCAAGTTTCGAGTCTCCCTAGAATAGCTCCAACTAGCAGCTGATAATAAAACGCTGTGAAACCTCGAACAGCTTTCGCGAAGATGAGCTCCGAAGCTTTCAGGTACGTATAGGGGCTTCAATAATGTAGCCGTTGGCCGTTAATTTCAAGCCTTTTCAACTTTAGAGTCCCCCTAAAATAGCTCTGGCAGCATATAAAAGAATGCTGCAAAAGCTTGAACACCTTTCGCGGAGATGAACTTCGAAGCTTCCAAGTAGCCAAACTGTTCTACAAAAAATTGGAATATTCCCAAATTTAATTTAAATTCAAATGAAGATACATATCTCGAAAATGGAACGGTCAACTCCCATGGTCTTGTGATGAAAGGTCGCGAAATCTTCAACAACTTTCATTCAGAAGAGCTTTGAAGCTTTCAAGAATCTGGAGACTGGAGTAATGAGTAGTCTTGTAGCGTTGATTTTACTAGTTTTTGAGTTTCGAGCCGCCCTAGAATAGCTTTAGCAATAGATGATGAAAGGCTGATGCGAAAGCTCCCTGAGCTTTCGCCTAGAAGAGCTTTGCAGCTTCTAATTGTATAGAGGTGCAATAATAAGTAGTCTTGAAGCGCTGATTTTATTATTTGAGTTCGGAACCTGCCCAGAATAACTTCAGCAATGGGCGATTGAGGGCTGCGAAAGCTCTTTGAGCTTACGTGGAAGAATCTTTGAAGCTTTCAAGTGTACAATAATAAGAAGCATTCATAAAGAATAAATTTTGTTTTTTTTTTAGTTTCGGGTCTGCGTAGAATAACTTTAGCGGTGAGTGAATAATGAAGGACTGCGGAAGCTCTTCAAGCTTTCGGCCGCCCTAGAGTAGCTTTAGCAATAGATGATGGAAAGCTGCAAAAGCTCGTTGAGCTTATGCCTAGAAGAGCTTTGCCGTTTCCAAATATATAGAGGTGCAATAATAATAGGTAGCTAGTCATAAAGCGTTGATTTTATTTTTGTTGAGCTTTGAGTCTGTCTAGAATGGCCTTAGTGATAGGCAATAAAAGGCTGCGAAAGCTGTTCAAGCTTCAGCGAAGAACAGCTGTGATGCTTTCAAGTATCTGAGGATGCAATAATAAGTAGTCGTAAGGCGTTGTTTTTATTTTTTGACCCCCGAGTCTGCAAATAATAGCTTTAGGAGTAGGTAATAAAGGGCTGCGGAAGCCTTTCGAGCTCAATGAAGAGCTTTGAAGCCTTCAGATACCTAGTAGTGTTATAATAAATAGTCGCATAAAGCTTCAATTTTTTTTGGATTTTTCGAGTTCCGAGTCTCCCTAAGAATCCTAGGATAGCTTCACTAGCAGTTGGTAATGAAATGCCGCGAAAGCTGGAACAGCTTTCTCTAGATTTCGCGGAGGAAAGCTTTGAAGCTTTCGGGTATCTGAACTTTCCCAAGGAAAAACAGGGATATTATGCCAAATCTGCTCAAATTGAATTAAGGATATCTCGAAAAAGAAACGGTCAATTCTCACGCTTATAGGTGATAAAAAGCTGCGAAAGCTCCGGAAGTTTTCGCCCAGAAGAGCTTTGAGCTTCTTAGTATTCAGGCTCGAGGTGATAAGCGGCATCAGTTCATATTTAGATACTAAAAAGCTGTGAAAGCTGTCCGAGCCTTGATTTGGCTTTAAAGGCAGGTGACTGTCCAAGAGAAATGGTAAGATTTCGAGAAAATATGGAAAGGTATTGAGAGAAAATAAAAATGACTTGAGAAATGATAAAAATTTTGAGATAATATAAAAAAGCTTTGAGTAATATGATAGAGCTTATGTACCAAAATGAAGCTTTGAGAACTATAAAAGCCCTTTGAGAAAAACTGAAAAGGCTTTGGGAAAAGATAAGAAAGTCTTTGAGAAACGATAAAAAAGCTTCGCGAAAAATAAAAAGGTTTGGCGAGAAAATTTATGAAAAACATAAAATTCTTCGAGAAACAGCGACAGAGCTTTGATAAAAATAGAAGGCTTCCGACGAGAATCGAAAGGTTTCAAGAAAAGGTGGGAAAATCTTAGAGAAGGCTTCTGAGAAAGCATGAAGACATTGGAAGGTCAAAAGCTTGAATTAAAATAAACAGGCCCTTAGACATTATATCAAGGCTCAAAGAAACTATAGAAGTACTTTGAAACAAGGTAGAAATCATTGAGGAAGAGTGAGCAATGCTTTGAGAACAGATTAGGACGCTTTGAAAAAATAAAGATTGAAAACGTATATGAATGCTTCGAGAAAACTCCAATGCTTTCTGAGAAACAGTCGAAAAGGCTTGAAGAAAAAATAAAAAGGCTTTTGAGAAAAACAAAGGCTTTAAGGAAAAGTGTAAGAAGCTTTTAGAAAAATAAAAAGGCTTCGTGAGAAAAAATTTAAATATTTTGTGAACAGGTTTGGCTTTGAAAAAATAAATAAATGGATTTGAGAGACCATAAAAAGGCTTTTCAAGAGAATAGAAAAGGCTTTGAGAAAATTTTAAAAGGCTAATGACAAGTAAGAGGATTTAAGTAAACGAACGGGCTCTGAGAAAATTTGAATAGGTTCTGTGAAAATGTTAAGAAAAAGGCGGATGAGGTTTGATAAATAGCGAAGAAGGTTTTGGAGATAACGAGGCTTTGAGAAAAATTAAACGTCTTTGAGGAAAGATAAAAAGTCGGTTAGGAACTATTAAAAGGCTTATAGAGAAACGGTGAATAAAGCTGTAAGAAAAGATCAAGGATTCGGATAGAAAAAATGTTATTTTTTTATAGATTGACAAAGAGACTTCTTGAAAAAACTAAATGAAGTTTTTGGTAATAAAGGTTGAAGAAAAGCCATAAATCGCTAAAATTTGCATATTTGACAGGGTACGGAGGCATTAATCTCGAGTTTTAAGTACATCCAATCAATTCGATGCGAATTGTTCGATCCCATAAACATGGTACATCTAATCGTAAAAAGTTTTTGCTTTTCTCTTCTTGGGTGTATACCTACCTAACGGAACTAAATTTATGGATTCTTTATGCAAATTTATGGGTTTTTTCTCCATAATCACCGATTTAATACTTGGGTACTTAGCAGGTTTAGTAGCTGCTTGTCTGAAAGTCAATTATTATAAGTGAAGGCTCCACTCAGTGATCGATTCGAATCAGTTTTTGTCGAAAAATTCGCAATCAATAGTGGATTTTTTTCAAAGCAAATTTGACGTTGCATTTCCGTTTTTCCGGGGACAAATTGACTTTTTCATTTCTTGTTTCATCAAGGATTGTAGCTTCGCTTTTCCACCCAGTAACAAGTCCCACCTCTTAGATTTTTTCTGGGAAAAATTTGACATTTATTCAATTGAGCTTTCAGCAACTTTTTCCAAGATTTCTCATCTTCTCCATTCTCAGTTTTATCTCGATCTACTGAGAGACTTGTCCAGATGAAAGTTGAATGTTGAGAAAACTGAATTGGTATTAACTGTGTGATATAGGTAAATAGGTACTCATTCAAATTATTTCGCAATATTTCAGTGATTAACGGGCCAACCCCGATGATTGCAGAATTGTTGCATAAGCTGAGGTACAAATAATCGTGAAAGCTCATTTGATAATACGTCAAGAATTTCAACAAGCCAGATATTTGACGTTGGCAGTATTTATTGACGTTTCTTGTGTTATAATACCACAACCACATGGGAAGTTTCAGTCTTCTTTTGTAAATACCTAGATGGGTATACAAAATTGGGTGCTTATTATGTGCGAAATTCCAAGTTCACATGCCAAAAATAGCGAATTATTAACGATTCAAAATCAAATTGTTTTAAAAATTGTTCATTATTTTTTTTCATCAACTTTCATCGATACTTGGAGCCCTTTTATTATTTCGTAAAGCCGGTTCCGTCAATTCCCACAGCATCCTGATTTTTCTCGAAGCCTTTTATTTTATGCAAAGCCCCTATATTCTCCTCAAAGTCTCTTAATTTTTCTCAGAGTCTTAATTTTTCTCAAAGCATTTCTATTTCTCTTTATCCAACTTAATCACAGTTTTTCGGTTGTTTTAGAGCCTTTCCATTATTTCCCAGACCTTACTTCACGTTTTCCAAAACATTTTCACCAAATCCAGCTTAGACGACACCAACTATTCTACTTTCCACGGCCAACTCTCGTACCCATCATCTGATGTCAAAATGAACACTGGCATCGCATTTCTCGAGGTCGACTTAGTCTTTCCCCACGATTTTTGTTAGAATGGAAAGTAAATTCAGTTCAATTTCCAAATAGAAGTTTTCTTAAACGTATCAAAAACTTTCGGAAAAGTCGCCAGCTGGATACAAGTGGTCGTCATTATCTAACAACGTCAGCAGTTCTGCTTTTCACAGCCAACTCTCGCACCTATCATCTGACATGAAAATGAACGCTGGCATCGCATTCCTCGCACTCGACTTAGTATAAAAACATACCCCACTCCACATTCCCAAAAATGTCAAAATTGAAGTTTTTCGAAAAGTTTGACATTTCGGCCGAGTTTTGACTTTTCAAAAAAGTCGTGTAACATATCGTTTCTTACTAAATCGAGCTGGGGCTGCACGATTCTGACCGTGAAATTGGAGTTACGTTTACGCAAACGTATTTTATCGATCATCTCAGGTGTTTCCCACAATTTTTTCGGAATGAAAAGTGACTTGGTTCGATTTCAAATGAGAAGTATTCTTAGACATCAGAGTGGCTTAGAAAATTTGCCAGCTAGATCAAAGAATATTTCCACCAACAACAATAGCCACGACAACTCTCCTCTCGACTCTCCTTTACTGAAAACTTTTTGTTTTTCTCGAAACCCATTTATTTTTGGAAAGCCTGTTCATTCTTCTGAAACCTGGTCAATTTTTCTCAAGGAGTTCAATTGAACTCTATTAATTTTCATCACAGCCTTTCTACTTTTCTTCAAGAGCCTCTTTATTGTTTCCCAAATCGTTCTATCTACCTTTGTTTTCGAAAGATTTTTTCTCAAACCTCTCTCATCTTTTCTGAAAGATTTTCTGTTTTTCTCAAAGTTTATTTATTGTTTCTGAAACCTGTTCATTTTTTCAAAACCTGATTTTTTCAAAATCTGTCTATTTATCTCTTATTCATTTTATCGGAGCCTTTCTATTGTTTCCGAGAGCCCTTTCACGTTTTCTAGAAGTCTTTTCATTTTTCTTAAGCCTGATAAAAATTTTTAGGAGATTTCTAGCAACCTTTTCTTTCGACTCAATACCTATTTTTCTCAAAGCCACTTGAATTATCTTAAAGCCTGCTCGTTCTTCTTGAAACCTGTTCATTTTACTCTAAGCCTATTTATTCCTCTAATAATTTTTTCTAATTTCTTCAAATCGTTTTCCAAACCTTTCCCAACATTTCACCTTCTCTCACACTTTTTTGTTCCAAAGCCTATTTCAACACAAAGCCTTCATGTTTACTCAAAAGTCGCTCTGTCTCAAAACCCTTTGACTTTTCATTTAAACCTCATCCACTTTTTCTCAAAGCCTTCTTCGTTTTCCCTCCACTCATTTTCCAAATTCGACGACACTTCCCAAACATATGCTTGTAGCTACCAATAGCTGAAGTTCAACAACCCATTTTTTGAACCTAACCTCAATCAAGTGCGCGTTTCCTTTTACCTACATACTAGATACCCGAGCATAATGAGAAAAACAAAACTGGCACTCCTTGATGATTAAAAATTGCGTATGTACTATGCAAATCCAAAAGCCGTAAACAACACACCACCACTCTTGTTTTGTTTCTTTTTCTAGATTTTATCCAAGCTTTTCTTTTGTCAAATTTTCGCTCAAACTTTTCTCGTGCCAAATTTTAAGTCGAAACTTTTTGTTTTGTTCAGTTTTTTCATCACTTCCATTCCCATACCTACTTTGTTAGAGTAGGCGACGAAATCTCTCGTTCACCCCCGTGAGCACTGCAACACCCCCCCACCACCACCCACTTCTCTCCACCACAGCACACTTTTCTTATCAGAACTCTGCTGCCCGATGGTAAAACCACGGCATGCCGCGATCATTCCACCACCACGCACTCTGCGCTCGATTTTCACTTGTTTCTCGTTTTCTCCCGCGTTTTCGGCGCACACTTGTTTTTTTTCGCAACACTAACCGTATGGGGATCCTTTCGATGACGATGACCAGATGCGGTTCCTTTGGGTTGCCAGCAGCACACACCGTTACGATTCACACGCGTTGTTGCGTTTTTCCGACCCGTTTTTCGATTTTTTTTTGTACTTTTTCAGTTTCCTCTCGTGAAATAGAGGCATCTTTCGCGCGCGCGTTTTCGACTCGACGGCGGGGGTTGGTTGGTTCGGTGTCAGAGTTCGAACGACAACATCTTTTAGAGGATAAGTAGTATGATGGTAAAGTTAGTAAGAAAGCTGCATATAGAAATGAAGGCGGCCTGTGTGTTTGGTGTTGTGCATAAGGAAGAGGCGAAGAGGGTGGGGTGGTGGGGCATTTTCTCTCTCTCGCCTAGCACACCGGGCTGCGATGCATGCCTTGCACTTGGTGTACCAAGTGTACGGAGAGGAGTATATACAAAACGAAATTGCATAAGTTTTAGAGCATAGAGCATTTTGCATTGCATCCGATAAAGACGGCTGTGGTGGTGGTGTGTGCGAGAGCGAGGCTCGGAGAGGAGGCACGCAGGCCGCTAGACTCCGGCGAGCTGGGCTCTCGGCCGATGCATGTGCATGTGCACTTGAGTGCGTATAGAGCCCGGCGACTGGTCCGAGAATTGGCCGTGGAAAGGAGAGTTGTTGTTGTTGTTGTTGATAGAAAATATTAACCACTTTTATCTAGCTGGCAAATTCTCCAAGCGTTTCTAACATGTCTGAGAATACTTCCGTTTGGAAATTCAAGCCAATTCACTTTTCAATCCAGCAAAAAACGTGGAATAACACCTGACTTCATCGATAAAATACGTTTGCGTATCCGTCACTTCAATTTCATGGTCAGAATCGTGTAGCACGAGCTCGATTTAGTAAGAAACGATACCCCACTCGACTTTTTCGAAATGTCAAAACTCGGTCGAGATGTCCAGCTTTTCAAAAAATTTCAATTTTGACATTTTTGGAAATGTGGAGTGAGGTATCTTTTTCTACTAAGTCGAACGCGAGGAATGCAATGCCAGCGTTCGTTTTCACGTGAGGTGAAAGGTGCAAGAGTTGACCGTGGAAAAAAGAATTGTTGTTGTCGATAGAAAAAAACGACAACTTGTATCTAGCTGGCACATTCTCCAAGAGTTTTCTATATGTCTAAGAATATTCCTGTCTTGAAATTAGATTGAAATTAGTCAATTCACTTTTCATTTCAACAAAAATCGTGGGAACACTCCTGAGATGATCGATATAATATGTTTCCGTATACGTAACTTCAATTTCAAGGTCAGGATCGTGTAGCCAAAACTCGATTTAGTAGGAAACGGTACCTCACTCGACTTTTTCGAAATGTCAAAATTCGGCCGGAATGTCAGTTTTTCAAAAAACTTCAATTTTGACATTTTTGGAAATGTTAAGTAGGGTATGTTTTTCCACTAAGTCGAACGCAAGGAATGCGATGCCAGCGTTCATTTTCATGTCAGATAATAGGTGCAAGAGTTGGCTTTGGGAAGTAGGATTGTTGTTGATAGAAATTATTAATTTTATAATTTAATAATTTTAAATTGCGACCACTTGCTGGAAACTTTCCTCAGCGTTTCTGATATGACTAAGAAAACGTCTGTTTGAAATTAAGGCGGATTCACTCTTCATTGTGATAAAAATCGTGGGGAAACACCCGAGTTCATCGATAAAATACGTTTGCGTATACGTTACTACAATTTTGAGGTCAGGATCGTGTAGCCCAAGCTCGATTTAGTGAGAAACGATACCTCACTCGACTTTTTCGGAAATGTCAAAATTCGGCTGTAATGTCAAGCTTTTCGAAAAACTTCAATTTTGACATTTTTGGGAATATGAAGTAGGGTATCCTTTTCTACTAAGTCGAACGCGAAGAATGCAATGCCAGCGTTCATTTTCACGTCAGGTGGTAGGTGCAAGAGTTGACCGTGGAGAAAAGAATTGTTGTTGATGGAAAATAACGACCACTTGTATCCACCTTGCAACTTTTTCAAGAGGTTTTGAAATATTCAAGGGAACTTCTATTTGGGAATTGAAATAAATTTGCTTTTTTTTTCAACAAATATCGTGGGGAAACACCTGAAATACTGAATAAAATAAAATAAAATACGTTAACATATCCGTAACTTTCATTTTAAGGCCAGAATCGTCTAGCCCAAGCTCGATTGAGTAAGAAACGATACCTTACTCGACTTTTCCGAAATGTCAAAACTCGGCTAAAATGTCAGCTTTTCGAAAAACTTCAATTTTGACATTTTTGGAAATGTGAAGTGGGGTATGTTTTTCTACTAAGTCGAACGCGAGGAATGCGATGCCGGCGTTCATTTTCATGTCAGATGATAGGTGGAAGACGTACTAGTAAAATTTTGATTCATTTTGACTTTTTTGTTTTTTTTATAGATTTCTTTGAAAATGTCCTGCTATTTTCGAATAGCAAAACCCTATAGTGTGAATAATTGTCAACAGTAATGAAACAAAAGAAAAAAAAACATGGAAATATATATGTCGTCCCCTGTTTGACAAAACGACGTACGTCGAATTTTGTATGTCGAGAGAGGTATCTTTTTCTACAAAACTGAACTGAAAAATGCGATGCCAGCGTCCATTTTCACATCAGCTAAGGCCGAAGGGCAGAGTCGTAGATGTTGAATCAGTATTCTTTTTCTTGGGATTTTCCATCTTTTCACTGTTTCCAAATTGAAGATGTGTGTGTGTTACCTATGTGAAAAACGTGAAAATGTGCATGAGCGTGACAGCGAACCTGTGAGGTTGAATTCAAGATCAGAAGCGTGTAGCCCATGCTGGATTTAATAAGAAACGATACTCCACTCGACTTTTTCGAAATTTCATAACTCGTCCGAAATGAAAAGATTTTCTGGATCTTATCGAGTTTCAGTGAGTGAGTGAGTGAGTGAGTCACTAATTTCAAAAATCTGGACTTCTTTAGAACTACCTGTTTGAGGTTTCGGGGGTTTTCAATCTCACGTTGAGTAGCAAATGATACGATTCCTTCTCATACATCGTTTCCTGCACGCATTTTTGAAGACAAATGGATTTTCAGGGTTCATGGCTCACCCTGTATAGTGAATCCAATTTTAAGATAGAATAAATGGTTCAAAAGAATTGTTTTTCAGTCTGTTAGGGAGATTTTTCCAGAATAATTCAAAATTACGAAATTGGAAGGGCTCAAAAGACCTGCAAAATACGGGGAAATACGGAGACGGTGATTCAATGGAATTGAGAATCCAATTTTCTCAAAAAATATCCATCAAAGGTTTCAGAGGTTCCAAAATTAATGTTGAGTAGCTAATGATACGACTGGTTCCCACACAGAGTTTCCTGCATGCATTTTTGAAGGAAGTCGGATTTTCAGGGCTCATAACTCACCCTGTATAGTGGTACCACTGGTACCAATTTCAGGAAAGATTGAAAGGTCAAGAAAAAATCAATCTGTTCGAAAGAATTCACCAGAATCGTTCAAAATGAAGAAAAAGAAAGGCTTGAAGCTCCTCCAAAAATTTTATACCACAATACAGTGTGAGTCACTTATTTTGAAAATCCAATTTACTTCAAAACACCACTCAAATGTTTCAGGGGTTCTTGAACTAATGTTGGAAAACGAATGATAGATTCGATCCCATACAGAGTTTCCTGCATGCATTTTTGGAGTAAAACGGATTTTCAGCCTCCATGACTCACCCTGTACAATTGAGGCTCAATTTGAAGTCACTTCAGAGATTAAAAAAATTGCTTCTTTGTTTGTTTGAGAGAGTTAACCAGAACCAGTCAGTCAGAATCAGGTCAGGTCAGGTCAGGTCGGGTCGGGTCGGGTCGGGTCGGGCATGTCAAGTTTCGAGAAACGTCAATTTTGACATTTTTGGAAATGTGGAGTGAAGAATGTTTTCCTACTAAGTCAAATGTGGGGAATGTTCTCCAACAAGAATTTCTAATATGTCAAGAATATTTCTGTTTTGAAATTAGAGCCAATTTAGTTTTTATTCTAACAAAAATCGTGGGGAAACACTTGAGAAATTCGAAATATACGTTTGCGTATCCCTAATTTGAGTTTCAATGTCAGAATCGTGTAGCCCAAGCTTGATTCAGTAAGAAACGATACCCTACTTGTCTTTTTCAAAAAGTCAAAATTCGGTCGAAATGTCAAACTTTTCGAAAAACTTCAATTTTGACATTTTTGGAAATGTGGAGTGGGGTATGTTTTTCTACTAAGTCGAGTGCGAGAAATGCGATGCTAGTCAGAAACGACCACTTGTATCAAGCTGACAACTTTCCCGAGATTTTCCAATATGCCAAGGAAAACTTTTGTATCGAAATTGTAGTAAATTCATTTTCCATCTCAACAAAAATCGTGGGGAAACACCAGAGATATTTGAAAAATATGTTTTTTTTTTCAAAAAAGTCGGATTTTCAGGGTTTATAACTCACCTTGTATAGTGCAACCAATTTTACTAGAGATTGAAAGAACTCACCAGAATCGTTCAAAATGAAGAAAATAGAAAGGCTTGAAGTTCCTCCAAAAATTTCATTCATAATACAGGGTGAGTCACTTATTTTGAAAATCCAATTTACTTCAAAACACCACTCAAATGTTTCAGAGGTTCTTGAACTAATGTTGGGAAACGAATGACAGATTCGTTTCCATACAGAGTCTCCTGGATGCATTTTTGGAGAAAAACTGATTTCCAGCCTCCACCCTGTACAATTGAGGCTCAATTTAAAGTCACATTCAGAGGTTGAAAAAATTGCTTTTCAGTTTGTTTGAGAGAGTTAACCAGAACCAGTCAATCAGAATCAGGTCAAGTCAGGTCAGGTCGGGTCGGGTCGGGCATGTCAAGTTTTGAGAAACGTCAATTTTGACATTTTTGGGAATGTGAAGTGGGGAATGTTTTTCCACGAAGTCAAGTGCGGGGAATGCTATACCAGCATCCATTTTCACGTCAGATGATAGGTGCGAAAGTTGGCCGTTGACAGTAGAATTGTTGTTGTTGATAAAAAACAACGACCACTTGTATCTAGCTGAAAAATTCTCCAAGAATTTCTAATATTTCAAGACTATTTCTGTTTTGGAATTAGAACCAATTTACTTTTCATTCTAACAAAAATCGTGGGAAACACCTGAGATATTCGAAATATACGTTTGCGTATCCCTAACTGCAGTTTCAATTTCAGAATCGTGTAGCCCAAGCTTGATTCAGTAAGAAACGATACCCTACTCGACGTTTTCAAAAAGTCAAAATTCGGCCGAAATGTCAAACTTTTCGAAAAACTTCAATTTTGACATTTTTGGAAATGTGGAGTTGGGTATGTTTTTCTACTAAGTCGAGTGCGAGGAATGCGATGACAGCATTCATTTTTATGTCATGTGATAGGTGCGAAAGTTGGCCGTGGAAAGTGGAATTGTTGTTGTTGATCGAAAATAACGACCACTTGTATCAATTTGACAACTTTCCCGAGAGTTTCCAATATGCCAAGGAACGCTTTTATATCAAAATTGAAGAAAAAATTCATTTTTCATCTCGACAAACATCGTAGGGAAACGCCTGATATATTTAAAAAATACATTTTTTTTTTAATTTCTTTTCGATTTTCAGGGTTTATAACTCACCCTGTATAGTGCAACCAATTTTAGTGAAGATTGAATGGTCAAGAAAAAACACTGTGTTCGGAAGAACTCACCAGAGTCGTTTAAAACGAAGAAAATGAAAGGCTTGAGGTTCCTTTGAAAAATTTTATTCACAATACAGGGTGAGTCACTTATTTTGAAAATCCAATTTACTTCAAAACACCTCTCAAATGTTTTAGAGGTTCTTGAACTAATGTTGGGAAACGAATGACAGATTCGTTCCCATACAGAGTTTCCTGCATGCATTTTTGGAGTAAAACTGATTTTCAGCCTCCACCCTGTACAATTGAGGCTCAATTTGAAGTCACATTCAGAGGTTAAAAAGATTGCTTTTCAGTTTGTTTGAGAGAGTTAACCAGAACCAGTCAATCAGAATCAGGTCAAGTCAAGTCAGGTCAGGTCAGGTCGGGTCGGGTCGGGTCGGGCATGACAAGTTTTGAGAAACGTCAATTTTGACATTTTTGGAAATGTGAAGTGGGGAATGTTTTTCTACGAAGTCAAGTGCGGGGAATGCTATGCCAGCATCCATTTTCACGTCAGATGATAAGTGCAAAAGTTGGCCGTTGACAGTAGAATTGTTGTTTTTGATAAAAAACAACGACCACTTGTATCTAGCCAAAAAAATTTCCAAGAATTTCTAATATGTCAAGAATATTTCTGTTTCGAAATTAGAACCAATTTACTTTTCATTCCAACAAAAATCGTGGGAAACACCTGAGATATTCGAAATATACGTTTGCGTATCCCTAACCTCAGTTTAAATGTCAGAATCGTGTAGCCCAAGCTTGATTCAGTAAGAAACGATACCCTACTCGACTTTTTCAAAAAATCAATATTCGGCCGAAATGTCAAACTTTTTGAAAAACTTCAATTTTGACATTTTTGGAAATGTGGAGTGGGGTATGTTTTTCTACTAAGTCGAGTGCGAGGAATGCGATGCCAGCATTCATTTTCATGTCAGATAACAGGTGCAAGAGTTGGCTTTGGAAAGTGGAATTGTTGTTGATAAAAATTATCAATTGAATAATTTATTGATTTTGAATAGCGACCACTTGCTGGAAACTTCTCTCAGCGTTTCTAATATGCCTAAAAAAACGTCTGTGTTGAAGTGGTGCTGTTTGGTGAATGAGCTAACGATTTTTGACTCCAGTTTGACGGAAATTAGTCCCAAAACCTCAAATTTGGGATCGATTCTTGGGATGCTATCGAATATTCTGGAGTCCTTATAAGATTGAAAACCGGAATAAAATCTTTACACTGCTCTTTTTTGCTTTGCATCAATATTAGGTTATGACCAGTGGATTTTCACCAACTACTACCAGGTTTTTCAGTGGGAGTTTTTTGAGTAACGATACAAGTATTTGACGATAACACTGATCCAAGCGAAGACATGTTTGGATCAGTGGGGGATTATCAGCGGGGCTTTGTTTCGATGGTTTTCTCGTTTCATCCTTTTACCCGGGGCATCTTTTCTTGAGGCCAAGTACGAAGGAACGCGTGAGAAAGTCCATCTGGCCCATACTGATGCGGATTTGAACCTGGGACCTTCGCCTCCGAAAGCGGAACCGAACTCACCGTGCTACCGACTGGGTTTACACTGCTTTTGTTCCCAGTTAGTCTTGAGCAAGTCTTCATCAGTCCACATTTGATACTTAGACAAAAATCTTTTAGTTTATTGCGAAAAATGAAGAATGATAACGTAGCAAGAAAATGTAAGGGAAGAGAGGATAAAGCGCTAGGAAAATGGACAAGCAACAAAATTATGTAATCTTACTTGGGAATTCCGTGCTCATACGGTATAATTGAAACATGAAAACAAACGGTTTCCGTCGTCATCACAGCCGTCTGCGTCTACAACTGACGAATTTTTATTCACATTTTCCACTTATTACCATTACATAATTTGAGGTGTTGCTGTTTCTGTCGTTGCTGTATTATTATAGCACGGTCACCTTAAGTGTGATTCTAGTGACCCGAGATATTTAGTTTCTAGTTTTCTAAATGTGAAATATAGAAAATTGTACAAAAAAAAAGCGGCCCAATGGAAGCCCGACATTTTCGCCTATTTCATCCCATAAGGACACGCCAAGCCCTGAAGAATAATGGACAAAACAAGCATCATCACCGAGTTTCTGTCGGCCCTGCCTGGCCGCCGTCAAGTTGACTGAAATCGGAAGAAACAAGCTCAGTTTTTCAAATTTCAATATTTTGATGTCAGTTTGATGAACAACATAACTTCACGTTTGTTCCGTATGATCAAAAACTTTCCTTTTCTAGGCAGGCTGTGGCCTGGCCAAAATCAGCCTCGATTGCCTGTCAATGACCAGACCACAGCCCGCCTAGAGGAGGAAAGTTTTTGATCATACGGTACAAGCCAGTTTCAGATCTGGAAAGGCAGCAAGCCTACATAACTAGAAAATTTGTCCAGCCAACTAGGATCTCACTCAACGTGAACGAACCTCGGAACGAACTATATACCAACAAAACGTTCTATTGCCATGCTATCATTTTCCAGCTCCGTCCTGGCACACTCTGCAGTACAAATGGCATGCAAATTAAATAAAATAAGCCTCTTGCACAGTGCTATAATACAACTGGAAAGATAGATAACTTTTACTTTATGTTCGAGCTGACCCAGATAAGAACAAACAATATTTTCTATGAAGCCCAGCATCGCAGCTATACATAGAGGAGGGTCAATAATTGTAATATTCTCTCAAAAGAGAGAAGGAGAACGACGGGGGGCCCAAGAGTGGGGCCCGTTCCGTAAGGAAAAATGGCCGCTCGACCAAAATGCTATAGGTATACGGAGACGCCGAAGATTAGAAGACGCATCTTTTTTTCCCATCAAGTCGTCACGGCCGGCTGCGATGAATGGGCGGACCGCAAACGATGATGATGAGCAACAACAAAGAGAGGGACACGAGGCTTTTTTCTAAAATGGCGCCTTCGATCTCCAAACAAGATCGTACTTTACGAAATGCTGAAAGTCCACTTTGATTATTCGATTTTTTCCCATTTTTCCAGCTAACCTTTTATAAAGGACAAAAGCGATAACACGGAACCCTGATGCATGCGATGACAGATAACGGTGCTTAATTCAATTTTGTTGTATTCACGTCGTCTATTTTTGTTGCTATGCTAGATAAAATGGTGATATTTTATTAGAGACCTCGGATTTTATCTGGATGCAAGTATTTTTTCTCTAGCGCGCACTTATTTCGTTATTTGTTTTATAATTCTAATTATTATTATTATTAAATTACACAACGCGAGGAAAAGTTTTTGTGAAGATGGCGGGCGAAAATGTAATCCTACATGAGTAATGACACTAATGACAGTGGCGTGTTAAAAGCTGAATCCATTGTTGTGCACATAGGTAAGGATATACCAGTGATTTAATTATTAATATTATCTGGTGCATAATGACTATATGTGGGGGGGGGAAATTTCAGATGCCTATCTTTTGTTTGTTATTTCCATACCTTAATTGAATCTTTTTCATTTTGCGAGCCATCAGAGCAGACTCGATAAAACTCAATCTTTTCTCCAACGGACCTGGCTGGTGGTTCTCTTGATGTGTCGTGCAGATTGGCAGGGCAAAAATTGGATCACGCTAATGTTCAGTTTCGTATCTTGATTTCGCTCATCCCGGATGGGTATTTATTTCAATTCGCGATGCGTTAAATTTCAAAGTTATATACAGGTGTTCGCAAACTTGGTGCAAAAAACTGAGCTGCAGTTGGAGAAATACTCCAAAGGTGAACGAAAAATGTTGAAAAACTTGGAATTCCAAGAAATCTCTCATTTTTTACCAAAGAAAATTCTTATCTACACCTATCAAATGCGAAGCAAGTTTTTTTTTTTGGCAGACGTATAACAGGCTTCCTCCAAACTGAGTTTTCAAGCTATCTACCTAATTTTGTCGTTCTTAGGGTTCTTTTCGAACACTGAACGTCTTAAAAGCAAAGTATCCAATCCAAATTTTCCTGATGTAATTTAATGCTTGGCATTCAACGGTAGATTACAAAAAAAATAAATTTAAATTAATTTTCATTAGCATCCAAATTAGGGGCGGAGAAAGGCGTCAGCTCCTTTTCACTACGCCACTTCAATTGAGCTAAGGGGTTTCTGAGGGGCGACTGAGAAAGTTGTTGACGGGAATTGGTTTCATTTTATGTTTTTCGTCAAGTAGAAACTCCTCCAAAGAGAAAATGTACGGGCAATGCTATCAAATTTTTAAAATTCCCCAAAAAAATTGAAAATTTTCAATTTTTGAAAATTGGAAAACCAGATAGCAACGATCATACACCTTTCTTTAAGGAAGTCGCATGCCAAATTTGAACAATTTATTTTCAAAACAAAGGTTCCAAAAATGATTTCTACCAACTCACTTTTTCATGTCACGGGAAACCATTTTTGGTACCTTTTTTTTGAAAATGGGAAGTTCGAATTGGGCATGCGACTTCCTTGAAGACGTATAGTCGTTACTATCTAGTTTTTGAATTTTCAAAAATCAATATCGAAAATTTTTAATTTTTTTTGGAAATTTTGAATTCGAAAAATATTTTCAAAATGTCAGTGTTTCTATTTTAACCGGATTTTGAGCCCATGTGGACTTCTAAAAGTTCCATTTGCGCTTCCAAATAGCACAAGAAATGGTCGGGTAACAGAATATCCCAGCCAAAAATATCCCGCCACAGAGACAAAATATCCCAGGCCAAAATATCCTTGCGACAAAATATCCTATGCCTAAAATATCCCCGCCAAAAATATCCTTGCGACAAAATAACCCAATCTGAGAATATCGCAACGGCTCCTAAGCCACCGGATCTAGGATATAACGTCCCTTGTAAAACGTCCCTGGAAAAAATGTCCCAGGGAAAATACATCCGCAGGAAAATACGTCCTCGGGAAAAAACGTCCCCCCGGAAGAGACGTCCCTGGAAAAATACGTCTTCCTTCTGGGATACTCTGGATACTCACTCTGATGAGCTTCTTTGTGTCGTCATATCACTTCCTAAACTCCAGTGGAGACTGTCTCTTGTGTCCCTCATGTGTGTGATCAGCAGGGCTTCAAACGATATAGAAGACACAAAGGGGTCCAGTGTAGCTTCATAGCTCGACATATAACATGAAGGTGAAAGGTACTGGTACTCTGAAAGCCAATAAGAGGCTGAGTGGGCTGATTAGAACTCCATACTACACTTGAGGATACAAGAGGGCCCGAGGGTAGTCCGAGTATCACATTAAGGCCCAAGGTGCTTACCTCGGTGCTTACTCATGCTCCGGCAGTCTCGGAAAGATGCAAGGGGGCTCAGCAGGGCTCCAAAAGACTTTGAAGAAAGAAGGGGCCAAATGGAGCCATGTGTAACACAAGAAGGCTGAAGGGAGCTTACTAGAACTCTGAGAGTGTTAAAAAAGCACAAGGGGGCTAATGAGAGCTCCAAACTACGCTTGCGTACACATGGGGGCCCAATAGGGCTCCGTATGTCTCATGAAGGCACAAGAGATTTACAGGTTTCCAAGCCTGGGGGCTCACTGGAACTCGGAAAGCCACGAAAAAACATAGGGGGGCTCATTAGGGAAACGACACATGAGGACACTAGGGCGCCCAATAGAGATCCGAATGCTACGGAAAAATGCAAGGCAGTAAGGCTTCAAACGATACTGGAGACACGAGGGGCCCCAATGGAGCTTTACATAACAGTGAAGGAAAAAGGGGCTCAAAAATGAATAAATGAAGCTACAATTGTGTATGAAGAAACATTTTTCTGGAGAAGCCCTACTTGCATCATCTAAGTAGGGCTTTTAGAAATACACTTCATCGGAAACCGCACTTTCCTCAGATTTATTTTTGTCTATTGGGTTTTCAACCAGATACATTTTTTTCACTCGAAAAAAAAAAAGATGTTATCTGGAAAAAAAATTGTGTTTTAATAATTCTCTTCCGAGTTTGGGAAGCTTTCTTGAGAAATGTTATATTTTTATTAAAAAAGTACTCACCGACAGCTTTTCTTAGAGGTGTCACTCGATATGTTTTGGAAAAATTCAAGTAGAGTGCCCGAGTAGGGCTTTCTGAAGAAAGGCTCCAAAATTTGCCTGGTTTGTTTCCACTTTGCCCTGTTTTTTGACTTGATACTTCAAATTCAGTTTCCACTATCAAACAGAGCACTATGAACAATCATTTTATTCAGATAGAAACCATTTGTAGTGAAAGCCCTACTCAGGTGCCCTACTGAAACTTTGTCTAGACCATATCGAGTGACCCCTCTGAAAAAAGCTCTTGACGAGTACATTACGAATATTTCAACATTTCGAATAACGAAACCCAATTCAAATAAAAAAAAAAATCAAAAATCAAATATGTGTGAACTTAGCAGCCTGTTGAATTTTACCTCTCGGCTATCACTTTTGAGAGAAAATTGAGAAAATTGAACTTGTGAATGACACAACAGAACAACTTGTTCGAAGAAGCCCTACTTGAAGCGTCCAAGCAGGGACTTTTAAGAAATATTTTGGAAACCGTTTCGAAGCCTGGGGGCTTACTGAAACTCTGAAAGCCACGAAAAAACATAGGGGGGCTCATTGGGGCTCCAAACGACACATGAGGACACTAGGGGGCCCAATACAGATCCGAAGCTACGGAAAAATGCAAGGCAGTAAGGCTTCAAACGATACTGGAGACACAAGGTGGCCCAGTGGAGCTTTACATAACAATAAAGGGAAAAGGGGTTTGAAAAATGAATAAATGAAGCTACAATTGTGTGTAAAGAAACATTTTTTTGGAGAAGCCCTACTTGTATCGTCCAAGTAGGGCTTTTAGGAATACACTTCATCGGAAACCGCACTTTTCTTAGATTAATTTCTGTCTATCGGGTCTTCAACAAAATACATTTTTCTCACTCAAAAGGAAAATAAAATAATGTTCTCTGGAAAAAATATTTCGTGTTTTAATAATCCCCTTCCGAATTTGGGAAGCTTTTTTGAGAAATTTTACATTTTGATTTGTAAAGTACTCACCGACAGCTTTTCTTAGAGGTGTCACTCGATATGCTTTGGAAAAAATTCAAGTAGAGTGCCCGAGTAGGGCTTTCTGAAGAAAGGCTCCAAAATTTGCCTGGTTTGTTTTTACTTTGCCCTGTTTTTTGACTGGGTACTTCAAATTCAATTTCCACTATCAAACAGAGAACTATGAAAAATCATTTTATTCAGAAAGAGACGATTTGAAGCCCTACTCAGGTGCCCTACTGAAACTTTGTCTAGACCATATCGAGTGACCCCTCTGAAAAAAGCTCTTGACGAGTACATTACGAATATTTCAACTATTTGAATAATGAAACCTAAATCAAATGGGAGAAAAAAACAAAAATCAGATATGTGTGAACCAAGCAGCCTGTTAAATTTTACCTCTTGGCGATCACTTTTGAGAGAAAATTGAAAAAATTGAACTTGTAAATGGCACAACAGAAACAGAGATCAACATAAAATGAAGAGCCAAACTCACTTTTTGATTAAAAATTGTTTGAAGAAGCCCTACTTGAGGCGTCTAAGCAGGGGCTGTTGAAAAAAATATTTCGGAAACCATACTTCTATCAATTTTTGTTTGGTTTGTTGCGTCTTCAACAGATCCATTTTCCAAAATCAATCATTTTTATCAGCAAATCACTATTTTTTGGAAGAAGCCCTACCCAGAAGCCCTACCCAGAAGCCCTACAGAAACTCTGTTTAAAACATCGGGTAACACCTCTACAGAAAGCTTTCAACGAGTACTTGATGAAAATTGCAACATTTTGGCGGACCCAATTTGATTCAAATAAAAAATGTAGACATAAGATTTGGAAGCTAATATATCGTAAAAATGATGGATTGTAAAAAAACACAATCTAGAACTTGAGTTTGCTAACGGCATAAATGCGGAAACCACAGAAATATTGGTGAAAAAATCGAGTTTGGCGAGAAAAATATATTTCGGAGCGGGCCCTACTCAGACGCCCTACTGACTTTTTTATTGAATCATATCGAGTAGCACTTCTCGAGAAAGCTTTCGACAAGTACTTGATGAAAATCATAACATTTTGGCGAATTGAATCCAATTGAAGTGAAAAAATCCACAAACATGATATTCAAAAGCTAAAAATATGGTAAAAATGATAAATTCTGAAAAAAATTCTTCATCTTGAGCTTGTTGACGGCAGAAATGCGAAAAGTAATAGATGATTGGAAAATGATAAAGTTAGGGGGACAAATATTTTCCAGAGCGGGCCCTACTGAGACGCCCTACTGACTTCTTGATTGAAACTCATCGAGTAATACCTCTAAAAAAGCTTTTTTTGGGTACTGGCGGCAATTAAACAATTTGGCGAACACAGTCCGATACAGACCAAAAAAATGCACAAGCGTGACTTTCGAAAGCTGAAGCACCGTAAAAATTATTAATTTTGAAACAGAATCCACTACTTGAGCTTGTAACGGCAAAGATGCCGTAGTGAACAGAAAAAATGAATTTTTTTTTTTGCCAGAAAAACTCTTTTTTGAAGCAGGCCCTACCCAGACGCCCTACTGACACTCTGCTTAGAACACTGATTGATACATCCAAAAAAAGCATTCGCCGAGTACTCCACGATATCCATAAAGAACTCATTTCAAACAAGTGAGTTAACAAAAGCTTGGTTTTTGTACCATCAAACATCCAGAAGCCCTACCTTTCACCAATTTGTTATCAGAACCATACCGAGTGACACCTCTTAAAAAAACAGAAAAGTTGTGAATATCATTTTGAGCAAAAAAAAGTCATTCTGATTTGACAAAAAAATTTTTTGAAGCAGCTCTACCCAGACGCCCTACTGTCATTTGGTCTAAAAAAATCGAGTGACAATTGAATAAGCTCTCGACGAGTACGACAGAATATTTAATGAGAATTCGTGAAGAGCTTTTTTTAGAGGTGTCACTTGACCTGTTTCGAAAAAAAAAACAGTAGGGCCTCTGAGTAGGGCTTCTAGAAAAAATACGAAAATGATTTTCTACAAGTTTTTCTTTAATAGTGCTTTCCACAAATTCAATTTTTTTACAATCACGAAAAAATGAAAGACGCAACTTTTTGTTTGGGAAGCTGTTTTTCAAAATTAGTCATCGGGCATAAAAATAACCGTCTTTCACTTTCAAAGGTCAAGTTTTTGAACTTTTTTTTGCTTCGATTTAGATCTAGATCTTCGAAATGTTGAAATATTCGATGAACATTCGGCGAGAGCTTTTCTAAGAGGTGTCAATCGACCTGTTTCTAAAAAAAAAGTCGGTAGGGCGTCTGAGTAGGGCTTCTAGAAAAACAAATCGGATATGCTACTAGTAATTCTTCGATAGCGCTTTCTACTAATTTGACTTTTTACAATAAGAAGAAATCGAAACATGCATCTTTTTGTTAGGAGAAGCTATTTTGCGAAACAGCCCTACTCTGGGCCCTACTGCAATACCTTTAAAAATTTATCGAGTGACGCCTCTTGGAAAATTTCTCGACGAACAGGGACAAATATTGCACGTATTTGATTTTTTCTTCAAAAATTAGTCATAAGTCGGGCACAAAAATAGCCGTTTTATGCTTTCTAGAATCAAGTTTCGTACCTTTTGCTTCAATTCAGATCTTAATCGTGGAAATATTGCAATATTCAATGAAAATTCGGGAAGAGCTTTTTTCAGAGGTGTCACTCGACCTGTTTTAGAAAAAAATCAGTAGGGCCTCTGAGTAGGGCTTCTGGAAAAAATACGAAAATGATTTACTACAAGCTTTTTTCTTAGTGCTTTCTACAAATTCAATTTTTTACAATCACGGAAAATCGAAACACGCAATTTTTTGTTTGGAAAGCTGTTTTCCGAAATTAATCATCGAGCATGAAAATAATCAACCGTTCTCTGCTCCCAAAAAACAAGTTTTTGTACCTTTTTTGCTTAGATTCAGATCTTAGTCTTACAAATATTGAAGCATTCGATGAGAGAATACATTTTGAAAGAACACTTCAAGCTCCAGCCGATGAGTGACACAAAAACGAAATTTCTAGTAACAATTGAGAAAAAGGCATTCCAAGCGAAAAAACCTCGCAGAAAAACTATTTTTTGGAATAGCCCTACCCAAACGCCCTACTGAAATTTTGCCCAAAACATATCAAGTGACACCTCTGAGAAGAGCTCTTTACGAGTACGTTGCAAATACTTCAACGTTAAGGCAAAAATGATCCAATTCAAACCAAAAACATGCACAAACGTGACTTTCGGGAGCTAAAAGAGGGAAAAAAATACATTTTGTAAAAACACTCAAAGTTCGAGCTGATGAGTGGCACAAGAACAAAAATTTCTAGTAACAATTGAGAAAAAGGCATTCCAAGCGAAAAAACCTCGCAGAAGAACTATTTTTTGGAACGGCCCTACCCAAACGCCCTACTGAAATTTTGCCCAAAACATATCAAGTGACACCTCTGAGAAGAGCCCTTTACGAGTACGTTACAGATACTTCAACGTTATGGTGAATATAATTCAACTTAAACAGGAAACATGCACAAACGTGACTTTCGAAGAGCCAAAAACCGGAAAAAAATATACATTTCGGAAGAATCCTTTCGACTTAGCCGGTGAGTCGTACAAAATTTCTTGATAATAATTCTTAATAATAATGATAATGATATGTAATATTCCATGGCAATGAACTTTACTTTCAAAACCAAAAGTCAATATGATGATTGAGGAAAACGTCATTTTGTGGGAAAAAATATAACGGCCCTACTCAAACGCCTTGCTGAAGTTGTGCCCAGAACATATCAAATGATATCTCCAAGAAACTGGAATAAACGATAAGAATTCGGCCAGAAAAATTCCAAGTGTCACTCGACCTGTTTGAAAAAAATCAGCAGGGCTTCTAAGTAGGGTTTCTAGAAAAAAAGGAAATGCTTTCCTACAAGTTTTCCTCTTCTCGGGAAAGCTCTCGGCGAATAGAGACGAATATTGCCAATATTTGATGTTTTTGCTTTCAAAAATTAGTCTTGGGCACAAAAATTACCGTTTTTTGCTTTCAAAGATCAAGTGTCGTACTTTTTTGGTTCTATTTAGATATAGATCTACGAAATGTTCAAATATTCGATTAGCATTCGGCAAGAGTTTTTATAAGAGGTGTCACTCGACCCGTTTCAGAAAAAAAAATCGGTAGGGCGGCTAAGTAGGGCTTCTAGAAAAAAAATCGGATATGCTACTACGAGTAATTCTTCGATAGCGCTTTCCACAAATTTGATTTTTCACAATAACGAGAAATCGAAACTTGCATCTTTTTGTTAGAAAAAGCTATTTTGCGAAACAGACTCACTCTGGGCCCTACTGCAGTAGTTTTTGAAATTTATCGAGTGACGCCTCTTAGAAAATTTCTCAATAAACAGGGACAAATATGGCAAAAATTTGATTTTTTCTTCAAAAATTAGTCGTAAGTCGGGCACAAAAAGTGCTGTTTTTTGCTTTCTAGAATCAAGTTTCGTACTTTTTGCTTCAATTCAGATTTTAATCGTAGAAATATTGAAATATTCAATGAGAATTCGGAAAAAGCTTTTTTTAGAGTTGTCACTCGACCTGTTTTAGAAAAAAAATCAGTAGGGCCCCTGAGTAGGGCTTGTAGAAAAAATACAAGAATGATTTTTCCACAAGTTTCATTTATAGTGCTTTCTACAAATTTAATTTTTCACAATCACGAAAAATCGGAACACGCAATTTTTTGTTTGGAAAGCTGTATCTCGAAATTAGTCATCGAGCATGAGAATAATAGTTTTTGTTCCCAAAAAACAAGTTTTTGTATTTTTTTTTGCTTCGATTCAGATCTTAGTCTTACAAATATTGAAACATCCGATGAAAATTCGGCGAGAGCTTCTTTTAGAGACGTCACTCGACCTATTTCAGAAAAAAAAATGCAGTAGGGCTTCTGAGTAGGACTTTAATAAAAAAAATACGAAACACTTTTCCACCTGTTTTTTTCCTATTGAGCTTTATACAAGTTCAATTTTCCATAATCACGGAAAATCGAAACATGCAACTTGTTGCTTAAAAAGCTCTTTTTCGAAACAGCCCTACTTTTGGGCCCTACTGAAATAATGTCTGGAAATTATCGAGTGACACCTCTGAGAAAAGCTCTCGTCGGATACTCCACGATTTTCCCAACCCTTTCAAGAATGAAATACAATCAGATCAGGAAAATGCAAAAACGTCATTTCCTAATTCGAGAAATCTTGAAGTGAATTTGTTACACATTGAGTAATTCATACGAAAATTGAACAACTGAACATGTAAACAAAGCACTTATTACGAAGGTAGACAAGTAAATGTAAAAATCTTACTGTTCAGAAACTTTTCAAGAGGCTCTACTCAAAAGCCCTACTCAGCTGCCCTACTAGATTTCTGTTCAGAACCATACCGAGTGACACCTCTCAGAAAAGCTCTTGCCGAGTACTTCACGAATATCTCAACCTTTCAAACGCAGTTTGAAATTTGGACTCGCAACAATGGAAAATGGCCGAACGGTTGTTGGAAATGCAGGTTCCGTTGGCAGTTTGAAGACTGAAGCAAAGGCAAGGCATGATGAAGATGGGCAGGACGGTTTCGTTACGTTTCCTAAAAAGGTATTCCTTCATAAATCTCTGCAGAGAGCGTAGGTAATGGCTTAATTGTCAAGTCTTGTAGAGCTGGTCTCTCTGCAGTGCTGGTGTATATAAAATCGTGTCGGAAAGTGGGCGGCAAATCCCACTCTGGCGAAAGAACACTGCACACTCGAATGGGGAAAAATCAGACATCTATCCGCACTTTCCTCTCTTCTCTATGCACCAACTCTCTCTCGGCTACTACCAAGCTACACCATGAAATAATAATAATAATACTAATAAGAATTCGTGCACACAACTCTTTGGCGGTACTTTGAACCGACAGGCATTAAAACTTATAAATATAACGCCAGAGAATATGTTAGGTTTCGAGAGTTCTAGTATGCCGTGTTCTTGAGCCAAGAAGTTGAGAAAAACCTCTAGCGAAAAAAAAACGAGTCAAAGAAGCCAAAGGCCTCTCTGGCAGAAAAGAAACGTAAAAAGCAGCGGGAGAGGTTATATGGGCGAGGAGAGAGGCGGAGCAAGGAACACAAGTGAAGAAGAAAGAGTGTGTTCGGAGCATAGAAAATAAAACAAGTATAAAATGCATTGACCTACCCTACACAGATTCAGTTAAGTATGGGAGGCTGTGCATACATATAAGTCATGGGCGTGCGGTTCGAAAACATTCCCGCTCAATTTTATAGCAGGCATAAAGTCGAATCAAATTCCAACGTTAAGCTTTGATTAATTTTTATCCAAGCCTTGTTTCTCTTTAGAAAATTAATGGGGAAAGAAGGAAGTAGGGCTTTTCTGATGGATAGGTTTCCGTACCTAAAGCTACCAATAACTATAGTACCTAATTAAAAAAATTATTAGATTTTTTGCAGGGAATAAGTTCAAAATCAATTACACTTGACAGATTCGGGAATCGTTTGGAATGGTGTAGGAAGAAAATACTGGAGATGGAAAAAGTTGGAAAAAATTCGATGAAAAGTTTTTTCGCTACGCCCATGTGCGATTGTGCCTTGCCCAGTGCGTGGGACAGAGACGGACGCATATCTCAGTTCGTTGACCTAAGCGCCGTTTCTTTCTACAGTACTTTATTTGCATGTCTTTTTTTCTTCTCTTATTGCGTTCTTTTACAGCCTACTTTAACAGAAATAACTCTCGGAGAGCTTGGGTTAGGTTATGGTTCGAGCCTCCTCCTATATGCACTTCTTCTCGCAACACTCGAGTCAGCAGCATCAGAGTCGGCCGTGTGTGTGTGTGATCATTTATTTTTTTACCGGGTGCATTGCGCCCGGCCTGCTGCGATTCGAGAGCACGTTGGGTACGGTCATGGACGGGGTCCTGAATTCCGAATTTATTCGTTTCGTCGAAGGAAGCTGGCGCAATTTTTTTTGCCACTTCCTCATTACCTGCAAAACTAACGTCTTGCAGCTACCTAATTGAAATCTGGTTCCACCAGCAACGTTAATCAACAATCAAAATCACGTCAGATGCAGATCATATTTTTCACTATTTTTATCTGGGCTTTGAAATTTTTCCTTTATTTTCTTTTTGTTTTTCATTGTTGTCCAAGTACATACTATTCTTCAGTTTTTGAACGCTTCCTTCAAAGTAGCTAATTGAACAAACATTAGGCATGTTTTTCTGTACAAATTTTGGCATTTACCTTGATTTTAATTGGATTTTATTCTCTTAAACGAGAATTGAAATATTAAAATATTATGGACTAAATTGAACAACTATTAGTAAATGTTATCAGAATATTGATTTTGAAATAATCGTTGAGTTATTCAAGTTTTAGACAATAATATTCTAGTGATACGCTCTACTGCATTTTTTTTTAAATGCTAGCTACGACTTTTTCATCTTTGGCCATTTTCTGGTTTAAATTGGATCTTTTTGGCGAAAATATTCAAATATTCTTGAAATACTTGTCAAAAGCTTGTCTCAGAGGTGCCACTCGATATGTTTCAGATAAAATCGCAGTAGGGCAGAGTGGGGCTTTTGAGTAGAGTCTGTTGGGAGATTTCTAAACAATAAGATTTTCCCATTTACTTGTCTATCTTCGCAATTATTACTTTGTTCACAACTTGGATTGTTCAATTTTCCTATAAATTACTCGATGTGTAACAAATTTATTGCACGATTTTTCGAATTTGAAAACAACGTTTTTGCATTTTCCCGATCTGAGTTGTGTTTTATTTTTGAAAATGTTGGAATATTCGTGGAGTATCCGTCGACAGCTTTTCTCAGAGGTGTCACTCGATTATTTTCAGACATTATTGCAATAGGTCCATAGGGTAGGGCTATTTCGAAAAACATCTTGTCAATCAAAAATAGGCATGTTTTGAATTTTTGAGATTGTGCAAAATTGAATTTGTGGAAAGAAAAATTGGAGAAAAACCAGTGGATAAGCGTTTTTGTATTTTTTCATAGAAGCCCTACTCGGACGCCCTACTGATTTTTTTTCTGAAATAGGTCGAGTAACACCTCCACGAAAAGCTCTCGTCGAAATCTGATCAAATATCCCAATATGTGTAAGATTAAAATTTACATCGAAGCAAAAAGGTACAAAAACTTGATTTTTGAAAGCGAGAAACGGCTATTTTTGTGCCCAATGACTAGTTTTTGGAGAAAAATATCACATTTACTTGTGATATTTATCCCATTTCGTCGAGAGCTGTTCTTAAAGGCGTCACAGAAATTATGGCAGTAGGGCCCCAGAGTAGGGCTGTTTCAAAAAATAGCTTTCCGAAACAAAAAGTAGCATGTTTCAGTTTTTCGCACTTGTAAAAAATTATTCATGTAGAAAGCGTTTTCGAAGAAAAACTCGTAGAAAAGCATCTTCGTATTTTTTCTACAAGCTTCACTCGGAGCCACCACTGACTTTTCTCTGAGACAGGTCGAGTGACAGCTTTAAGAAAAGCCCTCGCCGAATGCTCGTCAAATTTTCCAACATTCCCAAGACTTAGATTTGAATCAAAACAAGAAAAAGTACAAAAACTTGATTTATGGAAGCGAAAAACAGTTATTTAAGTGCCAATGACTGATTTTTGGGGGGAATATCACATACTTGAAATATTCTTTCCTATTCGTGGAGAGCTTTTCTCAGAGGCCTCATTCGATGAATTCCAGAAATCATTGCAGTAGGGCCCCTGAGTAGGGCTGTTCCCAAAAAATAGTTTATCTGAACAAAAAGTTGCCTGTTTTGATTTTCCTTAATTGTGAGAAATTGGCCATTTTCTGATTTAAATAAGATTCTATTTGCAAAAATATTCAATTATTATTGAAGTACTCATCAAGAGCTTTTCTCAGAGGTGCCACTCGATATGTTTCTGATGAAATTTCAGCAAGGCTTCTAAGTAGGGCTTTTGAGTAGAACCTTTTAGAAGGTTTCTAAACAAAAAGAGTTTTCCATTTACTAGCCTATCTTCGCTATTATTGCTTTGTTTTCAAGTTCAGTTGTTCAATTTTCCTATGAATTACTCAATGTGTAGCAAATTTACTGCCAGATTTTTCGAATTTGAAAACAACGTTTTTGCATTTTCCCGATCTGAGTTGTGTTTTATTCTTGAAAATGTTGGAATATTCGTGGAGTGTCCGTCGAGAGCTTTCTTCAGAGGTGTCACTCGATCATTTTCAGACATTATTGCAATAGGTCCCCAGGGTAGGGCTATTTCGAAAAACAGCTTGTCAACCAAAAAGTTGCATGTTTCGAATTTTTGAGATTGTGGAAAATTGAACCTGTAAAAGAAACAACAGAAGAAAATCTAGTGGATAAGCGTTTTCGTATTTTTTTATGGAAGCCCTACTCGGACGCCCTACTGATTTTTTTCTGAAATAGGTCGAGTAACACCTCCAGGAAAAGCTCTCGCCGAATTCTAATCGAATGTTCCGATATTTGTGAGATTAAATTTGAATCAAAGCAAAAAAGGTACAAAAACTTGATTTTTGAAAGCCAGAAACGGTTATTTTTGTGCCCAACGACTAATTTTTGAGGAAGACAATCATTTACTCGTGATGTATGTTTTTATTCGTCGAGAGCCGTTCTTGAGAGCGTCATTCGATAAATTTCAGAAATTATTGCAGTAGGGCCCCAGAGTAGAGCTGTTTCGAAAAATAACTTCCCGAAACAAAAAGCATGTTTCAGTTTTTCGTAGTTGTAAAAAAATATTCTTGTAGAAAGCACTATCGAAGAAAAACTCGTAGAAAAGAATTTTTGTATTCTTTCTACAAGCCCTACTCAGAGCTACCACTGATTTTTTTCTGAAACAGGTCGAGTGACACCTCAAAGAAAAGCCCCCGCCGAATGCTTGTCGAATTTTCCAACATTTGTAAGATTTAAATTTAGATCGAAACAAAACAAGTACAAAAACTTGATTTTTGGAAGCGAAAGACAGTTATTGTAGTGCCCAATGATTAATTTTCGGGGAAAATATCATATACTTGAAATATTTGTTCCTATTCGAGAGCTTATCTCAGAGGCCTCACTCGATTAATTCCAGAAATCATTGCAGTAGGGCCCCTGAGTAGGGCTGTTTCCAAAAAATAGTTTCTCTGAACAAGAAGTTGCCTGTTTTGATTTTCCTTGATTGTGAGAAATTGGCCATTTTCTGGTTTAAATAAGATTCTATTCGCAAAAATATTCAAATATTCTTGAAGTACTCATCAAGAGCTTTTCTCAGAGGTGACACTCGATATGTTCCTGATGAAATTTCAGCAGGGCTTCTAAGTAGGGCTTTTGAGTAGAGCCTCTTGAATGTTTTCTGAACAATAAGATTTCTCAATTTACTTGTCTATCTTCGCAATGATTGCTTTGTTTACAAGTTCAGTTGTTCAAGTTTCCTATGAATTACTCAATGTGTAACAAATTTACTGCAAGATTTTTCGAATTTGAAAACAACGTTTTTGCATTTTCCCGATCTGAGTTGTGTTTTATTCTTGAAAATGTTGGAATATTCGTGAAGTATCCGTCGAGAGCTTTCTTCAGAGGTGTCACTCGATCATTTTTAGACATTATTGCAATAGGTCCCCAGGGTAGGGCTATTTCGAAAAACAGCTTGCCAACCAAAAAGTTGCAGGTTCCGAATTTTTGAGATTGTGGAAAACTGAACTTGTGGAAGGGACAATAGAAGAAAAACCAGTAGATAAGCGTTTTCGTGTTTTTTCATGGAAGCCCTACTCGGACGCCCTACTGATTTTTTTCTGAAATAGGTCGAGTAACACCTCCACGAAAAGCTCTCGCCGAATTCTAATCAAATGTTCCGATATTTGTGAGATGAAAAGTTGAATCAAAGCAAAAAAGGTACAAAAACTTGATTTTTGAAAGCCAGAAACGGTTATTTTTGTGCCCAATGACTAATTTTTGGGGAAGAAAATCATTTACTCGTGATACATGTCTTTATTCGTCGAGAGCCGTTCTTGAAAGCGTCACTCGATGAATTTCAGGAATTATTGCAGTAGGGCCCCAGAGTAGAGCTGTTTCGAAAAATAGCTTCCCGAAACAAAAAGGAGCATGTTTCAGTTTTTCGTAGTTGTCAAAAATGTTTTTGTAAAAGCACTATCGAAGAAAAACTCGTAGAAAAGCATTTTTGTATTCTACAAGCCTTACTCAGAGCCACCACTGATTTTTTTTCTGAAACAGGTCGAGTGACACCTCTAAGAAAAGCCCTCGCCGAATGCTCGTCGAATTTTCCAACATTTCCAAGATTTAGATTTAAATCGAAACAAAAAAGTACAAAAACTTGATTTTTGGAAGCAAAAAACAGTTATTTTAGTGCCCAATGATTAATTTTTGGGGAAAATATCACATACTTGGAATATTTGTTCCTATTCGAGAGCTTACCTCAGAGGCCTCACTCGATAAATTCCAGAAATCATTGCAGTAGGGCCCCTGAGTAGAGCTGTTTGAAAAAAAATAGTTTCTCTAAACAAAAAGTTGCCTGTTTTGATTTACCTTGATTGTGAGAAATTGGCCATTTTCTGGTTTAAATAAGATTCTATTCGCAAAAATATTCAAATATTCTTGAAGTACTCATCAAGAGCTTTTCTCAGAGGTGCCACTCGATATGTTTCTGATGAAATCTCAGCAGGGCTTCTAAGTAGGGCTTTTGAGTAGCGCCTCTTGAAAGTTTTCTGAACAAGAAGATTTCTCCATTTACCTGTCTATCTTTGCAATTATTGCTTTGTTTACAAGTTCAGTTGTTCAATTTCCTCATGAATTACTCAATGTGTAACAAATGTACTGCAAGATTTGTCGAATTCGAAAATAACGTTTTCGCATTTTCCCGATTTGAGTTTTGTTTTATTCTTGAAAATGTTGGAATATTCGTGGAGTATCCGTCGAGAGCTTTTCTCAGAGGTGTCACTCGATCACTTTCAGACATTATTGCAATAGGTCCCCAGGGTAGGGCTATTTCGAAAAACAGCTTGTCAACCAAAAAGTTGCATGGTTCGAATTTTTGAGATTGTGGAAAACTGGACTTGTGGAAGGAACAATTGAAAAAAAACTAGTGAATAGGCGTTTTCGTATTTTTTTATAGTAGCCCTACTCGGATGCCCTACTGATTTTTTTTCTGAAACAGGTCGAGTAGCACCTCCACGAAAAGCTCTCGCCGAATTTTTATCAAATGTTACAATATTTGTAAGATTAAAATTAAAATCAAAGCAAAAAAGGTGCAAAAACCGGATTTTTGAAAGCGATAAACGGTTATTTTTGTGCCCAATGACTAGTTTTTGGAGAAGAAAATCATCCACTTGTGATATTTGTCCATATTCGTCGAGAGCTGTACTTGAAGGCGTCACTTGATAAATTCCAGGAATTATGGCAGTAGGGCCCCAGAAAAATAGAGTAGAGCCGTTTCGAAAAATAGCTTTCCGAAACAAAAAGTAGCATGCTTCAGTTTTTTGTAATTGTAAAAAATTATTCTTGTGGAAAGCACTAGCGAAGAAATACTCGTAAAAAAGCATTCTCGTATTTTTTCTATAAGCCCTACTCAGAGCCCCTACTGATTTTTTATGAAACAGATCAAGTGACACTTTTAAGAAAAGCTGTCGCCAAATGCTCGTCGAATATTACAACCTTTTTAAGATTTAGATCTGAATCGAAACAAAAAAAAGTACAAAAGTTTGATTTTTGGAAGCGAAAAACAGTGATTTTAGTGCCCAATGACTAATTTCCGGGGGAAAATATCACATACTTGGAATATTCGTTCTTATTCATGAAGAGCTTATCTTAGCGGCCTTACTCGATGAGTTCCAGAAATCATGGCAGTGGGGCCCCAGAGTAGGGCTGTTTCGAAAAAAATAGTTCCTCCAAACAAAAAGTTGCCTGTTTTGATTTTTCTTGATTGTGAGAAATTGAACTTGTAGAAAGCACTATAGAAGAAAAACTTGTAGGGACGCATTCTCGTATTTTTTCTTAAAGCCCTACTCAGACGCTTTATTGATTTTTTCTGAAACAAGACGAGTGAAAGTCGCTACTCTTCTTCAAAAGTATTATGCAAAAATACCTTGATCTCTTTGCTCCTGAAAATGGTCTGAATTGGGCTTTATTCGCCAAAATGGTGAGATCATCATGATGTACTCATCAAAAGCTCTTCTCAGAGGTGCCACTCAACATGTTTCGAAAAAAATTTCAGCAGAGCTTCTGAGTAGGGCTTCTGAGTAGGGCTTTTGAGTAGCACCGCTTGGAAAGTTCCTCAACCAAAAAGAAATTCCCATTCACTTGTCTATCTTCTCAATTATTGCCCTGTTTACAAGTTCAGTTGTTAAATTCTCTTATGAATTATTCGATGTGTAACTTTGCTGCAAGTTTTTTTGAATTAGGGAATGTCATTTTTGCATTTTCCTGATCTGAGTTGTATTTCGTTCTTGAAAATGTTAGGACATTCGTGGAGTACTTGTCAAGAGCTTTTCTCCGAGGTGCCACTGGACGAATATCAGGAATAATTGCAGTAGGGCTCAAGAGTAGGGCTGTTTCGAAAAAAAGATTTCCAAACAAAAATTGCATGTTTCGAGTTCTCGTGATTGTCAAAAATTGAACTTGTAAAAAGCACAATAGAAGCAGAACTAGTGGAAACGCGTTTTCGTTTTTTTTTAATAAAAGCCCTACTCAGACGCCCCACAGATATTTTTTTGAAATAGGTCGAGTGATACCTCCAAGTAAAGCTCTCGTCGAATTCTCAACGAAAATTCCAATATTTCGAAGATTTACATCTAAATCGGAGCGAAAAGCACAAAAATCTGATTTTTGAAAACAAAATACCGTCATTCCAGTGCCGATAAGTACCTAATTTTTAAGAAGAAAAATCATCAAATCGCTACTCGCAAAGCATCCATTCTTCGAGAGCTTTTGGTAAGGGCGCTTTTCGATAAATTTAAAAAATTTGAAATCAAAAATTGCAGTAGGGATCCAGAGTAGGGCTATTTCGAAAAACAGTCTTTCCAAATAAAAAGCTGCATGTTTCAATTTTTCTTGATTGTGGAAAATTGAGTATATGAGAGGCGCAATGGAAGAAATACTAGTGGAAAAGCTTTTTCGTATTTTTTATATAGAAGCCCTACTTAGAGGCCCTACTAATTTTTTTCTGAGATAGGTCGAGTGACACCTCTAAATGGAGCTCTTCCCGAATTCTCATTGAATATTCCAATATTTCTACGATTTAGCTCTAAATCGAAGCAAAAAGTACGAAGCTTGATTTTCGAAAGAAAAAAACGGCCATTTTTGTGCCAGACTAATGACTAATTTTTGAAGAAAAAATCAAATACTTGCAATGTTTGTCCCTGTTCGTCGAGAAATTTTCTTAGTGGCGTCATTCGATAAATTTCAAAAATTATTGCATAGGGCCCAGAGTAAGGCTGTTTCGCAAAATAGCTTTCGCAATTAAAAAGGTGCATGTTCCGATTTCTCGTTATTGTAGAAAATCGAATTTGGAGAAAGCACTATCGAAGAAATACTCGTAGAATAGCATTTCCGATTTTTTTTCTGGACGCCCTACTCAGACGCTCTACCGATTTTTTTTCTGAAACAGGTCGAGTGACACCTCTTAGAAAAGCTCTTGCCGAATGCTCATAAAATATTCCAAAATTTCGAAGATCTAGATCTGAATGGAGTCAAAAAAGTGCGAAAACTTGATCTTCAGAAGCGAAAAATGGTAACCTTTGTGCCCAAGACTATTGAAGGCAAAAACATCAAATATTGGCAATATTCGTCCCTATTCGCCAAGAGCTTTCCCAAGAAGAGGGAGAAAAACTTGTGAGGAAGCATTTCCGTTTTTTTCCTAGAAACCCTACTTAGAAGCCCTACTGATTTTTTTTAAACAGGTTCCAATTTCTTGGAGATGTCACTTGATATGTTCTGGGGAAAACTTCAGTAGGGCGTTTGAGTAAGGCCGTCCCAAAATACATTTTTTCCATGCAAAATGACGTTCTTTCCAATTATTATATTGGAATAATATCGTGATGAATTCTTGGTGAGGAGCCAGTTTTTCACGGTGATGGCAAAACCACTCCTGCATGCTCATCCGTTGTATATGGGTTGTTACATAGTTGTAGTTTGGTGCTCCAGCACTCCGGGAACAGCTAGGTAGTGAAGAGTCCATGGTACATCGTTCCGAAGGCATCTCTCGTTCCTATATTGTATTCGTGCGTGTCGTAATTTCTTGTAAAATTTTCTTGGTTTTGTGTACATGATTCAGGCGCCAAACTGAAGAAAATGTTATAGAAAATTTTGGACGATTCACCAGCTTAATCGACAGGGTTCTTTAGAAATATAAACTTTGCCGTTTTTTAGCTCTCGAAAGTCACGTTTGTGCATGTTTTATGTTTGAGTTGGATTATATCCACCAAAACGTTGAAGTATTTGTAACGTACTCGTTAAGAGCTCTTCTCAGAGGTGTCACTTGGTATGTTTTGAGCAAAATTTCAGTAGGGCGTTCGGGTAGGGCCGTCCAAAAAAAAATTGTTTTTCGCGAGGTTTTTCCGCTTGAAATGCCTTATTCTCAATTGTAACTAGAAATTGACGTTCTTGTGCCATTCATCAGCTGGAACTTGGGTGTTCTTTTAAAATGTATTTTTTTTTCATCTTCTAGCTCCCGAAAGTTTCGTTTGTGCATGTTTTTGGTTTGAATTGTATCATTTTCGCCAAAATGTTGGAATATTTGTAATGTACTCGCTGGGAGCTTTTCTTAGAGGTGTCACATGTTATGTTTTGGACAAAATTCAAGTAGGGCGCTTGGGTAGGGCTGTTCAAAAAAAATTATTTTCCTGCTCATAATGACTTGTTTCTGAATCTTTGTATCAAGTTTTGCTTTTGTGCTGCTTATCAGCTGAAATCTCAGCTGTTCTTCCAAAATTAATAATTTTTTGCCTCTTTTAGCTCTCAAAAGTCACGCTTGTGCATGTTTTTGGTTTAAATTAGATTATATTCGCCAGAATGCTAAAATAATCGTGACGTACTCGTCAATAGCTTTTTTTAGAGGTGTCACTCGATATGTTCCGGGCGAAATTTCAGCAGGGCGTTTGAGTAGAGCTGTTTCGAAAAATATTTATTTTTGCTGAAAACGACTTTTTCTTCAATTACTATATTATTGCTTGCTTTTGTGCGGCTTGTCAGTTGAAATGAGTGATCTCTTCAAATTTAGAATTTTTACGGCTTCTCAACTTCAGAAAGCCACTTTTTGCATGTTTTTGGTTTGAACTGGAATAGTTTTGTCAAAATATTGGAATATTCGTAAAGTACCTGTTGAGAGCTCCCCTCAGAGGTGTCACTTGATATGTTCCAGGCAAAATTTCAGTAGGGCGTTTGGGTAGGGCCGTGCCCAAAAATAGTATTTCCATTCAAAATGACTTTCATCACATTTAATTTGCTGATTTTATGTGTTTATCCGGTTTACAAAGTAAAATTTAGAGTTTTCTTTCAACCTCATCGTTTTTGTAGTCTCTTAGCTTTCAAAATAATCATCTTGTGCGTTTTTCAGTTGAAATTGAGCTTTGTTAGTCAAAATGTTGAAGTATTCATGAGGTTCTCTCCAAGCTCTCTTCTCCAAGGTGTCACTTGATGTGCTTTAGAAAAAAAATCAGTAGGGCGTCTGGGTAGGGCGGCCACAAAAAATATTTTTTTCATGCACAAAAATATTCTTTCTTCATTTGTTCTGTTGATTTTTGCTTCTGTACGGTTTACAAGCTCAAATTGTATGTTCTAAAAAATCACTTTGTTCAATCCTAATAGACAAGACAAATAAAAAAAGTACCGTTTTACAATGATTCCTCAAAAAACCTTGTCTAGGGGCTTCGAGTAGGGCTTCTTCTAAAAGGTTTTCCTCCACATAAAATAGTTGTTTGAATTGTGTTCCCATATTGGTTATGGCCTCAATTTTGCCATCCAGAAGCTAACCACTTTCCCTTGAAAACTGATAGCTGAGGGGCAATTTTTTTTTCAGCAGACAAAAAATTGAATTCATTTAGTCTCTAATTTTCTTGTTTCAGTTGAATTTTACTTTTCAAAATGTTGAAATATTCGTAATGTACTGGTCGAGAGCTTTTCTCAGATGTATCACTCGATATGTTTCAGACCAAATTGCGGTAGGGCGTCTGAGTAGGGCTTTTTCGCAAAATGGCTTTTTCCTAGATAAAACTGCTTTTTTGGGTGTTCTAATTTTTTCATAGTGAAAGGTGAACCTGTACCGGGAACAATAATGGAAAAAAACAGAAACACGTAGGGATACAAATTTTTGAAAAAATTCAAAAAGCCCTACTGAGATGCTGTTATCTAGTATCTACTCGATTTTTTCTAAAACCTATCGAGTGACACCTCTTAGAAAAGCTCTTGATGAGTACTTTACGAATACTATAACTTTATTTAATTTATGTCCACTTCAGATAGTTTACAGGGTGATTCATATCATATTTATGCTTTTTATTGATAAATTTCAACGTTCTATCCACGAATTCCATCAAAAATTGAAACAGTGTCAACGCTAAGACGCTGTTAAATGAACTTTTCACGGTTTAACCGATGCCAATTGTTCGACCAAGGAAAATGCGTAAAACAATAAGAAAATTAATTATTACTTAGTTGTGTGAAACTGAGACTTCTGTCGGGAACTAACTGGAACTGGCCGGAAGAAATTTCATTTGCAGTGGATTCATTGAAATCTAAACAAGCAACAAATTGAAACGGCCACCACACCACCTCCATCTGTTCGAGAGATAAAAAGAACCGCTTTTTCGAGGCGGCTTTCGTATCATTTCCAATAAAATTTTCAATTACTGAATAACAGAATACGTAGCTAATCGAGTACTAAATTAATTAACGGATCTTTACAGTATCAGCATGAAAATAGGTGAAAGAAAAACGAAATGGTCTGAGCTTCAAAGCTGGCAGCCACAGCTGGGAAAATAGAAGAATTTTACCGAACAAAAAAATTGAAACAACAACAAAAAATGAAGCAGAAAACCTAGAACAACAACAAAATTTGTGAAATTACACAAAAAAATCAATATTTTGCTCCATTTATCGTCATCAGTCATGTGAATGTGTGACGATTAAAAAACGAAATTGGGAATTACGTAATACCTAACTGCATGTGCGTGCATCGCATAATGATAATGTACATATTTAACTCTTATGGCATACTCGAATATGGAGCCACCGAATATATTCATCAAGATTGATAAAAAATATGCATTTATAATGAAGGTAATTCTGTACTTACCTACTTATACTTGTGTGTGTTGATAATTATTAATTATGTTAATTTTTTTGTGTGATGATACTCGTGTTACGTCATTCAAGATTACAATGTATTATGGGAGCATGGCTTTTTATTCTTCAGGTATTTTTTTTCCTCACACAGTCCGACAATGTGCTTGTACATAAAAGTAATTAAATTCTATTCCTATTTTTCTGTACTTCTCCTCGTTTTCCTGGAAAGCTCGAAAAGTTTTTGTCTTCTTCGTAACGAGTTGAAATGAAGCTCGTTTCCGTCTGGTTCCCAAGAAGTTCACTTGCAATGTTTTCGAGCCATTTCAGCTTTTTTGTTTATGAAAGCTCGAAAGCTCCAAAGCTTTTTGCAAAATCAAAATGAAGCTTTCCCGTGAAGCTTCCATGGCTTCATATTATGATATTGCAGTCTGTAAGAGCTCGATTTTTAGACTGTTTCAAGATAGTGAAATTATACTTTTGGGAACATTCAGTTGATATAATAATTGCATTTTTTGTCAAAGAGCTTTCCACTTTGTACTTCAAAACTACGAAAGCTCCGTTGTCTTCAGGAAAAGCGCGCAATGTTTTAAAAAGCTGGAAAGCTGTTTATGAGGACCAAACTGGAAAAAAAATCAAGCTAAATTTTGCCGCGAGCCGCAATTTTTGAAAGCTCAAAATCTCTTCTCATAAAGCTCTCCAAAGCTTTATTCTCTAGCAAAAGCTCTACTTTCTCAAGTCCTTGAAGCTCGAATATAAGACCATTGAAATTATATTCGAGCATACGTTCAGTCACAATGATACCAATTTGCTTTAGAGCTTTTTTACCATGAGGATCAGAACTTGAATTCTCCCTAAACTTCTCCAGCAAAGCTCTGGTTCTCGAAAGCTTGAAACCAGCTCTAGAAATTGAACTGCAATCTCAGTTGAAAACTCAAAGCTTTTCCGTAGCTGCGAAGTTGAATTCATGATTCAAAAGCTCAAAAGCTTTCCTCGTGAAGCTCTTCCTACGCTTTATTTCTGAAGCTCCACTGCTTTTGTCAAAAGCTCAGAAATGACAAAATCAGAAAACGTTGATTTGATTATACTTTGAAATCGTAGTTATGCTTGAATTCTAATCATAATTCAGCTTTGAAAGCTCTGTTATTATTTGGTGCATAGAAGCTCCGACAGTTCCAGAGCTTTTTTTAAAAGCTCTGAACTTTGAACTCCGATCAAATATTACAGCAATGGCTTTTGTCCTGATTTTGTTTGCATTTTGCTTATAAAACCTCTACCCGTTCCAATTATCGCCACAAAAGCTTAAAAATATTTGATTTTTTGCTCTCCAGAGCTTTTTCCCTTCAAGCTAATTTTGGAAAACTAGCTGGAAAGCTCTTTACTAGCGACCAGCTTGAGAGCTCCCTTCACAGGTACCTATACACATCAAAAGATCAAAAATTTGAGTTTGAAAGCTTTTGTATTTTGAAATTCATTTCTTTTAAAGCTCTTAAGCTACATTCTGTTTCTGAAAAGCTTCCGCTTACCTCCATTTAAATACAGGTCGTCTCGCTATTCGTCCAGATGAACCTGTTGAGACTCACGAACTATTCTCATCTGTCCATATTCAATTGTTTGCCTATAAAAGTTCGAAAGCTCCATTCAAGCTTTTATCATGATATGTTCAATGTTATGAAGCTGTCAATGAAAGCTGTTTGTACACAAGCCGAATCAGATACAAAAAGTTGAAAATTATGAAAAATTATTGAGCAGTAAGTATTTAGAGATTGAAATTTGCTCCACAGCTTTTCGGAAAAACTACAAAAGCTTCTGGCTGCTTACGTTCAAGCTGAAATAAAGCTCGCATTTTTCTAGTCTAGGAAGGAGTTTGGATTTCCGCATTTTTCGTGCCTCTTATTGCTATAACAAAAACTCAAAAGCCGTTAGGAGCTTTTTACTGCGAGCTTCGAAACTTAGATACTTTTCTTGAGCTTTTTGTTATGAAAACTCAGAATTTTGAAAAAGCCGCGTACTCGAAAAGCTGCCAGAATTTCAAGAAGTTTTTGTTGTACGTCAGAATACTTTCTTGATTATTCTCAAAAACTGAGCAATGGAAAAGTTTGACAAGATTTCAATTCCTCCACAGAGCTTTTATATATTGAAGCTCTGTTTTAGAGAAGCTGTTTTAAAATCTCGTACGCGCTTTGTCTAGAGATCACAATATGTGAGTTTGAACAAATATATATTTGCGGTGCTAACTCCACGTTTCAAAACTTTAAAGCTTTCAAGCTCTTTTTTTCCGAAAAGCTCACAGAGCTTTGGCTTAAGCACTTTGGTTTTATTTGCAGAAAGCTTGTGCTGCATCCGTCTGAATAAGGAGTTTCCCAATTCTTCTTTGTAGCAAACTCAGGTTATTCCTCTAAAGCACGAAGCTCTTCCTATTTTTTTTTCGAAAGCTCTCGAATGCCGAAGATAAGAGACGCTTGATCACAGATTAAGCTCAGGTAACGATGAATAACAAAAGTTTAAGAGCTTTCGTGTTTCTAAATTCGAAACACTGTCATCTCCAAAGCTTTTTTGCTGGGGAAGCTGGCTTTGAAAAAGCTCACAAATTGTACTGCAAGAACTTCCTGTCGGAATTCCGAATATCGCTTTTAGTTTTCCAAAATATTAAAGCTCTCTCAATCTTCATTAAATCGAACAAAAGCTGAACAAAAGCTCATTTTTGCCCTGAGCTTTTTCCCAACTGGAGTCCTGATTTCGAAAAAGTGCGAAAAAAGCTCTTGACCAGCCGGAAGCTGCGTTTGAATACAGATCAAAAAGAAGATATTGAGGTATAAAATGTCTTTTTTATCTAGAGTCCTTTTTCTCGAAGCTCTAACGCCCCATTGTTTTTCCTGAAAGCAGCTCGTAGAAGCCTCTGACATGTACTTCATCTTATTGCGTTGCAAAATAGCTCATGCTGGCTTTCTATTAAATAAATGAATACAATTAACGAACTTTTTTGTGTACCTTTGCTTATGAAAGCTCAACAGCTCGATTCAAGCTCACATCATACAAAGCTCTTTATCAAGCTCAAAAGCTATTTGTTTTGCCAGTAAGAAAAATTGCATTCCAGAAGCTTCAAAGCTTTTTCCTCGAGAAGCTGAGATTTCCAAAGCTCATAGCAACTTATTCAAATAAAACTGTAGAATTTGAGCTTTCAGCTTACGAAATTCAGTTGCTTTAGAATTCATAAATTCTTTCAAACAATCAACTTTTTCTCTGAAAGCTCGAGAAGTCTATCACTTCAAAAGCTTTTTTTTCCAAACATAGTTGAATAATTGAACAACGATTCCCCAAACAGACTGTGTTTTCAAAAAACTTTTTAATTCAAACTTCTTCACTTGAAAGCTCCGAAGCTCAAAAAGCTCAGTTTTCACAAAGCTCGAAATTAGTTTTTTCAAATAAAACTGCAACTTCCGAGAAATTCAAGCTTTCTCTAGGTGCAAATTCAGTCAGGATTGTTTCAAAACAAGCAATTTTGTCACTGGAAATTGAAAGCTCGGATAGCTTCCGCAGCTTTTATGGTTGCAAAAGTTTTGTTCTTCCAGACAGACCTGAATATCCAACGAAAAACAAAAATATGCTTCCCTAAATAGTTTGCTTCCGAAGCGATTTTTTTATTTTAAATTTTTCACTTGAAAGCTCTGAAGCTCAGAAAGCTCAAGTTGCCCGAAAGTGGAAGCCGATTCCTTCAAACTGCACCGTCAAAAAGTCAATCTTTTTCGGTCATACTTCAGAATAATTTTTTCAAACAAGCAATTTTTTTTGAGAAAACTCGAAAGCTTTGAGAGCTTCCACAGCTTTTTATTTTAACGGAAGCTGTTTTTTCTAGACATATTTGGATAATCAATGAATATAAATCTATGCTTACCTATACATAGCAACAGAGTGTTTGTAAGTGGTTGTTCTATTCAGAGTGCTTTTCCACTTATAACGTCTACAGGGTGAGTCCTTGAGGCAAGCTATGAAGCTTTCACCCTATAAGCGTACAAAAAGAAAGAGATTTTTGGGAAACATGCTGATATTTCACCTTCATGTGAGTACCTACTTAATGCTTCTATAATTATAATTATGTATTTTGTTCAGTCTGGAAAAATCGAGCTTTTATAGCTCACGTATAGGTAACATGAAGCTAGGTGAGCTTTACGCAAGCTTTTAATTTTTCAAGTAAATTCAATACGTCCAACTTGTTCTTGGACGAATGTATGAGTTTGTTGTTTCTAGATAAATGCCAGAGCTCAATTTCTGATCTCAGAAGAAAAACAGAGCTTACAGATGAGCTTTTGAGCTTCCACAAGTGAAATGAATATACCACAAAAAGGATCACGTGAATCAAAACTTCATACCTGGATAGGCGAACATGAGCTTCATTCAAGTTCAAAATGACGCTTGCAAAAGCTTCTCGTGCAAGCTTTTTCAAAAAAAAAATTCATTCTAAAAAAAAAATAGGTCTGGACAATTAGAGATTTTATATAAAGAAGCAGAGATTTTGAGCTATCGAGTAGACAAGGCAGCAACGTTATTTCTAATAAATCAGCAGACAGAAGCTTGATGAGCTTTCAAAAACTGTAGAGCTTTCGGAAAAGTGAAGCCTCCATTCAAAAGAGTATGAATTAGATTTGATAGACAAAAATTTTAGGAGCTTAGACTAAAGTTTCATGAGCTTTCAAAAAGACGTGAAGCTTTTATCAATAAAAATAATTCCACAAAATCAGTAAGAGGAAGAGGTTACGAGTTTTCAAGTAAACAAGGTAAGAACTTTTCTTTTATTTTGAAAATCAATAAACAAAAGCTTCATAAGTAGAAAAAAAGGCGAAACTGCAAATTGTGAAGCTTTTATTTTGAAAGAAAGATTGGCTAAAAATAAAAGCTTTGAAAAAAGAAAAGATTTTGAACTTCCGAAAATTAATGAGACAAGCTATTTATCTAGAGAATTATTGAACTTTATGCCGGTTCTAAACAGACTTCCCCTTTTGTTTGAAGAAATTCCTAGCCTAAATAAATGTGGAGCTTTTCAAGCAAAGAGAAAGAAAAGTCTTTGAACTATCGAGCTATCGAAGCACCAGCTTTCACTGAATCTAAGGATATAGTCAACAAACGCTCCATAGGGTTTAAAAACTGAAGCTTTTATTATAAAAGGTATATTGATCTGGAAACTAAAGCTTTGGGATGATGAAGGATGAGCTTTGAGCTTTCGCGGGAACAAAACTCAAGCTTCCCCTGAGAAAATTCAGTAGAAAAAATGAAAAAAGCACAAAGCTCTTCTCATTTTTTGAAAGCTCTAGAATGTCGAAGATCAGAGCCACTTGATTACATATTGAGCTTGAGCAGCGGCGAATAACAATAATTCAAGAGCTTTCATGCTTCTAGATTCGAAATACTGACATCTCCGAAGGTATTCGCCTGGAAAGCTCCGAACTTTGAAAAAGCTAAGATGAAAAATCACAAACTTCTAGAACTTTCTGTTGGAATTCTGAATATTGTTTTCAATGTTCGAAAATATGAAAGCTTTCTCAATCTTCATTCAATGAAACAAAAGCTCGTTTCTTTCCTGAATTTTTTCTCAACTGAGTCCTTATCTCGAAAAAATGCGGGAAAAGCTCTTGACCAGCCGAAAGCTGCGTTTTAATACAGATCGAATAGGAAATATTGAGGTGAATTTTGTTTTTCATCTAGTCTGTTTTTTCGAAGCTTTAAAGCTCCATTGTTTCTCTTGAGAGCTAGTAGAAATGTCAGACCTGCACTTCATCTTGCGTTGCAAAAAAGCCCATACTGGCTTTCTATTAAATAAATAAATAAATAACACGAACTTTTTTTATGTACCTTTGCTTCTGAAAGCTCAACAGCTAGATTCAAGCTCACATCATACAAAGCTCTTTATCAAGCTCAAAAGCTATTTGTTGCTAGTAAGAAAAATTGCATTCCAGAAGCTTCAATGCTTTTTCCTCGAGAAGCTGAGATGTCCAAAGCTCAAAGCAACTTGTTTAAATAAAATTGCAGAATGCGAGCTTTAAGCTTACGTACTTCAGTTGCAAATTTAGAATTAAAAAATTCTTTCAATCAACTTTTTCTTTGAAAGCTCAAGAAGTCATCACTTCAAAAGCTTCTTTCTCTAAACAGACTTGAATAATTGAACAACATAATGATTCCCCAGACTCAAAGAAATTTTTCTGTTTGAGCTTTTCAGCTTGAAAGCTCCAAAGCTCAAAAAGTTCACTCTTACAAAGCTTGAAACTATAGTTTCTTTGAGTAAAATTGCATCTTTTGACAAATTCAAGCTTTCTGTAGTGGCAAATTCAGTCAAAATAATTTCAAAACAAGCAGTTTTGTCACTGGAAATCAAAAGCTCTGAAAGCTTCCGCAGCTTTCATGGTTCAGCTTCCAGACAGACCTGAAAATCCAACGGAAAACACAAATATGCTTCCCTGGATAATTGGCTCCCGTAGCGATTTTTTTATTTGAAATTCTTCACTTGAAAGCTCTAAAGCTCAGAAAGCTCAAGTTGTGCCAAAATGAAAGCCGATTTCTTCAAACTGCATCGTCAAAAAGTCAACCTTTTTTCAGTCATACTTCAGAATAATTTTTTTGAGGGAGCAAATTTTTTTTAGAAAACTCGAAAGCTCTGAGAGCTTCCACAGCTTTTTATCTTAACGAAAGCTGCTTTTTCTAGAAACACTTATTTGGATATTTGATGAATATAAAATTAGTGTTGTTCTATTCAGAGAGCTTTTTCACTTGGAACTTCTACAGGGTGAGTCACTGATATAGGAAAGCTCGATTGCACCCACGCCCTCAATGACACCAAAATGAACGAAATGTCATTGCAAACGCTTGGCCAAAAGTATGGAAAGTTGAGTTACGAACGACATATTTGCTGAAATTCGTTTTTTCAAACCAAAAAAAGCCGAAGCTTTCCATGAGAAAAGCTATGGAGCTTTTAACTTATATAGGCGTACAAAGAGAAGAAGCTTTTTGGAAAAGATGCTAATATTTCACATCTATGTGAGTACCTACTAAATACTTCTGTGATCATATGTATTCTGTCCAGTTTGGAAAAATCGAGCTTTTATAGTTCACATACATATAGGTGAAAAGAAGCTAGACTGAGCTTCACGCAAGCTTTTGAACTTTCAAGCAAATTCAATATGTCCAACTTGTTCTTGGACGAATGCATGAGTTTGTTGTTACTAGACAAATGCCAAAGCTCAATTTCTGATCTAAGAAGAAAAACAGAGCTCACAGATGAGCTTTTGAGCTTCCACAAGTAAAATGAATATACCACAAAAAGGATCACGTGAATCAAAACTTCATACCTGGATAGGCGAGGATAAGCTTCATTCGAGTTCAAAATGACTTAGTCAAAAGCTCCTTATGCAAGCTTTTTATGTAAAAAAAGAAGCTTTTATTTTAAAAAATTCGGTCTAGACAATTAGAGATTTTGTATAAAAAGGCAGAGATTTTGAGTTCTCGAGCAGACAAGGCAGCTACTTTCTTTCTGATAAATTAGCAGGCGGAAGCTTCATGAGCTTTTAAAAACTGTAGAGCTTTCGGAAAAGTAAGGCCTCCATCTGAAAAAGTAGGATTTGATTTGATTTGATGAAATTCAATAGACAAAAGTTTTATGATTCTGAGCTTTCGAAAAAATGTGAAGCTATCGAAAGCTATCGATAGCTATCGAGCTATCAAAGTATGTACCAGCTTTTAATGAATCTAAGGATCTAGTCAACAAAAGCCTCATAAGGTTTGAAAACTGAAGCTTTTATTATAAAAGGTATATTGATCTGGAAACTGAAGCTTTGGAATGATGAAAAATGAGCTTTGATCTTTCGCGTGAACAAAGCATAAGCTTAACCTAAGAAAATTTAGTAGAAAAAATGCTTCAAGTGTTTTTAAAGAGAAGACCGTGAAGTTTTTTCCCCAAAAAGCTGGAACAATTATTTGGAGCTTGGGAAAAAACGGAAAAGAATTGTTGATCATCATAGTTTTCTCATTGGAAAAATTAAAATCCGGAAGCCCGCAGCTTTCTGAGCTTTTTACCAGAAAACATCTAAAACATAGTTCTTCTTTATGTTACGAAAAGAATCGGCAAGCCAAAACTGTTTGTTCAAAAACATCAGCATTATGCGCTTTTCAGGGATTTAAACTAATAAGCTATAGTATAGTCGCGAAAGCTTACAGAGCTTTCCTGTGATTGATTCTCATAACTGTTGAGCTTTTAAAGCTTCTTATTGATATCAAGAGCTCTTTATCTGAAGATATAGTGAAAAAGAGCCAACAAGATCATAATGAGCTTTTGATTGGGGAACTCGAATCCGGGTCATTCTATTTAGCAGCACCAGACTCGTAGCATCTGAAAATGAGTTGTCTAGAGCTGATTAAGCATATTGATCTAATTATTATGAGCTTTCAATTGAAAAAAGAACTGTTTCGGAGCTGTTTCGGTGGTGGTGGGGATCTTAGCTCAAGCACTCTTGAATGGATACGAGCTTTTTATTTGCAAACAGAGTAGGTATTGACAAAAGCTTCATGAGCTTTGATGACAAAACGGTGTAGCTTTCATTGCTTGAAATAATGAATTTCAAAAATATGGAAACGAAAAAGAGCAGCCGTCTGTATACAGGGCCAAAATCCGAGTCTCTCCGGCTTCCGTTCTGTATAACAAGCACATGTCGTACACGGTACCATGAATAATTAAAGCTTGCGTAATAACGTGCATCGTGTAGGCCTTGGTCGTTCAATTATCGATGTTCGCTTTTTTTTTGGGTGGGTATGTACAAGTGCCGTGAAAATACGCAGACTTGATATTTTTTCTTCATAACCCAAGTGTTACATTCACGTTATTGAAAGTTATCTTCGATGATGGTAGTAATTCCATAGACGTATTATATTATGTAAAATGTAACTTGTATATCATTCCACTTCCTATATACCTACATGCTTAAGCCCCCTCTTTCTCTAGAGAGTAGCGCGCTAGACTGATGATGATAGCCACCTAAGATAATAACGATAATAATAATAACACTTCTGTGATGGCGGAAGAGGGCATAGGGCATCGCCGAGGAAAAGAGCAGAACTGGACTCTGGAGCACCTCTTTTCTCGTCCTTTTTTCTTCTTGTTGCTTTCTTCTTTCTTCTTCTTGCTCATATTTCTTCTTGTTAGAAGCATACACATATTCCTATAGAGAAGAAGCCAGGTAGAAGTAGTTTGACACTAAAAGTTGAAAGGTCTCGGGTTCAAATACCGTATATGTTTCTCGTTCGTTATATTCGTTATGCCGGAGTGTGGAGCATGGTAGAGCAAATCCTTTAGAGGAGCCCAGGCATAATAGTCCGTGCCTATACCTACACCGAGGAGGCTTTTGTGCAGTTTGATTTGGTCGTTTTGTTTTAGCATGGTCAAAGCTGGTAGTGGTACGGTCGTTCCGCATCTAAGAGTCCCGGATGACTTAGATTAATGGCCACTTTATATTATACTATTAATGCTTTTATTGCTTATTATTATTTATTTACATCGATGGGTTTAACATGGAAAGAGCAGAAGAGAACACGCCTCGCTCTTGTACGGGACCAGATTGGTTCTGTGTACCTATCGAAGAGCGGAGGACTACAAAATGGTAAATTAGCTGGTGATGAGAAAAAGGATGTTGTTGGTGAGTAGGTGTGCTATGGAAAATAATTGAACATTTCTGCATCAAAAGGAAGGACGCCACAACTGATGCTGATATATTTTATACCAAATTCTTTGAAAAGGATGAATTCAGGTGGTTTTTCTTAGTTGAAAGCTCGAAAAGCTAAAGCCCAATGTTAATTTTCCTAATGAAAAAATTATGATCTTCAATGAATCTTGTCCTCTTTTTCTCAAGTTTCACTTTATTGTTCCAACTTTTTATGAAAAAAAGCTTCAAATTTTTCCCTTCGAAAGCTCTTGAAGCAATTTTTATACTACATTTTCTAATGTAAAGTTTGTGCTTTGTTCACTCGGAAGCTCAAACTCTTTCTTCAAAAACTTTAATTTTGAGATCAATATATTTTTCTTAGTACAAGCTTCAGTTTTTAAACTTTATGAAGCTTTCGTTTACTAAATCCCTAAATTCATGTGAAGCTCAGCAGCTCAAAATCTTTTTCTCTTGACTTGAAAAGCTCCACATTTTTAAAACTAGAAATTTCTTCAAAACAAAGCGTCAGTTTTTGGTACCTACTGTCATAAAGTTTGATTTTTTTCAAGCTTTTTGGATAGAAAGCTTGTTCCATCTAAGTTCGGAGGTTCAAAATCTTAATTTTTTCTCAGAGCTTCAATTTTGCTCCAAGCTTCACAATTGGTTTTGAACAGCTTTACTTTTGTTAAGCTCATGAATCTTTGGTTCACTAAATTCTAAGACAACAAAAGGAAATTCTTGCCCTGTTTAATCAAAAACTCAAAATCTCTTTCTCTTACTGATTTTGTAGACCTATTTTTATCGATGAAAGCTTCACACGTCTTTTCGAAAGCTCATAAAACTTTTGTCTACTAAATTTTAAGATGGGAAGCTAGTGCTCTCCTTGCTCAAAAGCTCCTCCTACTCTTCAAATGCTCAAAATTTTCAATCCTACTTTTTCAAATGAAGGCTTTACGCTTTCCGAAAGCTCTACGGTTTTTTCAAAAGCTCATGAAGCGTCTGTCTGCTAAATTTTTACAAATAAAGTTGCGGCCTTGTCTGCTCAAAAACTTAGAAAATTTGTATTGCCTTCTTCAAAATCTTAAATTGTCCAGACCAGTTTTTTCCAAAATCAATGCTTTTTTTTTAAAAGCTCGCATGAAAAGCTTTTGACTGCGTCATTTGGAACTTGAAGGAAGCTCATGTTCGCCTTGTCATCCAGGTCAGGTCGAGAGGTTTGATTCACGCGATACTTTTTCTGCTATATTCATTCTTTGCTTGTGAAAGTTCAAAAGCTCATCTGAAAGCTCTGATGTCTTTCTTCCGGGATCAAAAATTGAGTTCTGGCATTTATCTAGAAAGAACAAGCTCATACACTTACCCAAGCAAAAGTTGGACGTATTGAATTTGCTCGAAAGTTCAAAAGCTTGCGCAAAGCTCTCCTTGGCTCCATATCAGCAATATGTAAACTGTAAAAGCTCGATTTTTCAGACTGGACAAAAATCCACAGTTCTGATTACAAAAGCGTTCAGTACCTACTTAAAGGTTAACTATTGGCGTCTTTTTAAAAAAGCTCCTCTTTGTACGCCTATAGGTTTAGAGCTCCATAGCTTTTCTCAAGGAAAGCTTGTTTTTTTTTTTCGGTTTAAAAAAAATCTCAAGAAAGAAATCGTTTTATAACTGAACTGTTCATACTTTTGGCCTAGCGTTCGCAATGCCATCAAGTTCATTTCGGTATCATAGGTGTAATCAAGCTTTCCCATATCAATGACTCACCCTGTAGATGTTCGAAGTGAAAAAGCTCTCTGAATAGAACAACCACTCAAAATGCTCTGTACAGTCAAGCATCATCTTAATTCATGGAATATTGAAGTCTTTCAAGAAAAAAAAAAGCTTTTGCAAATACTAAAAACTGTGTAAGCTATCAGAGCTTTCGAGCTTTCTGAAAATAATTGCTTATTTGATGAGAAAAGCTACTCTGAAGTACGATTAAAAATAAACTGACCTTTTTGACGGTGCAGTTTGAAGTAACTGACCTCGACTTGGGAAAATCTGAGCTTTTTAAGTTTTTGAGCTTTCAAAAGAGAATTTCAAATTACAAAATCTTCTTGGGAGCCAACTAGGGAAGCATATTTTCTATGTCCCTTAGATATTCCCTTAGATATTTAAGTCTGTATAGAAGAACGAAACTTTTGCAAACATGAAAGCTGCGAAAGCTATCAGAGCTTTTGGTTTCCAGTGAAAAATTGCTTGTTTTGAAACAATCTTGACTGAATTTGCCACTACAGAAAACTCGAATTTTGCGAAAGTTGCAATTTTATTTGAAGAAACTAGTTTCAAGCTTTATCGAAACGGAGCTTTTCGATTTTCGGAACTTTCAAGTAGAGAAGTTTGAATTAAAAAAGTTTTTCGAGAACGCAGTCTGTCTAGGGAATTATTATGTTATTCAATTATTCAAGTCTATTTGGAAGAACAAAGCTTCTGGACTGATAAATACCTGTCAAAGCTATCAGAGCTTTTGAGCTTTCAGAGAAAAAGTTGCTTGTTTGAAAGAATCTGTGAGCTCTAAAATGCAACTGGAGCGAGCTAAAGAAATTCGCTTCTTCAATTTTATCTGAACAAGTTGCTTTGAGCTTTAGAAATCTCAACTTTTCGCGAAAAAAGCTTTGAAGCTTTCATGCGTCCATGTTCGAGATTTTTATAAGCAAAGGTGCATGGAAAAAGCTTGTGAATTTCAATTATTAATTTGATCGAAAACCAGAACAAGCTTCATTGCCACGAGATAAAGTACCTACAGGCAACTGAGAGCTTTCAAGAGAAACATAGTATAGAGCTTTAGAGCTTTAAGAAGAACAAACATAGCATGAAAAAAAAGCATTTTATTCATCAAATTTTCATACTTTGATGTATATACAAACGCAGCTTTCGGCTGTTCAAGAGCTTCTCCCGCATTTTTTCGAAATCTGGGCTCAAGTGGAAAAAAGCTCTGGGGAATGACAAATTTTTGTTTTGCTTTCGATTCATTGATTGAAAACTAAGTAAGCTTCCGAATTTCAGGGAATGCAAAGCGAAATTCCCGCAAAATGTTCTTGAAGTGAAATTTGCAAATTTTCATCTGAGCTTTTTTTAAGCTTGGAGCTTTCAAGGGAAAAAGCTTTGGAGGTGTCAGTGTTTCGAATCTGGAAGCTCTTGAATTATTGTTATTCGTCGCTGATGCCTACGCGTCCCTGTTCTTTGACATTCTAGAGCTTTCGGAAAAATAAGAACAGCTTTGTGCTTCAGAGGAGCTTGCTACAAAAAGTGTAAAAACTGCGTATTTAGATGGATGCCACACAAGCTTTTTGCAATTGGAACCATAGTACTTGAGCCAAAGCTCCGTGAGCTTTTCGTAAAGAAGGAGCTTGAGAGCTTTTGGATTTCGAAACGTTGAGTTAGGACTGCAAACACCTTTTCTCCGGCCCACCTATTTTGATTTCTGAACAAAACGCGCACATTATTTCAAAACAGCTTCTCCAAAACAGAACATGAATCGATTAAAGCTCTGGAGAGGAACTGAAGTTTTGTTGGACTTTTGTATTGATATAAGCTTTTGAGAATAACCAAGAAAATGTTCTGACTTCCGACAAAAGCTTTTTGGAACTTCCGGCTTTTTGAGTATGCGGCTTTTTCAAAATCCAGAGCTTCCAGGAAAGAAAGATAGGGACCAAAGTTTTAAAGCTTGCAGTAAGAAAGCTCCTCACAGCTTTCGAGCTTTTGTTAGTAAAAAGCGAATAAGGCGCAAAAATGCGTGAATCCTGATCCTTTTGTATTTGTAGACTGGACGAATGTGAGCTTTATTTCATCTTAAATGTGATCAGCCAAAAGCTTTGGTTTTCAGAAAAACTGTGGAGCTTTGAAAGCTTGGAGAACATTTCATCTGGAAGAAACGCTCAAATTATTTTTCATTTTAGCAGTATTTTTATTATTTAGCTCTCTGTACCTAAATATTGCAATTTTCCTACAAACAGCCCTTTAGTTCCATGCAGAGCTTTGTATCATCAGAGCGTGAATGGTGCTTTCGAGCTTTGATAGTAAGACATCGAATACGGCATATAAAAATAATTTGTGGAGCTCAACTGTTTACCTGGACGAATACCGACACGAGCTTGCAACTCAAAGTGGGTCTAAGCAAAAGCTTTGAGCTTTTTAGAAAACTAGTGGAGCTTCAGAACTTGTGAAGAAATGAATGTCAAGGTACAGTAGCTTCAAAACTCAACTTTCCGTGTGCATATTTAGGAAGGTGGGTACCTACAAATTGAGCTTTTCAGCTCTCATCTCATCACTTGTTGAGCTTTTATGATATTCATTGGACTGATAGAGCTTCCATGAGCAAAATGAAAACAAGAGTGGAAATAAAAAGCTCTTAATTAAAGTCTGTATTTTGATCTGGGATTTCTGGAAGTTTAAAGCTTTGGGAGGAAAAAAAGCCCTGGAACTGTCAGAGTTTCGAAGCGCGAAGCAAGAAAGCTTTTAAAGATAAATCGTGAGTAGAAGCTATACCGAACTATGATTTGCGGTCAAATCAAACGTCTTTGACTTTGTCTCAATTACCAGAGCTTTTGTTGAAATGAAAAGAGCTTTTGAGCTCCAGAGGTACAAAGCCAATTTGCTTCAAATGCGAGTTTGTTGACTCATATTTTTGATTTCTTACAACATTAGCTTACCAGTTGAGAATAAGGTGAACTTGAGTTCAAGAATTATGAGCTTTTCAATAAAAAGAGCCATGAAAGCTCTGCAAAAAATGTGATAAAGACATTTCAAGATGTACACTCTCAAATATGTATGCCTTGTGTCTATTCAAATCGCGATTGAGCTTCCAAAATTGCTTTTTGAAATCAAGCTCGAATGGGTGAAAGCTCCAAACAAGAATTAAAATTCAATGTCCCAGTTTCATTCCAAGTACCTAGCGTTAAGCTCCGAAAAATCTGAGCTCTTCGTGCATTGGAGCTTTCAAGCATGGAAGTTCAAATCGGAAAAGCTCTCTAAGTGCAAACTGTCTTTGAAAGCAAACTTTAGATTTGTTGAATATTCAAGTCTGATGTCTAGAAAAACGAAATTTTCGTGATAACTAAAAACTTCGGGTTATCGCAGCTTTCAAGCTTTTCGTTGAACTTGAAGATGACTTCTTAGAAAAAATTCTCGTCTGAACTTGCGACTATAAAAAAGCTTACATTTTTCGACTCTTCAGTTTTCTTCAATTTTAAGTAACTGCCCTCGAGCTTTAGAAAAAATGAGCTTTTCGAGCTTTGGATCTTCCAAGAATGCTTTAAGTGGAAGCAGTCTGTCTAGAGAAGCTTAATTTTATATTCTTTGAATATCTAACACTAGCGAAACAAAGCTTTCGATCATCAAAAGCTGCAAAAACGATCTGAGCTTCAAAGTATCAAAGTTTCGAAGCTCATAGTAAGAAATCTCCTAACATCTTTCGAGATTTTGTTGGGAAAATAGCGAATGAGGCACGAAAAATACGCGAATCCAAACCCTTTCGTAGATTGACGAATGCAAGCTCCATTCAAACTCAAATGTGAGCGGCTTGAAGCTTTAGCAGTTTTTCAGAAAAATCGTGGAGCTTTAAAGTTTTAATCTTCCAACACTTATTGCCAAATTAATTCTTTAACACTTTTAGCTTTTTGTTGCAGTTTCGATTTGTCTGCAAACAACTCTTCAGTTTCATCAAAAACTTCACATAATCAGAGCTTGAATGGAGCTTTCGAACTTTCATAAAAATAAACAAACAGCTTTTGAGCTTCCTAAAGAGCTTTTTTATGATCTGAGCTTGAATGGAGCTGTTCAGCTTTCATTAGCAAAGGTGCATGGGAAGTAATCTTGAATTTCAACTGTATCTGATCGAAAACCGATAAAAGCTCTACTGAAGCGTGAGATAAAATACATACTTACAAAAAATGTCTTATGAGCTTTTAAAAAGCGGTGAAGCTTTAGAGCTTTGAGCTGCGAGAAAAGAATTCCAAGATAAATAATAATCATGATATCACCTCAACTTTTCATGCTTTGATCTTTATACAGAACCAGCTTTCGGCTGTAAGCGCAAGGCGCATTTTTTCGAAAACAGGACTCAAACGGGAAAAAGCTCAAGGGAAGAAATGAACTTCTGCTCAGCTTTTGGCTTTTTTTATAGAAGAATTAGAGAGTCATAATACTCATAATCCAGCAAAGTAAAACAATATTCGGAATTCCGACAGAAACTTCTTGAAATGGAATTTGTAAATTTTCATCTGTGCTTTTCCAAAGCTCTAGGAAGCTTTCCAGGAAAAAAGCTTTGGAGGTGTCAGTACTTCGAATCTGGAAGCATGGAAGCTCTTCACTTATTGTTATTGTCGCTGCCTAAGCTTAATCTGCAATGAAGCGTCTCTATGTTTCTATATTCTATAGAGCTTTCGAAAAAAAGAGCTTTGTGCTTTGAGGGAACATCGTGAGTTTGTTACAAGAAGAGGTTTGGAAACTCCTTATTGAGACAGATGCGGCATAAGCTTTCCGCAACTGAGTGCAATAATAATATAATAAGCGAGACCAAAATACTTCAGCCAAAGCTTTGTGAGCTTTTCAGAAAAAAGGAGCTAAGAGCTTTGGAATCTCGAAACGTTGAGTTATCACCGCAGATAACTATATTTTTCCCAGACTTGATACCTACTTTGATCTCTAAAGAAAGCGCATATGAGATTCCAAAACAACTTCTCTAAAACCGATAACCGATGTAGATGAAAGCTCTGGAAATAAGGAATGGAAGCTTTTTGCACTTTTGAATTGATAAGCTCTTGAAAATAAGGCACAAAAATGCGAGAATCTTGACCCTGTCGTGGACTAGACGGATCTGAGCTTTATTACAACTTAAATGTAAACAGCCAAAAGCTTCAGGAGTGTTTCAGGGAAACTGTGGAGCTTTGAAAGCTTGGAAAAAATTCATTTAGAAAGAATTGCTCAAATAGCATTTTTATCTCCAGCTTTCTATTCCTATTCTAGTTCGTGTACAAACCAGCCCTTCAGTTCTATGAAGAACTCCATATAATCCGCGCTTGAATGGAGCTTTCGAGCTTCGATAAGTATAAACAATCGAATATGGAATATGAGAGTAGTTTGTCAATCTCCGCTGTTCATCTGGGCAAATGCCAACACGATCTTCATTGCAACTTGAGGTAGGTCCAAGCTAAAGCTTTGAGCTTTTTAGAGAACTGGTGGAGCTTTGGAGTTTTAAAATAAATGGATGTCAAGGTACAGTAGCTTCAAAACTCAACTTTTCATACTTTAATGTGCATACTGTATAGGTAGGAAGGTAGGTAAGGTAGGTACCTGCAAATGAAGCTTTTCAGCTGATCGCTGATCATCAGTTTTCAGGCATTTTTGGAAAATCGAAACTCAAACGCAAAAGCTCTGGAGAGCTTCAACTGATCTCTTGTTGCGCTTTTGTGATATTGACTGAACTGGTGGAGCTTTCATGAGCAAAATGAATACAATATTGGGAATAAAGGAGCTTTTGGTTTAAATTTGTGAATTTTTATTATAGCTTCCTTGAAGCTCAAAGCTTCCAAAGGAAAAATTTCAGAACTCGAAAAATTTTCGAAGCGAAAAACAAAATAGCTTTCAATGACGAAATATAAGTGAAAGCTACACCTAACTATTATTTGTGATCAAGCTGAACGACTCTTGACTCTGTCTTGATATTTGGAGCTTTTATTGAAATGAAAACAGCTTTTGAGCCTCAGAGGTTATACATAGTAAATTTGCTCCAAATACAAGTTTGTAGACTTTCTTTCATTAGAAGGATTTGGCCAGTTGAATACAATAAGGGTGAACTTTATTGAAAGAGTTATGAGCTTTACGGAGGAAAGCTATAAAAGCTTTCAAAAATATTATGAAGGCATTTGGAGATATACCTTTTTCTCAAATATCCATACTTCGGTATCTATCAAATCGCGATTGAGCTTCCAAGCTCTCAAGCTTTCTGCTTTTGAGAACGTAGCTCAAACTGATGGAAGCTCCAGACAAGAGCAGTGGCGTAACTATAGGGGGGCTTCGGGGTCAAAACCGCCCCCATTGGCCATCGAATTTCCTGAGAAATTTCCAAATGCGAAGCTTTTTTGCTCGCTTTGCTCGCATTCTCACGTACTTTTCAGTCGTGACTCCCCCCCCCCCTATTGGACATTTCTGGTTACGCCACTGGACAAGAGTTAACGTTCTGATATCTGAGTCTGCCTGAAAAGCAAAGCTTTTGAAATCATAAAAAGCTGCGAACGTTATCAGGGCGGAAGAAAGCTAGATTTTCTCAAAAATCTTCAGTTTTATCCCAAGTAACTAGCGTTAAGTTTTGAAAAATCTGAGCTTTGTGTATTGGAGCTTTCAAGTATACAAGTTCAAAGCGGAAAAGCTTTTCAAATGCAAACTGTCATTGAAAGCATACTTAACATTTGTTGAATATTTAAGTCTAAGTCTTATTTAAGACTTAAGACTCAAGAATAAGACTTATTTAAGTTTAAGTCTTTAACGAAGCTTCTGTGATGAAAATAACTTCGGGTTATCGGAGCTTTCAAGCTTTTCGTTGAAGATGACTTTTTCGGAAAAATTCTCGTTTGAGCTTGCTACTATAAAAAGCTAAGCTTTTGGACTCTGCACTTTCATTGAATTTGAAGTAACTGCCCTCGAGCCTTGAAAAATTTGAGCTTTTCGAGCTTTGAATCTTCCAAGTATAATGCTTTGAGTGGAAGCAGTCTCTCTAGAAAAGCTTAATTTTATATTGCCTTAATATCTGAGTCTGACTAGCAGAACAAAGCTGTTGTAATCATCCAAAGCTTCAAAAACGATTCGAGCTTTTTGGGGGAAAAGGCTTCAAGTTCTCAAGCATCTATGGTCGAAATGCTTAACAAATAGTGCTTTAAGCTCACGAATTGCTCATTGATAATTTCAGCGTGTCGAACATGGCTATAGCGCTTCTACAAAAATTCAGAGTTTCTCGGGGAAAGTATCAAAGTTTCGAAGCTCATAGTAAGAAAGCTCCTAAAACATCTTTTGAGCTTTTGTCGGGAAAATATAGCGAATAAGGCATGAAAAAATCGCGAATCCAAACCCTTTCGTAGATTGACGAATGCGAGGTCTGCTCAAACTCAAATGTTAGCAGCTGGAAGCTTTAGCAGTTTTTCAGAAAAATTGTGGAGCTTTGAAAGCTTCGATAAAATCTTCAAACACTTACTGCTTATTAATTCTTCAACACTTTCATTTTTTTGTAGTTATCTTGATTTGTGCACAAACAGCTCTCCAGTTTCATCAAGAGCTTCATATAATCAGAGCTTGAATGGAGCTTTCGAGCTTTTATAAATAAACAATCGAATATGGAAGATGAAAATAGCTCCTGAATTTCAACTGGCTTATCTGGGCGAATACCGACAGGCTGGATTGCAACTCGACGTAGGTGAACAAAAGCGTTGAGCTTCTAAAGAAAAATCATTTAAGCTTCACAGTTTCAAGAAAAATAGATTTTAAGGTACAAAAGCCCATTCTTACAATTAGAGAATCGTGTCTTGAATTTGTTCGGTTAAAATTGAAACGGATACATTCGATCAGTTTTTCTTATTAGCTTTCCGTTTTCCACATGACGTTGTTTATTATCATTTTTTTCTTTGTTGCTATGGCAGTCAGGCATGCCCAGGTCACTAGTGACTCCAACGATATCAGAAGACGCAAACTACAAATTGGCGTTCGACTACCAAATTCTGTTTTGAATTCTTACCCAAGCTTTCATTTTTTTTTTTTTTTTTTTGAGAGGGGTGGTGTAACATTCAATTTTTGGTTTTGCGGCAAGTTCTATCAAGTATGGAAAAATTTATTGCATAGCTTTCACGTAGGTCTGAAGAGCATTTTACTTTTTTTTTTATTTCTTTTTTCGCCACAAATCATAGATTATTACGGCACTTGTGGTGGTGTTGGATTGCACACGACTTTTGACGATGCCCATGCGTATTTATGTTATATTATTACCTGAAGGAGAAGAATTTTACGACCGCACTCCTATACTAAAGCTGCATTTACGCATAGCAACTTTTATTACAGGCAATTAATCAGAGGTATAGGTAGATAGTTAGATGGGTGAGTACTATAATTCTTAACGGGTAAGATTTAGCATTTTAAAACTGTGTGAAATTTGAAGAATTTTTCGTATACTTTTCGTAATTTTGAACTTCACTTAGTTTTGGTGGCGGAAGAAACGGAATGTCTTCCAGGAAATAAGCTCAATCAAGATCAGTTCGGTTTGGTAGGATTTGAAGCTTGGAACTCAAAGCTCTTCTGCAAAATGGGAGCTGATTTGTTTCGCATTTCAATTTTAGCTCGTCAATGCAAAAATGGCAAAAATTTGTTTTTCTTTTCGTTCAACTTATTCCATTAGAGTTTGAGTAAATATAAAAACTGCCAGTTCTCCCACATTTTGTGAGAACCGCTACAAGCCTTCTGGAACGATAAAAACGAAAAAATAAACGAGCAGGAGCTTTTTACGTGTTATTGACACCGCGAAACTCACATTATCATTGAAATTTTCTCGTAAACTAAAGAGTGCATCAACAGAATACGCTCTCAGACGGTTTTACATTAGCATGCATTCGTTCGTATTTTTAGACTTTTAACCTGATTTTTTACCGTCTCGGGGCAGTCTTCTCTCCGGACTGGACATAATTCACACGAAACGATGCATTTACGCACATACCTCCACTATATACCAATGCGTTTCAATTAAAATTAAATTTTAAACTTATTTTGATCTTGCATAACTCTAGCTTATTTTTTTTAGATTTAGGTTCTTTTGGTTTTGTTATGGTGAATACAGATGTACCTATGCAATTGAATAATAGAGACAGAGTGGCAATTTATTTTTTTAATTCTTAAAATAATCGAATATGGCAAATGTTCAGAATATGAAGTAAATAAACGGGCTGTAAATCTCACGTTAAATGTAGCATGATTGTAAGTATCAATGAATACTTAATTTTGATGAAGTAAAGCAGATCTGAATGTACGACTTTCGGCTAGGATTTATTTGAAATAAGTTATTTAGAACGCACCTTGTACCTATAAAGCTTTTGAGAGGCCGGAAAAAAATCCATTGCGGTCAATAAAAAATAGCGCTGCACGTGTCAAAAGATGCATCAACAGACAGTTTTTATCTGATGTGTACCAAAGCTCTAGTAGATAAAGAAAAATCCACAATTAGAGGCCATTATCTAATCTAAAAGTGCATTATTTGTGGAGTTATTAGGAAATGGCGAGAGATTATTTTTTATTTGTCCAACTTACTTATTGCATTAAAATTTTCCGCGTTATAAAAAAACAACATGGCATTAGATCAACTCAAAAATGGCTAATTTGTATTTAACCTTTAAATTTTCACAATAAATTAAATCCGTCATTTTTCAAGCTCCATAAATCCGTTTAGATTCTCTAGTTCGTTTTAGCCGTTCAGAAGTATAATGTTACGAGCGGAGATCCCGTGCATTCTGGTAAACACGCGATCTTTCTAGATTCTTCCATCCATCAGGTGGCGGTGCAGATACAAGTGCGGAGCTCTGGACATTTCCAGAAGTATACGCGATAGCTTGGCATTGGGAACCCTCAACGCTCGATCAAGACACATCTGCTCATTTTGGCGGAGACGCCAGCTCTAGAGCACGGCAGAATTATACGGGTAATGTGCAAGATCTTTTGGGAGTCGTATGGAAACCGTATGTCGGGTCACTGTGGAGACTGCTGGAGAATGCATGGAACATTCGAGATGGATCAGTCGGACCTATATAAAGCATCAATCGTGTCGGCAGTCTCGGGTTGGAATGCGAAGTGGCAGCGAGCGGATAAAAGCGAAGTACCTGCGATATTTCCAAGCGTGAATAATTGTTGGCGTGTATTTATTGTAGTACGCGGTAATGAACAACAGTGTGTGTTTTAAAACGATCGTCTCAATTATATTCGAGTCCGTACGCAAAATTCGTAACAGTAATAATAATGTTTTTTTTCAATAAATATGATTTTTTTCTTCAACGGAAAACTGGGTGAATGAAAAACTGGATTTTGATTTTATCCAGTTTCCCGTTACAAAGAAAATTTATTCGAAACAATGGATGTTATACAAAGTTTCAAAAGTAAGTATTTTTTTAGCGGCAACTTCACCATAATACGGACCTCGCTACAGCTGGAAGAGCTTTTTCACTTCGAACTTCAATGAAAGCTCCAAGGCTTCAGTTCCGGAAAAGATCATATTCATATTTTTCATAAACTTTTTAAAATTCGACCAATACAAGTGGATTGAAAGGTTCGCCCAAATAATTTTGAATTAAGTCAAATTCAAGCTCCGAAGCTTTTATCCGAAAGCTTAAAATCTCAGGATAGCTTCCATAGCTTTCTCTCATCGCGAAAGTTTTGTTTGTCCGATTTGATCGAACAATAGAAAGCAAATTTGCAGCACTGTTCAGTTGTAGATGAGTTTTTTCTTATTTTGAAGCTGAAAAGCTCGAAAAGCTTCAGCAGCTTGAATAAGCTTCAACAGCTCAATAAATAGCTCTTTCAGCTTTCTTTTATCGCGAAAACCTAGTTTTTTGGGGATAATAAAGTTTGATTCAGTACTGAAAGCTAATTTTTTTTTGCATTTGGTGAAAGCTGCAGAGCTTTTTTTCGGTAGAGCTTTCACTTTTGAGATCTCAATAGCGTCATTTTGATAGAACAAACAATAAAAAGTCGAGCATTCTAAGCATTTCTCAATCGTAATACTTACCTTCAATTTTTGTTATGAAAAGCTCAAAAACTCACTGTAATTTTTGCAGCTTCTTCCATCACGGAAGCTCGTTTTCTCACTTCTGCTAATCGCGAAAGCTCCGTTCCCCCTTAAAATCGAACAATAAATATTTGAAAATTTCAAGCACTTTTCAACCGTAGTTAACTTTTGAACTTTGAAAGCTCATGGTCCAGCTTTCACAGTTGTTTCTCTCTCTTATCGGACCAGAACTTATTTTTCATAGACGCACTCAATATTTAAAGAAAATTATGCAAAACAATGGATGTTATACAAAGTTTGGAAAGTGAGTATTTTTAGCGCCAACTCCACCATAATATGAACTATGCTACAGCTGTAAGAGCTATCTTACTTCGAACTTCAGTGAAAGCTCCAGAGCTTCAATTCCGAAAAAGATCTGATTTGTGAATCCTGAATTCCTAAAAAGCATCAGCATAGTTTGAATAAATCAAACCATGAAATTTGTCAGAGTCGAAAATTTGAGCCACTTTTCAGTCGTGAATTAATTTTTCCCTTGAAAGCTCGAAAGCTCGGATTGCACCGCAGCTTTCTCTTAGGTATCGCAAAACTCCGTTTTGCATTTTTATCCATAGCATTTTTCAATCGTGAGCCCATTTTTGTCTTCAAAATCTCTGAAAGGTTGAGGCAGATTTCTCAGCTTCTGCTTATCGCGAAAGCTCCATTTTCCGATCATATCGGTCAAAAAAGGTCGAAAATGTTAAGTCTTTTCAGTCGTAACTGATTTTTTTTCCGTGAAATCTCAAAAGCTCGGATAACCTTCAGTCGCTTTTTTGCGTAAGCTCAGCTCGTTTTAAAAAATCGAAAAACTATCGAAAAAGCTGCATTTTTTGATCAGATTGAATAACACAGTCAAAAATTTGAAGCACTTTTCAGTTGCAAGGTTATTTATTCTATGAAATTCAAAAGCTCAAAAAGCTGTTTTTTCCTAGAGACATAAAAACTCGACTAAAAGTATAGTTGATAAAAGCGCATTGAGATAATTTTCGAATTACCGAAAGCTCCAAAAAAATTTCCTGGAAAAGCTACTTTCATTTTGTAACTTGAATAATGCAGTTTGGATAGATCAAACAATTAAAAGTTGTGAAGCTTCAAAGCTCAGGATAGCTTTTGCGTCTCACTTGTCGCGAAAGCTCCGTTTTTCCTTCTTGAAATTCGACCAATGAAGGTGAATTCAGAGGTTCGCCCAAATAATCCTGAATTGACTCAAATTTAAGCAACGAAGCTTTTATCCGAAAGCTCAAAATCTCAAAATAGCTTCCAAAGCTTTCCCTCATCGCGAAAGTTTTGTTTGTCCGATTTGATCGAACAACAGGAATAAATTTGCTGCACTGTTCAGTTAGGTGAGTTTCTTCTTATTTTAAAGCTCAAAAGCTCGAAAAGCTTCAGCAGCTTGAATAGCTTCAACAGCTCAAATAGCTTCCTCAGCTTCCATTTATCGTTTGATCAAAATTGACAAACAATATTTGAATGATTTTTCATCAATTGCAGATCATTTCAGTGATTTCTATTTTCGTTACAAACCTTTGAAGTGTGCTGTTTTTCTTAATTTTTGAAGCTTTTCACTTGGGTTCAAATCGAATCTCCGATACTTTTTTGAAAGCTTCTGAGCTTTTTGCCAAAAAGTTCTCAAACCTCGTAGATTATTGAGTCGAACCGAAAGTCGAAATATCATAGCAAAAATCAAAAGGCAAAATCGCAAGTTTTTTCTTGTTGAAAGCTCGAAAGCTCTGACAGCTCTCACAGATCCCTAGTCTCTACTGCAAAATAGTGCTAGCCTGAAAAAATCGGCCTTAAAATGAAGCAAAAAATGAATCGGTATGCTCTTTATAACCTTAAACGTGGATACTTGGAAGCTCAAAAGCTCATCCCCGCGTGAAAGCTCGGAGAGCTTTCACAGCCCTTCATTACCTATCTATCTTAGACAGAATCGAAAACTATAAAAATTGTGAAAAACTACGCTTTTTGACTACTTACCTATTATTTTGTCTTTGTATAACCAGTCCAAAGCTACAGAGCTTTTCTCAATGCAAAAGCTCGGACAGCTTTCACAGCTTTATAACACCAAATGCAAAATCGTTCCTACCCAGACTCTAAAATCGCGTTCACTAAAAATAATAAACTATGATAAACCGATGCTTCTCATCCTCTTGAACTTAAATACTGAATAGCTTTAAAGCTCTACACGACGAAAATAAAGAGAGCTTTTGCAGCCTCATAACATCTACTGCTAAAACTATTCTAGGTAGCCCCGAAACTCCAAAGATGATAAAAATACCGCATTATGCCTGTTGTTGTACCTCGATATTATTAGAGCTTAGAAGCTTTTCTCGCGCAAAAGCTCTTGACAGCTTTTTGGTACCATCTGCAAAATATTTGTAGCTTAGATAGACTCAAAAAATAAGCTCAGAAAATTAAACAATAATGAACTAATGCAAGTGCTTGCACCTAATTACTTGTAAACTGCAAAGCTCTATTTCGCGAAAGCTCAGCAAGCTTTCGCAGCTCTTCACTATCTTCCAAAGCTATTCTAGACAGATTCGAAAACACGATAATCAACTCTTCGCGACTATTTTTTACTGCATCTTTATATAACTAGAAGCTACATGAAGCTTTTCTTTGCGTGAAAGTTCTGACAGCTTTCACAGCTTCTTTTTACCTAATGTAAAAGCTTTTTTAGCCAAAATCGAAAATCGGCTCAGAAAATAACAATAATAAACCTTACAGTTTCATGACTGCTTATTTCTGAACTTTATGTAGTTGAAAGCCACAAAGCTTTTCTCCATAGAAAAAGCTCAGGCAGCTTCAAAGTGATTTCTGGAACTGATGCAAATGTATTTCGAACCTGTAACCATGAACAATCAACTATAATAAACCCAGGCTCTTAACCACCTCGAACCTGGATACTTGAAAGCTCCAAAGCGTTTCTTCTCGAAAGCTCGAACAGCTCTCGCTGTCCTCTTTTATGCCTAATTCAAGCGTATTTCTTCTTAGATTTTATCTTGGAAAATTAGTTATAATGAACTGATGCTTCTTATCACTTTGAACCTGGATACTTGGAAGCTCCAAAGCTTTTTCTCACGTAAGCTCGGAGAACTTTCGCAGCTCTCTTCTATCTACTAAAGCTACTCTAGAGAGATTCGAAAGTGGGCTTGAAAATAACACTTATACTGTTTTGTTTCTGACCTCAGCGACTCAAATACTTGAAAGCTTCAATAAAGTTCTCCTTTGCGAAAGCTCGAAGAGCTTTCGCTGCCCCCCCATTACACCGAATTCATCAGTATTCCATGTCAGATTCTGACTTGGAAAATTCACTACAAAAATTCGATGCTTCTCATCACCTTTAACCTGGGTATACTTGAAAATTTCAAAGCTCTCCTCCACAAAAGCTCGGAGAGCTTTCGCTGCCCTCTCTCTCCTACCAAAGTTACTCTAGCCAAATTCGAGAGCGGGCTACAAATTACCAATTACGCATTGATGCTAGTCATCACCTCAAACTTGAATAGTTGAAAGCATTGAAGCTTTTTTTCGCGAAAGCTCGTAGAGCTTTTGTTGCCCTTCATCACCTACCAAAACTGTTCAAATCGAGACACGAAAGTGGTCTCAAAAAACAATAAAGCTATCAATTGATGCTCACCATCACCTGAAACTTGTTATTCGTAGCTTTAACCCTTTTTCCTCGGAAGCTCGAAGAGCTTTTGGCTGCCCTCTATTATGCCTAGTGCAAAAGTTTTTCTTGTCAGATTTCAGCTTGAAAAATTCATAATAAACTGATGCTCCCTATCGAACCTGGATACTTTGAAGCTTCAAAGCTTTTTTTCGCGAAAGCTCGAAGAGATTTCCGAGCTTTTGCAACCCTATAATAACTAGGCTCAAAGCTTTTCTTTGCTATAGGTTGAAGAGTTTCTGTTGCCGTCTATTGTACTCAATGCAAAAGTGTTTCTTGCTATATTTTAGCTTGAACAGTCAACTATAATAAACCGAAGCTCTTAACCACCTAGAATCTGGATACTTGAGAGCTGCAAAGCTTCTCTTCACGAAAGCTCGAAGAGCTCTCGCACCTCTCTTTTACCTACCAAAGCTACTCTAGGGAGATTCGAAAGTGGCCTTGAAAATAACAGTTATATATTGATCCTATTTATAACCTTAAACTTGAATACTTGGAAGCTTCAAAGCTCACCTTCGCGAAATTTTGTGGAGCTTTCTCAGTCCGCTATTACTAAGCAAAACTATTCAAATCATGTTCAAAATAGGGCTTGAAAACAACAAAATTATAAGTACGCTCTTTATAATTTGAAACTTGAATATACTCCGGAGCTCCAAAGTCTCTTTCCGCGAAAGCTCAAAGACCTTTCGCTGCCCCCTATTACACCCATTAGAAACATATTTTTTTGCCATATTTTACCTTGTAGAATTGATTATAATAAACCGATGCTTCTTATCACCTCAAACCTTGATACTTGAAAGCTCCAAAGCTTTTCCTCACGTGAGTTCGGAGAGCTTCTGCAGCCCTGTTCTATATACCAAAGCTACTCTAGGTAGATTTGAAAGTGGACTTGAGTTCACCAATTTTACATTGATGCTTTTTCACACTTTAAACTTGAATACTTTGAAGCTTGAAAGCTCTCCTTCGCGAAAGCTCTTAGAACTTTCGCTGTTTTTCAATACACCGAATTAGAAGCTTCCGCAGCCCTCTTCTTACCTACCAAACTACTATGGAGAGGTTCGAAAGTGGGCTTAAAAATAACATTTATGCAATAATGGTATTTAGCACCTCAAACTTGAATAGTTGAGAGCTTTTCTTCGCGACAGCTCGTGGTGCTTCCATTGCCCTCCATTATCTACGAAATCGAGACTTGAAAGTGAGCTTGAAAAACAATAAATTCATAAATTGATGCTACCTATCACCTGAAACTTGAATTATGAAGCTCTAACCCCTTCTCCGCGAAAGCTCCAAAAGCTTCCGCTGCCCTCTATTACACCTGGTACAGAAGTATTTCTGGCCAGAATGAGGGTTGAAAAATTAACAATAACAATCTGACACTCTTCATCACCTCGAACTTGAATACTTGAAAGCTTCAAAGCTTTCCTTCACGAAAGCTCGAAGAGCTTTCGCAGCCTTTTTTTACCTACTAAAGCTAGTCTAGAGATATGAAAGTGGGCTACAAAATAACAAAACTATAAATTGGTCCTCTTTATTACCTCGAATTTGAATACTTCATTTAAAGCTCTGAAGCTCTTCTCTGCGAAAGCTCAAAGTGCTTTCGTAGCTAGTTGTTGTACCAAGAACATTTTTTGCCCGAATGTGGTTTAAAAAATGATATTCAATTATCACACTCTCTGTATCACCTCGAACCTGAATACTTGAAAGCTTCAAAGCTCTCGTTCGCAAAAGCTCGAAGGGGTATTCTTTTTCACCTACCAAAGCTATCTACGGCAGACTCGAAATTGGGCTCAAAATTACCTAACAATATAAATTAATGCCCCCTCATCACTTTGGACTTGAATACCTTAAAGCTGCAAAGCTCTTCTTTGCGAGAGCTTGAATAGCTTTTGCAACCTTCTACTTATACTTCAATCCAAAGGAATTTCTCCACCAAACTGTAGCTTAATAAATCAAATATGATGATCTGATGCTTTTCATCACCTCGAACTTGAATACTTCGAAGCTTCAAAGCTCTCATCAGCCAAAGCTCGGAGACCTATTGCAGCCATTTAGTACCTACCAAAACTATTCTGGGTAGACTTCCTGAAAAGTAAAAAGCTCTAAAATATGTGAAAAATAACGCTTCATGACTGTTGCATCTGTTAAAAGTTTAGGTTGCAAAACTTTCCTCTGCGAAAAAGCTTGGGTAGCTTTCTTCACAAAAGCACTGAGAGCTTTGGCATCAGTCTATACGTTGCGATTGAAAAAGCTCTAAATTTCAAAAAAAAACTTCGATAAAGACTTGGATCTTCATGAACAAGAGGTCTTCCGTTTGACTTGACTCTTTCCAACAATATTCACGAACTTTGAAAAAGCTCCAGTGCTTCAAGTTTCGAAAGCTCGAAAGCTGATTCGCCCGAACACATAACCAAATTACAACAATAATTTTTGAAAATTGAGCTTCATTGGTGCTCATGTTCAAAAACTCTGTTGCACATCAAAAACAACCTATAATCATGTTCCGTATCAAAGCTTTGAGCTTTTAAGCTCGCACTGACGCCCTTTATGAATGTGCCAGTAATCAACTTTATACCCTGGGCTGCATCAGTATAGCTGTACCGCCATGTAATTAAATAAATTACCCTCGTTTTACTGTATAAACATAAATTACACATAGACAACATGATTTTATCGGAGAGCCTCCCGTCGCGCCGAAACACCCCCGAATCGACCATAGTTGCCCCGCATCCGGCCCCTCCGCAGCCCCTTCCAATTAATACAATTAAATTGGGTGTGGTTGTCGCAATAAATTTTGCAATATAACAAATTTAAAAAGCGCCCGTGCCCTATTGGTTTGTTCCGAACGTGACGTCACGACGCCATTTTGTAACTGCGCCCGATGCGCCTGTATAATGCAGAAAATCTTACCTTTTATTCTTCCTCCTTGTGGTAGAATAGTCTTCCTTCTTGTAGTTGAAGTCCTTGTCGGGGGGGTATGGGGGTATGTATCGAAGTTCTAGTCGTCCAGAAAGTCACGTTCGGGAGTTATGTTTTTTTTTAGGTAACAAATATAATTTTTATTCAACAATTTTGTACTTGTTTTCACCGGAATATAAGCCACAATTTTTTATTTGTTTTTGTTTTTTTTTTTGGTATTTTTTTAACAGGGTTTTTTATATTAATAATATAATAGATACAAATTTTTCTAGTTAAAGGTTTTTTGTTTATTAATTAGGAAGAGTGTTTTTCGTTTTAAGGCCGACGAATTAAGGCACTATAGTCGAATCTTGTGTTGGAAAAATAGTAAATTAAAATGTCTCTTTTTATGTCAACACCAAAACTTTGTTTTATTTTTTCTTTGTTGTTTTCGTTCAAATTATAATGTTCTAAAATTCTTTTTCTGAATCACAGTTGAATCAAAAACGGCGTCTTGTAGAGGTTTTTAAATAGTATTAAAGCCCGTTTATTAGCCCGTTTTTTCGCGAGAAAAAAATTGGATGGATTGCCCTTTGTTGCGAAAATTGAAAACCAGTCTTTGTTTTTTCTTTTTCTCCAAAGTTAAGCACTATTGAATTTGCCTTATGTTGTTGTTTGCCCGATGCAATATTCAATACGTGTAACTTCAAGTTTAATATTGGTTTATGCGAAACGAATTATGCCCATGTAAACGATAAGTACGGAACTCAAAAAATTGATCCTCGAAAAATTATTGTAGAGTTTTGTAGTGTTGTATAGCTTCCTGCGTTTTTCTTTTTTTCGTATTATTATCTAGTGCTGCGTTTGATAATAGGAACCGAGATTTATCACATAGAATTTTTATTTTTTATAAACGTTTAATTTTTGTACTAAGTTTCGAAAGTGTGCTGCAAAAAAGAAACAAGATGTGAGGTCAAGGTCGCGAAAGTCGTTCATGCATGCGCCTTAAGGACTACCAACACTTACGGTTTTTCTTGAATTTTTGTTTGGTGGAGTTTGAACTTTTATAACTGTAGGTATAGATTGGGTATAGGGTTTGTGTAAGGGTATTTAACGCAGTTGGCTATGCACTGAAATTTTCCAGGGTCGGGAAAATGTGTACTGCACGTACATCGCATGTACATAGGCCGTCAGTTGGGTACATAGATTCGGCACATAACCGTGTCCCAGGCCCTGCCTATAGGTGAGAGGGACGGAACGCGCTTCCGTCTCCGTCGGAATTGTGATGTGATGCACGCCGGGAGGCAGAGTAGGCGCTGGACGCTGCCGATCGGGGGCGGCGGGCGGCGGCGCTTTTCGAATCGGGGGTGGCTGTGAAATGTATGTATGTGTGCTATGTGCACGAGTGTGCGTGTGGATTTTGCCGATATCACTGTGGATGAGAGTTTGGGAAAGAGAGGGGTGGAAACTATTGATTTTTTGGGTTTTCACCCCATCTTTTCGTGTTATCAATGCATTTTTTCAAAAAAAGCTCAAAAAGCTTCAAAAATCAAATCCCGAAACTCCCCAATTTGCCCTCCCAAAAATTCACCAAGAAGACTTTTTAAATGTTTACAAATCTAATTCAAGCTTGGAACGAGAGCTCGAAGCTTTTTCCATGAAAGCTCTGAGCTTTTGTTTCGAAAGCTCAAAGCTCCAAACTTCATAAAACTTCGAAGTTTGTTTTGCATTTTAAGAAGTTTCTCGGTGTCTTAATGTCGAAATCTACATATATTCACGAATTGATACAAGCTTCGAGTGAGAGCTCTGAGCTTTGTCAAGCTTCAAGTGGAAGCTCTAAGCTCCAAACTAATGACCAACAAAACTTGTACCTATCGCTCAAGCTCTGCTGAATTTTTGGGTATTGTAACTGTGGCTTCTCCAATATTTGCTGTATTTAATTTGAACTTTGAATAAAAGCTCCGAGCTTTTTCAGGCTTGCTGTATAAGCTCTAAGCTTGTTGAAACTTTGAAGTTTTTGTTGCTTTGATTCGCTTTGAAGTATACTTCTACGGGTATTGATTGGAGTTTTCCAATAATTACAGCTTGCTTGAAGCTGCAAATAAGAAGCCTAAGCTCGTTGCTGTAAAAGCTCTAAGCTCTTGGCTGTGAAAGCTGTAATCTCTAAGCCTAATTGAATATCAAAGCTCGTATCTGATAAGCTTAGCTTTAGAAAGCTCTTTGTATTGTAAACTCCATGTGCATCTTTCAAATTACTTGCGATTCAATTTGAGTTTTGAACGAAAGCTCTCAGCTCTGTCGCGCTTGCTGTGGGAGTTTTAAGTTTGATACAGTTGAGCTTGAATTTAGAGCTTTGACTGAAACTCACTAGAGCTGTGAGCTCCTGTTTCAACCAAAAGTTTGAGCTTTCATTTGAACTATGACATAAAGCTCATGCTAAAGCTTGAATCTAAATTGCAAATATGTGAAAGCTGCATCGAGGAGCTATAATTATAGAGCTTTTCAAGTAGAACTTGTGTTATGTGAGCTATCAGATCTTAAGAATAATCAAGTTTGAAGTTGGAGCTTCGAGATTCCAATAGAAACTTGGAAAAGCTTCAAGCTTTTAGCTTTCAGTCATTTCACAGATACAATGATAAGCACTAAAAAACGTGATTTCTCACACTTTTCAAGTTTTCTTCCTTCCAGCGAGTCTACCTAGAACGGCTTTGTTAAGGAGCTTTCGCTGAGGAAAGCTTTGAAGCTTTCAAGTATTTCAGTTCGAGATGATAGAAACTATTTTCTCATTAAGTTCATCCCCAAGTCACATTTTGGCAAAGAAAAACTTTTGCATTTCATATATTACAGGACCCCGAAAGCTCTTCGAACTTTGGGAAGAAGAATTTTGAAGCTTTTTAATCTTGAAGTACGAGATGATAAGCAAGCATCAGTTCAAATAAATTGTTAGGTATTTGCTGAGCCCACTTTCCAGTTAGCTTAGAATCGCTTTGGTATGTGAAAGAAGGCTGCAAAAGCTTTCTGAGCTTCCACGGGGAAGAGCTTTGAAGCTTTCATGTATCCAGGTTCGAGATGTTCAAGAGCATCGGTTTATTATAGTTAGGTTTTAGAACCGAAATCAAGAAACAAGACAAGAAATACTTTTGCATAATGCATAGTAGAGTAAAAGCTCCTCTAGCTTTTGCGGAGAAGAGCTTTGAAGCTTCCAAGTATTGAAACTGCATCAATTCATAATTATTGTTGGGTATTTGTGAGTCCTTTTTCGAGTCTGCTTGGAAGAGATTTAGTATGCGAGAGAAGGTTGCGAAAGCGCTTCGAGCTTTTGTGTAGGAGAGCTTTGAAGATTTCAACTATTCAAGTTCAAGTTCAAGTATTCAAGTTCGGATCTCGGAGGATAATGAACATCGGTTATTATAAGTCATTTTCTTGAGCCATATTTTGGCAAGAAATACTATCGCATCAAGTATAATAAAGGGCTGCAAAAGCTCTTGAAGCTTTCGCTTTCGCGGAGAAGTACTTTAAAGTTTTCAAGGATCTAGGTTAGAGGTTATAAACAGCGTCCAGATTTACGTACTTGTTTTTTCTTTATTGGATCATCTTTAATCCAGAATCAGGCAACAAATATTCTTTTATTGGGTACAATATTGTCGGCACTTTTCTAAGTCAAAATCTGACAAGAGAAACTATTTTGCTTCAGCTGTACTAGAGGGCAGGGAGAACTCTTCGAGCTTTCGCAGAGGAAAGCTTTGAAGCTTTCAAGTGTTGGAGTTCGAGGTGATAAAAGCCATCAACTGATCAAAGTCAATTTTCAAGTTACATTCTGGCAAAAGGAAGCTTTCGCATTGGATATAGTAGAGGACCCCGAAAGCTCTTCGAACTTTGCTAATAGAGCTTTGAAGCTTTCAAATAATCAAGTTCGAAATGTTGAGCGTTGAGCGAGTATCAATTTATATGAATTGTTGGGTATTTTTTGAGCCCACTTTCGAATTTGCTGAGAATCGCTTTGGTAGAAGAAGGCTACGAAAGCTCAGAGTTTTCACAAGGGAGAGCTTTAAAGCTTTCAAGTATCTTGGCTCTAGATAATGAGAGGGGCATCGGTTTATTATAAATAGAAGACAAGAAATACTTCTGCATTAGATGCAGTAGAAGGCTGCGAAAGCTCCTCATGCTTTCGCGAAAAAGAGCTTTGAAGCTTTCAAGCATTCAAGTTCGAGGTGATAAGAAGGCATCAATCTATAATAATTGTTGGGTATTTTTGAACTCAATTTCGAGACTCCCGTAGATAGTTTTGGTAGCTGAAAGACTATACCCCTTCAAGCTTTTGCGGAGGAGAGCTTTCAAGTATTCAAGTCTAAGGTGATAAAGAGTGTCAGATTAATATTGTAGTTTTTTCAAGCCACATTCTGGCTAGAAATACTTTGGCATTTGGTTAGAGGGCTGCGAAAGCTTTTTGAGCTTTTTTGGAGAACAGCTTTAGAGCTTTAAATGAAGTATCCCAGTTTTTTTTGTTATTTTCCGAGCCTATTTCCGAATCTTTCAAGAGTAGCTCTGGCAGGTGAAAAAGGGCTGCGAAAACTTTCCGATCTTTCGGAAAGAGCTTTGGAGCTTCGCAAGCGTCCAGGTTCGAGGTGACAAGTAGCTTCAGTTCATCGTAGTTGATTTCTCAAGTTAAAATCTGACAAGAAATACTTCTGCATTAGGTACTATGGAAGGCAGCAAAAGCTCTAGAGCTTTCGCGAAGAAGAGCTTTGAAGCTTCCAAGAATTTGATTCCGAGGTGATAACGAGACATCAGTTTATAATAATTGTTAGGAATTTTTTATCTCACTTTCGAATTTCTCTAGAATAGCTCAGTTAGGTGAAAGGAGGCTGCGAAAGCTCTCCGAGCTTTCGTGGAGAAGTCCTTTGATGCTCTGAAGTATTCAGGTTCGAGATGATAAAGAGCATCAGTCTATTATAGCTATTTTTTATGCCAAAATCTGATGAGAAATACTCTTGTATCAGATATAATAAAGCGCTGCAAAAGCTCGAAAAAACTTCTTGAGCTTTTGCAGGAAAGAATTTTGAAGCTTGAATGTAGTCAAGTTTGAGGTGATATATAGCGTCAATGTATGATTGTTATTTCCAAGTCCAGTTTCAAATCTCTTTAGTATAGGTTCGGTAGGCAAAAAAGGACTGCGAAAGCTCTCCGAGCTTTCGTGGAGAAAAGCTTTAAGGTATTCAGGTGTGAGGTGGTGCGAATAGCACCAATTTATTGTTGTAATTTTCAAGTCCATTTTCGAATATCTCTTGAATGGCTTCGACAAGTAAAAGGGTGCTGCGAAAGCTCTCCGAGCTTTCGTGAAGAAGAGCTTTGAAGCTTTGTAGTTTTCAAGCTCGAGATGCAAAAAGGTATCAGCTTTTCTAAGTCAAAATCTGATAGAAAATACTTATTTTGCATCAGGTACTAGAGGACAGCGCAAGCTTTCCAAGCTTTTGCAGAAAGGTACTTTAAAGCTTCAAAGTATTAAAATTCTATGTGATAAGGAGATCATCAGTTCATAATTTTGTTGTTTTTCAAGCCCACTTTCGAGTCTGCTAGGAATAGTTTTTGTACGTAGTGGAGGGCTGCGAAAGCTCTCCGAGCTTTCGCGAAGGAGAGCTTTTCATTGAGCTTTCAAGTAGCTAGGTTCAAGGCGATAAACAGCGTCAGACTATCACAGTTGGTTTTGAAGACAAAATTTTGCAAAAATACATTTGTTCCAAGTATACAAGGCTGCAAAAGCTTGGAAGCTCCTCGAGCTTTCGCGATGAGAAGCTTTGAAGCTTACAAATATATGAATACAAGGAAATGAATTTCGCAAGTCCACTTTCGTATCTGTCGAAAGTGCGAAAGCTCGCCGAGCTTTCTCAGTGGGGAGGTTTGGGCTTGGGCTATTTCAAGTATTTAGGTGCGAAGTGATAGGCAGCATAAGTTCTTGATTTTTTTTGGTAATTTTGCACGCCGATTTTCAAGTCTGGATGGAAATACATTTGCAGTTACTACCAAAAAGCTGTGAAACCTCTCAGAGCTTTTTCCTAGAAAATCTTTGTAACTTTCAACTACATAGAGGTGCAATAATGAGTAGCCATAAAACCTTTTTTTTCAGTTTTCGAGTCAACCCACAGTAGAAGAACTAGCTTCGCTTAGAGCTTTCATTGAAAACCTTTATCAACTTGCTGATATTTGAAAGCTCTTGACTATTCTTGTAACAGCACTCAAGATGCTTTTCAAGGCAAAGCTCGAGCAACATAAGCTTCAAAGTTTTATATCAACACAAGATCCTGATTCTGAAAGCTCTTGGAAGCTTAAATCGCTTGAATTTGAAGAATCGAGCGTTTTCACTTGTAGACGCTTTTGATTTTGAAAGCTTACATAATATGTGTTTGAAAACTTCCAAAGCTTCTCAACTTTTTCCCTATCTATATTCTTGGTTTTGGAAGCTTCCGAAAGCTCACATCGCCCGAGTTCCGGGACTCTGAAAGCTCCCGCGCTTTTGCCCCTTTTCAGGTCTTGATTTCTGAAGCTCTAGAAGCTCCAGATTTCAAAAGTTTTTGAAAGCTCAAACGCTACAACTTCTAGGCTCCGAAAACTTCCAAGCTTCTTTCCCACAGAGGCTTTTGATTTTGAAATTTCTTGAAACCTTTTTGGAAGATTCAGATCTTTTCCCCTGAATAAACTTTTGATTCTGAAAGCTCTCAAAGCTCTTTATTGTAAAAGCTTTTGAATGCTCAAATCGCTCAAACTTGGAGACATAGAAATCTTCAGAGCTACTTATCTGTGAAAAAAGATTTTGAAAGCTGTCGACAGCTCAAATCGCTCCAACTTCTAGACTTCGAAAGCTTCAAAGATTTTTCCCCCGCAGAAGCTCTTGATTCAGGAATTTTTTGTAAGCTAAAATCGCTCAAACTTCCGGACTATGAAAACTTGAGAGATTTTTTCCCATTAAGAAGCTTCAGTTTTGAAAGCTCTTGAAAGCTCAAAGCACTAAAACTCATAACTTTGAAAGCTTGAAGCAAACTAGAAGACTGCAAAAAATTCAAACTTTTTTCTTTTGTAGATAAAGAAGCTTTTGATTTTGAAATCTATTGGAAGCTCAAGTTGCTTCAACCTCACGACTTTCAAAGCTTCAGAGCTTTTTTCCGTCTAGAAGTTCTGAGCTATCGAAATAGCAAATCACTCAAACTTCAACACTTTTGAAATTTCAGAGCTTGTTTGCCTCTAGAGAAGATCTAGATTGCGTAAGCTCTTGAAAGCTCGAAGCACTCGAAGTTCGAAACTTTTGAGTTCTCACCCTGGAGAATATCCTGCTTTGAAAACTTTCAAAAGCTCAAATCTCTCAGATTTCAAGATTTTTTCAGAGCTTTTTCCTCTACAAAAGCTTTCGATAGTTCAAATTGTCCAAACTTCCGAACTACAAAAGAAAGAAAAATGATTTTGAAGACTGTCGAAAGCTTTGATTGCTTCAACTTCAACACTTTGGGAGCTTCAGAGCTTTCATTCCTCTATGAAATTTGAAAGCTTTTTTCTTTCTATAGAATACCAGAAGCTCTAGATTTTGTAAGCTTTCGAAAGCTCAAATCGCTAAGAGTTCTAAACTTTAGAGTTTTAACTCTGATATTTTCAAATTCGGAAGCTTTCGAAAGCTCAAATCGCTCACACTACAAGTTGTTTTAGAGCTTTTTTCGCTATAAAAGCTTTTGAAATTTCAAATCACGAAAACTCCAAAACAATTGAAGATCCAGAGCTTCTCTCTATAGCTCCTGATTTCGAATTTTTTTGAAATCCCAAATCGCTCAAACTTCTTCGGTTTAAAAGCTTGAGAAGCTTTAGGTTTTGAATGTTCTTGAAAGCTCAAACCACGGAAACTTTAAAACTTTGAAAGCTTCTTGGCATTTTGCTCAATGGGAATTTTTACTTCAAAACATCGAAAGCCTAAAATTACACAACTTCAACAGTTCAAAAGCTCAGAACCTTCTCCCCCTATATAAGCTCTTGATTGTGAAGTGAATTGAGAGCTCATATCAGAGCTTTTTTACTTACTATACTGATAGGAGCCCTAAGCTATTGCACGCTAAAATTGTTGAAGCTTCGGAGCCTCAAATTTGAGAGTTTTTTCATTTCCACACAAGCTCTAGATTTTGTGAGCTCTCGAAAGCTCGAATCGTTGAAACTTCGAACTTCCTGAGTTTTTACTCTGAAGATTATTTTGAAAGCTTTTGGAAGCCCAAAATGCTCACACTTCAAGATTTCTACAGAGCTTTTTCCTCTATTGAAGCTCTTATGAGTTCAAATCGCGAAAGTTGCAAACCCTTGGGAGTTCCAGAGCTTTTTCCCAAAGCTTTTGATTTTGAAAACTTTCAAAACACAAATCATTCAAGATCGGGAGAAAGGTTCAATAAATGGAAAAGTAGGGCAACTTGGTTCTTTGAGTTTAGAAGTCGAACTTTTTTTCAAAAATATTCAGTTTTAAAGCTCTCCCAGCCTAATTTTGGAACGAAAGCTCATTTTTTCGCAGGAAATGAAATCACAGTAGAGTTATATCTAGAGGCAGCTTTAATGTTTTTCAGTCTTTTCAGCGAGCTTCTTCTGAAGCAAAAGACTCAAAAGCTCCAAAGCTATTTCCTGGAAAAGCTCGAATTCTGAAAGCTTTCAAGTTGCATCGTTATGTCATTACATATCGTCAAGTTTTCTTGCTTGCAACTTACTAGTTTCAATTAAGCTCTTATCATTTTGAACCATTTTGGTATTAGCTTTGTAAATGTATAAACTAGAAGCTCAAAGGTTTTCATAATGTTTTCATGCTTTCATGGAGCTTCAATTATAGCAAAAACCAAAGCTTCTTCAAGATCTGTGAAAATCGCCAAAATAGTTTCAAATTGTACTTAATTGATGAAAAAAACTGTAATCTCAACTAATTCTTTAGTTGTAAATAAATTCTTTCAAAAAAGCTTTCAAGCTTTGAATGCACTCCCAAAATTTGAGCGAGCTTTGAGCTTTTTTAAGACTATAATACTCCAAAATACTTACGTGTTACCTCCAGTACTTCGATAGAATTGATCTGAAAAAAAAACAAAATAAATCAAAAAATTAAAAAACTTCAAATTGAAGCTTTTTATGCAAAACTTCGTATAATGTAACTATTTATATTTCTCAGCTCATTTATTTAGCATCAGCTTGTTCCTCGGTTTATAAATTTCCAGTTGAATGGATCTAATTTAAAAAAAATTGTTCAAAAGAGTCTGTTCAAGTAGGTATTCATATCAATCGCATCCAGCTTGTTTTGGAAACAAATGCAGACGTGAATAAAATTAGCGGATCGCCACGGCCTATCATGATGTTTTATTTATATTTTGAACGTGAATTCAATCGCCTTGCCGGAAGTGAATTGGAACAATATCAGAACGTCCTTATCGAAAAAGGACGACCAGAAAGTGGCATTGTGTCGCGGTCGGCCCTGGAAGCGAAGCCCACTGGATCACCTTTTCGGCGCAAGAAACCAGCGACTTGATGATAAAAATGCCCTCACGTCTCGATAAAACGCAAAGACCGGACGTGTATGCAACGCAAACCTTGAGACGTTCGATTGGTTGCCTATCATTTAAAAATCCAGGAAACGGTCGACGGTAAAAAATCGGAAATGGTAAAAGGCCTAGCTGGCTGTGCAACAGAGATACCTAGACAAAATTGCATTTGTTTGCTAAAAGCCCCGGCCTGCGTGATCCGAACTGACGAATTATATTGATTCGCATCGGGATAGAATTTAGTATTGTCCAGTGCGATCGGGTTGGCTATGCAAAAGTTCCCACCACCATGCACCACACACACATACACGTTCCCCTTTGACCCCTTTCGGGGGGGATTTGGCGCTTTGTGGGGGGGCTTATGTACAAATACAAAATATAGAAAATTGCACTGTGCATCCCGCCGCCACCCGACAGAAAGAGACGTGAAATGAATGCGAGAGGGAGAAAGAAAAAATAGATTTTTGCGAATCGGATTTCAGGGGATTTTTCAGACACCATAGGTGAAAAAATCCCATTAGAGAGCAGATCAGAGGGAAATTGTTGTTGAAAACGGGGAAAAATGATTGTGCGAGCTGGGAAGGGGGGGGAGCTTTGTGTGTTTGATTGGCATATTTTTAGTGATGTTTGGGATATTTTATAGTATAATGCATACCGAGAGGCCTTCCGGCAGTCGCCATACGCATTTTCAATAAATAACTTTGGATTTTTGATGCCTTTGTATTGACGAACGTGGAATGAAAAACCGTTATTTGACAGTTCGGAGCTTTTTCATGTGAGCTGCAAATGAAGCTTTGTAGTTGCATTTTTATTGAAGCCTATGGTACCAGCTCAATAATGATAATTAATTAGTTGATGAATAAAAGTTTTAATTAGTGAGTGCTTTCAGCACTGTGATAATGAAGCTTTCGCAGCTTTCAAGCTTTTGAGCTTTTGAGTATCAAGCTTGAACTCAAGCTGGAAGAGCTACACAGCCAAATGTTTTTCGAACTTTAGACAGGCACACTTCATTTTCTATTCTTACTTAATTAATATTCTAGTTCATGGAAAAAAAGAGCTTTTAGTGTCTGGCCCGGATTGGGGAAGCTTTTAAAGAAAGCTAAGAAAGCTTTGTTAGAAAGCTTGTGCTTTGAAAACTTGCCTATTGCTTGAACTTGCGAATAGTCGTTGCAGATATCGATTTACAATGGAAAGTTTAAAAAAAAAACAAACAGCTTTCAAGTTTGAAAAAAAAATAAATCGTACTCATTTTTAGATTGGAGTTTTCAAACTTTGTTGAAGCTCACAATGAGAAACGTTCAGGAAAAAACTACCAGGAAAGCTTATGTAATTTTCGCCTTAATTAATAGCGGCAGGTTAATTAAAAAAAGCTGGAGGTCTTGTGATCTCATGAAACTGCTTTAAAATCATGCTTAGAAAATAGAGCCTCAGGAAAGCTCGAAAGAAACAAAGCTTATAGAAGCTTTGCCCCAGCCTTCAGAGCTTTACATTTTTAAATTGAAGACTAGACAAAAATTTTAACATCTCTGGAGAGCTTTTATTACAGCTTCGAAAATCCGAATTTTGCGTTGAAAGCTTTGGAGCTTTATTGATAAAGAGAAAAGCTTGCAGAGGAAGCTTTTTCCTTCTTGAGAATAATCGAGCACTGATGGACCTAGTGCTGGTCCTAGACGTAACTATACAACAAAATTATAAGACATAACATGATTATAAATCTGAGCTTTTGTAAAAACATGAGCTTTCAATAAAATCTTGGCTTTCAATGTAAAACTTCGGAATATCGGAGCTTTCAATAAAAAAAGCTCCAGTGACAAATGGGCCTCCATAAAAACTCCAGCTTTCATAAAAATAAGTAAGGCTCTCAATTTTCTTCCTGAACAATCTGACCTTTCTTCCGAAAAAGCTGTGGTCACAAATCAGCTTTTTCATAATCTGAGCTTCCCCAAAAATCTTTAGTTTTTTTAAAAATTCTGAGCTTTCGCAAAAGTCAGAGCTTTTATAAAATTTCAAGCTTCCGTAAAAATCTGAGCTTCCATAAAAATTCGAGCTTTTATAAAAATCTGAGCTCCCGTAAAAATCTGAGCTTTTATAAAAATATGAGATTCCAATACAATCTTATCTTTCAATGTCAATCTTTGTAACAATATGAGATTTCAATAATGAAAAGCTTCTGTTACAAATTTAGCTTCTGTGATAATTTGAGCTTCCGTTAAAATGAGCTTTCATAAAAACTGCAACTTTCAATGTACTTGAAACCTGAAAAAAACTGATATTTATTCGATTAAATAAGCTTTGGTGACAAATATGTATAAGCTTCCAACAACATTTGAGCTTTCATAAGAATCTGAGCGTTCAATTTCAAACTTCGTAAAGTTTGAGCTCTCAGTGGAAAAAGCTCTGGTCGGTTCATCTATTATCAAAAAAGCGTTAGAGCTTTTATGAAAATATGAGCTTTTTCAAGAATCTGAAATTTCATAAATTTCATATTTCACTTTCAAACTTTGAAACATCTGAGTTTAAAGCTTAGAATATAGGAAAAGCTTGGAGAACAAATATGAGCTTCCATCTACATTCGAGCTTTTATAAAAATCTGAGTAAATATTTGATCTTTCAATTCCTAACTTCTTGAAAAAAGAAATAATTCAAAGTAACTCAAAGCTTCAAAAAAAATATGCTTTGTTAAGTAATAAGCTCTAAGAAACATCCAATCTTCCATCAAAACTTGATCTTAGATTTCAAACTTCAAACAAAAAGCTTTGCAATGATAAAACTTTGGGTCATAGATAAGCTGCTTTAAAAATTTTAGCTTTTATAAAAGTTTGAGCCTTTACAAAATTCGAGCTTACATTTCCAAATTTGAGCTTACAAGGAAGAAAGCTCTTGTTGACATTTGAGCTTCTGTAAAAAACTGAGTGGTTGAAAATCGAAGCTTTTATGAACATTTATGAAGCGTCAAAAAAAAAATCTGAGTTTCTTCGGAAACTTGAGCTTTTAATTTTATATTTAAAAAAACTGAGCTTTTTTTTGAAAATCTGATCTTTCAGTCTCAAATTCCGAAGAACTGAGCTTAAAAAAAGTTTCGACGACGAAGCTCAAATTGTAGATTATTGAGTTGTCTGAAAAGGTTGAGTTCTTCAAGTTTTGACTAAGCCATTTCATTCAAATGAGCTTTCTGGCTTAGGCTCTAAACATTACAATTTATACTCGTGTGAGCTTTTATGCTTCAAAGTTGAAATCAAACTCATACAAACCAGCTAGCTTTTCGCCGACTTTTGTTCCAATTATACGTTAAAGTTTGTAAATTAAGCTCCGAGCTTTGCTTTTCCAAGCTATTATTTCGTATTCTAAAGCTAGATGAACCCGAAATTCTATCCACCTCCAGACCATCTTAGAAGCTTACATTTTCTTTATCTTTAGCTTTGTTCTAATTTCTCATTTCGGACTATAAAATTAAGCCAATTAGGAAAAACTTCTGGGAAAGCTACAGCTCAAAATTTGAGCCTTAAGCGTCCAAAGCTTTCTGAGCTTACAGCGGCCTTTTCTTTCACTTGTTGAATTTAATTTCAAGTCGTTTGTTCAAATTTCGTCAAAAATTATCATCATGAACTTGAAGATCAAAGAACTTCAAAGCCAAATCAAAAAACGTGAGCTTTCAGCGTGCTTTTCAAGCTGGAGAACTTCCAGTTTCACTGTTACGGAGCTTAGCATGCTTTTTTTCGACCAACTTAAAGCTTTTTTCAATATGACAGAACCTACTATGCTTTCTTATAGCAAATAATTTCTGCTCAACTCAACGACACTAAAGCTCACAGAAAGCTCCTGATTCAACTCCATTCAATCAAAAGCTCATGTTGTCGTCATCAGTACCTGAAAATCACCTGGGGCTGTAATTATTTGTTTAGATTAAAAAGCTGTTCAGTTTTCTGCATCAAGTCCAACTTGATTCAAGTATGCGACAGCTTTTGTGTCTCTATAAAAGCTTTTCGAAAACAGAACTTTTGCTTTGAAGCTTCCAACTGAAGCTTTTGAGCTCTTATAAGCAAAAAAGAGAATATTATACGAAATTTGTTCATGGATTTAAGCTGCAGCTTGCAATAAAGTATGAGTAGATAATATAGGTATCATTTCGAGATTGGATTTTTTTCGGAGCTTCCAAAGCTCTAGAATTTCTCACCAAAAGCTTTTAAAGCTTTTTTGCAGCTTTCTTCCAAATTGAAATAAAGTTCTATAAAGCTTATTTTTTAGAGGGTTTGGATTCACTAGTTATTTGAGTCGTATTTGCTTTGTCGCTTGGCAAAGCTCAAAAGCTCCCACCTTTTCTTCCAAAGCTCCAATTTCTAGGACAAAGAACAAGAATAGTAACCTTTAATTAATAACAAGCCAAGTATGCGTAGTGCGTAACAATGTGGCTAGGTCCTTGCACCAAGAGCTTTCTCATCGCGAGCTTTGAAAACTTTTAAAGCTTCCCAGAGTTTTTTCGTTCTTGAAAAAGCTGCTTGTTCAGACGAAAGAAGGAAAAGTTTGGAAAGTTTTTGTCGAAGGCCATTTTTCTTTATTTTTCTTGAAAGCTCCTACAGCCTTGACAATAGTCAATATTACAACAAAAGCTCAACAAAACCCCAATTCCTCTGAGCACATCCATAAGCTGTATTTTCTTGGAACTTTTTTGGAAGCTCAAATCTATTTGACTAAGCACAGACAGGTGTTCAATAATTATTCTCTTCTCTAAGAGCTTTCATGCTGAGTTGTTATGGAAGCTCCGTTTTCACAAAAGCTCAGATTTTAAAAAAGCACAGTATGTCATAAAATCTAAGATATTTTGGAAAGCTCAATTTTGGATCTATCAAGGCCAGAGCTTTTTTCTAGGGAGCTCAAGGTCTTTGGAGAAAAATTGAAAGCTCAGATTCTTATCAAAGCTCAAATTTTCTTCGAAACTCATTTGTCATCCAAACTTCTTCTACTGAAAGCTCAAATTTTTGCATTGAAAGCTGACATTTTTACGAGAGCTCATATTGTGACAAAAGCTGAGATCTATGATTACTTATTATTATTATGTTATGTTTCATAATTATTTTGCAATTACGACCAGGCACAAACAGGTGTTCAAATATTTCTGTCGTCTCTAGAAGCTTTCATGCTGAGCTTTGTTGTGGAAGCTCCGATTTTAAGAAATGCTAAAAGGGACTTCTTTAAGGGAACATATTTTTAAAACACAGACTTTCATAAAAATTAAGATGTCTGGAAAAGCTCAGATATGAAGAATTAATTTGAGGCCAGAGCTTTTTTCCTAGAAAGCTCAGACTGTCTAAAGAAAAAATTGAAAGCATCTTATAAGAGCTCAGTTTTTTTTTAACTCGTTTGTCGCCAAAACTTTTTCTGTTGAAAACTCAGATTTTTCGAAACAGATTTCCAGGAAGCTCAGATGCCAAAAGAGCACAGATATTTAAAAAAACAAGAGTTTGGAAAAGTTCAAATATACAAAAAATCATTTGAAGTGGAGGCTTTTTACCTAGGAAGCACAGATTCCTAAAAAAAAATTGTAAGCTCAGATTCAAAGCTCAACTTTCACTTGAAACTCTTCTATAGAAAACTCAAATCGCTTTTCGTCAGAAGTCAATTTTATTTTTTTATTGTTTTTTTTGGAGGCTCTCTCAGCTTTGGCAATAGTCAATATCACAACAAAAGCTCAACAAGACTCCATCAATTCCTCCCTGGAGCTTATGTCCATAAGCTGTATTCTCATGGAACTTCTTTGGAAGCTCGAATCTATTTTGTAGGTCGGAAGAGGTTTGAAGCTTCCAAATTTCAAAAATTTTCAATACCGAAAAGCTCATGGAGCTTTTGCTCAAGTAGATAGGTATTTTATCCGCAATAGTCATGAAAAAGCCGGGCTGCATCCGTCCAAATGCAAGTTTTTCGGAAATTAAAATTGGAAGCTCAAATTTAGAATGCAGATACTTGAAGTTTGGAATTGGAAGTTTAGATTTCCAATAAGCTCAGACTTGCGCAAAAGCTCTGATTTTTAAGCTTGAATTTTCATAGAAGCTGAGATTTTCATGAAAGATTAGTTTTTTGGAGCTCTCAATTTTTTACCAAAGTTCAATTGTTAACGAGACCTTATTTGTGGGTAGAGCTTCCTTCCTTGTGGGTCTGAATTTTTGGAATTTGGACTTGCAGCCAATCATGGATTTTGAAAAAGCTTATATTTCCCTGAAAGCTCAAATTTTTAGAGAAACTTATTTATAACTCAAAGTATGATTCTTGGAAAGCTCTTTTTCCAAATTTTGGAATCAAACGGCAGGCTATGGAAACCCTAGGGCTATGGATGTTTCTGAAAGCTAATTTGTTGCCAAAGCATTTTTTCTTGAAGCTTTTGAATTTCCTTGAACACTTTATGAAGGTAGAAACTAAAAGGTCGGATATTCATGGAAGCTTTGCTTTTGCAGTTGTCCCGATGCGTTTAAAAGCTTATTCTCGACCACAACTTAATTCTTTCAAAACTGCTATATTTCAAGGTTTGAGATAGCTGAATTTTTTTGGAAGCTCAACTTTTATTGAAACTTTCAGAGTTTGAAATTGAAACCTGAGAAGATCAAATGCTTTCCGAAGCGCAGTTGTCGCCAAAGTTTCTTCCAATAAAAGTTCTGATTTCATTGAAGTTGAAGAAAACCTCATGAATTTATTGGAAAAAGCTCATTCATGGCTATCATGGCTAGCTTCATGGATTCCATAGAAACTAATCATATGTCGTTATAGATTTTTCTATTGAAAACTCAGTTTTTCACATTGATAGGTGAAATTTTTACGGAAGCTCATATTTTGGCAAAAGCTCAGATTTATTATTATGTTATGTTTCATAACTATTTTGCAATTACGACCAACAACAAACAGGTGTTCAATAATTCTTTGAGTCGTATTTGCTATGTCGCTTGGCAAAGCTCAAAAGCTCCCACCTTTTTTTCCAAAGCTCCAATTTCTGGGACAAGAATAGTAACGTTCAAATATCAACAGCCGAGTATGCGTAGCGCGTTGAATTGTATCTAAATCCCTGCAATTCAGGAGCTTTCTCATCGCGAGCTTTGAAATCTTTCTAAGCTTTCCAGAGTTTTTTATTTTTGAAAAAGCTGATTGTTCAGGCGAAAGAATGAAAATTTTTTGTCGAAGATCAACTTTTGATTTTTCTTGAAAGCTATCTCAGCCTTGACAATAGGCAGTATTACAGCAAAAGCTTAACAAAACTCCAGTTCCTCCCTGGAGCATATCCATAAGCTGTATTTTCTCGGAATTTTTTTGGAAGCTCAAATCTATTTGACTAAGCACAGACAGGTGGTGAGTAATTATTCCTTTCTCAAAGAGCTTTCATGATGAGTTGTCATGGAAGCTCCGTTTTTACAAAAGCTCAGATTTTGAAAAAGCACAATATGTCATAAAATCCAAGATATTTGAGAAAGCCTCGATCTATCGAGGCCAGAGCTTTTTTCTGGGGAGCTCAAGGTCTTGGGAGTAAAATTGAAACCTCAGGCTCTTATCAAAGCTCAAGCAAATTTTCATCGAAACTCATTTGTCATCAAAGCTTCTTCTACTGAAGACTCAGACTTTTGCATTGAAAGCTGACATTTTTACGAAAGCTCATATTTTGGCAAAAGCTCAGATCTATAATCACATATCATGTTATGTTCCATAATTATTTTGCAGTTACGACCAGGCACAAACAGGTGTTCAAATATTTCTGTCGTCTTAGAAGCTTTCATGCTGAGCTTTGTTATGGGGGCTCCGACTTTTAGAAATGCTCACATTCTAAAGGGAAGATCATATTATTAAAACACAGACTTTCATGAAAATTGAGATGTTTGTAAAAGCTCATCAGATATGAAAAAATAACTTGAGGCCAGAGCTGTTTTCTTAGGAAGCTCAGATTGTCTGAAGAGAAAATTGAAAGCTTCTTATAAGAGCTCAGTTTTTTTTTTCAAAAACTTGTTTGTCGCCAAAACTTCTTCCGTTGAGAACTCAGATTTTTCGAAACAGATTTTCAGGAAGCTCAGATGTCAAAAGAGCACAGATATTTGAAAAAACAAGGCTTTTGGAAAAGTTCAAATATAAAAAAAAATCATTTGAAGCCGGAGCTTTTTACCTAGGAAGCACAGATTCTTATGAAAAAATTGTAAGCTCAGATTCAAAGCTCAACTTTTAGTGGAAATTTTTCTGTAGAAAACTCAAATCGCTTTTCGTCAGAAGTCAATTTTTTAATTTTTCTTGGAAGCTCTCTCAGTCTTGACAATAGTCAATATTACAACAAAAGCTCAACAAAACTCCAAATCCTCAACTTATTTGGAAGCTCAAATTTATTTTGTAGGTCGGGAAAGGTTTTGAAGCTTCCAAATTTCAAAAATTTTGATACCGAAAAGCTCATGGAGCTTTTGCTCAAGTAGATAGGTATTTTATCAGTAATAGTCATGAAAAGGCCGGGCTGCATCCGTCCAAATGCAAGTTTTTCGAAAATTAAAATTAGAAGGGTCAAATTTTTAAGAAAAAAACATGAGAGCCCATATAATCAGGGAAGCTTATTTCTGGCCAGAGCATTTTTCCTTGAGAGTGCAGATACTTGACGTTTGGAATTGTAAGTTTAGATTTTTAATAAGCTCAGACTTGCGCAAAAGCTCTAATTCTTAAGCTTGAATTTTCATAGAAGCTAAGATTTTCATGAGAGATTAGTTTTTTGAAGCTCTCAATTTTTTACCAAAGCTCAAATGTTAATAAGACCTCATTCGTGGCTAGCTTTCTTCCTTGTGGGTCGAAATTTTAGGAATTTGGACTTGCAGCCAATTATGTATTCTGAAAAAGCTTATATTTCCCTGAAAGCTTACATTTTTAGAGTAGCTTATTCAGAACCCAAAGTATGATTCTTGGAAAGCTCTTTTTCCAAATTTTGGAATCAAACGGCAGGCTATGAAAACCTGGATGTTTCTAAGAGCTAATTTGTTTCCAAAGCATTTTTTCCTGGAGCTTTTGAATTTCCTTGAACATTTTATGAAGGTAGAAACTGAAAGGGTTAGATATTCATGAAAGCTCTGTTTTTGCAGTTGTCAAAAGCTCATTCTCGACCAGAAGTTAATTCTTTCAAGATGCTCAAATTTTATTGAAACTTCATAGTTTGAAATTGAAACCTGAGAAGCTCAAATGCTTTTCGAAGCGCAGTTTTCGCCAAAGTTTCTTCCAATAAAAGTTCTGATTTCTTTGGAGTTGAAGATTGAAAGCTGATGAATTCTTTGGAAAAAGCTTATCCATGGCTATCATGGGTAGCTTCATGGATTTCATAGAAAGTCATCATATGTCGCTAAAAAATTTTCTGTTGAAAACTCAGACTTTTACATGAAAGGTGAAATTTTTACGGAAGTTCATATTTTGGCAAAAGCTCAG